>CM032877.1:20411560-21611560 GCA_019176425.1 Megalops atlanticus | reverse complement strand
AGCTGGCCAATGAGACGCGTCCTCATATCATGGTCTCCGGCCAGGGTGAAGGTGTAGGAGAGCAGGGCAGTGGCGTAGGTGCTGTTGAGCTGATCTGAGGCCAGTTTCAGACATGACAGGCTCCTCTGCACCATGGGGTTCTGATACACACAGGAAAGGAGCCACACACGGAGTAATATGAGTAAATATGGGCTATGTAAGATGTCAAATACATAATGTATGTATATCTGCATTACTGAATCTCAGATATTACAGTATATTGATTTATTTTACAATGCTGATAAGTTAGCATGCACCTGGGATGAGAAAAGGAAGCGAAGGATCCTGGCAGATATCGATGTTCCTGAGATGTCACGTGACCTTATAACACCACACTCATGCAATTTAAGATGATCCCGCAATTGGATTATTATGGATTATCAATATTTATGGATGAAAAGGCAGGAACATCTCCTGGGTGGCTGTGGTTTGCTAATGACGTGTCCTCCATTTGGTCCAGGCAAGAACCATAGACATTGCGAACCCTCCTGGTAAACAAGAGGTTGCCATGTCCATGGTTTCTGGCGTGTACTCACAGTGACATTCCTGTCCAGCTCAAGGAGAGCCGCTGTGACATAGGCAGTCAGCATCACCTCATCACTGACTCCACCCTGTAAATGGTTTCCATGGAAAAATCATTAGCTACAATACAAATATTTCAGAATGAACAGATTCTACATGTATAGCTGAATGACACAGGAATTGAGATCTCTAACAGTTTGTTCTTTCATGTTTGTATGATTACTTTGTCCTTATGTAGTATGTTGATCAAATCCTTGCCTACACTCTCAAACAGTTTAATAAATATTACAAAATCAAATCAAGGGAGCATGTGAGGCACACCAAGCAGATGATATCAAGCCTAAGTTATGCCTTATGAGGGTTCAGTGAACACAGGATTTCAGTAAGAGGTCAGATGTGCACAGGAGACACATGCAGAGAGGCTAAACATGATGAGGCTGCTCACAGAGATAAAGGAACTAAAGACTTGTCTTTGTGTGTGTGTGTGTGTGTGCGTGCGTGCGTGCGTGCGTGCGTGCGTGTCAGCTCATCTGTTCCCTCTCACCTTCATCTCGTTGTGGAAGAGTTTTCCCACAGACCTGATGCAGCCATCCGGCTTTTGGCGAATGCTGAGCCATATCTTGGCGTGAGTGATATGCTCTGGGTCGACAAAGATGTACGGCCTCGCGCCTCCAAAAGACTTCATCACAAATGCGGTGAGCCTGGACACACAGACACAGGAGATCTCAGGACTAAATGCCCTGGCTGAGGCGGCAGGTTTGAGTGGAGCTTATTTTGCTGCCTGAGGGACTGGGAAATGGCTGAAAAATCCACTGCCAGTTTTTCAATCCCCCTCCCTTTTTGGACCACCATGTCTGGAATTGCCAGTTGCACATGAGGCATGTCTGACTGGGATAACCTCTGCTCTCTCACTGGAGCATTGAGGGTAATGAATGCAATCGTCCAATACACTCACATGCCTGCAGCAGCTATTTTTCATCTCATAGTGGACCGTAGCAAAAGAAATATTAATTAGAGAACAGACACTGAAGCCATCTCATAAGTAAATACAGGTGTAATGTGGTGCAACAATGGTGATTTCACTGAACTCTTCACTGTGAAGTCTCCCTGCATCTCTTAGCACAGGTGAGGCTGCAGGTGAGGAGCAGTAAAGATTTTCCATCCTCTGTGTGGGGGAAGGAGTGAGACAGCAGACACTCAGACTGACCAGGTGTTCCCTGAGGGGTCACTCCTTCCAAAGGCACTGTAGGAGCCATCTCTGTGCTTGTAGTTCAGCTCCCGCTGATAACCTGCAGGAGAAGGTGAGCAGAAAAAAGCTGGAACCTCCAATTCACATGCAACATAGAGGCAGGAGGGCATCTGCCAATAAGGCCCACATGTTCAGAACAGCCAATAATGCTGCACCTACCTACCTGAATGCTCTACAAGCTTATGTTCCCTCCTGACTACTACGCCCTGCTACAGAATGGTGTCTGATGGCCCTATCACATCGCAGCACAAAATCAATCTCCAGAACTTTCTCTGCTGTTGTTCCCCGATGGTGGAATGACCTTCCAAACTTCATCTGTTCTGCTGAATCCCTCACCAGAGGCACACAGCTCTTCAGCACTCACCTGAATTGCTACCACCTAAAGCGCTTTCTTATATGCTAAACTGTTTTTTTTTTTTTTTAGGAAAACAAATTAAGTTTAATGCACTTGTGTTTCTACTGCATAGCTTGTAACTTGTCTGGCCAACTATAGAAAAAAGGTTATGCAACACTTCTAATATTGTGACTCCATTTATGGCTTTCGCTTGTCTTGTACTCTGCATTTATTCATTTGGCGGGCACTTTTACCCAGAGTGACTTACAAATGAGGCAATGCAAACGTAATGTTTGCATCACAGCTACATTAACAAATACAAACCCGTTTCAACCTTTACATTAAATCTACAAGTTGTGTTTCTTTTTTAAAGACAGTAACGAATGAAATAATCTTACTACCACAGGTTCTCTCTCTCCCCTTTCTCGGTCTCTACATCTAGTGACCAAATCTTCTAGTTCTTCTAGTCTAGACACACTAGTGAACCGTCCCCTGTACAACAGCCACTGAGATGCAGGCGCTCTGGCCTCACCCCCTACTCACCACTCTCCAGGAAGGTGATGGCTTTGGCCCTGATCTCTGGTGTCAGTTGTCCGGTGCTCTCCAGGTACCTGAGGATGAAGATGTTGGGGGCGAAGCGCAGCATGTTCTGCTCTCCACAGCCGTACGGCATGGCCAACAAGCCATCCAGGTTCCTCATAGCGCGCCCCATCAGGTCTCCTGTGAGAGGAGTCACCCATGATCAACACAGTCACACATACACAATGCACAATGCCACCACTAACACACAACCTTCCACAGCAAATTCAAAACACACACGTGCATGCACGCACACTCATGTGCACTGCCTCTGCATTGTCAGATTACACTCTCCCCCAAAAAAAAAAAAAAAAAAAAAACCAACACATGAGGGGAGAGAGATCTTACCCAGTACTGACACAGAGGCCTTGGCAGAGCCTTCCACAGCGCCCTCTGGCAGCGTTAGAGAAACACTCTCCTCCACAGCGCCCTCTGGAGGACACAGAGGCAACTGTCAGGCAGGCTGAGCAACACCCAGTTCCACTGCAACTACCTCACTTTACAGCAATCTGATGTGAAACAATCAGCCTCAGCAGGAAACTAATGGTCTTCATTTAGGGGAAAATTCCATTAATGAGCAAAACCATTTGGCATTTTTAACTTTCAGTAAAGAATTCAAAGCAGTGACTTCTCACAACTTCCAGGTTTTTAAAGCTGAATTTCAGTCATAGGTTTCCTAAGATATTACCAAAACAAATTACATGGAAAAGTACCAACTAATGAACTAATCTATAATATGAGATACATATTAGAACAGAAAAAAAAAAAAAAAAAAAAACAAATGTGTTGCGTTGACCTTTTGGGCACATTAGGGCATTGTAGCTGAAGGTCTGCTCCGTGCCCTCAGGCTGAAACAGAGAGAGAGGTCAGCCCTCTTCACACAAACACCCAAAATACATTATACTGTACTACTCAAGCCTGTCTGTACACGGTCAAAAATGTGAAATTATAGCATACACCGCAAAACACGTTCACAATACAGTACACTTTAAAATATTCACAAAACATGTAATCACTGTGATTAATGTAATACACACAATATAATCTGACATACAGCAATGTGTTCTTAAATATTCTGGATTTTAAAAACCCTTGAGCAGAGAGGCTCCCGTGAGTGTACATTAAATGTCATCCTATATGGTGTCTATGCAGCATTACATTAGTTATATTGTAAGACAGGGGGTCTGTCAAACATTTTGTACCTGACCATTCATGCAGCTGTGGGTGAGTGCCTTGCTTAACCACCTGCACTGCTGCCTCCATTACGTAAACAGAGAAATGGCTGTGTAGTGCAACAGGGTGGTCTCTCACCTCCACCAGCAGCTTTCGGACCACAGTGTCGATTTGTCCCCTCTCAGGCACGGTGACCACCTCATTGCCACACAGGTCCTTGGTGCTCAGGGCCTCTGCGCTCGCTTTAATGCTCACCTCACCTTGGAGAGCACAGACACAGCCTCACTAACACACACACACACACACACACACACACAGCACTTCTCACTCACATCACTTCTGTTGGAAGCTAAAGAATTCTGTGTTTAGAGGCAATATAAAAGCTGGCTGAGATGTTACAGAGGGTGAATGTTCCCCCAATGTGCCATGTTGGGGGGTCTCAGTGACTCACCCAGAGAGGTTGGGGTGAGGACCCAGCTGAAGGTGTCACTCTCCTCTCCACAGAGACACCGCCTGTACTGGCAGCCATCACACGGCTGAGCTGTGAACTGCATCCGATTCCGCCAGGCTGACCTGCACCTGAAGGTACAGGAAACACAGACACACAAAACACTCGAATTCAAACAGGCAGTTTTTACTACTTGGGCTAACAACCGCAGTGGTCGGAGTAACACTTCAAGACCGACTGCTGACATAAGGTTTCATTTTATGAGAGGAATTTCAAAAAGCCAGACTTCTACCAAAAAAAAAAAAAAAAAAAAAAAACACACATTCCAAGTTCAGCAGAGGTGTGGTAAAAGTCAATGGTCAAGGCAGGCTTCATCATTCATTTCACATTCATCATTCATTCATTCACTTTATCATGAAACACGTATTTGCTATTTAAATTTGTTCACAGAAAGTGAATCTTGTCTGTTGGTAATGACCTGAGAATCAACCAACACTGGGGAGCATAAATGACCTTTTAATGCTTGAACGATCAACGTTTCTCATACTTTTTACTGAGTACCACAGGATGACTGTTGAAGGGACTGGTGGCAGTGAAATGAGCAGTGCCTCACCATGATGCATTTGGAGAGGTAGTTGAAAACCGTGGCCTTCAGTGTGAACACCTCCCCATGGATGATGGAGTACGGCAGTGTCAGGCTCAGGAAGAAAGGCTGGAAGGCCGTGAGGCCCGTGTTGGTGGCCAAGCCGAATCCAGCTGAGGAGGTGCAGAATGCATTTGCCACCCATTTTGTGATGGTGTCTGGTACAGTCTGCTCCACCCTCACTGAGCCCGAATCTCTGCATGAAGGAAGAAGAAGGGAGCCCAGTGTATCAGGAAATGGAGACTACAGCATAATCAGAAAGGATTTTAACCCTGTCAAGAAACAAACTACCAGTACCATGAGCTAATGTGCCAATGTCTGTACAGATTGGCAACTGTGACAACCTAGAGCTTTTCTGTTTTTCTTTTATTTTGTATACAAGGCCAAATTAGAAACAACTAAGTGCTGGGCAGCTGTCTGTCCTGGGGACTGTCTGTGGTTAAATACTCCCCAGGAGAGATGCAGTGTTTGTGATACTCACCCCACTGGTACCAGCTCCCAGATCCACGTCTCAGGGAAGAAGGTGCGAATGGTTTCCTTTGATGGCTCTACAGCAATGAAGGGCGATGCTAGTAGCATTGGTTGTGCCACTCCTTCTAGTAATCAAAATAATTTTCATTTGTACATGTTCAATATTTATTCATATACATAAAAGCAAGAACAAAAAAGAACAGTCCAATACATTAAATTATACTACCACAGTTGGGGGGGAAAAAACCCTACACACCTCGAGGAAAACTCGAACATGGATTACGTTCTTTTATCTCCAAGTTAGTCAGGACCTTAATGCCAACTGCCTGAAATCAAAGGATAAAAAAATAATAATAATCAGTACACTGTAATGAGAAGAATATCTCCACAAAATGGCCTGTATTCATCTACTGTCTGAGAAGAGTCCAGATAATAGCACTTATAGGAGTAAAAAAAGTCCTACTGCAGAGTAAGCAACAGGAGTTATTTACGATGCTTTGTGCTCCTACTCTCAGATGAAGTGCAGCACTGATTAAATTTCCCTCACAGTTCCTCCCATACGTTGACAAAATTACCGAAAAACGCTATCTTCCAAAGCGCTGTCATACCACTGCGATTTGTGAGTGTGATCCCATATCCCAGGTGTGAATAAATGCCAGTAAATTTGCATGGATGTTTTCCATTCCATTCCATGCACACATAAATCAGATCGTGTTTAACAGTTACAACAGGTGAAGCAAAACATTTGCAACTAAAACAGCAGGAAAAAAAGATGAGGAAAAAAATCTTTACAGGAAAGTTCTTGTGGTGTGAACCCTGAAACTGTACAGCAATTCACCTCTCAGCTGCAGAATGACAATGTAAGATACAATGTTCAGCTGTAAGCTACAACTTCACATTGCTTGGCCTTAATTTTTGTATTTACACTGTCCACACCTATCAAGTACTCCTTGTTAGACAAGTACAATTATACAAGCCAAAACAGGTTTACCTGTTGAATATTTATGCAGTAGATACACTGTTTCCAGATAGGTACAGAGTAAACACAGGTGTAATGGACACTGAATCACTGAAAGTGTGACAAATTACTCTATTGTAAACACACTACTGTACTGAAATTCTGAAAACCAAAACTGTAAGGATTACCCTTCTGACAATCACTACTTCAACGGTAAGTTACTTCTGGTTTGTAACTTGTCAACGCACTCCAGTTAATACCGTAACAGGAATGTTATTTTTACAATGGTATACTCCTTACTGTATACTTTTGCATTTTGTGTTTCTGCACTACCCTCTAGTTCCAAATCAATTTCCTTTGCCATTGATCCACACTGCTGGGAATGTGACCCCTTACCTCAAAGACGCCATAGACATCAGATTTCAGCTGGGGAGGGCCAAAGAAAACACTTCTTTTCCTCCGCTGTTGGGGTGGAGTTGGTCCAATCATAGGAACTTCCTCCCTAGGTTCCACATTAGGCAGGTCGATGGGCGGTGGGGGGATGCAGAGAAACTGTTCCATTTCTCTTACCTGAAATGGGTAGCCCTGCAGCTTCTGAACAGGCAGTCTGTCATACAACTTAGGGGTGGGGATGGAAAGAGACAAAAGAGTGAATTTTCAATCTCATTCTGATGCATTTATAAAACGTGATAAATCTGTTTGTATTATGCATGATGATTGCATACACACAGTAAACACATCCCTCATGCTTGTGATGCAAGAAAAATGGTGTTAAAAAAGGGTGACTCAATACCATTCATCAATATAAAACAGACAAAACTAACATAAAAAGGGTGGAGAAAAAAAACAGGAAACCAAACCCAAATGAAAGGAACAAACAAGGAACCAAAAAACCACAACCCTCTGGGGGACTCACAAATTAAGTATCAGTGACCCATCCCCTGTCACCCCACAAATGAACTTCTCAACCCCCAGGATTCCTTGAAAGCAGCCAGTTTCTTTATCAATGGACAGTAGGTGAATTCATTTTTTAACTTTAATGTTAGAAGCCTTCTCAAAGCATCTACAGGACTGGTTGAACCCCTTCCTGCAATCATCTTTTTTCTGGTCCACCATATTGTCATCTTGGCTCCAGCCATACAGCTATTGTCCGTACTCTGGTAAGATGGTGTTCTGGAGCCAACCCTTAGAAGACCCATCCTGATGCTCACAGAGTTCAGAGCCTCCACAGGCAAGACAGGGTTATAAAACAGTGGCTTCTCCCCTACCCACGGCATCAGAGCAAGACCCCCCCCATCTTTTGACACTGAGAGCAGTCCACAACTGGAAAACTGTCTGATAAAAAGGTGTCAGACTGGACAGGTCAATATCTACTTTCATCAAAAACAAGTGGCAGGACAGTCCTAAATGCCCAGCCCCCCTAAGGATTGCACAGACAACACCTGCCTAAGCCAGGTGCTTTCTGTAGAGCAGCTGTGCAACCTGCAGCCTGAAAGCAGAAACTCTCCACCCAATGACCATGAGCCTCTACCTGCCCTGTTGGACTACCAGGTAAAGGACAGTCCTATCCTGGGCCAATGCTGCCCTGACTAAAAGACACTCACAAGGTTCTCCTGGCCCTAAATTGGGAATGCTTAAACCATAAGTAAGAAAAGTACAGGTTAAAGTTTAAGAAAACAGAGGTCTCATCTCACCGCCTTTGCGCTGAGCTCCTTCTCTGGCTTCTTCAGGAGGACGCTCTGGTCGATGGCCCTCAGGGAGCACAGAGACCCCGGCTGGGCCTGCAGCTCCAGAGACGTCTTCTCCCCGGGGAGCTGCTGGGGGGAGGAGAACTGGAGAGACACCTGAAACAAAACCAAACTCTTGTTGAAGTCAGATACAACGGTCAGATAAGATTTTGTCTGAGTTTCTGTCTACAACAAGGTTTAATGGACATTTGGGGGGGGAATAGCCGCCACTTTATATACATTTTCACAAAGATGAGTACATTAACTAGGCAGTGCACTGAAGCACGTCAATATACGCAAGTTAGGCTATGAAATAAAGCAAGATTTTCACTGGTGCCCAACAGGTACTCAACAGGTAAGGTGTGGGACTTAATAGGAAAATAACAAGCACTGTTGAACAGGAGAATGTAGGCCTTTTTAGCCTTTCTAGTGGTAAAAGTGCATTACTGGAGAGAGTGCATGACAGAACGAGTGACACGATGAGAAATGTATACCTAGTGGTCTGTGATGCAACGTTCCCACTTTCCCTGCAGAGCAGGTGCCTTGGTTACCTTGTTCCTGAAGCACAACTGGATGGGGAAGTCGGAGCTGTCTGCCACAATCTCACCCATAGGCAGCACTGTGTACACCACCACCTGGGCATAAGGGACCAGCTCTGCCATCCGCTGCAGCATTAAGGACAGCTTCCCTTTAACTGAAACAAACACCAGCCAACAATAATTTCAGCAGGATAACTTGCTGTAAGGCATCAGACTGTTGCATATGGTAGCCTGCCAGAGGCCTCCAAGATTTTGCTGTTCTGTGCATTTCAGAATTACAAGAAAGTGGAAAATAATGACCTTCTCCTTCATCATCTTCTCCATCGGTCAGTGTCACTGTAGAACGGCCGTGCTCCACCATTTTCCCTTTGGATAGGACCTGGTTAACAAAGGAGGAGTCATCTGGTCTTAAGTAAACTGTTCCCCAGTCACAGAGAACTCATGCCAGTTTGTTGCTTTCATTACCATTTCAATGAGATGGTACTTGCAGGTCAACATCACTACCTAGTTTTGGTCTATACTTTACTACTTGCCTTATAATGAAATTGAGGAGAACTAAACACAATGGCAGGAAGTTCACCACAAAGCCATGTTGTTTTTTGACACAAATCAGGCTCTTTTCATTTAGTCTTGGCTCTACCCTTCACAAAGCGCCACTTCAGAAAACCACCACTGTAGTAACCACCTGGAGGTACAAAAGCTTCCACTAATCTATAGCCAAGCTATGACAAAAAGGCCCATATAAGTGAGATGCGCTAGTCTTAGTGACTGACAGTTTTGCCACCTGGGTTTGACCTGCACCGTTTGCATTGGCATCTTGAGCATCTTAGCCTTTCGGATGTTCTTGCACTCAAAGCAGGTACTTGTGGTCCCACCCAACCGCACCCCTCTGAATGCTGTAGAGGATCACAAAAACCCTGCTGGGTCAGGGATGAGAACTCACCAGATAGAAAAAGTCCAGGGTTTTCTGCCCATTAAGCTCCTCCTTATAGATGGTGAAATCAATCAGGACATCAACGTTCTCATCACATGGGAGCTGCCCTTCTGCCTGCTTGATCATCAAAAAGCTCTTGCTTTTTGAATAAAATTTGTACACGGAATGGTAAGCAGCTTCATAGTTTACATAGCCCTCGGAGTCCTCCTGTGATGAATCTTTAAAACAATGTGCCTGTGTACAGAGGAGCAGAAGTAGAAGAGAACATTGATTTAAAAAAAAAAAAAAAAAAAAAAGTTCACAACAACCCCTCAGGACACTGTCTTCCACCCTGGAAAAAGACAATGCTGTTTCTGAGCCTCCCACTAGGTGCTTCACCTTGAGGTATGCAGACTGACCTCTAAGGAGACATATCCCATCTCCCAGGAACTAGTGTCCAGTGAGAAGCTGGCCACACCATCGCTGTCAGTCGTCAGTGTCCTGTTCTTTTTGTTTGGGCCGTTATACTCATACAGGTAGATGGACTTATTGGGCATGGGGGAGGAGTCTGCTCCTTTCACAATGATCTAAAACATAGGAAAACGCATGTCACACGTCCGAGACATATTAGTCCTACACAGATTTGAATGGGAGGAAACCCATGCATAAAGACCACTTCATTCATCAGGCCCCAAACCCTGCCAATCACTTTCAAAGCACATACTTGTATATCTGCACTTGACATAACATCAAAATGAAAGACTTACAAGACTTACAGAGCACACTGCTTATAAGAGTTACATCTGCCCAGGATCTGATTTTTAATGAGCTCCAAATGAGGGGATAATTTTTCTCTTACTGACAAACATCCTCTGCTGAGCTCTTCAAACATGGAACAGAATGCTTTTTACATCCATTTTTACAGTCCTTTGCTAAATAAAAATAACTCCCAGTATTTGAACATTACAGTGCAAAATGCTAATGCTGCGCTACCATAGCACAGTTGATGTCCTTAACTAAATTGAAACATAAAACAATTTGGGCCATGTTACTAATTTTGGAGCGTTGTGCCTTTCCTGTTTGCATCATTTTTCATGATTTGACGCCTTATTGAATATAATTTTAGTGTAGGCTGTGAAATACTCAATTTATTAAATGGATTTCTTTCACTAGTTCTGGGACAATTGTAAAACATTCCATTTTTTCCCCAGCTGTAGAAAGTGCCTTATTCCTGCCATGTTGTCTAGCATCCACGCACCAGGAAAAACTGCACAATTTTTTTCCTAATATTCTATGTAGGGGATATGGACACAGTCATGGTTTTGGTTGCAAATATATTACAATGCTTACTCTCTGCAGCCTCAAAATGTATGGTATATGGCCATGCCCACCTGGTACGGAGAGGATTATGTTCTGCATGACCTCTCACTGTTCTCTGGCCATAAAACAATACTGTACCATTTGTAAACAGACTGTGTGTGTCTTAAATCAAGAGAAGCATCACAAACACCCCGGTGCAGCCCTGCATGTATTACATATTGGAGGCTGTCAGTGAAAATGGCTATTATGGACGCAAAGTGGATAAAAATGGACTGTGACTGAACACATGAGCTGCCATCTCCTCAAATATAACGGACTGGCACTCCTCAATAACTCAATGAGTACTGTTTAATAGTGGCATCGTAAGCAGCCTAGCTGATTTCATCTTGTACAAGATGTGTTTAGACACATCTGTGATTCGTGCAACAATATTTTTTTCCCCGTTACAATTACCTTATGAGACAGACCATATTAACTTAGGAAGAGTAATTATTTTGACATGAGCTCAACTTCTGGGGCTAGACACACATAATTAATGTTTTGTCAGCACACGTCAAACTAGTTATCACTTCATGACCTCCCATAGTTTGACTCAGCTGCTGAAAGCCCAATCCAAAGCTCACTCTTAGCGTTATCTTTACAATCCCCATTTCGTATTGTCTTGTCAGGAAATAACCTTCAATAACCTTGTTCATCATTTATTCATCAATTCATTTCCTGTTTGTCATCGTCTGTTCATTTAGCTGTTCTACTGTATTTTGTTTCATCAGCGTTTGTCTGCTGTGTTACTAAACTTGTTTTACTAATTACATTGTCACCTCATCTGTATTTTCTACTGACAAACTGGGCTCTAACAGGCTTAGGACCCCATTTTATATTTGCTGAGTAATGTTAACGATCCTCGCCAAATGACCAGTGTCTATGGGGATAGTTGTGTGCCCCTGGTTTCCCATGTGAGGAAGTCTAAAACCACTACATTTATGTGCTGGGTGCTTTGGTAATTAGCACAAGATAAGGATGCACTACTGTCAGACTGAAGGCACTTCATTAATTATGCAACACTGTACTCCACTGGGTCCCATTTTACATATCAGTAAGCCCACTTATATGCAGACTACATGATCCTTTCAACTAGTCTTTAAACAGTGTCAGTACAGAACTGATTCAATCCCAGCATTTGCAGAAAGCACTGCACAAGAAATACGTACGTGTCAGACAACACCCATTGCATGACACACTGGAATCTTAATATTGCACAGCCAATCTGCCATTTTTAAAAATACAGAAATGAATTCCACCAAAGTGCATGCAGTATTAAAACATGGGCTAGACAGACACCGTTACCTTTCCCTCATAGTCTATTCCTGATTTGAAGGTTGAGGGGGCATCTCGAAACTCAACCGAAATGGTCCTTTTAGTGAACTTTGTACTACCACTTCCCTCCAAAACAACACCTAAAAAAGAAAGTAATGGGGTTCACTGGCCTGTTACAATCTGTCAGCAGAATGTCCCTGCAATGGAAACAGTCAATTTTTTTTTTGACAAAATTTTCAAAGTCAATTTTTGCGCATATAAAGTACATATTAAAATAACCATGGCAAAATCATTTCAGTGTATTTAGCACAGTTCTCCTTTTAAAAATGTACACTCTGTTCATTCACAACAAGAGACACATCTTCAAAATGTATTATAAGACACACACACACACACACACACACTTTGGAATCAGATGTGTTCAGTTCATTTCCAGCATTTAGTTTTTGGAGACAAATTGGATTCCATCTACTATAAATGCTTATTCAAATTTGGATGAAAGTGAAATGTAAAGATAAAAATCACAGAATTCTTACCAGTTCCATCTTCCTCCAACTTACTATTCACCAAAAATCGGCCATTATTATAATTTATGGTTGACATCATGTCAGTCATGTTGATAGTTTTGGTGACACATCCGGTCTTATCAGTCTGGGTCAAACAATTAAAGCATGAAAGCATTAGAGATTCCAGTTATTTTGCAGAAAAGGCCTCCCATCCACTCTGAAGCATGTAGTCTGTCACTTCATGAGACAAAAGGGCCCAACTGACCTGAGCTCTGCAGCAAGTCCAGTTGAAGATTAACACACAAAAATACAAGTCACATGATGAAACCTACCATTTACACAGCAGAAATTATTTTGGCTTTTACATTATGACTTACTTTGTTAAAGGTAATGCAAGACCTCAAGCCATCTTCCAAAGATGTGGCAGTAATATAATGTCACACTGCTATGCCCACACGCTAGTGAGCGGGGCATAAGAACTCCTAATGCCTCTTATTAATGAAATATTTAAAGATATAAACTAACTGATTTAGTGGCATGGCAGCTGTGCTCTAGGAATGGTGGTTGGTACGGGAAATTGGGAGGACGCCTTGTTTCCCGATTGGGCACCGGTCGGTCATGGGGGAGGGCTTTTCTTTTAAAAAGGCCAAAATGGAGGGAAACCAGGGTGTGTTGGAATACACCTGGGACCGGCGTGCCTGTCAGAGCGAGCTAACCACCCCCATTTCTTTGTGCTGTTTTTGTTTTGTTTCCGTCTGTGCCTGCCGTGCTTTTGGAGAACTATCCTATACAAACTAAACTAAACTCGAAAACAAAAGACGTGGAGCTCTTTGCCGGTGGAGTGGCGGCTTGGGCTGGCCCGGTAAACTTAGGAAGCGACCTGGTGAAGGTAAGTTCCAATTTTCCTTCCAGTTTCACCATTCCAGGCCAGCTGCCTTCTCTTGAAATCGAAATTTACACCCCTAGACAAATGTGACCGCGACACACACTCATGTGCCAGGAACTCCTCACCCTCATGTTGACATTCCTTGTGCACATGACAGAACCTCCAGGATACGGCCCCCACATCCCAGAAAAATCAGGTTGGGTGCACATCTCTGCTGTCACTGACCCCAGGACAGGCTTCCCATAGGTGTATCTAGACACAAACACACAACCACTGACCTGAGAACCAACAGCACAATTTATGTGACTGGACATCAGAAGGCATGTAGGATGATTATGTACCAAATAAAAGCCTGGGAAAATGTTTGGTTGGACAAACTATCCAGAGCATTTATCAGCTTTGTAAGGACCATCAATGTGGTCTGCACCACATTATTGTGTAATTAAGGGAATAACCCACCATAACAGATAAAACAGTGTGCGAGTAACAATGAACACTTTGCTGAAACATAGGTCAAAAAGCAAGAGGGAGCCTGAAGTGAGGTGCAAACCTCTCTACCCTGGGACTGGGCTAGTTAGGGCAGAGATGATTCTGTTCTCTCCAGAATCACAAATGTTAACACAGCCACTGTGATACACCTGTCAGTGTGGTTACTGTATGTTACTGACAAGCACCTGTGAGCCTCTGAACACTTACTTCCCACAAATCTTCACTGTCACCTCTGTATCCAAAACAGTTATGTCATCAGGAAGGTGAACTTTCACCTCAAACTTGGGTAGAACTGAAGGGGGAAAAAAAAAAAAAAAAAAAAAATATTCAGTGATCTCCATGAAACACTTCAAACACAAGTGAAACAAACATGTGGTGATGTGTTGAACAGCAACTGTCAAACTAAGTCAAACTGTCAAACCACTACAATTAGAATTACAAAAATCTACAATAATCCAGGGCTGGGCAACATCCAAATATCAGATGACACCCTCAGTTTCAAGTACAGAGTTTGTCTGCACCAGCAAAACTCCTATAGTGGCCACACAAAGATGTGCCCTGACCGTATTCTATGATCTCAAAGGTGTGGAAGGTTCGTTCGCCCCTCTCAGTCCAGGTGGTGATGGTGTAGAAACCCTGCTTGGCCTCAGTGGTTGTGGGGTGGGACAGGTCCAGAATGCCACTGGTGGTGGACTGGTTCAACCACTGGGCAATACGGTTCATGTCAGGGTCCTTCAAAAAGGAGGAGAGAGGAAAAAAAGGTTAAAGAGGGTAAAAATTATACAGTTAAGATGAGATCCTGAATTCAACAAAAAAAAAAAAAAAAAAAAAAAAAGACACCCAGGAATGAATGGTTTCCCTCCCATTCAGAAAGACAGACATCAGGAAAGGAAGACAAGACAGCCAGAGACAGAAGAATAGATAGTACTATCCCCTGCAGGAAAAAAAATGGAAACACTAATAAAAAGGTACCAGATTTAAAAAAAAATATTTTAGCTTTTTATAGAAACTAAAGTATCAAAATAATAAATTAGGATAATAAAGACAAAAGGTAAGCCTCTTTCAAATTAGCAATGGGCACACAGAAAAAATGAAGAGGCTAAAGAGGACGAGGATCTAGACTCAGAATATACCAAACCAACAATGCTTTGCGATTTTAATTTGAATATGCAAGAGGTGAGACGTGCAGCAAAAAGGTGACGTATCCCCAAGAGAGACAGGGTTAGACTGACAGAGACACACACACCAATTAGATTTACTTTTTAACACATTTTACGTACTTTATATCCATTTTTTTGGTAAAACATTTTAATTATTTAAAGCATGCACTTCAAGAGATGCAGGTGAATCACTGAAAACTGGCTCACCTGCAGCTCCACAGTGCGGTACTGCAAAAGAAAAACAAAAGAAATCCAATCAGATTCAACAATTCGGCAGCATTTCCTGTTTCCTCCTCATTGCATCACCACTGCAGGGAAACTCCCCTGCTCTTCCGCTTGCTGCAAAGGCCTTTTTCTCAGAGATACTGATCAAACAAAATCTGCCTGCATGAACTCTGACCATCAGCATGTTGCTTCCATAAACCACCACCGCACCCCCTCGAAAAAATTCATTTAAATAACTTCATTGCTCGATTCATACACAGCTGTAATAGAAAGTGCTTTACAGAAGCATTATGAACACTTGTGCAGAAAAGGACAAAAGAACAGGGAGTTATGAAATTTAATAAACACCCCTCCCCCAATAATAATAATAAAAAAATGTATTCACTGTCAGTTTCCAAAACACCACTATTGAGGCAGACATCTAAAGTGAGGCTGTTAACATTTTTACACATGGCATGAGATCTAAATATCTGTCTTTACTGTCCTCATACTATCATTATTGTCTCCCTGCCTCTTTGTTCACACCCAATGATTTCTTACCACTTGGTTGTGAGTCGCTAAACTGGAATCCAGAGAGACGACGCGGAACTGGACTGGAGCAAAAGACAAAGATTAAATTTCTACTCAGTGAAACATTTTCCATCACATTGATCACATGATCCCCAAAAAGGCAAAAACAGACAACACAAATACATGTCTGCTAAACAGAATAAATCAGAAATTACATTGATCATTGTTCTGGATAGTCATCAGCTAAAGTATTTACCAAGTGGTTAACAATTTTAAGAGCAATCTCTCATCAGCTATTGTGTGCAAGTGGCTTTATAAACAGTCTCTTATTAACAGCAATCAAGGAAATAAAGAATGAACAAGTTAAAAATTACCACTCTGTCCCGGTTTGTATATGGGCTTATCTGTTTGAATCAGGGTGATGTGGGTGCTGGGTTTGATCAGGATTTTGGTTCTCTTCCTCAGAGACTTCCCCCCCCATGTGATGGCAGCATGAATGGTTGCCACGGTATCAATGAGCACATGAGGAACCTGGGATTGAGGGATGGGGGAAAGTAATTATGAAGATGATATCATGTGGATTTGTACAGCAAGATGTTTAAATGAAGCAAATGAATGAGAGTTCTCCCTAAATTAACAAACAACCCAAAATCAATACACTAGACACACTATTCCTCTATGCTTCCCTGCCATCTCTACTGGCAGCCAAAATTAAACTAGGCAACTCAACTCAGTCATATGGTTGTCACACCAAAACAGCTGCCTTCAGCTAGGTCTGTGTATCTCTTGCCATTAAGACTGAATTCAGTGGCACCAAATAGGACTAGAGCCAATCCAATTTTGAAAAAGCTGAGCAAGTTTGTGATCGCAGATGTTTGCCTACTGATCCAATGTGTGATTGCTTGTGCCGTTCTTATTTTCAACAGCATTGCCTGCGAATTAAAACACTCTTACCCACTTAAGACCCACTCCGTGACTGTCCTGAATGAGAAGCATGTGAAACACATTCAAGAAGCAAACCTGGAATTGGACACAGAGATGAAACTCTGCCAAGACAAAGTGCTCCAACACAGTGGTGCTGCTGGCACCTTCCACTTCCAGGGTAACCAGCAAGTTGAGGGGCTCCTTTAGAAGATGGATTTGTGCACATAGCGTCTCAGTGCTGCCACCAACTGTTTGGGAAGTCACGGTCACCAAATAAATTCTAAAAAAAAAAAAAAAAAGTCACCAAATATTAGTGTGCTCGAGAGCATCTCACATTGCATATCACACCTAACCTAATGTTTGCAACTGTACTCTGAGCGCATCATTTTCCTTTCTCTCCAAAGTTTCCCCCTCCATACCACTAAAGGCAGGATTTTAAAAAATGCAATTATGAATTGCTTATTTCAATATCTTTCCATCATCATATTAGCGGTTTACACTCAAATGATTTTGTTGCCAAGTAAATATAAATTGTACATTGGGAAGATAACTTAGCAGCCTTTGACTGTTGGTGCCCTAGGAAATGCCTGTGGCTGACACATTGTTTGTGAAACAGTTTTCGCACATCTGAAAATCAACAATGTCAGCAAGAACGCGTCAAGATCGAGATTAAGGCAAAACTTGAATTAACAGACTACACAACCTGTAAGCTATCTCTGATCTTGGTTAGTATGTTGCTTCTTAGTGCGTTTCCTCCCAAAAACAAGCAAAAATTTTGGGCAAATAAATGTAGGCATACATGTTCAATTGCTTACCAGGTGTATTTTAGATTCATTTTCATATTTGTAAATCCCGCAATGTGAATTCAAGTCTAGAAAAGCCCTTGGTCGTTGGACTGAGTGCCTGCACAGAATGCTTTGACGGGTCAGTGTTTGTAAAATCCGATCAAAAATGAAAACAGACAATTCGATTGATATTTTGTGGTCCAGCGATACTCAGAGCTGCAACTGTGGTTAAAATATAGTCACGTAACAAGTTAACCAGGCCCTTCCTATTACAAGTAACCCACTTACGGTTCATCTTCGGTGCGGGACATGGCGCTCTGCAGAAGCAGGCAGGTGGTTAGCAGCAGACCCAGCATACTGAGGAGCCGGGGCCAGCAACAGATGGAGAAATCTATCGATGGACGTCCACCTGATGTCTCCTCCACACTTCTCTTTCTTAGTCAGACCTACGGTTTTTTTTACCAGGTGGTTCTGAGGTAGCATGATTTATACTCAAACAAAAGGCCCGTCTTACCCCCACGCCAATCGCACTATTCCAGAGGCGTGGCCACCGTGGGGGTTGCACGTGCGTTACCACCTCCTACCGTCTTCCAATTTTGGAGGCGTCAGTTGTCGAGTGAAATACAGCGAGTAATTAACATCTTTTTCTGCGTGATTTTTCTTGTTCTGCTTACCACGTTACATTGATCCATGAATCGCTAGGAAAAAAATAGCGGAAAGTGAAACTCATCGTTGCTGCGTTGTTGTCTTCATTCTGACAAAGTACAGAATAATGCCATTTTTGGTGTCCGCCACCTAGCTACTCTGGCTTGCTACCACCATGGTCTGACTAACTATAAACCTCCTCGCCATAAGACAGAATATACATTATTCCTAGTTATCCCTAATAATAATGTTAGTCTACTGCATTAGAATGCAAACAATTAACTTTTGTCCATCAGTTTGTTTTGTTTGTAAGTTGTCAAAGACCCTACCTAGTTCAACTGCCATTGTGAGAATGCAGCATACGTACGCTTTGACCCAACTGATGTGTAGCCAGGCAGCAAGTGACGGTTTCATTCTACTTTTTGGAGAAGCGATTCGAGTGAAGTTGCTTTGGTCTAACATTCCACCTGAAAGATTTCACGCTCTCAGCAGGGCCGACAGTTAGCAGCGCAAATTATAAATCAGTGACAGAGAGGAGTGTAATGGCTGAGGAAACATATCGCAGGAAATTTTCAGATACCGGGGTGCCCTGCGCTTATTTGCCTTCCTTACATGCTGACCATGTATCATGACTTAAATCTGTTGTTTCCCGCATTTTCCCTGTGACATTGACAGCTTGCTTGTTGGGCTTATTGACGGTTTATTCATTAATAAAACGCCTGAGATAAAAATACAAATATTGACTGGGCTGCACAGTCTCTAACAAAAAAAAATCTTATCTAATTATAAATACCACAGTATTGCATGATTACACTCTCGCATTTGGCAAGTCTACTAACGTTGAACATTACAGCAACATTCCATTGGTGTGACAGTTAGACAATTAATTTTGATCTGTGAGTGAAGTTTTAACCAAACCTTGCAAAAGGCTTGAAATTTTTCAATTTATTTTTTATTACATGGAAGTGCTTTCGAAGTGCTTGAAAACAGGCACTAACTATAAAATATTATTGTGTTGCTGTTGTTACAACCTCAGAATCCTGGCCCATTGGAGCATGGTAAAATGCTTTAAAACATTATTTTAAAAGTAGAAATTGATTGTCACTGCCTCCTAAATAGTGTTTATGCAACAACTTACAATTTACTGCTCTTTGTTGCACTTCATTTATTCATTAGTAATTGTACAGTAGGCCTACGTTTATAGTTTCATTCTGTTGTTATTTGGACACCATTGCAAGTGAAAGAATACTTCGGAAGTAACGACGTAATACCATATGTTAAATAACTCTTACGTTCTGGCAGAAAGAGGTCATGCAGTCTGTAAGGATGGCAAAACTTTTTTCTGCATCCTCGGCAGAGAGGTGTCGGCTACGATCAGTGACGTCACCCCCTGGACATAACAACGATTAGCCCCTGAGCGAAACAGCTGGGTCACCTGCGCTGCGAACCACCGTTTATCATACTGTCACGTGATTTCCAAGGACGCCCGTTCCATCTGTGCTCAAATCACATCGGCGAAGTGTTTCAGAATGATGCAAAACTGTGAGTCGAGATTACTTGTTTGCGTGTTTAAGGGATGGTGTTGCAGATTGGTGTGTACCTGAGTCACTCCAGACGGTGACGTTATTCCACTGGGGACATAACCAGAGCTGATCAATATCCTAGATATGTTTAAGAACTGCAAGCCTTTGTGCGGTTGGCAAATCTGGCCACTTGCTCTGTTGCCATGTCTGGCTGCAACATTTGTAGGGTTGGTCCAAATGCCCTTAGCAGCTGATTCCAGATCAGATTTACAATTTTATGATAAATGGCTTAGGGTTAGGATCTGGGGTCATTCTGCTGAGTAGCAGGATTTAAAAAATTTTGCTTAGGCCTATTTGTGTTGAATTGATAATCCATCACTGAATGTATATTTACCATGAATATAATGAACATTGGAGAGTTTTTCCCTACATTCACTTTTTTCCCTCTTCTCTTTGGGTGCCGGAATCATGACTAAATGACTGGCTGTTTATTGTGCTGGTTCCAAGCAAAACACCCAAAATATGTCCATACAAGCAAACATATAGGTACACAAGATATAGAAGCACATGTCAGAGGCTTTTTGGCCAAATAAATGCACTTTGTTAACTCTATGATTGGATTTATAAGATAATTTAAGTATAAGTTAAGATTCACCAGG
This sequence comes from Megalops atlanticus, assembly GCA_019176425.1. Lineage (NCBI taxonomy): Eukaryota > Metazoa > Chordata > Actinopteri > Elopiformes > Megalopidae > Megalops > Megalops atlanticus. The sequence goes on along the minus strand of CM032877.1, from coordinate 21,591,019 downwards.
AGTAAATTCTAAGGAGCCTAAAATGGAGGAAAGTACCTCAAACATCTTAAAAGTCAGACAAAATGAATGGCACCTGAAGTGTTTTTTGTGTGTGTGAGGGGTGGCAGAGACCTAATTTGATTCCAGGCAAGACCCCTGTGAATCCATGAGTTGATGTCTGTGCTGCCTGTGTGTTGAACGTCACAAGCACCTGGAGACTGCTTCGCTGACTGTGGTTGTGTTAATCATCTCACACCTGTCAAAGCCCGAGCAAATCTCACTGCACCCAGAAAATATCTGTCCTGTGTACCATACCACCCACATGTTGCCATAGTAATGCTTCAACAACAATTTTTTTCCCGTTCATACTTGTTTAGCTAATCATACTTAGCACTGAGTGTAAATGGAAGTGAATCATACCAATAGACTGGTTACAGGGGTAGGTTTACTGTTTCCTTGACAGTCTATTTTCCATGACTCCTGTTGCAGACCAGATATCCTCCTCTGACACGCCTCAGGGTCTGATGAAGGGGGCTAAAGCACATTACCATCGTCAAGCCAAAACACATGCACACTGTAGCACACTGAATCTGCTTGTTTACATGAACATTTGCGTAAAACTGTTAAGATTAATCTCCAAGAGTAACTCCTATCTCTCACACAGAGGCTGAAGGACAGCTCAGCATGGTATTCCAACCATAACACTTACTGTATATTTGCTAATCAAACACCCTTATTCAAGGAGAATTGCATAACTGATACGTGTACGTACACAGAGCAGCAGTGTGATGTAGAGGTTAGAGACCCTGAGACATTACATTACGAGTCCTTGGTGGGACCTACTCTTGTAATCTTAAGCAGGGTATGCTTAACTTGGGCTTCTGTTAATGTACCCTGCTATATAAAGACAATAAAATGTAAAATATGTAACATGTAAGTTGTCCTGGATACAGTTCTTACAGCTTTATACCTCGGTGAAACAAGACAAAGCTCTGCCAGTGGGGAGCCTGATTGTGTGCATTAAGTTTATAAGAATGGCTGACTACACATCTATTGTCACTCACTTCTGCCGAACAAGGGGTCTGCAATGGGGTGATTCAGTGAAGGGCTTTTCTTCAAGTTGGAAAGAAGAGGCTAGAATTATTTTCCCAACATTAGATCCTGATCTGTCTTCAGATAATCCTGTTGAAACACATCCAGAGTGGCCATTTTCTGTTTTCAAAGATAGCAAGAAGCGTGTCCATGCCTATTTCTCATCATAGGTTGACTGCTGAAATGCATTAATGTGTGCCAGGTACAAACTGTATTTATACAATATGTATTTATTGTATTTATTCAATATGAGTGTTGCTGCAAGGATTTTGACAAAATTGTAATATTTACACGATTACATCTACTGGATGCCAACAATGTAAATGTAATGTTATATACTCATCTTGTGTATCACTCTGGACAAGAGCGTCTGCTAAGTGACAAAATGTAAATGTGAATGTAAATTGTAAATGCTTATCTTTACCCTTGTAGTCTTAGGCAGCTGTCTACCTGCTAATCACCAAGATTTCTGAACTATAAACTGGTGGTAAAGCATATGGCTGCTGGGCCCCAAAAACTATGGAATTGTTTCCCTACTCATATGCAAGAATCAATGACTATCTGAATGTTAAAAACCACATAAAAATTCCATCTCTTTTGCTTTGCTTATGGTTACAAAAAAAAACTTTCCCTTCCCACTGCATGCACTGTTTTAATCATAGTCATAGGGCCCGAGTGAAACTGCTGCTTAGATTCCTGCATGTCACCTACTAGTACTACTATTAATACTGTTGTTACTACTACTACTGATGATAATAATAATAATAAAAAAATAATAATATATAATATAGTTTTATATAAAGTTGTATGGTGTATTATTATTATTATTATTATTATTATTATTATTATTACACCATATAATTATATATAGCACTATATAGCTCTCTTCATACAACTCAGTGTCACCCAAAGTGCAACACAGAAAAGGTAAAAGAAATACAAACATGACATAATAAATCATGAAAATAATTCACAAGAAAATAAAAAAATAGAAAAAATAAAATATTGAGAAATTAAAAATGCTGACAGGATCATATAAAACAAGAGTAATTAAAACTAGAATGCATATAATACAAATAAAAAGCAATAAAGGTAAGCCATATAAACCAAGACTACCTTAGAAAATGTGCTTTCAACCAATTTTTAAAATCAGCTACTGTGCCTCTCTACAAAGAAGAACACTGCTCTCTTTCAGAACGTGTGGCTGTTTTCCCCTGTCAGCTCCTGATATTATTGTATGCTGAGTGCATCTATACCAAAAAGAAACTACCTTTTTTCGTTTCTCTCTAAAAGTATAATTTTAGATTCAATTACGGGACAGCAGAATTCTTTACTAACAAATAAGTTATTATTTTGTGTGTATTCACCAGTTTTACAGCAATTTATGTACAGGACATCAAGACATTAGTATGTTTCTTGGCCTTCAAACTAGTACAGTTTGAACATATATATATAACAGTAAAATATCCAGCTGTATAAATGGATATCATTGTAAAAGAACTGTAACCAATGTAAGTCGCTTTGGATAAAAACATCTGCCAAATGAATAAATGTAAATGTAAATATATCATTGCTTCTAATACTGTAATTTTAGGTGACTGTCACAAAATTATTGTTTCTGACACTTTCACGTCACATACATTTTATTTAGTTTTTTTTTTTTTTAAGTAATGTGATAATACCTTTGTTGGGAGAAATAGCTTAAATAAAATCTGATTATTTTAAGGTAAGTTTTGCCTGATTTCAAGGGTCTGGTGTAAAGAGTTTAATGTATTTGTATCAGATTTTAATCGTAGAAAAACTGGGGGAGGGGATAAGATCATATGTTTTTGGAGTAGTACCAAAGCGGAGCAGGACTTGTGGAAGTGTCTGGAATAACGTCTTTGTGGAGCAATTTGTGAATGTGCCAGCAGAGGGCAGTGTCGACACAACCAGAACATAGTGAATTGCACCGTTGAGGCCAAACCCCAACCCACAAATGTTTTTCTCAGTTCTTGGAGACACTAATAGGTATTTTTTCCAGGATTCCTGGCACCATTTTTCATTTATGTTTTTGCTGAGTAAAGTATAAAAGTAGGATTCCTCCAGAGTACAACTGGCAGTTCATATTGAATATCAAAATGTGGGTTGGAATGGAAGCTGGCCACAGTGATACAGTATCAGGCTATCAGGAATTCTCCTTCTCAACCAACCTGGATGAGAGGTTCACTTCATCAGCTGATCTGTGACTGTGGAGGCCCTCAATAAATGTCAGCTAACCCTGGTTTTAGGACCTGGCAAAGTTTTTTAGGAATTAAGGTAAACTTTTTGGATGCACTGCCCCTTCCATACCACAGACCATCATATCACAGTGGCATAGTGCATCAGTGGGTGGTAGTGAGACCAGTACTAAGACCAGTGCTGTACTAACTGAATGAGTGCTCATAGGGATGTGGGTTAAAATTCCAGCTAGAGTAGTGCTGTCTTACCCCTAAGAAAGACATTCATCCTGAATTCTTTATGTTAGTTTCCAGTGTTACTAATGACTCATACATGAAGTCAATGGTAAATCTCTGTGGATAAGGCCATCTGTTAAGCGAACAGACAGGAGTTATAGTCTGCATGGAGATAAAAGGTTTAACGTCAAAATCCTCATAAGTACCTCACACCGCAGCTTTTGAAGATCTGATGGCACTTGCTGCAAAGAGTAGGGGGTTTCCCCACGTCCTGGTTTAATTCCCAGTCAGCCTCTTTCAGTCTGGCCCTGTAATAATCCCCCAGTTTAACTGGCTAAATAAATCTCTCCCTCCTGGCCCCTGCTGATGTGTGGTGAGTGTTCTGGTGATGCAGTGCATCACCCAGGTGTGTCCTACACATTAGCAGGGTTGAGGTGAGCTAACTGTCTCATTGTAATGCACTTTGAGATCCGTAGAAGGCCATGTAAACACAATCCATTGTTATAAACCCAGGTGACAGAATGTGCGTGAAATGACATCACACCAGAGCAATGCCAGGGATGTTGTCTGGTCCCTGATGATTCACAGATAAGGGAATTTTGCAATTCGCTGTAAGCTGGATGAAACCTTGTTTCCTCTACGAAATGAGAATGTGCAGAGTAATTTGTATCAAACAGCACTCACCATCTGGGGTGCTCACAGCCAGGAGCTTCGCAGGATGTTACAGCCATGCATAGCCCATCGTCAACAGGTCACGATCTGGGTGGTCATGACCTGTGGCACCTTGGCAAATCTGAGACATCATGCTCCGTGTTTGTGACTGTTTTCAGACTGCTAGCATCTGAAACACCAGACTGCAACAGCCCACACACCAGGACTTCACATTTCACAAGCAGTGCTGAGCAGGGACCAAACATTCATCCTCTGCAACACAGAGAGAGTTCTTACCCTTCCTCAAAACCTACTTAGCCCAGATCCTGGTCCAGGCCCTGGCACTCTTCACACAACTCTTGCTTCACTGACCTCCTTTCCTGTGTGATCAGGTCACTGCAACTCATCCAGAACGCTGCAGCTTGGTTGTTCCACAGTGTCCTGAAATATTCTCACATTTCACCTCTGCTGATCTCCCTGCAGTGGCTATCCCTGTGTTGGCTCATGTCTGTTTCAAAACACTGGTGCTGTCCTAGCTAGCACAGAGGCAAATGGTTCCTCCATATCCACAAGCAGTCAGACTGTATATACTGACCAGACCACTCCTCTGTACAAACTGGTTTTCTGTTCTCTGCAGGGTTTCACTGCCCGTAGAGGTCAGGACAGCGGAGTTGCTGGAGTGACCACCTCTGCAGATATCATCTTGGCTCTAACTAAGTGATGCAGCACTTCACAGTTATTACAATACTGATTTGGTCAGTGGCACTAGTTATGTTACTAGCCTTTTGATTATTGTAGCACTTGTCTGTATTTAAAAAATGTCACTGGTCACTGTAGCATTGTGTGATGCATTGAATTTTTTTCAAATACAGACTGCTGTTTTCAGTGTTTACTGTTATTAATATAACCTTATTACATGCATTTATGTGCATATGTGCCTAGCTTTGTAAGTGAGTATGGTTTTCCATATGAAGAAATTGAGAATATATTTTAGGAAACATATCAGCAAATCAAATTTTAGGAAACATATCAGCAAATATTTTGAAAATATGTAAATTATTGCTGTTTTGGTATATTGTATGTTTTTGCTTTATATTAAAATGCTTCAAATGTATTTGCAATATATTCCTGGGCATAACAACATCATTCTATGTATATTACAATATATTTAATTTTTGCAGGGGTACAACAACTGCAGAATGACTAATTGTAACTCTGTAGGAAGGTGGCATCACATTACCAGGCCAGACCACCACGCTGGGACCCAGCACCCATCAGCGCTTGTTGCTGCAAGAGAACATTATCACAGCTGGCATTTTTGGGTTTTGTTTATACTCTTTAAAAATGTGCTAACACTGTCAAAATGGGTGTTTCAATAATTAGTGTAAAAATGCTCATTTTTAAAAATAATTGTAAAAAGGAGTTTTGTAAATAAAATTTCAACATTAAACATGCCTGCTTTTGGTATAGATTATTAAGTTATTGATTTGTTCACTAAAATATTGAAAGGTTTTGGTGAAACTGTAAAAGAAAAGAAGGAGGGTCCCACCTCCTTTGTGAAGGGGTATAAATAAGCAACCATGTGTAATCCCCTTGATGTCTTTTTTATTATCTTGCTCAAAGTACTTATGTAATGAAAATACAGCCACTTGTTCGACTAACTTTTGCAGTACAGTGGTCGTTTAAATGGCATGTATGAGAAACTGATGCTTGCTGTGCTGTGATTTGACTTTGATCTTTTCATTTGAAACAAGAGAATGGAACGATGTGAAAGAGTCTCTATTTTTCTACATTTTGTCTTCACAAGAGTCATCTGAATAAAACAGAACACAACGCAGAGGCACTGACACACCGGTTATACATTGAAAGCAAGCTTTTTTTTTACTGTGGTTTTATCTACTTACAGTCTGGGTGGGTACACATGGACATATTAATCAGCACATATTTCAGGTTCAGCGAATAACGTGATATCTATATACAGTTTACCGCAGGTGTTCAAACATATTTGATAGGGTCATATTAATAATGATGAGCTGGGTGTCTTTCATGAAAATTTCATGTTTTGATTGCATGTAAAGGCTGTCTTGGAGACAACAGTGAACTCTGAGTTAGACACTGATGAAATGGTGATGTAACTGTAACTAATATGCCATACATTCAACATGCTCTCTCTCTCTCTTTCTTTCTCCCTCTCCTGTCTATGTCTTTCGTCCTCTCTCACTTTCTGTCTTACACAAGAAAAAATAATTTGTCACTAGCAAATTATGATTCCATTCAGTGCAGCTGAGGTGATAAGGTAACTACAGTATTGGGCTCATGAGTAATGGACAACAGCGATTCCTTCCTCCTTTTCTTCTCATGAGTGTATTAATATAGTCACCTCATCCTGATTTTACTGACAAAAAATGTGAGGCTTTGTGAATGGCAAAAATAAAAAATGATCAAAATAGTTGATCATTGTTTATTATTTGTTAGTGAAATAATACTGCTGTTTAAAGCAAATAAGCAAAAACACAAGACAAACTAAGTTGACACTTTCTGAATGCAGTCCAAAATTAAACCTTATATTCAGTATTCGCAGTGCCTATACGGTATTTCACATTAAGAATAAAACAGCTTTTACCATGTAAGATTATTAGTACATATATTTTTTAAAAGTAAGTTAATCAAATTGTTTTAGATTATTTATTGATTTGAAAAAGACTGAGCTCAGCTGGGTTTCTCAGATGAAGGCCTAGAGAGACAGAGAGAGAGAAAAATAAAATGTTTACAACCATAAACAGTTTTGTACCATTTGTGTAGTTCTGTAGCAAAAATAAACAATTAGTTACCAGTATAAATATATCTCCTTCTTATTGTTATCTTGATAACAATTTCAACTAAGGGTCTTGCATAACAGTTACCTAAAGCCTTCATAAGCCATACATAACATTCTTAAGTACAACACAATCATACATAACATTCACAAATGCTACATGAGCATTCATAAACACTCATTGCAACTCATAGAGATTGTGCCATATCACCATCCATATCATAAGTGAAATTACTGTGACATTCTGATTTAACATAATATTGTTACCCATAACATGGGCGGTAATATTTCCTACCGTAAGAGAATCTATGTCAGTTGACATAAAGGTTTATGAATGTTACTGCAGTTCTTATGAATGTTTTAAGAATCTTCATGGAAACTATTGCCATTGTGCTGATTTCATACTATAATTCACTTTATTGCAGGACCTTAAGCTCCAGTCCCTGTATAACAGAGGATCAAAGGTCGTTTTATATAGCATTATTAGATACTGCATGTAAATCGTTATTAACTGCAAATTTTATGTTGATTTAAGTCATAGAGGTTACTTTTATTTAAAATGTTCAATATAGTACATGCCATAAAAATCGGGTACAAGTTTCTGCTTTGAGTGGCGCACAGGTTTCAGAAATCAGGTGTGCAATCAGCGAATGTGAAAAACGGATAGATTGTGTAAAAGTTTTGTACTGCATATAATTGCGGTATCAGAGACCGTTAATCGAGGAGACTACGAACACAGTGTTCCAGGGTTCGGCTAAGGAGTTCCAGTCACTGCTTAAGTTAAGATGTGCTGATAGACGACAAGGACAGATACAATTTTAAATGTCAAGTACGTAAAGTCGTCCTTCTGTCTTTCTCTACCAGTAGCTCGTATAAAACACGATTTCGGAGTCCACTTCAAACAATAGACTTGTACAGACAAACTTGTACAAACAAAAAATACTACAACACTAATTAACTAATAGTGATCGATGCATTTGCCATACACAGACACCTCCAGATGAGTTGTGGTTGTGCTGGGTGCGATTGGCATTTCCAGTCTCATGAGTATAAAGTATTTATGCCCCCTCAGCGGTTCCCACACTCTTTAGAACCAATGCCCAAGTTCTTCTTGTTTTTCCACTCAGCATTTATTTCCAGGCACAAATACGTGACCATAGAAGAGAGTGACAACAATGAGGGCGTGTGCGGAGGCATCGCGTTTCTCGCGCAGAGTTACCCTTCTGTGTGCACAAACACGAGCCTCCTCGGACCAATTAAAGTGAGGCGAGAGAGAAGTCAGCTCTTCCCTCAGAGACGCTGAACTTCGGCGAGCCGCCTCTGTCTGCATTACTGCCGCGGTCAGAGGGATTGCATCAGGTCAAACATCTAAGCAGCCCTGACGAACAGAAGCACACATAATGCCGTGGCCTCACAAACACCGCTTCGTTAACCCTGGGCGAGCAGCTGTGCGCGAGCTCACTGTGGCAGCAGGAGGTTCCAGAGCATTCCTCTTGCACAAACGGCTTTTTATAAGCAAATTATTTTTCTGAATACAGGGAGAAGCCCGTTATGAGGAAAGACCCTGCATGAAATCGTTATGTAGTGATGCTAATGTTTATTTTACACGTTACAGATCTTACACATGAAACATTTTTTAAAAGTATTTCAGTTGCCTAAAACATTTAGAGCAACATCATAATTCTGTCCAGTAATACTTAAATGAATGTACTGTCTCTAACGGTTTTGATAACAGATGGTCCAAGAGGCGGACACGTTAAGTAATCACACAGTGAATGAAACATGTAGAATTGGGCAAACTCAAACCAAACCAATAAATGTAAGATACTAAAAGAGATAAAATATTTGCAATATTTTCATGACACCTTATCCTCCCGTTTGTTTGAAAATGCAAATTGTATCGGTGCAACGTGCTTGCGATGAAACACTGAAACAGACAGAGGGAGAGAAGCATCGTAAATCCCATGGCAACAGCAACCAGAAAACAAGTCTAAAATAGGGGGCAGTGTTCGCTATTGCTATAGCAACAGGAAGACACGGCTGCTTCAATCAGATTTTGGTTTTACTTTAAGTAGAAATACGTTTTTCTCTGTGAAGCAGCCAGTTGGGCGCTGCAGTTGTAGTAATACGATGACTCTGACCTAATACTGTTTGGAAATAATAATAGAGCACTTTTCAAAGTACTCACAGTATTACTGAGGGCATGTTATAACTGAATTAAACGTGTATGAAATAGCCATTAAAGCATATTAAAGCCAAGAATCTAATATCTCAACTCAAAAACTTTCAGTTCTCATTTGATGCCTTTAAATGTCCATGAATCACATTGAATACGTTTACCTTAAAAGAAAAACACACGGAACATTTCTTTACATTTTTTCTTCACATTTCTTTTCTAAGAGGTTATAGAGGTTATTCTGCGTGAGTGTTGTGCATTTCAAATTTAATAAACGATTCATTCATTTGACACAACCACACTCCTCACATAAAACCTATTTCGTCGTAAACCGAACACTTTCACTTGTGGTATTGATTCTGTTTATACTAGTAGAAACTTTCCATAATTCCTCCACGGCAAAAGTGAGAATACTGTACATTGAATGCCATAATTGGCATAGAGGCAAATTTAAAAGAAACAACTTATTTGATTGCAGATCCTTCCATTCATTTATGTAAGGTTATTTGGTAAAGGGATGCAGATCAAAGAACTGCCAACAGTCAGCTGTCCTTTTTTCTGTGAAGACTTTTGAAATAACTCCAATAACGTTCTTCTTGTATACGACAATAAAATACTTTGCACCACGCAAACACAATCAAATTATAAACGATGGAAACTTGGGCCAGATTAATGGGTTAGACCGACAGACATAGTCTATAGAAAGGCCTGCAGTCTAGATTTCATTTACAGTTTATTAATGCACTCATGCACACATACTCTGCCACGAAGAAATGCTAACACACTTGATATTAGGAGGGGTAATACTATGACAAAGTTCATCGATGTAAACTGGCACTTTTTTCATTTCTAATAAGACGTGGCATCTATTATTCAGCACTGTTTCAAGCACCATTCATTAAGACAAACAATATGGTTTCTGTTGCATCAGGTCGTGATAAATATATCATAATCACATGAAGTTACAAAGATACTATAATTTCAGGAATGGGGTAAGAAATGTAGATTTTTCTTAGAAATGTCAAACCATTCTTACACTCCAATTGTTACTTTTCCCCTCCGACAATGAGAGTGTGTGATGGCTTGTCACAAGCAGACAGGGTGCAAATGCTATCATGTACAATCACCCCTCTTACACAGCCCATAATCTGTTATATTTCCACTGTTAAGAAAATCGGTGGATGTGAAAGATTTGCCTGGGCATTTAATGGCTGTAGACGGAAAAGAGAACGTCAGACTTTGAAAAAAATCTGTATAACTTCTGGATAACCGTTGTAACCTGTACAGGGTTCCCGAAACCATAAACAGGATTGCACCGAGGGATATTTAGAATAATTGGATAGAACAATAACAACATAAGCAGTCACCACTAGATGACACCACATATGACATATGAGCTTTTGTGTGAGGCATTTAATTAAACCTACAAAATTCATGCCTTAACACGTAAATGCGTTTTTTTCCAGTCTCGTCAACTACAAAAACATGTTTAAAATTAACGTCGTTATCTGTGACCTCACGTGAACATGGTGCTTTTCTGAGTAGCATATTTCTTAGGTTTAACAAATCACGTAATTGTTAAATGCCGTTACAATTCTTTTACAAGTAAGGCGCTACTATCTTCAAACTTCTCGCCGTGCCGCTTTCCACTCGGGATATTTACTCGAAACACGTGGCCAGAGAGCAGTAAACAAAAACCATAGGGACGGCTATTGCCAGTCAGCCAATCAAACACTCCCACCCAGCCAATAGAGAAACGACACCCTCACCAGACCAGCCAATCCGACATGGTCTGAAAGCTGATGCAACAAGGCTGCAACTGTAGGCACGAACCTTCTGTGGGCAACATTGTGTCCTTCCTCGCTGTGTGTAACCAAGTAGTCCTCTGTAAATTATTAAGATTAGTTTGCAAACATATCTGATGTCTGCCGATTATAAATATGCAGAGCTCGAACTGATTTATGACAACAGTAGGAAATGAATTCAATCATATTTGGATCCAGTTGGCAACCAAAAATGATAATACACACCCATTTAAATCAATGTTCTGTTCACATAATTTAAGAGCATCGCGCCGGGATAGATAATGTTCTGACAGGCATTCCTACATCACAGAACTTCCATCCGTCTACAGCACTAATGTTAAACGAGAATCATACAAATATTGCTTCAGAAACATCAAACTATAATATATTCTAATATATAATTTAGAACTAAACGTGTAACAATCGTGCAACTCATGAATTGAAGAAAATGTGCTGGGAACAGGGAGCGGCGGATGGATATCACCCCGCCCCTGCGTTGTGTGCATTACGCAGTTGGTTGCTGGGTGTGGGAGGAGAGAGACTCCTCAGTCAATGAACTTTCTGACAGTTCTGATCACAGACGCAATAGAGCAACAGCGCCGCTACTTTACTGCGCCGGAAAATTCGAGCGAAAGATGTTTTTTTAACCGAGTGTCGTCGACCCTAGAAACACTGTGCTTTGCATCTGCAACGCACCTTTGCAACAAATAACTTCAGCAAGAATGGAGTAAGTGTCGCTTTTTGTTTTTCATTTTATGTAGACAAGAAGTGTTATTAGATGGTTAGACGAGCGTTGTTGGCTACCCGGGTAGTGTTAATTAACTTACTACACTTTTGTAGTTGGAAGTAGGCAGCACCAGTCAGCTTACTAGATAACTCAACTCAATTGGTGCGTTATTGGAAATAGTTGCTACTGTGTAGCGAGCCATGATATCACACTCTGGGTAGCTAACAAGGGGACTGGCTAGCTAGCTATGTTGTTGGGAGATTTTTTTAAATTTTATTTTTGGTTGGCTAGATAACGTATTTAAATGAATGGTATAGCTAGAGAAAGTTTTGAAACTTTATTAACTAGCTAGTTAGTTGCTGTTGTTGTTGGTAATAATTAACATTGTTCGTTAGCTAGTTAAATGCATTGATATTACTCTCGTCTTTGTGTATGGCAACTTTTTGTTTGGTTGTAGACTTCAGTTAGCTGATCGGGTGATGTAGTATGTAGCTGATTTGGTAGCCAGCTAATACATCTAAGGCTGAATTAGTTTTAGCTACTTTTCTAACGGCAAGTGAACTGGTATACAGTTAACATCTTTAGAGTTTATTTGTTGTCCCAGTCCTCCTCGATTCTGACTTTATCTCCGATTTAAGTCATCAGAATTTTACTTGTAAGCAAGACAAAGCACTAGGCGTGTAATTATTTTTCCAAGGCATCAGGTGAACTTTACACTTCTGTGTTGTAAGGTTTCAGGATCCATAATTAATGTGTGTATGGCCATACCTCTCTGCTTAGTGGGCTGAATTTGATAACCATGTCAATACTTTTTTGTGTTCTAGCTGACTTGTATTTTTGACACGAGGTAAACATTTGCTCATGTTTCATTTTTGCTCGTTTTGTTAATATGTCTACATTGTTCATTAAAAAGTACACATACAGAATGACCTTATATATTTTATTTTTTATTTTCCTTATTTTATATACATGGAAGGAAGCACTACAAGCTAGGGCTGTTCTAAGCTAAAAGAAAGGTTTTTTAGTCCATCGTAATACATTTGACTCGAGCTTTTTAGATTCTGTTGCTTAAATTGTTGAAATTGTACAATGATGCTGTACGTCTTCTGCCAGAGTACTGTGTGACTTTTTGAACTCAGCAAACACTTGTGAACCCATACAACGTGTACATATAGTATGCACGAGGAGCTTGTCAGTTGTTATACTGATAATTTATGCATACCTGTGGGTGCCTGTTTCAGTCCACATCAAGTTTGGATTGACTGAGTCACAAATGATATCATGAGCTGAATATAAACAGTAAACACTTTCAACTGGTGGTAATGTGAACAAGAGAGAACGTTTGGTGATGTGCAGCAGATGAAACTGAGGTACAATTGTTGGTTTCTCTTATTGAGATAGGAGGTTGATATCGAACCAGACTGCTGGCTGAATGAGAAACCTGAATAACAAATAACAGCTCAAGCTGTTTAGAGGAGTTGGGTAGCAACACAACACAGGGAGGATGTCTGCTCCTGAAGGTTCGGAAAAGCTGACCCTTCGTTGCTACTGTTGACCAATGCAGTGAGGATGATTAACATGTTCTCTTCTTTTGTCCTCATGGGCTTTGTTGACTGACTGCAGTTGGTGTCATGGAGTGTCATCATGTCTTTAACTCTGGCGACCTGTGTCTTCCCCAGGTCTCGCAATGTTCACCCAGCTCTGTCCTTTGTGGCTAATCCCTCAAACTTGCACGCTCCACGAACGCTCGGCCTTTTGAATCGAAACCGAAGAAATGATGGCGCCGTCGGTTCCCAGCTGGAAGACCCGTCTCGTCTGCCCGGTAGACCCCCTCGCTCTCTCTCCCCCACAGGCTAACCACAGCCAACCACAGGGGCGGAGGGGGGTGGAGCCAGAGAAGAGCAGGCGCTTAATTGGTAAGTTGCGGTGAAGACGCTTTTTTATTTTTCCTCTTTCCAGGTGGGAACCGCACTGCAGCACGCTCGTTCTCCTCGTACAGTGAGTAAAATTCAGCAAAGGTTCAGTGCTTTTTAAATCCACATTTTTAATTGGACTTTTTTTGTATCAATGTTTTTTGTTTCATTTAGTTCATGTGCTTATTATTTTTTTTTTAGATTTGTGTATGTGTAATCAGATTTTTGTCCGTAGCACTGGTAACAGAATCTAAAGATTTCTTGACGGCAAACTTCAGGAGCAGGATGGTAAAATTGTGGTCAGTAGATAGTCTGGCTGATGTAGCTATTTTTCACTGTACAGAAATTGTGTGGAAATTGTGTTCGAAAATTAATTTCAGCATAAACGACTTTCGCTGTTTTTCTTTTCGTAGGCAATGGTCTCACTGACTGGATGACGGAAGAAGTGGATTTCTCCTCTTACCTCCCTGCCCCTCACTCCTCTCCCTCTCCCAATTCCTCCCTTCCCCCATCACCCCTCCAACAGGACATCCAGGTACCCTCCGACCTGGAGGTCATGACCTCTCTCCTGCAAGAAGAGCTTGCTCAGCTGGAGGACTACTTCCTGTCTGACTCGCTCACTGAAAAAGCTTTAAAATTGGGAAAATGCGACAAAGTTGCTCCAGCAGTGGGTCCACAGCCGCACTACCAGTTGCCCTATCATTCGTACAACTCCAGCCAATCAGAATCCAGCCCACTTCTTGTTACCCTGGCAACTGGGGAACTCGACCTGCTAGGGTTGTGTGGCGGCACCATTGGCCGATCCAAAACGCCTAGGCACGCCCCTTACAGTTGCAGCCACCCTAACAGCAATGGTCGTAGGAGAGTTTGCGATGGGATGAGGTTGGGAGAGGGTTTGGACAATAGTATCTGGAGTCCCAAAGGGAATAACTCAGGGGGCCTTAGCGTAGCAGTTACCGGCAGTTACTGCTGTCTAGAGGAAGAGAATGTGGTTGGGAAGGGGTATTGCCTTGGCAGCGCGGTCGAGATTAGGAAATGCGGCATATTGCCGAAGGAAGAGAAAAACTACTGTTTCACAGAAGATCCTACTGGCAGGGAGAAGATGGGCATGGGCTACGGGTTTAGCGACGGGTCGCTTGATGTCCCCCAAAAGAAAGAGGACCAGCTGATGTACGGCGTGCAGGAGGTCAGCAGCGGCGACAACGGCATGGCGATGGAGACGCTGCGAGAAGACGGCTGCAGCGAGGTGGCGCAACCCATGGCCTGGAAGACGGAGGTGGGGGACGGCTGCTTCCTTCCACCTGGCCTGGACGGACCCCGCCACGGGTTTCTGGGTGCGGTAGATGAGCCCATGAGAGCGGCGGGTCTGGAGACGGGGCGCCAGCATGGCGGCTACTGTTCCGACTTCCTGGAGAATCAAAACCTGGACTGCCTGTCGGGGGGAGAGGCAGAGGGGCTCGAGTTGGGGCCCACGGGCCACCGAGCCGCACTGGGGCACAAGCAAGACCTCTCTGGTGTCAAAGCAGCGCTGGAGGCCCCCCTGGATGGCCCCCATGGAGAGCGCAGGCAGAAGAAGAGAGACCAGAACAAGACCGCCGCTCACAGGTAAGCGCCACTGCCACAGGTCCAGAAAGACCGGGGTCCTGCAGAAGGCTGGAGTTACCTGAGAAGCCCAGGTACTGTTGGAGGGTGGCCAACGCTACCAATACCTGCTACATGTTATCTGATGGTCCTCACAGCCACAATCCCCAGTTACCAATAGGGACCCAAGCTCCAGTGTACACATTAGTTTATGTCCCTACATTTGATCATCTCATCACTCCCCTTCGTTCTTCTTCAGTCTCACATTATACTGTAGTAGTTTTGGAGGCCCGAGTGCATGGTTCAGGAGTGATGGAAGCTGCTTGCCTTGTTGATTGCCCGCTGACCGTGCTGTGCATCTTGGGCCCGCCAGGTACCGCCAGCGCAAGAGGGCAGAGCTGGACTCTCTGGAGGAGCAGCTGCACGGGCTGGAGGGGAGGAACCGCGAACTACGGGACAAGGCAGAGTCCGTGGAGCGAGAAATCCAGTATGTCAAAGACCTCCTCATCGAAGTCTACAAGGCCCGCAGCCAGCGGCTCAAGCAAGACGCCAGCCCCTGATAGCGGCTCTCTTCCCCCGCCAGCTTCAGAGCCATCAACAGAGGGCGGGAAAAAAAGTACTGTCGGAATACAGTGATTAGAAGGTAGTGGCACGTTGTGAGTGATTCCGATTGTTTTAGTTTTTTTGCCGTTTGATTTACTGGTCATTAGAAATCTGAGTTAGTCTGCTAAGCTACATGCTTTATATTTCGGCACTGAATAGATTGTTTTGTTTGCGTTGTTGAAGTAAAAGCTTAAAATAACGCCCGCCCAGCACTGTGAAGCTGTCGTATTTTTACGAGTTTTGTGCAAAATTTTGTATGTGTATCCTTTTTTCGGTGACAATCAAGCAAGTGGGGTTCTCCTGTAGTGTCCGCTTGGAAAATGCCACACCCAGTTGTCAGCACACAGTAGCATTGCTGACACTTGTGTCTAGATGGGTGTTGGCAACCTGCCTTGAGTCGGAGTGGTGGTGGACATGTCTTGTTTTATCATTCCATATCAGACTTAAATAGGAGAACCCAAATAACTTTTAATATTCAGTAGAATATAGTACAGATGTCTTTATGTTTATAGACTTATAGCACGATCTTTTCTTCAGTTTAAAACTACTAATAATCCTGTACATCATAGACTAGAAAAGGATTTACACTCTGTGAAGAAGACTTTGCCTAGAAACATATTTTTGTTGTATGTTTGAACCATTACAGATTATTCTGTCATTTCCCCTGTTCAGAAAAACATTTGAAATTCCTCACTGTCTTTCCTACTAGGACATTGGCTCTTTTATTTGTGATGCAGGTACCAAAATTAATAATTTATAGTTAAGAGTTCATTCAGTAGAATGTTCACGACTCTTTATGTTCTGCATGGCCCAGCCTACAGCCTGCATTTCAGATGATTTATTTTCACTTTTGAATGAAACCATTTGCTGTCCACAGACCTAGGGAGCACATACGAATAAAGATTATTTCTAGTATTTCTAGAGTAATTAATTCATCTCAGCTTTAGAGAAGGGGAACATATCTTGAACATATTGAAATCTCATCTTAGTTTCTTTAGTGCTTCTGTCAGCTGTCTGATTAAACAACCATGGTTCAACCTTTTCTGTTAGGTAATATGTTCAAAATTAGTACACATTTTTAATGTATTTTTTGGGAGCATCTGTTGTTAAGTGTGCTAAGACCGCTGTTTTTATATATTTTTCACTAGAACGTGTGTGATAGCTTGTGATGTAGCTTTTTGTTTAAAAAAAATTGGAAGTCCTTACTGTGTAACATTAGCATTATATTTTTATCATCAGCAGCTTGCAGGAGTGTAATGGACTGGCACGAAACTTAATTTCTTTCCTCAAATATTTGTAAGTTAATTTGAGTAACTTATTTTATATGTCCTCATATCCAATTAAGTGGTGAGTATAAACACAAGGCAAGAAAAAAACATATATTATGAGATGATTAAACACTTCCAATCATATACCAATGAAAATTGCTAAGCTGTAGATTTTTTCCAGGAATGTTTCACTTTTTAATGATGTTTCTGTTTGTGACTTTATTGCATGAGTAAGTCTAAAAACTCCAGTGAATAGGAATTGGAGGAAGGCCGGTGGATATTTCGGGTGTTAATGTTTGCACCTACATTATAAAAATTATGCTTTAAAACATCTTGGCAAGAAATTGCTGATATGCAATATGTTTTCTTGTCATATACTTGAGATCTGAATGTTATACTTGAACAACATGTATTTTGATTTAATATAGCAGGATATTGGAAGCAATACAATCACTGGTACACTCCTGTGTTGGATATTTGAGCACAAGTTCTCCAGAAATCTGCTTTGTGTAACATGTCCTTTCTTTTATCAAAATAAAGTAATTTTTGTGTCAGTAATATTTCTTGTTAAACTTGTTATATTTCAGTGGAACACTGAAAATTATTTACTGGAAAGTAACTAGCAATAATGTAATTAAACATTTATCAGTCTATACTTAAACTGATTGCAATTACAGTTAAAAACAAAAGAGGATTCGATACAGGATAACATGGTAATTACACTTAGAATTAACCAAGGATTCTGACTAGAAACCCCTTCACAGAGGAGAGAACAGTCCCTCTTGTAGTATTTCATCAGCCAATGGCTAACAAAAACAGTTTCCCACTTTGTGTATGAATTTCTGTGAGTAATTAATTTAGTATCTATTTAAAATGACGTGTATTTTCGCTGCGTCGACCACAGACAGAAGCGCGCGCACGTTATCCCGGCCCGCATTCACTCACGTTTGAAAAGCAGCTGGTAGACGAGTAGATATTTTCGATGATCATAGAAAAGAAATAGAACATAGAAAAGTTTTTTTGAATACATTTTATATCCAATCAACCGAAATATAGCAACTAATGTATACAGTAAGCAAATTCTCAGCTATTTTTAAAATATGCAGTCATATTTTAAAACAGTCTAACGGTTTTGGAAAGAACCTCAACTTTTGGCATGTAAGTTTTGTCTTTTTAAACCATCTTTAGACGGGAGAGTATAGTATTATTCATGATTATTAAGTTACTTATTTATCATTCCTTTTCCCCATACTATATGGCAATACCGGCAAATAACGCATCTCTATGAAATTAATTACAGGAATGGTCGATTCGAATTTATTTTAGGCAGTTACATTTTTAAAGTGTGTAAAAGTGTACGGTTTAGCTGGCCATTCACGTCTAATGTTACACGCTTCCGAGGTTGTTAATTTAAAATAAATATAAGTAATCATTTTAAAATCGATTTCTTGGACACCTGTTGATTCTTCCGATTTCTTTCGGCGTTCATGGCACTGTTTCAGTTCGCTCCCCCGGTGTATGATTTTAATTTAGTGACCCCGTTTTTAAGAATTTCTTTTTATTTTAGCTGAGAGTATAAGTAAAAGTCAAGAAGCACAGTTTACTTTCAGCCTGCATGACAAATTGGCATTTTGTTATAGAGTACTTGCATTATTTCTCTAATATTATTGTGGTCCCATACATAGTAAACGTTTTCATCTAAGAATTAATACATGTACAGGGCTATGAGTTTTGGCAATAATTTTAAACCTCTAGTAGGCTTAAATTTTTAGATTCTCTCATTTTTGATCTTGTCAAAAGTTGAAAACTGGGAACACAAAACTGGTCTCTCTACAGCCCTAAATTACATATTTCATTCTCTTTCATATTGTGTAATCGTCATACAGAATACATTTACGTTATAGTTACATTTTAAACACAAAAGCACCCACATGTTTGGCACTGACGTTTGTTCGTATGTGGTTAGTGGTCTCCTGTTTGCGCAACTTCATTTGATGCACTCTAAGTCGCTCGGGATAAGAACGTCTGTTAAGTGACAATAATATATTGCAATGCAAGTCAAATTCTAAGATCATCCACCATAACTGAAATAAGCTACGTGATTTTATTTGGTGCAAGTACTGCCTTTGTGAAACTATCATTCTCGCTGACTAGATGAAAGCATCGATGCGGCACACATCTGACTTCACTCGCAGAGGTTAGAAATGAATTCAGGTGGATCCAAGAAACTGACAGGCAGTTCTACTTTAAAATTTAAAATCAATTTACCCTGCATTACTTTCAGGAGGAGGATGGCGTAGACGCATATTTTCGTTTGCTACTTTATTGACCGATTCCGAAATACATTTAATGTAAAGTGTGTAATACTTCAATGATCAAACAATTCAAAAATATCAGATAATTTCAATTATAGAATGATAGAAAAGTCCACCACTGAACACAAAACTGAAATAAGTTAAAAAGAACTAACGAGTAAGCCTGTAAACGCCAGTATGACGGTATGCAAGCTTGAAATCCATACCAACTCATGGTACTGCTGTGTCGTTAAATTAAATGAAAGAAGCACGTCTTTCAAGTAAAACAAAAGGGTTTGAAACGTCCGTCGAAATTCCACTACAGACATATTTCGATGCTAGTTCACCTGACATGACATTTTGACTGTACTTACGGTTGTTCGGCATTCTTGTATAGATGGCGATTTTTATTCCGAATAGTGTTAACTACATCTATACACAACAGAATGGATTCATTTTGTAATATTTTTAATATTAATTCAAATAATAATTTTAGTTTAATACACTAACAAAATAAAACTACAGTTTGACAATGAAGTTGTAAACATTGTGTTCTCGTACCACAGAACACTACTACCCTTTACACTCAATTGGAATTTTCTAAAAATTAACTAAAAGACCGCCAACCAAAGCATAAGCCGGTCCCTCGGACAAAACTTGGGGTATCGGCTTTGTTACGATTAAATTATTAGTTTAAAATGTAAAGGTTATATGATCTTATCAGTTTAAAAATATTTTCCTCCGCGGAATAAAAATGCTGAGCAAAAAGATCCCAATTGAGAAAAAAGATTTATTCTCAAAAACACTAAGCTTCAGTCTGAAAATATTACAATATAAATACAACTATAACAAAACATATGTCACACTTGTTTATATAAAAAATAACGAATAAACATCAGGCCCAGATTCAACCGCACCACAAAGTGATTGTCCTTAATTTTGAGTTTTAAGATATTATTGCATTTTTCTCCATTGCTCACACGACCCATTGAGTTTGGCAATACCTGAAATTAACGTGTGAACACAAAAATATGAACAAAAACCCAAATGTGAAGGGAAATCCCCCTTCACTGAGATTCTGATCTGGGGCCGTAACTGTCCGTATCAGTGCTTCCACAGCTACCGAAATGAAACGAAGCTGCAATCGGCCATTTGAACGCTTGGGCTCGCAGACTGCCGGACGTGGACCTTGCGCATGCTAAGGGCTCACTGGGGGGCGGAGTTTGCTAACGAGCTTGCTGTATTGACGTGGTGAGGCTGCATGCTGCGGAACACAACGTAGTTTCTCATCAGCGTCCAAAGACACCAGAGCCTACAAACAAAGAGGAGAAGGAGCGACAGAAAGCAATTAGACCTGACATTACAGAACACAGAGCGGTTTACAGTTTAATAGGTCAAAAAGCGACAGAAATTGTATAGTCAATGATCGTAGACCCTCTCCACTTTAATGCCATCCAGTGGTAAAACACACTTCTGACCTGTGTACAGCTAGACATACAGACAAAACAAGACAAATATAATCTCAGACTCAGGGTAAAGGCAATCATTATTTTTGTTTTTTTTACTTTTTATTTTATCAGAATGCAGCATATGCCAGGTTAAACAAGCGTTGCTGAGGAGCACAGAAACAGTTTTGCCTCCGGTTTAACAGACTATGTGTCAATTTCAGTAAAGTATTTGAAACATGCAAGGCTTCTGTTCTGGGGAACAACCAAGATGTCTCTGTAAACCTAAAAAGTAAAAGTAGGACAACAGAGATTTCAACTACGACAAGGAGCGCCATTCGAATGCTTACCTGCCGCAGCGCATCCTGGTGGCCGAAGAGGCAGAGGCTGGCAACTGCCGCCTGCTGCACTGCATCCTGGGAGTCTGCACAGGCGACCTGGAGGAGCTGGCTGGGGGCGTCGCACTGCAGCAGGGCGGCTCCTCCCCCATCGACGGCGGCCATGTTGCCCAGGGCGGCGCAGCAGTGCCGGCGAATCAGCGGATCGGGATCCCTGAGGAGGGGCAGCAGCGCTGGGGTCGCCCCCTGAGCCGACTCCGCCCATCCGCCAAACTCTGGGTCAGCACGCATCGAGGGCAAAGCTGGATTCTCCTGGACAGTCTTCTTTCCCGGGTTTGCCTTCGCGTCGATGGTAAAAGGACCGTCGGCTTCTTTGGTGAGGTCGGAGTTATCGCAGGAGTCCGCCTGTCCGATCAGCCCCAGCCAGTTGCCCACAGCCCGGCAGGCTGCCCTCCGCACGGGCAGAGACTGGTCCTGGAGCCGGCCGATCAGGTCCCGGAAGAGCAGCAGGAGGGGCGGGTGGCGGCTGGCCTGGGGCGCCAGCGGGGTAAGGTTACCCAGCAGGCTGCAGGCGGCAGCTCTGACGCTGGCGTCTGGGTGGGCGAGGGCCGCCCTCAGGAGGGAGGGGTCCACGTACAGGAGGGAGAAAGGGGGGAGGAGCAAACAGCGGGCAGCCTGGGAGACCAGCGAGAGAAGCTCCACGGCACAGCTGGACTGGGCCTCGCTCTGGAGGAAGGCGGCCAGGAGGGAGCTCGCCGACCGCCCCCCGGGCTTGCCCGGCCCGCCATGCTGTCTGTCATCGGCGCTCTGGGATTTGTCACCGTCGTCCCCTCCCGTCTTGGCAGGGGGCAGGAAGAAGCCGCAGGTCTCAGCGGAGGACATGAAGAGAGGGACGGAGTGACCCGGGTCACAGAGGAGGAGGTGGCACAGCAAAGAGAGGGGGACCTCCAGGAGATGGAGCGGGAGAGAGAGGGCCAGCTGAGGGGGAAGAGACACACATAAACATCCACAAAACACAGAGACATGCACAAAACTTAGAGACATCCACAAACAGCACAGAAACAGTAGCACAATAAAAACTAAAAAGAAGGCCTATGCCTAAACTAATTTCAGAAGTGTCCCTTTTTTGGTAATCTCACCACACACTTCCTTTAGCTGCAGTAACTGCTGCATTCACACTGCTATGTAACTGCTGGAAAATGGACCTTAAGAACTTGAAAGAAATGAACAATTTGGGACACCACTCAGTGCAATTAGATTAAAGAATTCCATAAGATTGAATAATTCTGTTTCCTAGCATCTGTATCCCTTAGGAAGAGTATTTTAATAATGAAAACAGAATAGTAATATAATGAAGTTGCTGACCTGCAGGAGGCGTGAGACAATGTCACAGCTATGATACGATTGGAGGATTTTCTCCATCGTGACATCGGGCACTTCAAGGGCAAATGGGAAGCACAGCAGGTGGCAGCTCATCACCGATAGGCTGTTTGGGTTGGGGTCACTCCATGGGTGGGCAGGCCTGTGCTCTGTGGACACTTCCTTTTCTGAGGCACTGAGGGAAAATGGAGATCATGAGGACGTCTTTAATGTCACTGGTCCATAACAAATTAATACCTTCTGTGGCCATATACCACTTAAATTCCCTACTGACACACTCTAAATGCTTTTTTATAAGGTGCTATGAAATGAACAGAACTCACTGACCAATCAGCTGTGAGGAGACGGCAGAGAGTGGGCAGGGAATTTGTGTCATCACTGGCAAACAAAGGGACACAACTGTATGGGTCCCTGATGAAGACAAACAGAGCAAGAGAAAGGAAGACTTGCAGACCTACAGGAGGGGAAAAACAAGCCATAAGTAAAGACACTGAAAAACTGAATTAATCATATCTTACATTTTAAGACAGCAAAAACAAAAATGTGCTTGGGGGGAAATTTTTTGTTCAACCCCCAAATACTTTTTCAAAAGATTTGAGCTGACAACTAACTCGCATAATTTGAATTCAAATATGTTAAATGTCAATATCAGTGGCGGCGGGTGAGCTGGAATCAGGGGATGCCCGAACATTACCTTCACATCAAATTGTGTGCAATAGCACACAAACTACAGATAATCTGCGCTGTTTCGCGAGCATAATCATTTATTCTAATTACGCGATTGGTGTTGATTATTCTGTGAATTATTTGTTTTATTGTTAATCAAGGATGATAAAGGGGAACAAGTTGAAAGTAATGATAGATTTAAAGGTAATGTTTGGGCTTACCCTGTTTCCAGCTCACCTGCCGCCACTGGTCAATATAGCACATTGGTAACTACTTAATGCTTTGTGAATGCAAATGTTTGTTTAACTCCATACCAGTGAGGGATAATAATTTCCTGTTGGGTGCCATCTCCTCCAGTGTATTGCTAACTCTGACCCACAGGAGGCGCCAGAGACTGGAATCCAGAAACTCTGAGATTGGACAGTTTTCACGCTGCAGAGGGAGTGATTAGTATGAGAAATCCATTAATGTTAAAACATGATCGTGCAGATTGCAGACCCTCGTCATTTTGATTAGACTCATTTCTAGACAGGCTCCCTCCAGTGGTCAATTTACAACACTGATAAAGCTTCACTATTCTACATAGGCTTCTTACATGTAGGCCATAAATCCATGGACACTGCATCAATCCTGGCACAAATGAAGCAGATATGCAAATAGTCATACTGAGCTAAATGGTACACCCTCAAGATGATGGTAAAGAACTACTTTTGCATTTATATATTCTTTATATTTTTAAATATTTATAATTCCATCCCCTTTTAATGTCTGCAAGTATATGACTATATTGAAGCATTTATTTCAAAATGATATATTGTACACTTCACAGAAAGGTATTAAATCACAAACTCTATACAATACTGTTGATAGATCATATACTGCCAATATTTTGACATAAAATTGATTTATAAATGCCAAGACTTCTTATGTAATATGCTATGCTTATAACACTGTTAATCATAATAGACCTTTTATTAACTTTACCCCTTGGTATCATTCAGTAACATCAAAACCATATTGATGCATCCCTCTCAGAAACATAATTTCTTCATAATTTACTATATTACATCTCTGACATTCTGCAGCTACATAATGAGAAACCCAGGCAGATGTAAATATTAACACAGACCTACTCTGCCTTCAGAAATGAAGAACCTGGATTGATTGACTGCTTTGTGTGTTTTTTTGGTTCTGCACTGAGTGGCTGGGATTCAGAACACAGCAACTACACCACACTACACAATGCACTATGATACATTGCAAGATGCACTGCGTTATCTTCCGGTGCGCAGCTTGGCTGCGCACTGCATCTCAGCACGCTCCGTTAGTGCTGACAAAGCAAAGAATCTATTTTCTCCGCCGCCTTAGGTCTTTTGGGGCGAGTAGATAAATTCTTCTTTTGTTTTTTACTTCTGTGATTATGAGTGTTCTACAGTATTGTAATACTACATGGTACAAGTGCTTGAACACCACTTTAAAGTCAAAACTGTTTCACCAACTAAAAATCTGTTCAAAGATTGTAGGCCAACCCCTTGAGAAACTCTACGAATCGGCCTACCATAGTAACATTCTAGGGCTGGCCAACAACATTGTCTCTGACCCCAACCATGTCCTGAACAGTGAATACAAAATGCTACCATCAAACCGGAGATACAGACTTCCAAGATTCAATAGGGTTAGACTAAAGCACTCTTTTGTGCATCAGTCAATCCTATAACTAAATATGGAGCTTAATCCCAAATCAAATGTACATTGAATATTGTCCTTTGTGATGGTAATGTTAAATGTATGTATCTTTGTTTCGTTGTCCTAATTCTTGTCTTCTCTGTAATGTTGGAAATGGAGCTGCTGTGATGCAAGAAAAATTTCAGACTTGTCTGACAATAAAGTATCATCGTCATCATCATCAAGAGGTAATTTTATTACACACCAATGATGCACAAAACTAGCAGCAACATGTTAGTAACGTAGTAAAAAAAGTACTTAACTCTTGCTTAAATGTATTTCTTGAAGCTAACAAATGACTGTTACCACTGGTAATTACCACCAATTACCACTGTGGCTTTTTGGGGAGTTGCTGGCACTTGCCTCAGAGAGTGTCTGGAGAAGCAGCACCAGGAGGCTGTCAGTGAGTCCCCAGCCTCGCGGTGGGGGGACACAGCTCTGAAAGAGAGGACAGATTTACATTCCAGTAAAATTTCACAGCACTCGGCCTTTAATTTCCTGCCTCCTCATTTAACACCATGATTGACACTAAGGATCTGACAGAATAGTTCATTATTTGGCTTCGTTTATTGTTCAAGTCCTGGGTAACAACCGAAGACTGACAGGAGGGAAGAATGTGATTTCTATCAGCTATGCAAGTGGGTGCTCTGAAGATTACAGATGGCATCCACACAGAAGGAACTGAGCATGCACATATTTACAGTAAATCCATGCAAACCAGCACTGTGAACTATGAGGTCAAAAAATCCACTCGTATGATAATTCTGATCTCAATTTAAAACAAATTCAAAACAAAATGATATTTGCTGGTTTTACATCTGCAAACCAGCAAACCTTATGCCATAACAGCATAAGAGCAGGGGCGTCCCTCTCTATCTTCAAGAACCTCTTGAAGACCCAGCTCTTCCAAGAGCACCTCCTCTACTAAACACTTCTTACAACTGCAACACAATTCCTTCTCCGCGCGCTTTTTGCCTCGCACTTTTTTTTCTCCTGTAACTATTTTTGTTGTTTTCACCTTGTTTACCTTTGTTTTCTACTTTCCTTGACTTACTTAGTTGAGTTTAGTTGTTTTAGGTTGCACTTAAAGCTTACTCTAAGGTCTTCTACACTACTGTAGCTTGCTTGCTGTTCCTCACTTGTAAGTCGCTTTGGATAAAAGCGTCTGCCAAATGACCTAAATATAATGTAATGTAATTATAAAACATTGGTTTACACCTGATATATGTATGAAATTATTCTGGATCCACAGCCTTGTAAACCTTGAACTTACTACTGCATGACTCAATAAGGCTCGACCAGCAACTGTGGAAGCCTGGAAATCCTTTTTGTCAAATATAATTTTCTGGTCAAGGGGCAATGGCTAAAAGCTTGTAGAACACTATGTATTGTACTGTACGTACACCTGCCAATCTATTTGTGTTATTACTGTTGTAATAATAGGGATCATCATTATCTCTCTTTTTACTCTCTCTACTCGGCCTCAAAACTATCAAAAAAGTCACGTAGATCAGCAGTTCACATGGCAATAATTAAGTCACTTTTGCTTACGGTCATGTCACACGTACCTCCAGTGAGCCGAGCAAGGTTCCCTCCACCACAGCCATCAGCTTCTCGGCACTGAGATCCACATCCACGCCGCGGTGAGCGAACAGAGCCAGCACGGCTGCCGCCAGGGCCTGTGAGACGCGGACACACCGGTTCAGGCAGGTTCCTCACCGGACGCAGCAGGGGGGTCACTGACCCCCTCATCACCCGGCTGCACGCCAGAGAAAGTGACACAGGGCGCCGGGGATTGCTGGATGAAGGTGCGCAGCAAATACACTCACTGCAATAGGGGCCATGTCAGGGTGGAAGAGAATCGTCACAAAGGGCTCGATGCGCTCCTCCAATCTGCGGTGAAGAAGAGGAGGAGGGGGCTTACCTTGCAATAAAAATGGATTTTTCATTTGCTCTTAAATCTCTAGTCTCTCACTGGCACAGTGCGCTTGTGGTATCAACCACAGCCACACAGCTGCAAACTTTATTTAATAGTCACCTATTAAATATTCTATAAATATACATATAGCAGTCACCCCTTGTCTACAGCAGCTCGAAAATGCGTAAAATCTTGCATCTTACAGATTCTGACTATGCAGCACATTTACTGCCTTTAAAAAACGTATTAACTGTTTAACTGGACTTAAGCAAGATAGACACACACCACATTCTGTCTGACAATCTATGATGCTGTAAATTCTAATACTGGTGGCACTGTAGCTTCGTGGTATATAGAAGGGCTTGTAACTGGAAGGTTGCTGGTTCAATTCCCAGTTGGGGCACTACTGCTGTACCCTTGGGCAAGGTACTTAACCCACAATTGCCTCATTAAATATCCAGCTGTTTAAATGGATAAGAAGCAAAAAGTGTAACTTATGTAAGTCGCTCTGGATAAGAGCATCTGCTAAATGACAAAAATCTAACGTAATCTAATACTGTACCTTTTCCCTGTGTTTTCCCAGTCAAAGTCCCTCTCCCAGAACACCAGCAGCATGGTCAAGCAGTCTCCCAGCACTGACACACACCAGGGCTGCTGCGGTGAGGAACAGAACAGTACAAAACTGTGACTAAGACAACAATCAGTACTTCTGGCCCAATCAAAACCCACCCATTCCCAGCACTCTAAGGTTTGGCCGTCTGGTCTTTGATGCTTGGCGGCACTTGTTATGCTTGTAAGGTGTACAATATCAGAGAAGCTATGGCCATCTGAGGGCTGGAGGAAACAAAACAGTTGTTGTCGTGAACTGAGAGATAGAAAGGGACGAGCTGAGGTTTTACCTGCTTCACGACTGGATTCCCCAAGACTTCTTCGATCAGTTCAAACAGGAAGTGAGGGAGGCCCATTTCCTGGGCTACCTGCCGGGAGTCCTCTGGGGTTGTGGTCAGGGTCAGCAGGTTACTCAGGACCTTCAGGGGCTGGCGGATACGGCACGCCCCCTCCAACATTCCATCCAATAGCTGTGAGGAAAGAGTCTTGGGTAGCAGCACATTGACTCCAGACCCATCTATCCCTGGCTGGCACAGCCAACACACAAACAGGAATACGGTAAGATTTCCAGACCAACTAACCAAAAATGCTTGTACCTGGGATTTGGACGCCTG
Source organism: Megalops atlanticus (assembly GCA_019176425.1). Lineage (NCBI taxonomy): Eukaryota > Metazoa > Chordata > Actinopteri > Elopiformes > Megalopidae > Megalops > Megalops atlanticus. Next base: position 21,562,985 of record CM032877.1, on the reverse strand, counting down.
CAACCTCTCCTTCAATCGGGATACGAGGGACTCATCCAAACCCACCAAGGTCTGACTCTCTGGGTCTGTTGCTTTGGCCAAATTCTGCCACTCCTCATCACTGTCAACATCCTGTGGATGATTGGATATAAAAGTCATGATGGCAGAACTGTACTGCGCAGCTGAACCCTGGCATCTCATAAACTGTCTTGCTAGAAGGCATATGCATGCAGACACACAGACAGACACACAAAAGAAGAGATACCATACATTCCAACTTATTTTATCTGCTGTAAACCCCACACACAGCCACTGTCAGCAATCATGGCAAGGTGCCCTAACAGACACGTAACAGATTATGGAGCCCTGACCTCGTTCTCCAGCCTCACACACAGCAGACTGCCTTGGCCCCTCGACCGCTGCTTCAGCACTTGTCTGGGCCCGACCTCCACAGATGGAAACTCCTGTGCGTAGTCTCTGCTGATCGGACCTCTCCTGAGCAGCACAGCGTGGGCCAAATACCAGCACACAACACATTTATGTATGCACTTACCTACCATAAGTATCATTTTACATGAATGGCGGTGCATTTTATATATGGCACAGTTAAAGCTTGTATACACTGTTAAAACAGGTCTAACATAGGCAGCTTACACATGCACCCACTGCATTAACATCATCTAGTAACTGCATTTCAGTGTTGGTTGTATTAAGCCCTGTCCATTAATCATTTCTACATGTGGTTTTTTAATGCAAGAAAAACCTAAAATACTTTTGTGTTGCCAGTACCTGTCCTCCAGCTCGTCATCAGCTTGGGGTTGGTCTGCGACTGGCAGATTGACAGAAGGTTTTACTGAATCCTCATCTGTCAAACCTGAGGGTACTGTGCCATCCTTTGAAGGGGTCCTTCCATCCATTGCTGTCCTCAAAAGCACCTTGTTGGTATGGTCTCTAGTTCCACTTCCCACAGGAGCACTTCCCGCAGGTGCAGAATCCTATGAAAAAGCAATGACAGTAACGATTTCTAGTGCTGGAGATCCATGGCCCTTTCGGCCCTAAAGATACTTCTCAAGTGACACCTCATTGAAACCTGGGTTGCCATACAATGAATTCTTCCAGTTAAGTAACTTAAGCAATTTAAGCAATCTCCTTTGAGCTGCATTTTATGTTTTCCAGTGAATGTCATTTAATGATGATGACAGGTAGGCCGAGGAGTCATAGCTGCTCCTCTGAATTGGCCAGTCCAGCAAGGACAATGACCAGCTTCCAAGTTCTGTCTGCACAAAAAATGGCACCAGGTAGTAGCAATGAGGCAAAACAGCAACAAAATATTCCTTGAAACTGAGCACAATCACAGATTTCCATAATACCCTCTTCCATGGGAGTGGCTGTAATGACATTAGGCCATTGATGAAATCATACCCGTTTGCCCGTCTTGCTTTTGTCTCTCTGCTCCCTGGCTTTGCGCAGTAACTTCCCCTCGCCACAGCGGGGCACTGCTTTCTCCTTCGCCTGCTGCAGTTTCAGAGCCTGCTGGTCTGGGCTCGGACTCACTGTCAGGGGGTTGTTGAAGCTGGCGTCTGACAGCACTATTCAACAAAACCAGCAGGGAGCCAGAACAAAAAGCCCCACGCAAAGCATGACCCACCCATGTTAGAATAGAACAGAACAGAGAAATAGGACATAAGGCAGTTTACAATAACAAGTCCACTGTTAAGCTGCTCAGGCTTGCTCAGAGTAGATGCGTATAACAGAAGGCTATTTAAGCAAGAGCACACATCAGCCAAAATGTAAATTTCATGACAGAAGGTGCATTTGATATTCTGTCCCACTAATGTTACAGCTGGAACTCTTCGAACTCTCAAACAAAAAAGCAAAAACTGAGTTTCCCATTTCTGTAACTGAAGTTGGTTGGTACACATTTCCATCTGCTAAATCTTGCAGTTTGCCTGAGGCAATGTTATTACAATAGAGGCTGATAATTTACTCTGTGTGGCTTTGTTTCTTAGTGAGTACTTGAGAACTTCAGCTAGAACACATTCCACAAATGCACATATTCTTGAATATTTTCCAAATAATCCCAAGGCCAAGCATATTAACAGCATCACAGACAAAACAAGCAGATAAAATACCACATCATTTCATACACATGGCATGGATTCAACAAAAATAACTAAACACTTCAGGCTGTGATTCCATGTGACTATGGGAAGATGCTTACTGATGCTTCTCCCTAATGAAAGGACAATTTACTAAAAGACAAACAATTTATTTAATAAAAAACAAACATAAAAATCAGCCTTGTTCATACCTACAGTAAAAGTGCTTCAAGTGAGCCTCCTGCTTTGCACCCACATGTTTGTACTTATCCACAGGCCAGTCAGATAGGTGTGGCTCATCAACCAATAGCTGGTCTGACACAGTCACCCCTGGCTGCTTGGCCTGTGAATATCTCATTTCCTCAGCTTCATTTCAAACAGGTTAATAGTTTAATTGTTCATTTTTAAAACGGTTGTGTGGCTGTTGCTAGGGAGCTCACTTTTCAGTTGAATCATCTGATTTTTAAAGAAAATAATTCTTAGTCTCTTTCTTAGTAGTTTGACAGAAGCACTGGCCAGCTTCTCCACAGACTGTGATTGTGAGGAAGGAGAGTTATCCACTGCAGCTGGGTAAGGCCTCACCTAAAACTCCATCAGCGACGAATGGATGCTTTAGGAGGCCAGGCCATGACAGCCTCTTCTGGGGATCCTTAGTCAGCAAGCCCTTCAGGAAACTCTGACAATGGAAACAGCACATACTTCTACATTTCAGAATCACCATAAAAAAATAAGAACAAAAAGGCAATATTAACATAAATAATTAATTTTATTGAATATTATGTATTAAAAGAGTGTAAAAATAAACACATACATTTATGTGCATCTAATCACCAAGAATAGTCATAGTAAGTCTGGGGAGAGGAGTTTGAGTACTATTCATTTCCATGTTGTGTATCTTTGAGCTCAGCACAGCTTAGCTGTGTGCTAACATCTACACTGTTAAGGTGCGTTTTAACCAAACGCGACGCGAAATTTTCGCGCGACATGCATGAAAAGTCAACGGCAGGAGGTGAAAGGGCAGAGTTAATTGCGGCGAAACTGGGAGCGACACGAAATGGGCGAAATGAGCCTTCGCTTGAGTTAAAAAATGTTCAACTCGAGCGAAAATTTCGCCTGGCGAAAGCCAATCACCTTCAAGTAGGGCTAGAAGCCTCGCCCCCTTTCCAGAACTCTCAGGCTGATTGGTGTTGTCCGTTAGGTGACGTTTTAAAACGTGGACCCATCGTTGTGGTTGACCGTTAGCTTTGAAACTTTAGAGGAACATTACTTCTTAAAAAAGAAAGTTCACAAGAAATGACAAACTGCTTGTGTGCCGTATTTATATATGCTAATTAACTAGCTAGCTAGCAACGCAAGATAACTTAGCTGTCTTCTATTGTGTCTAGCAAACTTGCTAGCAGCGTTGGTGTAATCAAAATGCTTGCTGTGACGTGACACGAAATTCACCTGTTCATTTTTCAGGCAAGCAATCAAACCCGTGGGAAGAAAGCGAAGTGAAATTTCGCGTCGCCTTCGGTTAAAACGCAGCTTTAGGATACGGACTACACACTTACACCCCACAAGACTCAGATCAGTAATTACCCCTTACAGAAAGAGCATGTCAGGACACCTGACACATGCACAGGCATGTTAAACATGATTTTAAATTCCTACAGAAGACAAGGGATGTCTGTCATTAACGCTGTCACTCAACTCAATTTACCCTTGTCAGGAAGAGTTCTGTTCAGGTGAGGGCAGTCAACATGTACTTCTCCCCATAACACTACCCATTTCCACTGAACTCTTTCATCTCCCCTTGTTGAGGGGTCATCACATTGTTTAAAGACAGTCTGACAAATAATAACTGACCCCAAATGACAACTAATCCCAGGTCAGTCAGACCACAGCATCATAATATTGTTCACGAAACTATGACTAAAACTAGACTAAAATATTATTAGCCAAAAAATAAACTATAACCAAGAAGAGTGAAATTACTTAAATGTGACTAAGATTAATATGTGCTTTAGTTATATGAATAAATATAAAGGCAGCTGCCATATATGGAAGAGCACATGTCTAAAGCCTCATTGCAGTCACATCAGCAAAGTGTAAAATGGCTCCCACTCCGGCAGCTAATTTTGGTTGATGTAAAATAAATAAATTGGCAAATCTATTCTTGAGTCTTCGTTTCTTGTATTACTACATTTGCAGACTGTTTGGATGTGGAGGCGTCAGGTTAGATGGCACAAGTATTCCCACCACAGCAAGAGAAAAAACAAAGCTGATGGCATCTCATAACATATGCCCCTTTCTCAAATGGTGTTTTATATATATAATACAATAACAGATGCTTCATCTAACTTAAGGTACATCTACACCTTAATACCACATTACTTCTTATTAATGATTGACCTCCTCAGGGAGGGGGCAGTGGCATCACATAAAAACACACTCTTTTTTCTTTTCTGGGAAGAGGAAACACTATCATTGATATCTGCTGCACCAGAAGTATGTCTGTCATTAAAAACAATGTTTAATCCATTTAGGAAAAATACTATTGGAAGAGATACTACAGATAATAAACAGCGCCCTCTTCCCATCTGCATTAATTGGTCACTTCTTCTTTAGACAGGTGCATAAAGACAAGAGTGCGTAATGCACAGTACCGTGCAACTCGGGCTCATGCTTTCAGGCCACTTGACCGGATCTCTGACGATCAGCTGAACCAGCTGGAAGATGGAGTTGGTGTAGAAAGGCGGCGCTCCGGTGTGGAGCTCGTACAGGATGCAGCCAAGGGACCACAAGTCGGCCGTGTGGTCGTATGGCTTCTCCTCCACCAACTCTGGGGACATGTAGAGAGGGGTGCCCTTGATGGAGGTCAGGACTAGAGTCGAAACGCTCATGGCACGGGCAAAACTGGAGGAGGAGAGTTACAGAACCCACTCAAACAGGTCTATGTTTTACTTATCAACAACAATTGTCTTCAAATATTATTCAAATATGGTTTTAATTGCAGCAGTGTAGCATAGTGGTTAAGGAGCAGGACTCGTGACCGAAAGGTTGCTGGTTCGATTCCCCACTGGGGCACTGCTGCCATACCCTTGGGCAAGGTACTTAACCCACAATTGCCTCAGTAAAATATCCAGCTGTATAAATGGATAACATTGTAAGTCGCTCTGGATAAGAGTGTCTGCTAAATGCCAATAATGTAATGTAATGTAATAACGCAACACATTACAAGCCAGATTGGTTACCAGCAATTAGCAGTAACAGCACGCTAATGTTGTTAAACATAATGTAAATGATATAATCTTAATGACTTTTCAAGAAAGATGGAAGTAACTGAATGGAAGTGTAAGTAATGGAAACAACAGAAGTAAATTACTTTCAAAGGCAATGGGATGTTTAATTAATTTTCATGATTTTCCAGGAGTAAAATGAAATTTTAACAACTGTGGGAATTCCGTTTACATTTCACAGCCACAGTCGCAGATAAATGTGAGCGCCGCCTGAAAGCATCTGACATGAAATGAACCCCGTACATCGACTCCGGAAGCATGCGAGTTCCTGAGTGATGACTCTGTCTGTTCTTGAGGCATACCCGAAATCACACAGCTTGACAACTCCGCCCTTCCCCAAAAGAATGTTTTGCGGCTTCATGTCACGATGAAGTATTCGATGAGAATGCAAATAGTACAGGGCCGAAACCAGCTGACAGGCGATCTCGCGGACCTGCGTGAAACAAAGAAGGCCCTGAGAAAGTGTCCTGCTCCGCACAACAATTCAGAGGCAATTACGTTTTGTCAGATATCAAACCTGTAACTGCCAGGTTAAGAGAAGCGTTATACATGGGGCATGGGATGACACTGGGATTCCAAATGAGTTATAAAAGAAGCAGAAGTCAAATCTGCAACACACCTGGCTCTCAGGTAAGTTTCCATCATCCTCTAGAATTTGAAACAGCTCTCCTTCTGCATACTCTGTCACAACAACAACCTGTCACAAATGCAGAATCATCAGAAACTCAACTTAGTATTTGTAGTATGTAGTATTAAGTATTTCTGCAAGTACTTTTTAGCCAGTTTGTCAAAAGTTTAACAAAAGTGAGAACATTTATGACTTTACTGCTTTGATACTACTTGTTTTCAGTGTACCTGTTTTTGTGCTACTTTGCTTTTTAGTGTAACAATCCATACTCTTGGAGACATTCAGATCTTTGCAAGTTGACATGGCAATGTTACCAATTCTTCACCAAATTAATACAACCGTTTTCCTGAAATTTGTAGTAAAGTGAAGCCAAACCTGTTGACCCTTACCTCCCTCTCAGTCTCAAAGCTGTCAAGCAGCAACACAATGTTAGGGTGTTTGAGCCCTCTCATGATGTCAATCTCCCTCTTCAGACTTCGTAACTCCTTTTCTGAACGGCCCACCTTGGGAATGAACTTGAGGGCCACGACCTCAGATAACAACAATCCAATCGTTACATAACATCACTCAAATAACATCCACTCAATCCTTAACAGCAAACTGACCATTTCAAATACATGGCTGAATTACTTCAATTTTAAAAGAAAAGATGAGAATATATATTTAAAAAAAACATCTCAGGAAATTATATATACTGTACCACATTCTCTTATTGTGTGACGAAGATGCATGTTGTCACTTCAGCTATGCTTACACAATGGAAAAACTATTACCAGTCACTGGAACATGAGGGTATGAATTTGGCAGTCATACTCAGTGAAGGGGCTAATTAATCCATGGCTGAGGTCCATCTCACAGGATGTTTTGACAGCATTTTGTGTGACCAGATGAGAGGGCACTACACATCAGAACAGCTCTATTCTGCCTGCACTTGTCTGCAAACTTCAAGGAGCTCTCTGACCTCAACCACGCTAATGCATGCCAATAATGGATCTCTTCTGTATGTTAATTCCTTGTATACCCCTGGGAAACAATAAATCTTCACAAGCTTCTATATTATTCCAGAAGCTTCCAGTGATGTTCCAGAAATCAGCATGGCATTGTACATTATTTTTAGATGGTTTATATTTAAAATATTAACATAAAGGTGTGAATAAATGTGACCTTCATGTTTTCTGGAATAGGATTCATTGTTTAAGCAAGAACCTATCCAAGACATACATTTTCCCACTTGTATGACAAACAAATCACATAAGAGATATGGCTTGGATTTCAAGATGCATGACTGCACAAATGACACCAAAGGGAACAGTCAGTAAACAGTGAAAGGTGAAAACTATAACAAACTATACAAATATTTACAAGCTCTAAATATATAATTAAGTATTTTAGAATAGTAGTAATCTATTATAAGTTATAAATATTGTAACCATTATTGGAAAATATTCACATATTTCGCCTGGGCAGTACTCTTATCCAGAGCAACCTGCACACTTTATATTTTATATATTACCTTAAATAGCGAAGTTGACACATTCATTTAAAATCCATTATATTCTGAACACTATACTTAGCTTGCTAGTTAGTCGGTCATAACTAGAAATGACACATTCCATTTGGACATTGGTTTTACCTGGCCACTGAATTTCTTGCGTCCTTTGTAGACACGCCCAAAGGAGCCCTCCCCTATCATCTCCAGCACATGGTATGTGTCCATTATAGAAGCAACGAGTCTTCTTCAGCTTACCACCTTTCTATTTTATTAATTGAAAATTTTCCTGTTTTTCTTTGGTTTGCCAACTCGTCACATGTAACAAAAATTAAAACAAATGGAGAACCATGAGTTCGACTCTTTTCCAAACAGGTAATGTTAGTTACCCACCTTAGCTAATCTTTGGTAGTTCAGAGCTACGTTACAGCAACTGACTCTATAGTCTATGATACGTTACAGTAAGAAGCGCAAAATGAGCACAGTTAGGCAGGGTGCTGGCTAGCTATGCCAGATTAAACTAGTTGGCGAACGAACATTGTATGGAACAGTGAGCAAAATAAACAGTCGCAGCTCGCTACCTAATTTAACCAAAAATAGGCTGAACTGGTGAAGTGTTCTCTAGCTAGCTAGCAACGCCAAGTTAGCGAACTGTATTCCAGCGGTTAGCTAACTATAGCTTGTCATTTCACAGACTACCTATATACCCACAAATTTAACTACCAGTGTAGTCATGTTAAACATACTTTATCTAACGTCGCATCTTACACATAGATCATGAGGTAGTAGCTAGTAGACTTCTCAGCAACCTAGCCTTACTCGCTCGCTGACTTTCTGTTAAGATGATCGAAAACCGCCTAGCAACTTAATGGCACAAAGTTGAGTGCCTCTCAAGAAAGGCAACACAAAGTTAGAAACACAATACTTTTTCGTGAATAATATTAATGAAATAAGTGTATATATCAACGGATATAGTTACTAGTCAAATAAGCGATGAGGTGCGTATATATTCATTTTTATATGAAGACATTTGTACAGGCAATTAAGTGAATGACTAAAAGCGTGTGGGACCTTAGCATAGCAACCGAATTTGTGTCCTAGTAACATTTACGCTGGACCAAAAACCGTTAATCACTGGTTTTACGGAGGAAACAGACTAATTTTGTAGCAGTCTTTGTTGCAGTTGTGGTCTATGTGTAAATGAATGTGTAGTATTCTATCATACATTTAAAAACAGTAGAGAACTAACATGTTATTCAACAACAAAATCATTATCTTGGATGGAAATGTATCCTATCACTGGGGAAAAAGGCGAAGAAATAGTGAAGTCTTGTGTTTTTAAAATCCGTTGATTTATCGCTGCCATTTGTTGAGGAAGTGTCAAAATGAAAGCATGTGGCCGAGTAATATGGATGCTCCTTTACTTTCCTGCTCTGTTTGTTCGATATAGTTTTTGTAAATCCCTTACATATATGTAGTATTTGGTACTTATTCTTTGTAAATCGCTCTGGGTTAGACTGTCTGTTAAGTGACAGCATGTGAATTACGTACATTGGACATTGACCACTTGAGTGCTAAGGAGAAAGAAATGGGCGAAACTTGCAAAATAAAGGTTGTTTTTCTTTATCGTTACTTGCAGACACTCCCATAGCTAGAGAGAGGTTTGCGTAGCAAACATTTCAGAAAATGCTGCAGTAGGCTATAGTAGTTAGGTAGGTTTTTATTGAATGTGATAAAATATAGATTGTGCATGCCAAATGAAGCCTAATCTGACATTTTCTCAGGTAAAAGATAGGTTAGAAAAGAAAGTGATAATATCTGGTCATAAATATTATACCTCTGTCTTAACCAAACCAACACGGTTTTTATCCTGACTCAGCAACCGCGTTTGCATTGACAGATATTCTACTATGAGCAGATATCCACTCCTGAAATCCTTCCACCCTCTGACTAGGAGGTTCCATTTACTAACAGGACGTCGGTTTCTGTTTGCCTGCGCATTTCTATTGATATTCTGTTTTAGACCACACCACACCCCTTGAAGAAAGTCCATGGTTAGTGAACAAATCACAAACTTTTAGCTTCATCAGTTGACAAATCTGCACGAAGAAGAATATCTGGTCACTATCTAGAAAGGCTGTGTTTCAAGTTTCAAGTTTTTTTCTCAGATACTCGATAACAATGCATTATCATTACCAGTACTGAAATTCTTAGCCTCAGAGCCAACTCAACTTTACATAATAAATAAAAATAAAATATACAAAAAGTAAAATAAGTAAAATAAAAAGATAAAAAAATAGAATAAGTAAAGAAGTAAAATAAATAAAATAAGTAGACAGTAACAGTAGTAATGTAGGAGTATAAACAACAGTGCAGTGCAATATTGATATAATTAAAGTGTCTAGTGGTAAAATAAAACATTGTGTACGGTGTAAACAGTAGTCCTCCTTAAAGTGGCACAGTGGTGAGTGTATGGTTTCCATGTGTGTGGTGTGTGTGCAAGTGTTCGTGTCAGCAGTTCAGAATCCTGATGGCTTGCGGGTAAAAACTGTCTCTGAACCTGCTGGTTCGGGTCCGGATGCTCCTGTACCGCCTGCCAGACGGCAGAAATGTGAAAAGTCCATGGCTGGGGTCAGAGAGGATCCGCTGTGCCTTCCTCCTAGAGTGCTGGCTGTAGAGGTCCTGGATGGCTGGCAGCTCAGTCCTGGTGATGTGCTGTGCTGATCTGACCACCCTCTGCAGAGCTTTGTGGTCGAGGGTGGTGCAGCTGGCGTACCAGGCTGTGATGCTCCCCGTCAGGATACTCTCGATGGTACACCTGTAGAAGTTGGTGAGTATCCTGGAGTCCATGCTGAACCTCCTATCCCGTCGGAGGAAGAAGAGCCGCTGCCTCACTGCCTTCACGACCACACCTGTGTGGTGTGACCAGCTCAGATCCTTGCTGATGTTAATCCCCAGGAATCTGAAGCAGCCAACCCTCTCCACTGCTGTTCCCTCGATGTGGATGGGGGTGTGCCCCCCTCCCTGCAGCCTCCTGTAGTCCACAGTCAGCTCCTTGGTCTTGCTGATGTTGAGCAGGAGGTTGTTGTCCTGACACTACAATGTCAGGGCTCTCACCTCTGCTCTATAGGCAGACTCATCTCCATCTGTGATGCAGCCGATGATGGTGATGTCATCAGCAAACCGTGCTGTGGATTGTGCATAGGACTCAGTTTAAGTGCATCGTCTGACAGAAGAGACCTTCAGGTGGAGTACTGCGTGGGCCTGTTTTTTTTTCTTTTTTTTTTTTTCTTTCTTTCATTTTTGTTTAATCCTGCTCTCGCCCGCACCGACAATGTCATATTTCTCACCAACATTAAGCTATACCATTTTTAAAGCCCAAATAATTTTAGTACCACAGCTTATTCTCTGAAAACCCGCTCCTGCCTGCGGCAATAGAAATTACTCCAGCGGGATTCCTGCAGATATGCAGGCCTTTGCCTGAAAGTGCAGGCTGTGCCCTACAGCCGGGGTTCAAGCCCATGGAGTCACTTGCTGGATATCCAACTACAAATGCTAATTAGTTTGTAGTGACACCTGGCCAGCAACTTGGCAAGCTAGCCAACAATGTCATGCTTTTCCAGAGATAGTTACACGTCTATATTGCAGGCCTATGTATGACCAAGTAAGAGACTTGTGCATTGACTGCCCTGACTCTAGCATTGTACAAATAACCACTCTGAGACTAATGCATTGGATCAGCCAACTCATCTGTTGGGTTGACAGGCACCTTCTGTTACCAACCAAAACCTCCTAATAGGAATGCTGAGCTGAATATCTGGTCATAAAATATAATATCTGTGTTTAAGCTTTCTCAGTAAATAAAACTCAAAGTACTTGGACAAGTTAAAAGAGTAATGCAAGATCTGGATGCAAGAGTCTGTCAGTCGAGAGAAATGTGGATACACGTGAATGTTTATAACAATCACTGGGCTACATAGAGCATAATATTAAGGAACTTTTTATTACACTTTTTACATAGAGCAAAATATTAAGGAACTTTTTCTTGCATTTAAGTACCTGGAATTGGTTGTTAAAATATATCACTGTTGACATATTGCAGGTAAAAAACATACGCAACCAAGTGTCCCAAACTTTATTTAGTCTGCCAGAAGCATTTATTTAAGGATTTATGTGAGTTCTCATTTAATGTTTTATTGTTGACAAATGACTGACAATATAATTTCACAGTAATCAACCACAGTTCTGATTGTACGAGATTTAGGAATGCCACTTTTGCAATACGCTACAGCACTTTGTATCCACAGGTTCTCCCCCTTGTTTCATACACTGAAAAATACGAGTAATTATACATTTAGGTTCAAACAGACATAGAGTACTAAACAGGATTCTTTTTTTCCCACAATTAAGCCATCAGGAAAAATATGAAGAATGCACAGCTTTGGACTCAGGGGGATGTCCTTGTCAGTGATTAGTGAAATGGAGTCTATTACCCTTTTCCAGAAGCAAAGTGAAATAGTGTACCTTTCTCTGTTTTCCACTTAATACACGTATCCGGGATATTGGGATTGAAGTGATGCAATTTGGAAGTGGTAATATACATTCAGTTCAACCACTTAAATTGGAGCAGCTTTAGTCTTGTGTTAATGGTCTGAGTTTGGGCTTTGAAACAGGAGACTACCCAGTCCTCAGATATTTCTTCCTGTAAGTCTTTGCTCCAGGCTTCAAGGTTATGATTATTTGATTCTTTTGATTTCTCTATTATGCAGTCATACAAGATGGAGACTTGGCCTCTACCTTGCAAGTGATCTACCACTACCTTTTCTAAAGAGGAGAGTGCTGGGGGGTCAAGAGAGTGATGTCTTGAAAGAACAAAACTTCCTACTTGATGATATTTGAAAAAAAATGTTTAGGGGGGATATGATAGGTGTTTTTAACTTCTTCAAAGGTCATAAATTTCCAATCCTTATATAGGTCAGAAACCTTACATAAACTTTTTTCTGACCAGAACTTGAAGCCCAGATCAGACCTTCTGGGATGGAAAAGATAATTTCCATAAATAGGACAAAAATGATAGAAATGTAAGGCATCTCCAAGATAAGACAGGACTTCGTACCAGACTGAGATAGTGTTTTTAAGAAATGGATTTTTGGTCTTTTGATAAGTTTGAGTTATCAGTGTATTTTTTAATCCTATTTTTTAATCTTTATCCATTTCTTCTTGTCTGCTCGGTCTTGTTAAAGGTAAATCTGTCCTTGTAATCAATGAATTATTCAATTATCAGTCCATTCTCTTATTCTGTGTAAAAAAACAATTAAGACATTTTTAAAAAATACACTGATAACTCAAGGGGCACTGAAATCATTGTTTTGCAGAATATTATTTAAAAAACAAATTAACAGAAGCTTCTCAATACATATGCCATCCCCAAAAGACCATACCTTTACTTAAAAAACTCAGAAAGTAAAAACATCAGCAAACCTGGAAGTACAGTTACTGTAAAATGCAAAAGCACAGTAGACTATGACATTATGATGTTAGTAAAGTTTAACAATGCCAGTAAATTTGTTTTACAGAAGATGAAGACATACAGAGATGATTTCCGCTGGTAAGAGTGAAGTTCAGCATATATACCTGCAACCCCATTCCCTGTTCTAAATACAAACACATTTCTCTACTAAGTATGAAAACAGACTAATTACTGTTGATGTGAATAGATTACAGTACAAAACAGGCCCATTTACCATCAAGACTATCTGTATTAGGCTATAAAACACAAATAAAAAGACATGTAAGAGCATATTTCTGTCATTCAGCAAATTCTTTTTAATTGTACATGGATAAGTTACACAGCCTAATGTTCAATGATCTCCCAAAGCAATTATAAAACAAAATATAGCTGCAAGCAGCGATACAGGGGCCAAGAACAATGAGGGCTTGTTTTGCTACAATACCACCTAGTGCTGAAATGACACTTAATTTTTTGGGTACTTTGATGACATGGAGGTAAAGACAAGTAGCAAGTTTGGTGTTAATGACATAATTAAACTAAGCATTATATGCAATATCTGTTATAGCGCCACCTAGTGGTCAAATGACACTAAAACGCTTGGGCTCCCTCAGGGCATAGTCGCCACCAAATTTGGTGTCAGTACACAAAAGCATTGCCAAGATATGGCCTCACTACCTGTTTGGCATCTTTGCTGTTGACTTTGTTAACGCATTGCTAGCGAATGCTTTCCATGAACTTTTGTGTGGCATGCTCTCAATATGCTCTGACTCAATTTTTGTGAAGACTGGAGAAAATTTGTGGGAGGAGTAGCAAAAAGACTGTTTTCATTAAAATTCAAAATGGCGGACAACCAAATATGGTGGAAATGAAAACTTTACGTCTGTTCAACTTGACATGACCCAAGGAATCAAAAGAAAAAAGAATCATAATTCCAAGCTAAAGACATCAAAAGTTATGAACAGAAATTCAATTGTTTTAGTTATAGCGCCACCTAGGGGTGAAATGACATAAAACTTCTTGGACTCTCTCAGGACTGTGTAGGAAGTGCATATACCAAGTTTGGTGTGAAGACACAAAAGCATTGCCGAGATACGACCTCACTTCCTGTTTGGTGTCTTCGCTGTCAAACTCATTTGCATGTTACGGGCGAACACTTTGGAATATCTAAAATACTTGGATAACTTTTGTGAGACCTGGTCTGAAAATGATATGTACCAAATTTGGTAAAGATTGGACAGAATTTGTAGGAGGAGTAGCGAAAAAACAGTTTTCGTAAAAATTTGAAATGGCGGAAAATCCAATATGGCTGACTTTGATGGCAATGGGTGCGTTGGACACGGCTTGACCTAAGAAATCTAGGAAAAAAAATTTCAACAGGGTGAGTTATGGCCAAAAATGTTAGCTGAACTTTGACCCGATGGTGGTGCTAGAGGGCTTGATTTACTGACCCTAAAATTGGTGAGTGGACAGTTGGCACTGTCCTCTATGAGTGTGCCAAATTTCATAAAAAGCGTACGAACGGATCTATGGGCTGCCATAGACTCCCGTGGCAGATGTATAATAAGAAGAAGAAGAAAAAGAAAAAGAAGAAAACTAACAATTACAATAGGGTTCCAGCACCTTCGGTGCTTGGCCCCTAATTAAATAAAGAAACACAAACACGCTAGGCCATTCAAACACAGCCTAGCAAAGATATAAATCAGACATTCTCACAATAATAATATCAAATAGTCAAATATCAAGTAAGTTGGTAATGACATCAGTACTTGGTATGACAACAATTGTCATTGGGAATGGGTGGGGAGCTGTACAACAATACCTTTGGATACTTCAATGTAACAAAACATGCAAGTTTTACAGAAACCAATTCATATTTGACCACCATGTTATAACCTTGTAACCCAAGCACCCAATCAAGGTGCTATCCTCCGGTCATAACTCATTACAATTGTGATTTCATGATACCGAGCATGAACCACACTTGAGAGATAACACACAATGGCTACTGGATATTATTATACTACTAATATTATACACCTGACTCCACAGGTGATGCAGTCATAAGAAAATGCTTCCTACTTTAGTGGTGTTATGATTTACTAAGCAGCAATCCCTGTACTTTCTATTCAGGTGCCTTGCTTTTTACTACATTGAAAAGAACAAAGAAATGTCATTCAAATATATCTAGCTGTAATGTTATTCTAAATGCTCAGCCAGCTGCAGAGTGATCCTATAAAACTGGCAGAAGTATGACAGTGTCACAATTAGCGCTCTGTCTGGTGTACAGAGCCATATGGGCAACTGAACATTGAGCAGGTGAAAGTAAATGCTACATCTGGATGAATTAAGCCAGGCTGGATCTGATTTTTAACCTTTTCTACCGTTCTATTGTATTTCAGAGTTGGCCTCTAAGTTTCCTTATAAATCTTAATGTTCTGTTTCCTGGGACTTTTCCAGCTGCCACAATTTCATTCTATAGAAAACTATTTCAATTGACCGTATTTACGTTTTATTTCAATTGATATTTATATTAACACATTTCAATAGTGCTATGATCTAACAGTACTGTGATCATACTGCATCAACAAGGGTGGATCACAGAGCTCAGGACAGATGTGTCTTACAGCTGCCAGCTCATTATCCCTCCTTCCCACTGTATAACGTTGGAAAAGATAATCCACAATTCTTCTTTTGGAGAAAGAGTTAAGTGCTGCTGCTATGTCACACACCATGTCCTTTTCTGCAAAAAAAGTGCAGCAGGGCATTATCAAACTCATGTGTTCTCCACAATTCTGAGCTGCAGGGTAGGGCAGCAAGACAGAAGAACATTCAGTCTTATCTGAATTATGCAAAAAGATACTCTGGAACTCCTGTCTACATGTGGAGGAAGGTCTTGTGGTCTGACAAGACTCAGGTAGAACGTTTTGGCCTTAATTCTAAATGATATGTTTAACACAAAGCCAACACAGCCCTGTCAGCCTAAGAACACAGTCCCTACTGTCGAGCATGGTGGTGGCAGCGTCATTTTGTGGGGGCTGTTTCTCTTCAGAAGGGACGGGAGCTCTCTTGAAGATAGAGAGGAAAATGAATAGTGCAAAATACCAAAAGATTTTAGAGAAAAACCTGCTACCCTCTGCAAAAAAAGCTGAAGATGGGGGAAGAATTTCACTTTTCAGCGTGACAGTGGCCAAAAGCACACAGCCAAATCCACAATGGAATGGCTGAAAAAAGGAAGATGTCCTGGAAGGGCCCAGATAGAGCCCTGACCTCAACCCCACTGAAAATCTTAGGACTGACCTGAAGAGAGCTATTCATAGTACCCTCGCAGTTTAACTGATCTCTACTGCAAAAAACAATGGGAGAATTGCATAATATAGATGTGAGAAGTTGATAGAGACTTATCCAAACAGACCCACTACAGTTATCAAAGCAAAAGGTGCTACCACCAAGTATTAATTCAAGGATGTGCAGGCTTATGCAACCAAGACAATCAAAGTTTTTCATTTTTAATAATTTATTTTTTGAAAAACTGAGGCATTTGATTTTCACTTTGATGTTGTTGGTTACAATGTGTAAATAAAGCTAAAAAAAAGTCTGGCTTCACTTGATTTCAGCCTTCAAGGCATTTTGAAAGGGTGCGTAGACTTTCTGGATCCACTGTATGTGTGTATATACTTTGATCAAAATCAAAATCAAAAGATCAATAAATTTGCTGTGGATAAGCAGCATCATAATATCCAATAGTACTGTTTTGGTTTCTTCGGACTACACATCCCAAGTGAAATCAGATTTACAGGGAAATAAATGTTCAGGTCTCCCTGTTGCTTATACAATGCTGTGTAGATATGGCATGCTCCTCACCAATAACTTGGCAGATGGCATGCTTGCCATCCCAATCCAGCCCCACAGTTGGTTATAACAGTACAGACACATTTACTGTGATGTCACAGGAGTGATTTCTTTGGCAGAGGAACACTCAGTTGAGGTGAGACTGAGGGGGACTTATGGTTCCAGGTCATGTGGAATCCTCATTACCCCTGAAGGAAAGGCTAGGAATTTACCTAGCCTAGATTAGGAATTTACCTAACAGGAGGCATCAGTTTTTATTTCAAATACACTATGATAAACATTGTTTCTTGCTGCGGACTCACTTGTATGTGCCTTAATTATAACAGAAATGGTGTCGCGAGAGCTGCCTTTTTAATGGAAAAGGTATCTTTGTTCACGAAGAAAGTGACAATAGATTCACTTCATACAACACAATTGACATTTTGGAAATTCACATAAATCAACCAAATATAATGGTCTGAGTGGCCATTGTGAGCACAGGAAGTGAGGTTGTATCATCTGCACCTGTATTTTCAGCCTTGCTGATTTCACAATAGATTTACAGGGGTTTCTCAGTTCCAGAATTCTGCTGCTAATCATTGTAATCTCAATTCCATGCCTGTCTTTCTGTTGTTTTCTGGGCTTTTGAGAGGTCCTAGTTATCTAGTGAACTTCACCACCTCTTCCAGCTCCTTCCTTATCTGTCCTTGATTATCTCACACTGTCCAGTGGTTCAGTCACACAGGGGGGTCAGTTTGCTGTTGATGTGGTCTTTTCTGTTTGACAGCAATCCACAAACTCCAAGCATTCTGGTATGTGGGAGAGTGTTCTTCTCATGCCCCTCGTGTTTTTCATTACCTAGAGTTTTTCATCACCTGGTCTATGACCATCAGGAAAAGGATGGGTAAAGCTATTTAGACCTGACAGACAGCCGTCTTCACTGTGAACCATTCTGAGATCTTATTGTGACTGAATATGAGATTAAGGTATTTGCATGACCTGCTACTGTAAGCACTACCTGAATTCCTTTGGCAGCATTTGGTTCTTCCCTCAAAAGTTGGAGTTTAGGTCGTAATTTTATAGCTAGCACTGTAGATAATACTTCAGCACACAGATAACCTTAAGTTAGGAAAGAAAATATATTCAAATATTTAAACTCATGAGATTATCAGGTTTCAGTATGTGGTGACAGACTTAATATGACTTGGCCTGGAGTTGTAAGTGACATACAGTGCATTGGTGCCCTCTGCTGATCCAGAAAGTGAACTGAATGTCCAATAAACATTTGCAAATTTTGAGAATTTGTGCTAGACAGAAACTATAAGACCAATAACAGACCTTAACAGAAAGTGATCAGTGTTTGTTTGCCAGACAAGGGCAGTTTTACTGGCTAATTATTGTGTTACACTACATTACATTATTGGAAAAAATACTGAATTTTTAAGCACAGGTTTGAACTGCAGCTAATGTGCCATATAAAGTTTTGCTTTAAAATGTGTTCATTTATCATTCAAAATTGTAGGTGATGTCAAATAATTTTCTAACCTAGGAAACGCTAACAGGGAAGGTAGACTTTTAATACAGGAGTTATTAACATGAGATAATTATTATATTTGTGTTAGAGGACACCATTACCAGTTTGAAATGGCCCACTCATTAATGATTTTAAAGTCAATAAGGAGAATAGTGGGGAAAAGATGTTTATGCAGGAATTGATGGGACATTATATTTTACAGAAGACTGACATAGTAAATATGGGAAATTGAACAGTTGTCAAGAATGAGAATCTGAACATCTATCTGACATTAAGAATTACTGCACTGTGTTTGGCGCTGATGCATGTTTGAATATGATTGGTGTTGGTCCTGTTTTTACAGCTTCTCATGCCACTGTATAACATGTGCTTTGTTCTCATGGTTGCTTGCCCCTGACAAATGATAAGATTCCCATGGAATTCATACTTTAGCAAGAGCACAGTTTTAACAGTTCATTCTACTGGTTACCCTACGTAGCATGCTCTCTCTCTCTCTCTCTCTCTCTCTCTCTCTCTCTCTCTCTCTCTCTCTCTCTCTCCCTTTCTCTCTCTTTCTCACTCTCTCTCTCTCTCTCTTTCTCTCCCTTCTCTCCTGGAGGAGGGGAAAATCTGAGGCGTGCAGGAAAACATGGGACTTTCCAAGACCAGTATGTGCACACTGAAATCAGCAGTTTGGTAAGTTCCCAAGTTTGGTCAGAGCCTGGGTCATTAGCTTGCTTATGTAAACTTCGTCCTCCTACAGATTTAGTTTTAGCCTTCAGAGTCACACTTTATCTAATATTTTCACTTTTTAAAGGAAGATACATCATAGGGATGTTAAGGTTCAAGAAAACCAAGTGTGGGATTGTTTAAAGCCATTTTTGAAGTGAGCAAACAAAATTTTAAGGGGCTTGGAGAGGGCAGTGCTGTGTTAAAGACTCTTAGGTTGGTATTTTTTGAGTCCAGCGAATGTAATCCTCTCTGTTCTGCTCCATATGCCATTAAGTTTATGTCAGCTCAAGACAAGAACTCTGAGCACAGGAGTACATTGTGACTGGGATATAAATGGGAACTTCAACATGTGTATTTGTAATACCCACTGAGGTAAAAATGTGCTGAGTGCCCCTGTCTAATAGTCTGATTATATAGCCAAACAGGGTGGGGAAATTAAACTGTTGTTGTTCAGCAAAAAGGCAATCCTACAGATCACTACACTAGCTATAATATATAATTCACAACAAGCATTAGCACATTGATACATGAGAACACTTTTCCTATCAGTCAGCATTGTATGGATGTTTGAATGGGTTTGAATGTATTATTTTATGTTGTGTTCCTTTGTTCTCAGTGAAGAACTGGGGTCATAGGCCACATCATTTTCCAGGTAATATATCTGCCATCTGTCATTTTTGCTGGATAGACAGAGCTTGTTCCAGTGCATTTACCAAATGATGGTAATTATAAATATATTTGAGACATTTAGTGTATGTCTGAAACATTTAATTAACAAAGCATTTATGAAATGTATTACGTATTTGCTAAACATGAAATATTTACAAATATTTCCAAAACATTTATTAAATGTTAAAACCAACTTTGAAATGTAATGGAAACATGAAAAAATGCAGGTTTGGTTATAATGTGGTCGAAAAATTCCTTTTGATTAAACCCCCTTTGATCTTTAGTTTAAATGAGGGAAAAATGTTGATTTAAATATATTTTATTTTGCATTTGGCAACCGTGCACACCATAAAATCCAACAACACTCAGGGACCTTTTTAGGATAAAACAAAACTAGTAAAAATGCCACCCTGTGTAGGCCTAAACCTTTTCACACATCCTTTGGTTCATATTAGGCTGCAGTTATGTTGTTCTCCCACTCAGCCACTAGAGGGCTGCCACACTTCTTCCTGTGACTTCTAGCACCTGTACCTGATTATATTTACATTTACTTTTATCGCTTCAGGCAGGCAGTCTTATCCTAAGAGACTTACAGATTAGCACACAGAGTAAGGCTGTCAAATGCAATTTTGTTTTTTTCCTAGTCTTTTCATTATTTACAGCTAAGCTACACACCTTTGGAAAATTCTACAACTAAGTATAAAGGGGTCCAGAGTGGTTCATTTGGCAAGGCGTTTGCTTTTAGTGCAGGCTGAGCCCTCCAGTTTGGGTATGAAACCGGCCATTTCATTTGGTGACAGTGAAGGAGACAGCAGCAGACCATATTACCTTCATTCTGCTCGGGACAGGGATGAGTAGGTTGGCCAGGGTTTCCTTGCGCCAATACTCTCAGGCACCCTGTGGTTTGTAAAATGCCTGCACATTGCGTGGATGATGTCAGTAGAGTAGCATCTCTTCTCCAAAGAGCACGCACTCCACTCTAGTGCACTGTGGGAGATGTGTCAGTTACACACAGGCTGAAAGCCAAAACCACAAAAGCAAGAACAAACTTTCAACAAGTGATTCAGTGAACACAATGTACAGCCAAGAGAGCAACACCAGCAGCAGCCAGTCAAAGTAAAGACAACACAACAGACACAGCTCTTCCAGTGTGCCACTTACTTCTGTGTTGGGTTTGATAATATGGAAATCTTGGCCCTATTTATTCATCTGATGCTGTACCACTGAACCATATTACAATGGAAATTGTAATGTGTCTTAAATGTCATGTTTGACAATACACCGGCATATTTTTTCATAAAATGTACAGCACACGGTGCAAGCACTGACTAAAAGTAGATCAAAGACCGTGGGCCAAAAACTCACTGAAGGCTTGCTGTCAAGTATAGCCTATAGTTTTGACACTATGTTTTAGCTTTGACACTATGTTTTGTCAGGGGAAGCGGTCAGGATGGAGTTAGCATAAGAAATCACAATATCTAGCCACCCACACAGCACACACTGTCATGCTCTTATTACATGAACCACAAATACTCAACAGTTAACCCCAATGAGCACAGTTAACCCTTTGATGAGACTCTGCCACATATAACAGCTGAGTCACTGACCAAAAATCCAATCATTTTGTTTCAATCCATCCATGAATTTTTCAGTTGTCCAGCACACAGCCAATCACATAACCTGCCCTCACCTGCTGATATTGGAGGTTAAAAACAGTTAACAAAAGCAGTACAAAAGACTATATTTTAATTTTCAGTTCATAGACAAATTTTGGTTTCCACCTTTTCCATGATTTTGAGGTCATGTAGCAAAATGCCAACATCTGTTTTAGCTTTAGAAACTGGGAACAAACAGACTATAAGGGTATAGACAGATATAGAAGGACACATAGACTAATACTGATGGCCCACTATATCCCTCTACACCCCTACTGTCAATGTGGGGGGGTGGATGAACCTGTGTTCTCCTCTGAAACACATGATGTTGCTGCTGCTTCATTGCTCACTTCAGCTCCCATGCTAAGCTTGTGTAGACTTGAGAGAGAGGAGGACAGTTCATACACAGTTTTATGCAGGGAGAACTGTATGTGCTATTTCAACCAGCAGGGGTCACTGATGTGCAAGGGTGCAGACCCTGGCCCTCCTCTGTATTCCTCAGCGTACTTGTGACAGCAAGCGCTTTTCCCAGTTCAGACACTCAGGAGCCCCCCCATACAACAAAATTATTTGATGGAGTCCAGGTGTTAAGTGAGGTTAACTTTTGGAAATACCTGCCAATAGACATGGCTGTTTGATACTGCTATTCTGAATGTCATCCGGAAGTGATGAGGCAGAGGTGGATTATGGATGCTGCTGTTAGATTATGGATATCTGGGACACATGAAATAATTAGGGCTATCTTGTGGTGTTGTGTTTGAGTTCCATTTTTGATTAAGCTTTTGAATTGAGTATAACCTGAGAATTTATTGTGAGAGGACTCTTTTACATTTCTCAAAATCATGACTCTATTGTTATCAACTGCTCTACTCCTTTTTTCATCAGAAAATGTTTTGGTAAACTTTGCAATGCACATATCTTAAACATAATTCTAAAAACATGAATACAAAAGTACAAATAAGAGATAAAATACAAAAATCAATGATAAATTTCATTGCATGCCAACAGTGGGTCTCACACACTTAATTTTGCAATGTCTGCATTCAACATCTTGATATGGTTGCTGCAAATTGGACATGGAATAGTTGATGTGGACAAGCTTTTCACCTGAGAGGAACAAAAGTGGAACTGTGAAGTGGGAGTTTTGCATGTAAAAGTTTAAATGTACTCTGTCGTTTAATAATTGCATGCACACCGCAAATCAGAAATTGAAATGCTAGACACACTCAATGTGCATTGGTAGACTAAGACACACAAACTGTGCAGTGTTACATAAATTAAAAAGCAATTGAAACTCAGGGTTTTGTAAACATGTATTTAAATAATCATTCACCCAACACAATTCCAAACATGTGTTTCAGCTAACACAGTACACAGTTCACTGTTTTAAATTTTGAAATACCTCCTGTTGGGACTCATGTCACGGGCTGGCTGGTGCTAGCTGATACTGCTTTATAGGGACAACATATTAGGAGCAACACTTAATTTGATATGCTTTTCAAGCAGTTGAAGGGTGTGCTGAGACAGTGTGTTACAAAGCTAGTAGACACGCAAATTATCTCCTGGTCTTCCTCATGATTTTCCACAGAAAAGAGAATGAGTTCATTGGGAAAGTCCCAGGACCTGGTTGTACTAGTTAAAATGGGCATTGAGTAATACTCTGAGTGATACTCTGGAACTGTAAGGTTTGACATTATGCTTTTTATTAGCTCCTTGATTTCGTTTTTGAATCATAGCCAAAGACAAACATCATGTCTCTACCACTAATAGGAAAACATTCTTTAATCTCACAGCAAGCATTGTATTTCATTCAGATTGATTCAGTTAGAACAGCTTTTTTGGCATCTTAATAACGTGGGTTTCCCCCAACCGACCCCACCAGCTCCTCTTCCCTGTTGTCCATCCAAATGTTTCTTTTTTCACACCCACTCATAATTACATTACATTACATCATTTAGCAGATGCTCTTACCCAGAGCAACTTACAAATCTTTAATTGGCTCAGGGATACCTGACAATCAGGACATGACAGGTTGATGTAATAATGGCTTAATATGTTCCTCTGGGGGAAGGTGGTGGATGATGGACTGGTACTTGCTCATCATACTTACAAAAACATGTAACTGTATATTCAGTTGTAGACAGGCCAAAAAAAGAAAAAAAAAGTCCATAACAGAGTCCAGAACCAGATAATGAAATAAGTTGTCAAAGTTTCAGCTTCCTAGGAATATTTGGGGAAACACTCACTTTATTCTGGGCTGTTATACTTGGAATAAGTCAAAGTGAAAAATATTTGGCATTCACACCTTCTCATGTTTTTAATTAACATTGATTCGCCTTCATTTTCATAAGTACTGTCATGCCCCTTGTTACATGAGGCCTCAACATCGCCTTACGTAAGACAAGTGTTTTTCATTTAATTCTAGCAATATTTGCATACAAATACATAAACAGGATATTGAGTTTCAAGCAATTCTGCCTTTAAAAGCTAATTGGATCCACGTTTAGTGATTTTTTTGGTGATAATGAAAGGTGTTTAAGATAAAAAGGAGGCATTTTATTGCTAAAATGATATTGTTGTTACCACATTTAGTGGACAAAAGGAGATAACTACATGAACTGAACACCAAGCTGCTGAACAGACCTCAAAATATCTAAATCATATTCACACATGCACACACACCTGCACACACACACACCACAGCTGCCCATTTAAGATGAGAGTAACTCTATATTGCGTGTATAGATTAATAATAATAGAATAATAATAATAATAATAATAATAATAATAATAATAATAATAATAATAATAATAATGTTTATATCAATATTTAATCTGCTAGGTTTGTGAAATCCTCTAGTGGACTCTAAATGTTTCCCTCTTATCTTGGGACGTTACACTTCACCATACACTGACACATATTGCCTTTTTTGTAAATTGTATTTTTGCAACATCTGGACATCTTTTTGTCTTATCCTGAGGTATTTATCCTTACTTGTTAGGACAGTTGTAGGACAGTGAATATCTCATACCCCAATCAGTCTTCAAATAATATATACTGGACAGATCACCATGCTCTGCAACCTTGAGGCAACTGACTGTCCTTTCCCGACAGGGTCGCTCCTCTCACCCACAATTCCTGTCTGTACTGGTCCCCCAGTGGTGGAATAAGCTTCCTATGGGGGTCAGGACAGCAGAATCACTGACCCACCTCTTCAGACTGCATCTCGGTTTCACCTCAGTCCCCACCTCCTAACATCTGCTACTTGTATTACTCGCTGCTTATTTTACTTGTCTTATGGCAATGTGTTATGGATACTGTGATACAGTGACTGTGTAATATATGGACGTGTATGTACTTGACTTCCCTTAGTTTTGTAGGCTGTCTACTTTCAGATTAGTACAAACTAACTTGTAGTACTACTTGAATGGTGCTGTACTCATACCCACTGGTCTGGGAGTGTTGTTAGCCTGGTCTGACACTGTTGCGCGTTTAACTTGGATGGATGAACTTCTGTTCTCTTGCCCTGGAAGTTGCTCTGGATAAGAGTTTTTGCTAAATGAATATAATGCAATGTAATGTAACTCTTGTGGTCCTTGGGTTCAGTGCCAATATCAGCAGTGGTCCAAAAATTCCAGGGAATGACCAAGTTAGGATTCCAGTCTGGTGCAGGCTGTATTTTTGTGTGATTTCCAGTGCCAAGTTCCCATTGACTCAGTTGAAGAGGAGATGGATTTCTCAGAGTTTTAGCTTTTTCTCATAACAAATAGATTTACAGAGGCAGAGTTCTGACCATCTTAGCTAGAAAGATGTGACATAGGGTGTCAGCAAGGTACAGAATTGGGAAGAATCCAGGGCTTGTAACCCCAAGGTTGTCAGTTTGATTCCTAATTGAGGCACTGTTGTTGTGCTGTTGAGCAGGGACATGAAAGTCAAATTTTCCCATCTAGCATCCAGTTGTATAAATATAGGCAATGGAAGTCACCTTCCAGGGTATCCCCTAAGCGAATTGCATAGTGTGCTAATGTATGTGCATGCCATGGCTTTCTGCAGCCTTTGATTAGTCAGTAGCATGTAGCCAGGTCTTATTGGAAGCAGGGGGAAGGGATGTGTATATTTGCTGTGAAGGTGTGCTAACCTTCCTGACTGTCAATTGCATACAAATACTTTTAGATTTATTGATTTTCACCCCCCAGAAATGTATATGCTAATTGAAGTTTGGCAAGCGTGCACAGCACCCTGATTTCACGATATGAATGTAGCACATTAGTTACTGCAAGTCTCCAGTCTCTCTTTCCAAGTTCAACAGCTCATTCCAATATTTCCTTGAGAGCACCGTACCTCAGGCAACTAAACAATTTCCCCAGAGGAGAGTTTTTTATTTGGACTGTAAATAAGTTGAGCTATAGCATGCTATATGGCATGAGCAGCCATGTGTTTTTTGGGGTAACAGGAGTGGGGTAACAGTGACACATCACCATCTGCTCTGACAGTCAGACACATACACTTCGGGGGGACATGCTACACCATGTCCTCCAGACAGTCTGTGCATGGCCATCTTGATAGTGATAGTAATATATACAGTAAATATAGTCATTATTATATATACTATATATACATAGAGGATAGGATAAATAGGTGAACTTTCTCAGTAGCCTACTGCCAACAAATGCAACTCTCACAGTCCTCTGAAAACTGCTCACCTGTAGTGTCTCCTCAAAGCCAATTGATTGCAGAGGAAAAAGCCCTCATTGCATTATGAACACAAAATAACATAGACTCAATAACAGGGAGATGATCCTTGAAAAGGAGCCAAAGAGATTTTGTACTTGGCCTTTTTACTTGATCTATGCACTTGCAAATTATCAACTAACAAATTCATGCCTCTTTTTGAATGAATTGATCCAAGCCCATTTTGAAATGCTCCCAGTGTGGAAAACCCTGGAGGGTGTCTACCTTGTATGCTCGGTACATTAGTGCATTACTTGAGGCCATGATCTGATCTCATCATGGGAAAGTCTGTCAGACCACACACACTGAGCTGAAAGACTACTTGATCAGTATTAGAGTGGTCTGAAGCCTAGCTGTTCTCTCGGCAAGACCTTGAACTGATGGGGTTCTCGGCACTGCCTGTGTTTTGGAATTCCGTCAATGTACTGGAAAGGTATCTCTCTGCTCAGAGGAGATCGATCTGGAAGATATGTGCCAAGTAGTGTGAAATTTAGGACAGAGGAGGGGGGTTCACGGGACCAGCCCTCTTTGGTGGGGGACTTCAAGTACGCTTGCCTCTGGCTAAAACTATCAGCAGGGCTCCAGTCCTCCCCTGTGAAAACACTCCAAACAAAGAGAGGGACAAACGCGCACAGAAGCTGGGAGGGTGGGGCCAACCCAAAAGTACATCATCTGGGCATCAAAATCTGGCAACTACTTTTACATGCTAACAGGGTTAAAGGAGACAAAATCTAAAAAAGCCATTTAAATCACATTTCTCTGCACGATAAGATCTATGTGTGTCTGAATGGGAGGGGTATTTGGCAGTAGAAACATCAGAAATGGTGCCAGAGGTGCCCGAGATTAAAGGACAAGGATTTGACAATGTCTGGTTGAAAGTCAATGCAAGATTAAAAGTTTTATGTTTTAACTGTCGTTAGTTATGATTACTTTCTTGTTTTGTTTTTCTTTTTTGTATTTCTGTCATAATGATAATAATTCTGACCTAGTCATATCACTGCTTTAGTTTTGTGGCAGAATTGTGAATATGCTTATATGTTCTTAAGCCTTGATGTTTTATGTCATATTGGATTTTTAAATGCCCACAATATTGGTTTCAATAACAGTACATTTCAATCTCACACAGTTGGTCACAAAAAGCTTCTGTTAAGTAGGTTATTTGGTTCAGCCCATTCAACTCATCAATCAATCAGGCAACTTTTTATTTGGTATAAAGCCCTTTACATGCAGATTCTTATGGAACGCAGAACTTCATTGTGGAGTAGAAAACCCATGTAAGAGGGAAAAAAAAAGAAAACGAAACGCAAGGCAATTGAGAACTCATGGCAATATGTGAGAACAGACATTACTTGTATAGGAGTCATTAATTAGTCCTTAAGTAACAAATCCGCGCAGAGAGCACGGAAGTTGGCAGGGAAACGATAGTCTTTAAAGGCTATAATCCAGCTAACTTTCTCTTGCAAAATGTGTTCATTATATGTGCCTTAATAAATCGTAAACTGCTTCAATGTCAGTAATGCTTGCCGTACGACAATACGCGAGAGATAAAGTACGGTTACCAGGGGTTTTATCTATTTCTGGTTATTTGTAAGTATTTCAGTCTACTCAGTCAAAAATGTGCAGCAGAAAACTGACGTCTTTCGTTCTAAGACATTTAAGGTAAGAAAAATAACAAACGCAGTACTTTGTACAATCGCTTGATAGGTCTATTGCTCTCTCCCGGGTAACAGCTTCCCCTATCCAAACCTTGCAACATGACCTCCATCTTAGTTACCTGCGGGCCACGCCCGGCATCGGAATGTTTGGAATTCAAGTTTGCAAGCCCTTACGCCCGAAACCGTGTTGTCTGGCACGCGAAAGTCACCAAATAATGAACTTGTCGTCGCCGTGGGAATGCATCTAAAAGAGATCGCATCAGTGTCGCGTAGCAGAGGGGGCAAATCAGTAAAATGCTTATCTAAAGTAGTTACGCGCCCAGCGGCGGTGCAGAATGGCAATGTAATCTGGTCAGATCACAACAGAGGGAGTAAAAATAGGCGGTGTCATTTACTGTGTTTACTTTCATTAGGCCCACTTGTGATTAGACGCCGTGTGGGTGTGAGAAACTTAGGCTGACGGCTTAAAAACAAAGGCTAACATAAATCATTGACACGTGTCATCTGTTGTCGATTCTCACGACTCTTCTCCCCGATTTCAAATACATACGCCCAATGGCAAAGTCTGGCTTTTTGCATTTTCAACTGAATTTTAGTTTTATTTTTAGATGCTGTACTATACTGTAATTATCTGTATTGCTTTTTCCCACAAGCGTCTGATAATTGTGTCTTGTCTCTCTCTGTTGTTTATCTTTGTGTTGGTACGCTTCATCTGTGTTTATCATGAACCGGACTTGGTCTTATTCTTGGGTCCTTTATTTTTTTTATTTTCCATTTTCTGAACATACGATCAGTCAAATGGTTGCTAGCTCATCTCTGGAGAATAGGATGGCTGAACAGAGAATGTAGGAATTGTACAGATCGAGCAGAAAGGAAACTCTTTTTAGTGTGTTTCACGTCATATTGAAGTGTGCAGAGGAATGGAGCGCAGGGAATGTCTGAAGGGATAATGGTACACCTGAGAATGCTGAGAAAATTATTTTATGCACACACGCGCACACACACACATACACACACATGTGTGTATGTGTGTGTGTTTCTGTGGCTCCTTTTCTAATAAATGTTTAATATTGTATCATTTTATACTGCACTATATTATATTCTTTTAAATATCCAACCATGTCTTATCATATTTATTATTATATTTTTTACTTAATTTCCTTCCTTTCCAAAATTAATTTGGTTTCACCTTCTACTGTGTAAGATATGTATAATTCAGAAGGTACAGTTATATAAATATTGACTGCCAGATGTATTGATTAACCAGAACCAGTATTTTCTAATATAAGCATTCCATGTCAGTTTATTGCAGTACCATGCAATATGGAATAGTGTTACCACTATAAAGGAAGTAATAAAGAGAACCAGTTACAGTGCCATGAAAAAGTATTTTCCCCCTTCCTGATTTCTTTTATTTTTGCATATTTGTCACACTTAATTGTGTCAGATCTTCAAACAAAATGTAATGTAAGACAAAGACAACCAGGGTAAACACAAAATACAGTTCTTAAATGATCATTTTATTTACTGAAAGAAAAAGGTTATCCAGCACTATATCATCCATGTGAAAAATTGCCCCCCACCCCCAAACTTAATAACTGGTTGTGCCACCTTTAGCAGCAACAACTGCAACCAATCGCTTCCGATAACTGGTGATCAATCTTTCACATCGCTGTGGAGGAATTCTGGCCCACTCTTCTTTGCAGAATTGCTTTAATTCAGCCACATTGGAGGGTTTTAGAGCATGAACTGCCCGTTTAAGGTCCTGCCACAGTATTTCAATGGGGTTCAAGTCAGGACTTTGACTAGGCCACTTCAAAACCTTAATTTTGTTTTTTTTTTTAATTAAAGTTTTTTTTTTTTATTTGCACATTGTGGTACATAGCACAAGTGGTACATCAGACTGAAGAAGGTGAGGTCAGACAATGGGATAATACAATGGTAGGGTGTTCCTGGTTAAAAGAAAAACAATAGAAGATAACAAAATATAATCTAAACAGTCAAATATTGCATAAATCACAGACGCAAATGAAACAAAATAATACAAAGTATATGTGTAGGGGTAAAGTCTTAATACTAGATAGAAATAAGGTACTCTGTGAAGTAATCCCAACTTCCTAAGGCCACAGGCCCTTTACCCCTTACTCTAGCATAACCTCATATGACACAGTCTCACTCATTAAAATTTTCCATTCTTGAAACGTTGGCTCTGTAGGTGACTTTCACTGTCTCAATAAGATTCTGGCAGCTGACAGTATCCCAACCATCAAAACTGCATGTGTGTCTTTTGTCAGCTTGGGTATAACAGATCTATCTCCTAGAAGACATAAACGTGGTGATGCCAGCAGGCTGACTCTTAACCACTTCTCTAGGTATGTCAGTGTCTTGAGCCAAAAGGGCTTGACCATAGCACATTCCCAAGTAAGATGCAGAAATGTGCCTGTTTCCTTTTTACATTTCCAGCACATATTACTGTTTATGAGTCCCATTCTATAGAGCCTACATGGTGTCCAGTAAAAGCGGTGTAGAATTTTATATTGGATAAATTTACCTCTAATTTCCTTAATATGTTTACCATTATCAGCCAGAATTTGTTCCCAAGTGTCTTTATCAATATCACAGTTAAGGTCTCTCTGCCATATTATTCTAAGATTTTCACATGCGTTACTGGTCAGGTAAACAGAGTTGTTGTAAAATACCGATGCTTTGTGGTTACTTGGGTTCTGGAGAAAATCAGCAACTGGATTGTCCGCTTTGTTTGTCTGAAACTTTTTCATCATGCAGTGTCTAATCTGCAAGTATCTTAATTTTGTTTTTAAGCCATTCAGAGGTGGACTTGCTCCTGTGCTTCGGATCGTTGTCTTGCTGCATAACCCAATTGCGCTTCAGCTTCAGATCACGGACTGATGATCGGACATTGTCCTTCTGGATTTTCTGGTAGAGAGCAGAATTCATGTTTCTGTCAATTATGGCAAGTCACCCAGGCCCTGAAGCAGCAAAGCATCCCCACACCATCACACTACCACCACCATGTTTGACTGTTGGTATGATGTTCATATTGTGGAATGCTGTGTTAGCTTTACGCCAGATCCATGTCTTCCAAAAAGTTCCACTTTCAACTCATCAGTCCACAGCACATTATCCCAAAAGGCTTTGGAGTCATCAAGGTGTTTTTGGCAAATGTGAGACGAGCCTTTATGTTCCTCTTGGTTAGTAGTGGTTTTTGCCTTGCAGCTCTTCCATGGATACTGTTATGGGTATGCCACATGACATCAGGAAAAGGGTGCACGGAAGTAGGGGTTATGGGTCACGTGACATCAGGGTCACAGGGGCACGAAGGTGTGCACCAGTCTCTTTCTAATGGTGGAATCATGAACACTGACCTTATCTGAGGCGAGTGAGGCCTGCAGGTCCTTAGACGTTTGTCCGGGTTCTTTTCTGACTTCCCGGATGAGTTTTCAATGTGCTCTTGGAGGAATTTTGGTTGGCCAGCCACTGCTGGGAAGATTCACCGCTCTTCCAAGTTTTCTCCCTTTGTAGATAATAGCTCTCCCTGTGGTTTGCTGGAGTCCCAGGGCCTTAGAAATGGCATTGTAACCTTTTCCTATATATATTCCTATATATATTTCCTAGATATATTTCAATAACTTTCTTTCTTATCACTTCCGGAATTTCTTTTGATCGCGGCATATAGTGTGCTGCTTGTTTTTCATGGCACTGTAAATGAAGTCTGCCAGCTGGCCAGTGTTGCATGCAGCTGGTAAACACAGTTCTCACAGTTCTGTCTTCTTGTTCAACCTACAGAACTGTGCCCTTGCTTACAATTTTGTGCACACCAGGTTGAGTGTGTTTGTCCTAGCTCAGGGTATGGGGTTAAAAATACCTCCAAGTGTAAGTGCTTTAACAAGTCTGCAGGATTGATACTGTTTGTGCTTTTATGGAGCTGTAACTAAGCAGCTATGGGACCAATAGTGTCTTCCCAATCACTTACTTCCTACTAATGCAACTGTAGTGCCTTAGTTTCACCACTGCCCATTACATTAATCAGGGCAGAGCCATACTCTGAAGGGGAGCCAATAATGCCAGTTGAAAGTGAGATAAATAATTAATGGTAATTACCATGACAATTCAGAATGCAAAAGTAGCCAGTATGGTCATCCTCTGTCTTTAACCTTGTCCTTCTATCAGAAGGACATGCCTGAGGGAGTTAACTTACTACCTGGTTTAAAGGGTTAAAGTTAGGGTCAGGAATCTTCATCTGTTCTAGTTTCTACTACATTGTTACATAAGACGAATGGCCTTGTGCTTCAGGGCTGCTTTGTTCACGCAGTGCTCAAACAGCTAGTAGCTTTAGGCTTTAGAAATGAGCTCCAACCAGACATCTGCTGTTCATGTCAATTCCAGTGTGCAGCAAGACCCATTGTTTACTGTAATTAACACTGTTAACTGCTTCTACAGTCTAGTCTCAGTAACCGAGGCAGCAGGGTGAAGTTCATGTGTGAGGTATTTTAGAGGGGGAAACAAAACATGATGTTTTCAGTTTGTTTTGTCCAATTCAACAGCATTAACAGTTTTCTACTGAATGTACATGTTTTTCCAATGTCTGACAATTGAAATTCTTTGAATTCTCTGACAAATCAGTACTGTTACTGCAACCTATTATTGCAACCTGTTATTTATTATCAAAACTCTCCAGCTGCATGGTGACAATATGTAAGAGATATGAGATACTGAGGGATACTGATATCCACAGTAAAATGTAATTCAATATATTTCTAGTGAGGGTCAAATGTGTTTTGATACATGTTTGGTACATTAAATTTAGTTAAAACCTGAGGAAGCAGTCTGGCCTATTGCTGTACATGGGGGATCTGCGTTTTTCTTGGGTCTTAATGACATCCTGTACAGATTTTGTTCACAGTAGTAAAATGGAAGACACATTTGTCTTAGTGGTATTTGTTTCATTTGAGTTATTTGATTTATTTGAATATTTATGAATCTGTAAAATGTAGTTTGACCATGTACAAATGTATTGTGTTTTGTCCACTTTTGTACATACTAATGTGTATTAAACCTGTTTATTTATACGAATGTGATCGAGAAAGAAATCTGAAATCAGAAGTTATAGATTTATAGTCACAGAGTTATAGGTCATGATTAAAGAGTTGCAGGCATGAAATCTGCATGGGGTTGATCTAGCTGATTCGGTAATGTTTAAACGATGCTTGTAATCAAAAGACAAGTTTGCTTATTGCAATAACTCGCAAAATCGGTCTTTTTATCCGGCTTAAAATGAAAATGAAAATACTGTCGTTAAGTATCGTGAAAAGAAAGTAGATGTTTGTGTATTTATTTAACCAACCTCCTTAAATGTATTATGCTTACAACAGTTCAATCATTTGTTGACGCAGACCACATGTATATTTTAATCTGCAGATCCCACGTATGCAGTCCTATACATCACATTGAGGGACAGACATTTCAAATGAATACCTTTACTGGGTTGTCCATTTTCGCACGCATTTCTTGCATCCATTGTGAAGACTATGAGAGCGAATTGACCTATTTTTACAGGCGTTCCTAAACATTGAAAAATAAATTCAGCAAACAATATTTAGCAGCATGCGCTATATGACTCCTTCATGCGTATCACAAAACATCTCTGATCTGCTTAAAATAATATAAAAATAAGGATTTTACACTTTTACATTCATGCCAAATACAAATATAATAATGACACATTTCATTTTTTCATGTTACCAAAAATTACAAAGTGATTAATACAAAACAGCACCTATTAAAACAATTTCAGACTACAGTTCATTTGAAATAACAGTGTATAAAAATAAACCTTTTGAAAAATAAGCTACGTTTTTCCCTTTCACTGACCTTTCAGGCGTTTCGTTTCTATAAATGGAAGATTCCATCTAGAATTTATTACCCTCCTTGACGTAACACACAAAATTAATAACAGAACCTACGTGGTATAAACCTCTTTTGACAGGATGGAATATAATACAGATTATACATATTCGCTTTATTGAACACCACTTTGTGTAGAAAAAGGTAGATAATACATTTCAGGACTGGTCGCATTCGCTCTGAAATAACTCTCGTCAACTGTTGAGTTGTGCCACCAGTCTGACGTGCTGCACGTTGTGTACTCGAGACTCTTTCCGCTCTCCAGGGAACTCGCCCAGTGGTTCGAACTGTAGCACTGCTGGAGACTGCAGGGTGAATAATCAAAACTCCCGGGAGGTAAATCATGACTCGCGTCCATCTGCGTGGGGTTGCTGTAGCACAATGACGAGGGAAAGGAGGCGTAACACTGAGGTGGCGAGTAAGTGTTCTCATCCGGACTGGGGAGAATCAGTGAGTCTGAACCAGAGGAGGGAGCCTGCAAAAGAAGAATACAAAAGCAGATTAAAAACAACAATCAATTAAAAAAAATACACAAATAACTTTCTGGCGCTTACACAGACTTTGACGTTTTGTCTATGTTTGTAGCCAATAAAAAAAATTACATTGCTTCAGATAACATGAAGAAATATAATAACAAATAATACCCAGAATCATGTTAATTACCGCAATCATAATTGTTATGTTTGCCATAATAATAGTTACTGTAGTGAATTCTTACCCAGTTTTGGAAGTTGTTTTCGGTGTATGATGGCAACTGTTCATGTGACCACGGCAGCGATTGGGAAACAGGGGGAAAGTTGCTGTTGGTGAAATCTTCTGCCTGGAGTATCATGTCAATTAATGCTTGATCATTAAACTCGCAGGTCTCCATCTGGTCATTACAGACGTCGTAGTACTGCGGCTGGACGCTGTTCACTGTGATCGAGTTTCCTGACTCCACATCTGCATAATTAGGAAGCAGAAAAAATGGGAGCAGAACATGGTCATTCATCGCATTTAAATCACATCAGATGTGATGTCACTGGAGCAACAGCCAGTTAAATTACATTTAAATGCACGTTTATAAAAGGGTACACTGAAGGTATGGCTAGGAAACTCAAGAATTTCATCAACAGCGTCGCTTTCAGTGCAGTCAAGAATTTTCTCTGAGGGAACAAGCAACAAATGTAAGTTTTTTCCTAACATTTGAAACGAAATCCAACTTTCAACGGCATTTATGAATATTTTAATATTATAATGTATAACAGTTCTTCGGTGTTTCATTGGTCTCATATATAAAATGTTATACTATCGTATATGTGTATATATAGCTAATTTATTATGAAGTTAATGAAATTGTTTCTTTAAATGTCGATTCGATGTAACATTATATTTCAGTTAATTGCTTTAGATTCAGATGTTCAGTCTGAATAACGCGGCTGTCAGATTTTTCTCATTTTAAGACACCCATTCTGTTAAAGAGACATAATTTGCACGGCATTTAATAGATCTCAACTGTCAACTCAGTCCACGTTTTTACTTGATTATTTTATTGGTTGCTTGGCTGCCTATACGCTGCAAACCCGTTAACGTCAGCGCAGAGACCTTCACCAGTAACAAGGAAATAATGTATCTAACTTACCTGGAAGGGGAGCATAACACGTTTCCTGGCTAAGCAAGCACTGGTTTGTCTGTGTAAGAGGAAGGGGAGAAAACATGCTTAAAACACCATCCAAGAATGATTCCTCCAGCATAACATTTTCTAACATTACATGTCACAAAGGTACTTTACGCTCATTTCAACAGAGTAATAGATATTTTTGATATTTTTTAGAGAAACGAATCTCACAACTTGTTTTAGCACTCTTTCGGAAGCTTAAAAATAGCAGACAAGTGCTTTTCACTCTTGCTTTAATTTTTAAGCGCTGTCCATGAGAGATTAATTCATGTCTGTCTGATGTACACCACGTTGTAATGCTTACGGCACATTAACTATTCAGTTTAACATAAATAACATTATGTTGTTAACTTTGAGCAGCACATATACAGACGTTACCTTCTCTTGGTTGTGTTTACACAGCATTTTCATGTTAGTGATATAGCGGAACTCAAAATATTGTGCAACAAATACTAATGTTTTAAATTAAATTTAAATTCGTTACTCAATTACAACGAGAGATGAATTATTGGAAATAGTCTTTCTGATTTTCAGTAAAGATGAACTGTAAGTGGAATAGCGTGAGCATCGTTTAGTATACTGGGACCTGTTTTCTGTTTCAGAACACGGCAGTGATTTCGCATAATTTACTATTTTTTTCCCGTTGCGCTCAAAGATTTTAAAGTATTGACGGCGTAACCCAGTCATGTAACCCGTAACCCAGAATGAACAGGCTGGTGC
The DNA here is from genome assembly GCA_019176425.1 of Megalops atlanticus. NCBI lineage: Eukaryota > Metazoa > Chordata > Actinopteri > Elopiformes > Megalopidae > Megalops > Megalops atlanticus. The sequence goes on along the minus strand of CM032877.1, from coordinate 21,526,914 downwards.
TACCAAGTCAAATGTCCATTTTTGTCTGTTGACTCCGTAGTTCCTGACGTGTCTGGTAACCTGCTGAGAGCACCTGACACACTTCAAGAGGTACACTAATATACAAGACAGTGTAACGTGTAATTTTCAGACAAACTTTTAGCAGACTTTAGATGGTTATGAGAACAAGTAGTATGGTGAACTCGAAGGGAATCGGAGAATGATTTTTATATGTGAGGTAGCCTGCTGGTTGTTGCATGTTTGCCTGTTCAGTGGAAACAACATGTGTCTAATAAGCTCCAGAGTCATAAGAGAAGCGATAAGGGGAATTGTAAAAAATAAAAATTATTTTCTTACCGTTGCAGTTTTCATTGCCTGAAGTGCCCTTCGCTTTTGCAGCAGCTCCCTTACTGTGGCCTTCACGCGGACACCTTGGTATACCTTTGGTTTATCTGTTTCATGAACAAACACATGTAAGTATTACTTTCTGCCAAAGAGCCCGTGCGTAGCTCCCTCTCTCTACAACAGAACTCAGTCGTTCAATAAAACCGTTGTGGTGCTTGTCCTTATCGCGGAACAACAAATATAAATAATTAAAACTTATCTTTTCTACATTTGAACACATTTTGTATATACAAATAAATAATCAAGTTCGTCTTCTCTCCAAGTGAAGGACATAGTGGCATACTGATTAGATTGAATGTCCCAAGTTTAGATTTTTTCAACGTTACAAAACAGATTAAAAAAAACGTCCCTTCGTAATTGTTCCGCCTTCCCGTGTTCGTCTGTGGAATTATGAAACAGGAAAAACCAACATATTCATTGTACCATTGTACACAAATACCTTTATTGTTTATAAATACACATAAAAGTGTATAAATTCGGGAACTGGTAAACATGTTTCTTGGGTTATTTAGTCAGAAATTATTGACAGTTTCGACTGGACAGAGGTTAATTCTTTTAGGACTTTCAGCATGGGCGGCGCCAGGGAGGGACTTGGGGGTGCTGTAGCTACCCCTAGGATAGCCATAGCACCCCACTAGCACCCCCAAGAAATTTCTGTGGTTTAGAATTTTAAATTTTTAATGTGTGAATACTATAATTTATAATTTGAAAAATAAATAAATACATTAATAAAACAAACCGATTATTTTTAGACTAAAAAACATAAGGTCAACACAGGTGGTCTGATCCAGCCTTGTGTTTAACACAGAACGGCACTGTAACTGTCGCGGAGCGGGTACTGCGTATGTGCGCGTGTGTGTACGTGTGTTGGGGGTGTTGCAGTAGATATTAAACTGTGGCGACCGGCACATTCATGGTAATCCCTAAATTTCAGAGCACCCTCGCTGAAAAGTCAAGCAACCCCATTACACCAGCAAAAGAAAATATCTGGCGCCGCCCCTGAGCGACACCCTATTGCTGTTTAAAATGCACTATCCTATCTAATTTTAAGATCTTATGTGATCTTGTCACTCCCACTGGTGAAGTACATCTTGTATCGATGAATAGAATCTTAAAGTTTCGCATGAAGTTTTAGATTTAATGTCATCAACGTGTCATTATCATAGCTGGGTGGAAGAAGTAGAAAGCAAAACACAAGGTACAGCTCGCGTAATCTAGTGTGGATACCTTTGCCGGTGCAAGATGATTGCATTGTCCTTGCAGCAAACATCAACAAATGGGTTACCGTCTCGAATTACAATACCTAAAATCTGAAGAAACCACTTTCTGTCATTACCAGCCAGAGGGATGTCGGAAAAAATAGCACGGTCAAGTTTAAGGTAGGTGTATTGCCTAAATTACAGCGCATATAGCTGACGGGTCAAAATCAGAAACGGCAGGATAAGTAGAAGAAAACTATGTTTCACCATGTTAAAGAAAAGGAACACGCCACTGAAGAACAAAAGACAGCCCGGAATAAGTACGATGCCATGAAACAACTGGAAAATGTCTCTGTCAGCATCAAGTAATTTTTCTCTATTCGTCGACACAGCTGTGGATTCTGTGTGCTTTCTTAATTTCTTAAAATGATTTGCGAGTATGTGTCTGTTTTGTCAGACTAACTTAATTTGAAGCTCGCGACAGTGTTTCAGGATTGTTTGAATCGATGGTCGCGCCCTTCCCCCAAACAATCACTTCCCCGGTTGTAGTAGCGCGCTAAAATTAAATTATCTCGCAAGGCTCTGCACATTCTGTTGTACACTGCAATGTTAACGGCGGGCACTTTATTCTGCTATTTGGGTGTTGTTGCCATGTACCAAGTAAAAGGGAGAAAAGGTGGAGCGCGAGTTGCAAAGGAAAGTGGGGGAAAAATCAGCGCGCGCGTAAAAGTATTTGTGCGTATTGACAAATAATCACATCACCCGAATTGTCTATTTAGGTTTATCTGATAAAGAAACGCATTAGCCCCATATTTACACTGAAGTGTCAGGCAGCTGCAGATCTCTCGGATGTATTGGTATCCTATCCTGTACTGCTGACAGTCACATCCTGATAAATATTCATATATTTAAATCTCAACTTGCTTAGTGTCCTGTAAATGTGTCAGAGAGATTCTGGCAGAGTGAGGGAGACTCGCTGCCTTGTAATTACAATAACTTAAATGGTGTTTTCATATACTAACGCGTTGCCTACACATTAGTCATACTGTCATTCCATTTGTGAAAATGAAGAATGGGTTTGAATCAAGTTTCCGTTTAGACTGAAGTGAATCGCTCGTTTAGAGGTTGTTCTAAGCATTCCGTTAAAAACATTCTTTAAGACGTAAGTATGTATACAATATAACAGACATATATCGCATTTTGAAACAGAATTCAATTTCTAAGCGGTAATTTTAAATACCTAGACTATTCTCGTGTGTTTTTCACAGTTAAATACAGTACAGTCTTGTCATTATTATGATTGTGATAACATGGTCGTCGTTCTACTTTACATATTTTTCAGGTAAAGAACGCCGCAGAAAACGATCATTGCCAAAATGGACCAAAACTCACCAGACATGTCGCTTGAAGAGAAGAGTCACAAAACGTTGAAGAAATACTGCGATTAAGAAGATTCAATGTTTGCCTTGTCTTAGTTATACTGTCAAGAAAGAAAAATGTGCAAAACTTTAGCAAAGTCTCAACGTAACTAGGAACTACTAGGAAGAGGACCTACAATAATATTGTAATATAAGCAAGCATGTATTAGTTTGCCTTTTAGCCTTGCATGCTCACTATTTAAAACCTCTAGTACACAATGATTTGACAATCATTGATTGCGCGTTATTTTCTATTTGAATATTCAAATTTTTTCCACAAAAAGAGGGGTCCGAGAGACACAAACTATGTCAGTATCTAAGATAAGGACTCTTTTAAAAGCACTCAATGGGATTTTCATCCCAGACCCAAAACAAGGTGACATTTTTAGCGTTTTGTCCACTTTTTGGTGTCTCTCAATTAGTCGCCAATAGAACGTAGATGATGAACTATTTTACTATAAAAATCTACGTAGCCCAAAACTTTACGCAAAACACCAGCTTTTTACACGGCAGAAAATTATACAGGCGGATACAGTCTGCCACATACAGTCGGCAGAATTTCAGATAATATTCAACAGAGTGAAGCAGTGGGCGCAGGCCAGAACAGCATTATCCTGAGACAATCCTCTCCTCTAATCACTTTGACCAAATTATCCACACCTCCACTGAACTCCACATATCAGGAAAGATAATGATACGTTTGTACATGAATATTGTTTATTCACTGCCAATGGTCAAGTGATAAGTCCAAACATCTGTTTGAACAAATGAAAGCGCATGGACTTGGGGAACACCCCTGTTATATCAATATGATTCCATGTGAGACAACACATTCAGATCGTACAGTATGACTTCCGAGCAAAATGTTTAGACGACACATTTTGTAGTCTTTTATTTGTTAATTTATTTATGTAGAAAACAGCAACGCAAAATAATGTTAGGAAACACTAAAAAGGAACGGATTCAGTCAGAGCATAAATATCGTTATTACACGCCTTCGACCTGCAGGAAGTATGAACTTGCTGATCTGTATGGGGTGAGATATTAAACGGAAGAACTTGGGGTTATCTTCATTCCCGTTTATGTAAAAAAAATAAAAATAAACACACACTCCACTTCACTGTGTGATTATTCCTGCGGTCCCACAAGACGGCAGAACATTTTTCCCACAACCATTCCCTAGATATCTTTTAAAAGCAGCTACGTTTATGATGTTGGCGCACTTTGTAAAACACGAAGTCTGTTTTTTCAATACGTTTGTATTAAGGTTCTTTGGACTCTTGACCCACGATTACCGAACTAACTGGTCTTTTTAGATTAAACCTAACCTGTTGAAAGTTGAAACAAAACCCATTTACTCATAGCGTGTCTATTTTTTCTTTCGTTTTAATACACATACATTGGCATAGTCTACGTATTGTTGTGGTATCAAGACAAATTATCGTCAGCCTCAAATTCCAGTTTTCTTCGTGATGAATTCGTGATTTGTCATCAGGGCCATGTTTTTGGACTAACAATGACCATCACTTCAACTATATCTGCTTCCTCCGACGATACAGTAAGAAGTCCGTCTTTGAATGGACAGCTAGGTCCCCAGCACTCGATTGATCCATCAACGAAAACAACGTAACGGTGACTGATGCAGCAATTATGTGCCCCAGAGAAAAGAAATATGTGTTATTAACTGTAAAAATATTATAGACACATTTTACACGTGCAACATTAAATGTATATTGAAACATATTTACATTTTGACTCTTTGATATATGTACTTATAAATATTACATATTCTCTCTCCCCCCCTCACTCTCTCTCTCTTTACACACACACCACACACACACACACACACACACACACACATATATATATATATATAGAGAGAGAGAGAGAGAGAGGAAGAGAGAACAGAAGAGAGAATGTGTATGTGTATATATATTTCTTATTATTAATTGATTTGGAAGTGCTGTTTGCTTGCAAAACCAGAAATTCACATTTCATATATCCTGTATACTTTTAGGCTTTATATTTGCATGTATCAGTGATAGTAAGGGGAGGAGATAGACTCTGACCCCGGAGGTGGCGGGTGTGGGCTCTGCTGTGGAGTTGGCCTCGGGGAACAACTGGATCTAAACCTACTGGAGCCACTTCAGGCTCAGGCCATTGAGCAATAAACCAACAGAACATGAGGCCTTGAGGCGCCGAAGGTTCTCCATACTGTGTAGAGCAGTGATCCTCAGAGATGTGCTCACGAGCATTTTGTGTCTGCCTGAATTGTCTGTCCAGCACACCACGCATGTTCCAAAATAGGCTACTAGTCTAAAATTGCCCATTGACGTAACTGCCAACAAACATATCTTTTGACCTACTTTGGTACGTTAATCTGTAACATTTGAATGAATTAAATCCATTTTGGTATTGACAGTTAGCCTAATGAATCATTGTGACTTGTACATCGACATCATGATGTTTAACAAATCGTTAGTGCATTGTAAAAATGTGCGTTTGCTGAAGGTAGCTAGATGACTCAGTTATTGGTATCTTACTGCCCAGCAGCACACTAATGAGGCACTAATTCATGACTTGTAATATTGAGGACCACTGGTGTAGAGACTAAGCTGGGGTGTGGGGGTTGGTGGACCATAATGTGAACTGACCTTCTCCAGTCCTGCAAGCACCTTTATTCACTCAGGTGGAACTGCAAAAAACTTTTGTAGTAGTTCATACGGAAATAAGCATATAATCTACAAGGGTCTGGTTCCAAAATCGTGGCTATAGATTGTATCTATTTATTATCAGGTCCCTGCAAATATACTAGAGCTGGCTCTAGGACAATGCAATGTGCTTAGGGCTCAATTTTTAAGGGTATTACGTTTTTGATCACAAAGCAATATATGTATTTTTATTCATTTCAGCTGAAACTGAGTCATCACAAATGTGTCATCTCAAGATTTAATGATCAATAACTGTCACTAGTAACTTGGGTAAATAGAACTAGTCTTAGGAAGGAAACTACTGCTACAGTACTGAACACACGCAAAATACTGAACACAAATCTATGCCCTGGACACTAGTTTCAACCAATTTCCACCAGTGCAACCAGTTTTTACTCATCTTCACTTGACATGTGACAATAACAATTTGCTGCATTGCCAGGGAATTAATCAGACCTCATATATGAAAAGATATATTCCCACAGAATGAGGAATTTAGTATTTTTTAAGCATATCTATGGGAGAAGACAGGGTTTTCCCAGTGTTTGATCCTCTAGGAGGGAAGTGTGACTCTGTGTGACCACAGTTTGTGATTTAGGGCCTCAGTGTAGTTTGCTGCAGTGCCCAGCTTCCAGCTTCCAGCTTCCATTAAGTTGCACAATGATTTTAAGGAAAAAGTCCCTTTTTATATGCTTTTATAACACATGGTGTTGAATTTGGCAGTTACTCAGATTAACAGCAGATGTTACGTGAGAGTAAAAGCAATATAATAGCCACAAAAGCCAGTCTCGTAAAGTAAAGGAGAAAGAGTGGGAATTGTGGTGAACAGAGCTGTGATGATGCAATCTTCAGCATACCCCTGTCATAACATTTAGCAGACACTCTTATCCAGAGCTACTTGAATTACAATTTTATCCATTAATACAGCTGAATAATCACAATTGTGGGTTAATACCTCGCCCAAGGGTACAACAGTTACAACTGCAATTCCCTAGAGGGGAATCAAACCAACAAATGGTTACGAGCACAGCTCCTTACAGCTTTCAGTTACAAGCCCTACTCCTTTCCACTACACCACATTGCTGCCCACTCCTACACTTACAGCAGTAAACACACATTGCATTTTTGAGTCTTTCATAGACCTCAAAGCTGGTTACAGTTAAGGTAAGGTGAAGGTGGCCCACCATAGCCACCACTAGTGTGTGGCATCCACCTGGGTGATGCACAGCAGCCATCTTGCACCATAACCCTCACCAATAATTATCTGAGGAGCAAAGGGAATGAATTATTTAGCCAGTTAAACTGTGGGGATAACTATATAACCAGACTGTGAGGACCAGATTCAAAATTGGCCAGGACAGCAGCACAATGGCTGATGTTTCCTGGATATACAGAACGGCTGTGTCTGTCTATTGGTGTAGATATCTCACTGGCAGGGAGACAGTGAGAGGCAGATGTTTACCTCATGTCCTGAACCCTACAGGGGATTCTTACCCTGAGGAATGGATAACATTTCCAACATCCAAATAGAGTATTCTGTCTAAAGGGCTTCTCTCTCTGACCTGTCCTCCTCCTTGTTGATTGTCTCCTCACCTTCCCTGATTTTATGTTTTTCCCCCATACCTTTTCCCTCTCTGCTTGTCTCTCTCTCCCCCACCTAGCTCCCCCATCTACTGTCCCTCTGTTTTTGTCTGTTTCCTTGGCATAGAGAGACAAATCTCCATGTTTTTTATGAATTTATGTGATGTAACAGCTGGAGAGTGTAGATAATATTACTGCCTGAACAACTGTCAAAGGAATACCCATGTAATGTTTTCTCTGTGCCTCAATCTGATGAATTTTAAACATGTTGATGAACCCTGTTTTGTGTGCATTGTCTTTAAAAAATGAATCAGCATCAATACTGGAAGTAGACAAAAGCTTTAATTGTCTTGTGAATCTGAGCATGTTTCAATTTTTGAAATGAGCAGTATGTGTTCAGGACCAATTATACTGGGGTTGTGTGTTAACCTTTTTCTTTACTAAAATGAAACCAGTACTTAAGGGTAAACGTACCTATTAAGCTCACCAAAATCTACATTGAGACATTTTCAGAGCATAAGACATTGATTTCAACAGGAGAAGTGATGTTAAAATGAAATATTAATATTTAACTTAATTTTAATGCTTTTGTAATTTAATATAAAGATATACATCTTTAAATGCAAAAAATCTGGCTGTGCTTAAAGGGTACATTTGGTACCCTTTAAGCACACCCCTGTTCCAAATAAGCTCACAACAATAGGTTTTATTAAAAATGATTGTTTATTTTAAAAAAACATTATGAAATGTTAGAAATCATTGAAATAAGTTTTATTCCCCCTCTTGCAGCTATAACAGCCTCCACTCTTCTGGGAAGGCTTTCCACAAGATTGTGAAGTGTCTCTGTGGGAATTTGTGCCCATTCAGCCAAAAGAGCATTTGTGAGGTCAGGCACTGATGTTGGACGAAAAAGCCTGGCCTGGGGTAGAGGTCAGGGCTCTGTGCAGGCCACTGGAGTTCCTCCACACCAAACTTGTCAAACCATGTCTTTATGGATGTTGCTTTGAGCACAGGGGCACAGTCATGCTGGAACAGGAAAGGGCCTTCCCCAAACTGCTGCCACAAAGTTGGAAGCATACAATTTTCTAAAATGTCTTTGTATGCTGTAGCATTAATGTTACCCTTCACTGGAACTAAGGGGCCTAGCCCAAACCTTGAAAAACAGCCCCAGACCATTATCCCTCCTCAACCAAACTTTACAGTAAGCACTGTACATTCAGGTAGGTAGCGCTCTCCTGGCATCCACCAAACCCAGATTCGTCCATCAGACTGCCAGATAGTGAAGCATGATTCATCACTCCAGAGAACGCGTTTCCTCTGCTCCAGAGTCCAGTGGCAGCGTGCTTTGCACCACTCCAGCTGTCTCTTGGCATTGTGCATAGTGATGTTGGGCATGTGTTCAGCTGCTCAACCATGGAAACCCATTTCATGAAGCTCCTGACGCACAGTTCTTGTGCTGATGTTGCAGCCAGAGACAGTTTGGAACTCTGTAGTGAGTGATTCAACAGAGGATAGGCGGTTTTTACATGCTACGCGCTTCAGCACTCAGCGGCCCCGCTCTGTAAGTTTGCATGGTCTACCACTTTGTGGCTTAGCTGTTGTTGCTCCTAGATGCTTCCACTTGACAATAATAGCACTTACAGTTGACCGGGGCAGATCTAGCGGGCAGAAATTTCAAACGTCCTGGACAAATATGACAGGTTTCTGATGGCTCCCTCTTTATATAGACGACATGCCTCTTTCATCTTTGGGCATGAACTATAGTTCCGCCTCGATTTTGTCATCTTAAGAATGCAAAAATAATTTATTAATCATTTTTAAAGATTAACTTAAAGTGACAACCATCAGTGAATGTTTAAAGTCTGTTTATGAAATATTTACATAGATGTTCAATGTAAATGAGCTTAAAGGGAGCACACTGAGCTTAACTGGAGCAGCAGCAATTTTTGATAAAAAAAAATATTATATGAAATTTTAAGTACAATATTTTGCAACATAAATGATCTAGGTTATACATCAAGTTTGTACATTACTTTAATATGAACAAACAATATTGATAATGTCTATTAAATTATACTTTTTCTTGTTGATGTCACACTGACACTCTCTGGTTTTTATAGTACTGTACCCTTTAAGCTCACCTTACAATGATATGAATTCTTTAAAAATTACAGCAATCTACAACTATTGACCATCAATAAACTGGAAATTTATGATATTATGGATTTTAAAATACAAGCCAGTAATAACTGTGATGTAATATGTTGGTGTAGCACACAATCTTATATGGCTAGTATGCTAACTATGTACTGTAGCACCTGTGCTATGTCTCTAAAACAGTCTTTTGATTTAACTGTAACCATTTCCCGCATGCAAGTTCCAAGTTACACTATGCATAGTTCTAAACATTAATCTCTTAATTTTGCAATAAATAGTGATACCCAAAATAAAGGTTAAAACATCTAAAAAATGTGAGTTTACAGGACTTCTCTTCTGGTCAAAGTTTTCGGACAGCTTTAAAAATGGCCGCCAGCAAGTGTGAACACATGGATACCCATATCTGAGTATACAATTATCTGACTGGCTTAAAATTACAGGAGGTATATGGTAACAAACACATTTATTGGTTAAGACATCAGGTAGGATAATATATTATTTTTTCTTTAAGAAATTTGAGCTCAAAGATGGTAGTGCGCTTAATAGGTACGTTTACCCTATTTGTTTTTGTTTCTCTGTTTTCCAGTAATTAATGTAAACTTTCCGGCTGTCTGGGAGCGATGTTCCAGTATTGTCCTAGTTGGCACTGAGCTTTCTGGCTTTTTTTAAAAAAATTAACGTCTGCTCAAACGTGCTCATTGCAGCACCATCTTGTGTCAACTCCATTAAAAGTCAGAGCAGGGAAAATCCACAAAGACCAGCCAAAACATGCGCCACGAAACATGCATCCTGAATTAATATCGCCATCTAGTGTTTGATCACGATATTTCACAAACCTTTGTGGAAAAAAAAAACATCAAGCATTTACAGCGTAACCGTATTATTCGTATCGAAATCGCAGGCAGTGGATGAGGCTTCACAGTTTGAAGACATAGTTGTGTTTAACGCATATGTGGCTATCCTTATGAATATATCTTAAATTTGAGTCATTTTATAGTGGTGTGTCACTTCCTCTCCTGAATGGTGAGGGCATCATTTGGGGAGAATAATATATTACAATACTAAATATGAATGATATTTTAATTACATCAGGAAGTGCAAAAAAGTACTTAATATACCTATAAGGCTATGTCACATCCTGTTCAATATCCAGTTAAAATTTGAGCAATGCAGTGTATGAAAGGCACAGCACCAGCAAAGGGCTGCAGATTTATTTGTAATCTGAGGGCCAATCCATTTCTTCTGAGCTGCATTTAAGGTGGCTTCCTTTATGTGAACAAGGCCTGTTAGATATGCGGATTAAAGTCTGTGGTCACTGTTCAAAACTCACTCTTGTGTCTCACTGTTTGACGAAGACAAAACACTGAATACAAATTAAAGAGTATATTCAGTCATACTAAATTTTGATAAAGGTTAAGAATTTCGATAAAGGTTGAGAATAACATGGCACACTCTGTACAGTACTTTTTTTTTATTATTATTATTATTATTATTATTATTATTATTATTATTAAGGAGCAAAATCGGGATCTGTGACAGCATTTGTACACGTAGATTACTTTTGAAAAATCTGAACTTTTGCAGGAATTGGGGTGTGCAAAGTATGAATGAACATACCACAAATCTATTACAGATGTGTGATTTTATTTCCCTAAATGTCAATGTCTTATCTGTACCAGCAGAACCTAACCCTAAAACAGCAAGGAAAACAAAACAATTGTACAAGGCCATTTTCAAATTGTTTTTTTTTTTCATCATGGTGATAATTAACACACTGTAACATACAAAACTCTGCGACAGATACAGTTTTCTCAGCAGACAGCCTTATCCAGAGGAACATTCATTTTTACATGTTATCCATTTATACAGATGGATATTTTTCAAAGCTCTTCTGGGTAAGTACTGTGTGACATCTAGCTCGTACTGCAACAAAAGGTAGGGCAGTGAAAGACACAGAAGATGAAGACTATTATATTCCATTCAGAGGTATCTTCAAGACTTTATTGGAATCTAAAATGTTTCCAAAGTCATTTGAAGACCGAGAGCAACTTTTCAATTCTTGTTCATTTGTCAGGCCCCTTAACTGATCTCATTAGCAAGCCTTACTTCTCTCACACTGTATCACATACACACATACACACACCCATGGATAATACACATCACACATCAACACACACACGCATGTGCATGCACCCATGAACATACACATATGCACACATACAGACACAGCATGATTCCTTCACTTAAATGCACAGCCTTGCAACTTTGAGTTACATTTATATTTCCCCCATGTGGGGAGGGAGAAAGGGCAGGGATTTCAGACCAGCGTTCAGGCTGTTCACCATGGAGGGTGCTCAGTATGCTCTCCGGACCTCATATGAAGACCAGGAGCTGCTGCCATCATCTTTGGCCCAGGAGAGGGTGTCACTAGAGGGCGGCGCCGTGTCGGAGTCCTCCGAGGGTAGCGGGGCCATTTTGGATGTCAGCTCAATGGGGGTAGTCATGTAGGAAGGGCAGGCCATGTAGCTGGGGGTAGGAGCATAGGAGGTGGGGTAGTGCGCATCGTCCAGGGAGTGCAGCGAGTAGGACTGCGGGGTGGAAAGCCCTGAGCCGCGGCCGGAGGTCCGGTAGTGGTTGGGACTCGTGGTCTCTGGGCTGGTCAGAGAGGGCGGGGCTGGAGGCGGGGCCTGTGCCGTGGCCAGCCCGTCAGAGCACAGGACCTCAGTCTGATTCACAGCGTCTGTGGCGTTCTGCTCCCAGGATTCTCTCTGCAAGAGGAGCCAACCAATGAGAGGATAGCCGACAGTCTCTTTCAAAGAGGAGCAGACCAATGAGGAGACAGCAAACAGACTCTCTCTGCAAGGCAGTGGACCAATTAAAGGATAAAACGCTACATCTTTCTGGAGGAGGAATGGACCAGTGAGAGGCCAGCATAAAATCTATACCACCAGGTTCCCTCAACACAGCATACTGGAAGACTGGTGAGACAAAGGGTATGAGTGTTTTGTTTTTACTTGACAATGACCTGCTTTGTCCTAAAAGGGCACTTAGGTCTGTTCTCTGAAATTGATTTGATAAATTTGGTTTTTGGATCCGCAAGTCCAAAAAACTGTCATTATTTTAAAATGAATCCCAGGTAAAAATGTTCTGGCTGGGTGTAGCAAAAGTGCAACAAGCAAAGGCCCTCACCAGCCAATTAGACTCTTACGCTGTGGTCCACTGACTGACAAAAGAACCTTAAACGCCCTTTGAAGGGGAAAAACTTCCCTTTGAAACACACTGCTAGGTGAGGTGACGGAAGTGGTCGTGCTGTTATCAGTGTCATGTTAGAGGTAGGAGAGCCGTACCAGGAAGAAGTGGGAGGAGTCCCCAGAGAAGGTGGGTAGGAGGGAGGGCAGCGCCGCCGGGGGGAAGAGAGAGTTCCCCCAGTGGAGAAGGCCGAGCTCCGGTAATCTCCCAGGGACTCGGGGTAGTACCCGTCCATGAAGGAGGGGTATCCTGTCATGGCAGTGGGGTCACAGGAAAGGGCCTTGGATCCCAGGGTTGGGGGGTAGCCCTCCGGCGAGAATGGCTTTGTGCTGTGGCAGAGCTCGGTGTCAGAGATAAACGGCCTTCTCATGCCATAGTAACCAGGAAGCATGTGGGATCCTACACAAGGAAACAAACACAAAGCCCTGCTTTCATCTCTTTCAGATGACAGTTATTACATTTTTTTTCCTTTCACCCTCCTCTGACAGAGCTAACCTACACTTTCCCGACCATGAGATGTTCAGATTCAGATAACATGTTGAGGGGCTGGAGACAGCCTCCAGCCATAAACATTGGATGATGATGTTATATTCTTCTCATCCTTACATTTGCGATGAAGGAAGATGATGGAAAAGCTGCTAAGCATCATATGTATCAAAACATGATGGTTTGGGATCACTCTGGGTAAGAGCCCCTGCCAAATACATAAATAAATATATAAATACATCAGGCTTGTTTTGACTGTTTGAATTCTGGCAGCAACTGAAAGTAAAGTTCATTCCAGTTAAAGGGATTAATGAAAAAATCTGAATTTCAGCACTTTGTCTTGTGTGTGTTTGTCTCACCTGGCATCTGGACGAAGGCCGACTGAGGAGGACTCGTTCCTCCCTGTAAAACAGAAAAAAAAGATCACTGTTAGTGTTATCCTCCTGATGATCCTAGCCACAACCCATAGTTCCCTGGGCTGTAGCCTGATTGGCCTGCATCTTAACTCCTCTCTGGGGTCCCAAGTCAGCATTTCCCATCCCCTAACATTCATGTTGCCAGTAGCTAGTGCCCTCAAACACTGATCCAGGATCTGCTAATCCAACCTCCAATATACCACTCTATGACCATTTTGTGTAACAAGATGAAACTAACCCTGGCTTATGTTTCTTTCCCTGTGCAGAGACAGGCTTCTCATGGATGAAAATGGATATGTGTAGGCAGTGTTATGTTTTAGCTAAGGCAAGGTATCTGTGCCTACATGTGATCTACAATTACATTGAAAATAATCTGGTCTGTCGTGGTTTTCAAACAAAACCTAATGCACTTGGCACAATACCACAAGAGATACTACTAGCTTGCCAAGCTAAAAAACAAAACTCACAGTTACAGGAATGAACTATTCTTGCTCTGACTCTTTGCAGTGCAAATGCAGTTTACAGCAATAGAAAACTGCCACAAATTAGTGTGTGACAATAAAGTGTGTCTGCTTAAAATTTTTTTGGAAACTATGGCCCAGACCACATGTGTTTGCAGAACTACTGCAGATAGGGGAACATGTGCTACACAGCTGTAGTGTAATGTAACATGTCTTTAATTTATGATTTAGGCCGTTTTGACCCCCATTCCTGCCAGCGAGACAGTGGCTGTATTCATGCCCGGCTCTGAATGATCACTGCCCATGAGAGAATTTCTCTGGAATGGTGTATGCAAATCCATGCCTTGTCAGCGAGTGGATAAAAAACCAGCTCCTGGGGCGCTGTCACATGCTTCTCCTCAGTCTTATCTGAGCCTCTGAGCTCCACTGAGACCCGCCACCTGCGAAGGCCCAGAGAGCTACAGTGGACGGGATGAGGGTGAGGATTGTGGACAAGGCCTAAAATGGGTAGCATGTTATCCCTCCTCTCCAGGTTTTTCCTTTTTTTGGGGGTAGAGACAAAGGGACAGAGGGAGAGAACACAAGAGAAAGAGGGAGGGAGAGAGAGAGGGACATACACGAGGATGACAAGCTCCCGGCGCTTTGCATATTGCAAATATGAAAGAGCTGATAGCTAGGCAGGTTTGGCTGGGGGCAGGCAAATCCTGCGGACTGAATTTGAATGTAATTTGCCAATGCCAAGACTTCCCTCTGCAGCCCACTCATGCCTCAGCGCCTCTCTGAAGGCTCCATATGGAAATCAGGCTGTTAAAACCCGGGCGGGGAGGTGGGGGTGGTGGGTAGATAAACCACGAGGACTCTCTTCCTAAGGTCCATTGCCTGGGGTCATCTGGTGGCACCAACCAAAGGGAGAGAGACGCCCCAGTCTCCAGTGCCACTCTAAATTTCAAACTGGCAGCACTCTGTTAGCACTCCAATGCAAAGTTCAAACAGACAGCACTCCCATTCCAGTGTAAAGTTCAAACCGGCAGCACTCTGTTAGCACTCCAATGTAAAGTTCAAACAGACAGCACTCTCTTAGCACTCTGACATAAACTTCAAATAAACATCATTCTGTTAGCGCTCTAAAGTAAAGTTCAAATAGACAGTGCTTTGTTACAACATTGGAATGTAATATTCCAACAGACTGCTTTCTATTAGTGCATTAACAGAGACTTAAAATACACAGTCCTCTAGCAGCCCTAGCATTGTTGTCTATTACATAGCATGGCTTTTATAAAAGACACCCAGCTAGTGTGGATCTCTATGAAAATGTCACTGAGGGAAAGTGTTTGTTTGGGCACACCAAGCATTTTACATTCTAGATACACCTTTCCTTGGTACTCGCAGCACTCTCTACATTTGCTAGGGTATCTCAGATCATTTTTGTACACCCAATCTTTATTCCATTTATCTACTGTGGAAATTTTAATCTGCTCAAGGATCGGTTGCTTAAGGCAGAAAGTAGCTACACCTTTTGGGGGATAGTATGCCCAATTAAACAGTTTACCCATGGAAATTTCCTTCAATAATTGTTCCATGTAAATAGAATTATGTATGTGTATGTATATATATATATATATATATATATATATATATATATAAAGTGATAACTCCTAGAAAATGAACCCAGTGAATCCTTAATGGCAGTTTGATGACCCTGACAGAATAGACATAAAGCATAAAGGTTAAGAGAAATTGTTCAGGTGTAATGGTAGTTCTGAACATACCTACACACCATTTTTCACATGTGCTTTCCAATTGCTGAAATCATGTACTTCACACAAACAGTAAGTTGTTTCTTTACCCCTGATATTTCATGACTTGATTTACTTGTCCCTATTGCAAGTGTCCCTATTGCATCCAGAGCTCAGCCTTCAACCTGTGGGTCACACATGGGGCCCTTGGCTTGATGAACACAGAACGCAACCTGGCCGTGCCCTCACTGGCCACTTGTTCTTCACTTGGACCCTGGGCCAATCCCCTGGCCTCCATTAAGCACTTCTTACCTTGTTCTGATTTCCTGCAAGATCAGTGCCAGCCGTGGGAGGGCTGTGCATCTGTGCACCTGTGTTAGATGCCTGTGATGTCTATTCCCTGCTGGTCCATCAGGGAGGGGAGGGTCATTCAAATAACTCCCCCGGGCCAGTTAGAACCAGCCACCACCCCCTTCCCTGTTCATCCTTGAGCTGCTAATTAGACATTTCTGCCTCTGTGAAGCCATCTTTGCTTGCTAAGACTAGTACATTATAAAAAGTACACGTAGCACTTCAAGTGTTAAAACCGAAATTCCCTCTGTCATTTGAGCAGTAAACTGCAGGCCTGTGTTTGCCTTTGGTCAATGTGAAGCATTTCTCGCTGGCTAAGGAGAATGCACGGAAGCCGGAATATGTTGAAGGCACCACTGCTGACAGAAATCATGCAGGGCTACTTCCTTTGAATGGTTTCCTCCAGCCTCTGTCGTGCGGATGCACACAAAAAACACAAACGGTACATTTGCATGTATCTTACAGGCGGAAAGCTTTTCCTGTTTGTGTGAGCGGCGCCATGCCTGAAGCAACAATGGAGCACTTGTCTGTGTCCGGTGTGGAGCAATCTTGTCTGTGGGCGTTGTGGAGGGCATTGGTATGTTCAGCTGGTGTGTCATTACGTGACATTATTCCGCCTACCTGCTTGGACCAAAAGTACAAATTCTCTGCTGATGGGGGAACTCGTGACTACTGCAACTGGCTCTGTTTTAAATGAAAGGGAACACTTGTTTTCTGTGCAGTTTAATGCTACAAATGTCTATATAATTGCAATTTAAATCAATGTGAAGTTATGAATTTTCATGGATAGTGTGTGAAATACAACGCATGTGTGTTACTCTGGATCAGGGTATCTGCTGAATTTGTAAATTATACAATTTCTCTATATTTAAAGCCACTGAAGGCATTCTAATTGTGTGATTTCAGTGTTTTTTACTTCTTTCATGAGTTTTGACATTTAGCCTCACTTCACCACCCAAAAGGGAAGAATGACATCGCCTGTGGATTCTGCATTCTGTCTGGTCCCAAGTTATGAATCACTGGAATGGAAACGCGTTGTACATGAGCATCGAGTCTCAGCAACAGTCTCTGTCAGTCCATGTGAATTTCATACTGATCCATTACCCACTGATAAGCATATCTGGCTCTCACAAAGAGGACAGACTAAAAGAGAGAGCGGGCGAAAGAGAGAGAGATACACACCCTGTCATAATGAGTGAGACGCGCACGCGCGCGCACACACACACACACACACAAACTCAAAGTCAGAAAGATAAAAAGATAGACAGGGCTGAATGCACATGCACACACACACAAACCACATTCACCCACACATGCACACCACATTCAGCTCAACACAAACACACAGACATAAAGATAGAGAGACAGACAGAGTTGGAGAGAAAAAGAGACAGAGGGAGGGATAGATGCACAGAGAGAGTGTGAGAGAGAAAGGTTACTGACATTATATTAATGTAATGTATTATTAATGAAACTCACATTGTATCTGGATCCATTTGTCTGTCTTGATCTCTTCTCAGCCAGGAGGTCTTTCACTGTATGTTTCACTCGGACTCCCTGGTAGACTCTTTTGGAGTACACATCTGCAAAGAAACCGCTCAAATATCACAGATGTTTCTCTCTCCATAGTACATAAAAACTGTACACTACTGAAAAATGGCCACAATGACAGAAATGCCAACACAATGCCAAGATGTGTCATAAACACAATTTAACTGACAGGCTCACTCCCATCCATGATTCCAGTGGAGTCTGAATTCAGATAAAATCGAATATCTCTACAGCAGAGAAGTACTTGTTATTTTTTTCACTTGTTAATCTGGTGTACTAAAAAACAAATATTTATAGCAGCAGATGTTTACAAGAGAACATCTGTCATCAAGACTGATTTCCCATCATGTACTGTGTACAGCATTAAGCCCTCTTACCTTCAGTCTAGAATTCTTAATGGGACAGTATTAGTAGTATTTAAGTTAGTAGCATCTCCATCAAGAAATAATCCAGTAAAAGCTCCCTTGCTGTGTTGCCTGCTGAGACCCACACGACGCACTAAGTGAATTCTGCCCTCTTCCATACACATACATATGGCATTTTAAACAAAATAATTGCAAATTAACACTGACATACAAATTAGGCTCCACATTTGGTTATCGTAGTCTGCTAGTCAAAACTGAAGCCCACGAAAAGTGCCCCTACAAAATGGAGATAGTCAATGAGAAATACGTCCCACTGCTAAGAGATGACATGATTCAGTGATGGTGGTAATGGTGGTGGTGGGGGGCAATTGGTTCTGAATGTCGCCTTAAGGAGCACTAAAACTAAAGCATAGACATGGGTCAAAGGTCACAGCATTTAAAAGCAGGAAATTACTGCCTTGTCATGCTCTGTGGTTTTGGCACCTGACTAATTTATTGCATTGCAAGCAAGAGCCCATGCAAAATATTGTCTATGCAACTTTTCTTTCACAGTGATCATCAGAAATATGTGAATATATGCTAGACATAATTATTTATGGCATCATTATTGATGACAGAAATGTGTACATGAATCAATATTGGTGATGTTCTTGTATTCCCTCTGATTCCCTCTTATGTTCTGTTATATGTTATGGTGTTTAGGGACTGTCGCATGACTTGAATGACACATTTATTAATTGTTATTACATTGATTATTACTAAATGATCATTGTGTAATGTTTAACCACACTCATGTCTGACTACTGCCACTAATAAAACACTCTTTCAAATTCAGTTTCAGCATAAAACAAAAGATATTGCCCGTAAGCTACTAAAGTATTCCTTCAGTAAATATCCAGCTGTGTAAATGGATTATCAGATGTATGCAATGTAAGTATGTAAGTATGCAACATAAATAAATAATGTAAATGGCCAAAGGTAAGCAAAGCTCAGATCTACATATTTACAAGCAATACAGAAAAGATCACCAACAAAGCAAAGAAAGTATGCAACTGTTTCTCATTTATGGTCTTACATCATTTATTTACAGTGGCCAGAGCAACTCACGTAGTTTACTTTTTTATTTTTGGTCAAGGAGACTACAACTATGCTATCCCCAAAATTTCATCATGCAACCTTCTGGTCACAAATTCAGCCATCAATCAATGTGTCAAGTTGCTGCCTGTGTCTTTATGACATCATCAACATATGACATCTATCTATTGGTATGCCTGTATCCTCATCTATATCTATATCATTATTGTTGTTGATTTATTTAATTTTTTTTTCACTTTTTTTAAAACATTTTTTTTTATCCAGTATGACTTACAAGATAAATATGGTATGATACACATAATAGGAGCAACAAGAGCTAACTTTAATAAGTAGAGAATATCCAGCATTACAGTAAACAGACTGTATCACGCTGAAAAGCAATGCTAAGAACACATACCAAAGGTGAACGTAAAGCCGAACAATGACTTATAAAAGTATCTTAGCTCGAATCTGTGTTTACATGATTCAAAAGGGGAATGCGAGTCAGGGCGATATCAGAAAGTGCTACTATAAACTGTATAGGAATGCATTCGCGCGCGCGTGCGTGTGTGTGTGTGTGTGTGAGAGAGAGAGAGAGAGAGAGAGAGAGACCACTTCGATGGAAGAGACGCTAACCGATTGCATTGACATTTGTGGTGGTTGTAGCGCATTAAGTGCTTGGAATGTGATCATATCGCCCCAATGGCTCACTCGGTTTTCACCTGGGACAGTACTCTGTGTACTCCGTTGTATGTATAAGGGGAATGAATTCAGACAACCTATAATTACACAGTTTTGACACCTGTTGAGTGCAGCCTAACTACACGGTAGTGGTGGGTTGCCGGGGTAGAGGGAAGAGGGGGGTATTCAAATACATGAACTGCGAGTGTCTGCACGTTAACAAAAACAATGAGCGTAGTGTCTAGGGTTGAACATGCAACGTAAGGTCAACTCTTTGACTTTTTTCTTCAGGTCACACATAATTAATGATATCCAACTGAACTGATTTTTAATGATGTGTGTTTTTTTCTAAAACCGCTTAAGTAACGGCATAACTGCCACTAGATAAGTCAGACCGTGAAAATAAAATGAAACGTGAAAACGCCAAATCTCCTTCTAGCTGTACCGTATGTGTTTTGACAAACAGGCTAGATTTAATCACAGCTTATCGTGAGATCATTGTTTGAAATAATACATTTTATAAATTCTCATTTAAATTTTGCTACTGTTATTACAAGCAGTGCATCCCTGTAAATTAATATCAGCGAAAATGTAAAAATTCAACAAATTATGAATAACAGCACATCTAAAATGAACAAAACCACACACACCAAACGCTGTTTCTTGAACTACTACTACTACTGCTTCTACCACCACCACTAATAATAATAATAATAATAATAATAATAATAATAATAATAATAATACCTGCCACAAAGTAGTGTATGAAAAAAATCATATAGCATATTCCAAAGAAATCGTGTTTTAGAAGAATTACATAAGTGATGTGATTTTAAGATCTTTGATAGTTTTTTTGAAACAGCATTCCTAGGTAGCATAAATCATTTTAAAAGGAGGAGACATTATTTGCAATTTAGAACATGATAGGAAATTGCATGCAAAAAACATAGTGTTATGTAAAATATCCCAGCTTTATGAATGCGGTTTAAGATAAGTGGCCACGAGATTCCTGTGAAGATTGACATAGATATTTATATAATCAGAAGTATTGGAAATCTTACAAATTTAAAATAACATTGATTTATTTTAACAACATATCAATCTATGAGTGTTGTAAATACCATAACAATATTGTCTTTGTCGCTTTCCTATTTAACCCTTGCTATTCTGACACTTACTGACACCTGACACGAAGAACTGAAATTCTGTACGTTTCTCTTGTTGTCTCCTGATATTTAGCAGAGTTAACTCAATGAGGCCACTCAATTATTTCTGTCTGACTGTACTGTACTGATGAATTTATAACGACAATACGGCTACGATCACACCCATTTAACTTTACTGTTGTTATGTGTTCACACAAATTACACTCTGTTATGATGATCAGTTTAGAAACGGAAATTGCAATAAATTGGTCAATAGAAGTGGGGGAGGACAGGAACTTGTTTTTGATACAGCAATCACATGCATTGGCCGATGCGCAGGCCTAAGGCTATGACAGAGTCAACGTCAAAGAGCGATCAAGATGAACAGCTGTTTCTGCGCTCCTCATGACATGCAGTTAAAAAGTACAGAATGGTGGAACGTCAAGCCAGCACAACTGAACAGTCAGTAAAAACTATTGTATTGAAACTCCGGATTTTGACAAACATTTGTTTTTACACTCGCGATACGAACTAGCGAAATGTGGTCTTACCGGTTTCCATGGTGACAAGTGTTTTGGATCGGCTTGTGTCAATTTCGGTCGAATCGAAGCCACGAGCGATCATTATATCTAAGAAACTGAAGCACTCAGACAGTCTTGTGAGCCCTTTGACATTATATACCTCTCCTAATATCGCTTCTGAAGTGACCTTCACCCATTTGTTTAAATGCAAATAATCGGCAGGACGTTTCTCTGTAATTTGCATCAACATTCTAGATTAGAGGAGACTAGAAGAGAGAAGCCGTCCTGCCTCTGTTGACGTAGAGGACATGTGTTATTATTATTATTATTATTATTATTATTATTATTATTATTGTAGGCTTCTGTCAGGATAGCTCCACAAGATAAAATATAGTTCACTGGGAAAGCACCAGCCTAGCAGGTGTCTGAATGTTAAGATGTTTCTAAATGACAAGAAAAAGTACATTCTAATACATTCTAATACAGCTTTTGATGATAACAGTGTTATAATGGAAATTTTGGATGACATTCTGTGGCATAGGAAAAAATGGCATAGTCTGAACAATATTTAGAGCTCAGAACATCTGTAATACTCCTTTACAATGTGACATATATTATGGCTACCCTCCAGAACATATATGTTCAGCCTCTACACCTGGGTACTCAGTCTTGTATAGTACTGTGTACACATGCTGCATTCCAAAGTTTTTTCAATCAAAGGCTGAAGCACTGCTAATATCTTTCAATTCAGAAAGATCTGTAGTGCCATTAAACACTGAGAGGAAAGGGCACATGTTTAAACTGCTGTCATTTATAGAGTTTATTAAAAACAGATTAATTACAAAACTCTAACAGTGTTATACAGGGGCCAGCCAGATTACTACATTGCTCACATAACAACCACCTACAGATTTCAGATGCTTCTTATGTCTGCACCTGATTGGTGGAGCACCTGAGTCACACAAGAGTGGGTTTTTGTTACAAAAAAAAAAAAACAAAAAAAATAACTAATCATGAGCGCTTTATTTTTCTGACAATGGAAGCTATACCTGGGACACTAAGATTGCTATCAATTCAGACTACAGTTTGTATTAACAAGATAAAAACTTTACCTCAAGTTGGAATTTCCCAATAATTTGTTGACATGTGCGACCCACTCAGCACAATACTTACACCAATACACTGATGTATCGTGTACAGTCAATTCAAGTCTGAGGAGTAATGGACAAAACAAAAGCGTTTTATATAATAGGATTTGTTTATTTTCTTTGAGGACACCTTTACACAGGGTACCTCACTTTTGTTTCAGACCCACCAAGGACTCAGTCCCAGAATCGTCAGGTCAATAACCCGGTGCCACTTGACAACAATATTCTCTCTGGGTCTACTAAGGTGCACCAATGTGTACTGCTGATGTGAAATAAATCAGCGCTTGATCATGTAGATAGATGGTAGTACTGCATGTAAGAACATTTTTAAAAGACACCCAGATGTGCACAAGATGAGGAGCACAAAGATGAAATTAATTACAGAGCACAGGTGTATATTTCATTCTGCAGTTCTCAATAACCTTTTTTATCACCAGCACTGGTGGGGCTGGTAATCTGTACATTCTGGTGGCAGATGGAGTTCAGGTTCATGATGTTACATGTTACATGTACAAGTGGACGGCAGTCCAGGGTGAAAACTGCATTTATCCAACAGTGCAGATTTTCAGTGCTTCAAAACGCCTTCGTTTCATGCAGTATGTTTGTATATGATCACTTTGGTCAAAAAAAAAAATCAAAAATCATTATCATGCACACTTCAAAACATTCGTCTTTTGTGTGAATGGCATCTATTAAACATTGGGGCCATGTAATACATAGTATCCTTTCCTTTTTTTAAAGGGAGGAATTGACATAGCATCAATGATCTCATCTCTGAACAGAACATGAAGGAACACAATGGAAATGCAGGTGTCACTGCTCTCTCCTCACTGAACTCACCCTACTGTCAGCACACAGCACATCTTGTTTCCTTGAAGGAGGCTCTGTGCATTTGAATAATTATAAAACAGCTTCAATTGCCTGAATGACTCTGAGTTGTCCCAGTTTCTGTGGCTGATGTCATATCAGCCTTGCTGATCTCAGCCTGAAAGCATTGCAGTGTTATTTGTACTGCAGCTTGTACTGCCTACTTGCCTGTGCTGGTAATTATTCCAAAAGTTGAGTGAGTGATGTCACAGGGAGTGTTTCCAGAATAAAAAAATGCTTATTGCAGTACCATAAATGCTGCAACCTTGGGGACATCAGCCCAAAGTAAACTTCTGCAACAGTTTGTTTACTTCTCTTTTCTTTCTACGGAAGATGCAAATTTTAATGCCGAGATTAGAAGCGTATTCTTACTTATCTCAGCCAATGGTTGATTTTACCTTTGCTCTGACCTGTGGGGGCGAAGCACCCTAGGGTATGATTAAAGCTGCCTTTTAATGCAAATGCGAAGGAAACTGTAGGCTTAGGGTCTCAGCCTCTCCTCTGAACATAAATTATCTTAGCTACAGGGGAGTTATAGGGGTTCTTTCAAGAATGCTTAAAAACATGCCGCAAGGAGCAAAAACGCCAAAAATCTGAGAGTGGGTACAATGAGTAACACGATATCGTGAAATATTGCTCATTATGTTATTTATCTATGCCCTCTTCTGCACTTTTATAAATGTATAATTCTTGCATGTCTGCACAGAATGTTAATATCAGTGAATCATCAGCACATTTAGGTTGACACAGCCTTTGTCAGAGTGTGACGGCCATTTCTTGGTGTTTAATCAATCACATCTTGATTTCTATCAACACAGATGTCATCAATATCTGAGAGTGGTGGATAGGTAACCCTCAAGATCATGTTTTTACCAGATAACAAGCCCTGTTATGTGCATGGGGACTTGCTGTTCATGTTACGGGATGTGTCATTATGTTACATTTTGTCATTTAGCAGATGCTCTTTTCCAGAGTGACTCACTAAGAGAGTGAATATAGCGCACTTAATGAGGCTGCATAAAAGACGATTCGCACAGTACCCACCCGACCACATCTGTACACACGCCTACCCTTCTCACAGTACAGGTGGCAATTCAAAGGAGAATCTTCACCGGTCCCCCACAATTGTTTAATTGTTTAAACATGTGTAAGGATCCTTGTTGTTCACTTTACAACTTCATCCATAACTGAGCTAATATCAACCAAATGCCATCTAAATCAGGTAACTGTGTAACTGTAAATGTTTCATTGTCTGTATTTTTGTCAGACAGCCATTGGCTAACTAGCCACACAGGCCTAATTGAAGGAATATTAAATATAGTTGTGTGGCTGGAGAGCAGGAAAGACTATTTGCTGTAGTGTGGCTATGTGCTCAGGCGGGTTATTTGTTATCTGATCATTTTTGGAAGTCTTGCTCCTTCTGTTTGTTGTGAGAAGCATTGGATAGTTCCTCCACAAGGACATACATGCTTTATAAGTGCAACATACTCTGTTGTAAAATACACAAATAAAGGGAGGGGAGTTATGCTTGGGTAGGCGAGCCAGTGTGCAGTCTGAACAGGTGGGTCTTCCGCCTATAATGGATGGTGGTCAGTATCTCCACTGTCTTAACTGCCATGAGAAGTTCGTTTCACCAGATCGGAGCCACAACTGACAGAGGACACAACTAGGGTGGCTACGAAGCGGAGGGACAGATAGGAGACCCGAGGTTGCAGTATGGAGCGATCTGGTCAGTGTGTAGGGTGTCATGGACTGAGTTTAAGAGGGTGGAGCCATTCCTCTCTCCATCTAGTACGCATTAGTGGTTTGAAATGGATGTGAGCTGTTACTGGTAGCCAGTGGGTCTGATCACACATGCAGGGAGGCCAATGAGGGGGTCCAGACAGGAGAAGACAAGCACCTGCACCAGGAGACGGGTTGAATAGGTGGAGAGGTTGAGGAGGACTCCTCTGATGCTGTATAGGAAAAATCTGCTGGACCTACTGACCACTGCTATGTCGTCCATGAACACCTAGAACAAGCAATATTTTGTTCAAGACCTTCAACACCATTGTAGCATAGGGGGCAGGAATTGTAACTGAAAGGTTGCCAGTTCAATTCCCTGCTGGGCCACTGCTGTTGTACCCTTGGATAAGGTACTTGACCCAGAATTATCTCCGTAAATATCCAGCTGTATAAATGGGTACCATGTAAAAAAAAAAAAAAACCTATGTAAGTACTGGTTTTCTGGGCTGTATTCTTGACCTGCAGGCTTCCTGTTGTAACAACAAAGTAAAATCAGTTACATTTCTGAGGTGCAATATTCCCACTGACCTTCATATTCTATAAGTTTTTTTGTTTTGTGGTTGATATCAATCTTGGAAAGAAATCTGATTTTGAAATTCATATTGCTACAATGAAGTATAAAAGTATTTTTATGGTGGTTTTGTGAGGTTTGCAGTGTTTATTGTTTTACGTGTTGTGGTTATGGTTATCTGTTACTGTGGCTTGTTAATGCCTCAACAACCA
Source organism: Megalops atlanticus (assembly GCA_019176425.1). Classification (NCBI taxonomy): domain Eukaryota; kingdom Metazoa; phylum Chordata; class Actinopteri; order Elopiformes; family Megalopidae; genus Megalops; species Megalops atlanticus. The sequence goes on along the minus strand of CM032877.1, from coordinate 21,500,905 downwards.
CAGCAACAACAAGAGGCCATTCAGTTGCTGCTTCTCACAAGGCAGCAACAGGCATCACCTCAGCTTAAATGCTTCTTGCAGCAATGGTTTGCCCGAGAGAGCCTAGGACATGTAGCACTGGTTGCCTGCGGTCTGTGAGCTTGTCACTGTTGCTGGCTGCAGCTGTCATTTAGCAGACGCTCTTATCCAGAGCGACTTACATAGTTTGCAGTTTTACCTGTCATCCATTATACAGCATATCACCTGGAAATGAACTGGTACAGGCACTACATCACAAACACCCCATTACAACATTGTTACAGGGTAGATGTGTCTGCCAATCAGAAACCGGGTCATATACTTTTCTGCTGCCTTGTCTAACTCATCTTCCGCGGTCAAACAATCTGTAAGCTTTGAACAAATATTTTAAAAATTTCTCAAGAATCCATATTATATCAATGTTGATGTATTAGATCAGTATTGATGTAAGATATAATACAGTATGAATTTCTGGAAACATTTTATGGCTAGTGACTTTGAATGATTTGTTTTCAACCTGTGTAGTTTTTAATTTAAATACTTCATAAATGCATTTCACATGTAAACATATCCAGGAATGATATCTGGATGGCGGCGGCAGCAGGATTAAGAGTAGTGCCATGTTTCAGTGTCTGAGACAGCCAATCAGAAGCCTGAGCTTTGGTCTGGAGGCTCTAAGGAAAGACACACCAGTATTTGCCTTGCAAATGAACACAGTCATATGACTGCTGCTCCCTTGGACCCCTAGTTCTTTAGGCTAATACTCACCACCCATTTCTTTTAAACTTTAAGAAACAATGGAGAACTTTTGGCAATTTGGCTACAGACAGACAAGGCCGGACCTTGGGAAACTAAAGTAAGGCTGAATCAGGTATCTCAAGTCTGATTCATCAGAATGAATCAATACAGTTGAATGTTCCAAAGAGCCCATTCATGATTTGTTCACATAATCCATTTATTCTGTGCTGTCCTCCAAGCCAACTTAAAAATAACATTTTAATGAACATTTGACATGTAAATTAGTTGACAGACATGAGGTCCATAGTAAATTAAATACTGAATACAGCTGAAAAAAAAAAACAGGTAGCAAATTAGCCTATTACATGGATGCAGTACTGTACTCTCAACAGCTATATTACTTTATCCTATTGATTGTTGTAATATTGTTGTTATATATAAATAAACTGTATCAGCTGTCATAACGAGTAAAATTATAATACATTGTTACTCTGGCAAGTAAATGTAAGCAGACTGGGTGGTTGACCTCTAGGACAGGGGTTTAACACCACTGACTGCAATCAGAGCCAGATCTATGGCGCTCTGTGGGATCGAAGCTGGACAACGTGACAATACTGACCTCTTGTGAAGAGATTTGATGTTGAGTGTACTGATGTTAAGCCCTATTGCCCTATCCAAAAAAGCGTGTACAAACAATGCCGTTATGCTAAAAGTAAAAATAACGATCGTTTGATTGGACCATTTCTCTCGGGAGTGATTCAGGCGTAGGGTCCTCTCATTGCCGTTCATCAGATGGCGAACGAATGAAATCTTTCATGGCCATTTTATGGAGGACACAGCAGGCCAGCGTCATCTTGCACAACTCTGTGTTGTATTCAAAAGTGTTGCGTCTGCCGAGTCCTAACACATCCGCCAGCCTTTTAACACATTCCACCGCCCGCCCCATCACCGAGCGAATGCGTGTATATGTGGTTTTATGCAACCTGCTGTAGAGAGGGTTTTAGCAAGTAACTATGTATACTATAGAGAGCGGCTCTGATGAAAGTCGCTTGACCGAAACGTTTGCCAATTTGCACATGGGCACATTATACCGGCGTGTGCCTTATTTCTTTTGGTGCGATTTTTAGTTTCAGATGATAACGGTGTACGGATTTTCTTTCGTATCATCGTTTGTTTCTCTAAACTGACGTACCCGTAGTAAGCGCTAAGTTCAGTGGTTTATTTAAAACTGATGTATTTCAGTTCTAAAAAGGGCATTGTGTTCACACAAAAAATGTGATACTTAAGCACTATCGGAATGGCAAACAACGTCGTATTGCTCAAATTTGTGTGCTTGCGTAAGTGGTCCGAGTGGGCTGGAGCAGGCGTGAAATTTGTGTAAATATCCAGCTGTATAAATGGATAACATGTAAAAATTGTAACATATGTAAATCTCTCTGGATAGGATCGTCTGCTATATGGCAATAATGTAATGTAATCTGGCCCACTATGTCACACTGCTCTAAACTTCCACGCCACACTGACATCTACTGGTATACTGTATATGGGTGTCAGGGCAACTCGGTCATAAAATCCCAGAAGTTTACCGCATTTAGTCTCCGAAACCTGTGGCGTACAACACGTCTTCACTCAATAAATGCAATTGTACTATGTATTACTATTGTAGAACCCCCAGGTGAACTTCCCTTTATCATGACGCAACCACAAAGGTGTCTGAACACGTGGACTTATGTCCAGCCGTAGGCGTCATTTACGCTGGGGGCGCTGGGGACATGTCCCCACCACTTTTTGTCGTTGCCCATTTCATCCCCACCACTTTTTGAAAGCCTTTAGTTAGTTGAACACGTTGAACGTGTCGTTGTCCCCAGCACTTTTCAAAACAAACTGACGCCCATGCGTCCAGGACTGAAAGGATCAATAATGCACAGTGGGTTTTGCCTGCTTTAACACAGATGAACTTCTGCCCCGCTGGAGTGTCATTGAAACATCACCTTGGTCAGCGGAGAGCAGGAGTGTTAGACTAGTACATGTTAACTTCCCATAAGGGTTCTATCTGGAGTCAATGAAACATAACATTGACCTGAAGATGTTTGCAAGTACTATGACACGACAGTTCGACTTCTGGTGATTTGTTGTAATTAAGTCAGACTCCTGAAAAAACATTGGAGAAACACATCGAAGAACACAAATTAATATTGAAAAATAATCTGTACACATGAGAACAGTTACTGCATAAGTGCACTGAAGATGAGTTTGTGTGTGTGTGTGTGTGTGTGTGTGTGTGTGTGTGTGTGTGCAGCAATTCGAAATATAGAATATAGGATATTTGCAGTTCAGTGACAGGGTGATGCTACGGTGGCTAGTAGAGGTTACAAAATTGGCAAAGTATATCTCAGTACATTTCTGTAAAAAAACATAAGTGTTTATTTAACATGAGTGTTTATTTATGTGAGTAACTTGGCTGTAGCTCATGACGAGTTCTGACTGGAAACACTGTTTCCCCTTCCATTTCCCAATATTGACATTTCTGCTGAGTTAATGGCTGACTCAGTCATGACCTGTGTGAGTGTTGAGGATAATGTCAATCTGAATTTGGAGGTTGGGAGGAGGGTTAGGAAGAGTTAGGGTAGGGGGTGGTGTCATGAGGGAGTGAGGTGGTCCTATTTGTCTGGGTATCATGCACTTTCAGAACCATTTGCCCATCTCTCTCTGGAATCAGAGAGAGCGTGAGAGAGAAGACAGGTGGACGTCCATTGGTATATTTTTCCATTTGTTTCTGATCCTGGCTCCTCAGCATGCTGGGTCTGCTGTTAACCACCTGCCTGCTTCTGCAGAGTGCCATGTCCAGAGGCGCTGATGAACCGTAAGTGGATCCATTTGCCAGGGTTCAGTCAGATCATTCATTTGGTCAAGCGGAGTAAACGTGATCACATTTTAACCACAAAATAGATTGCAATGTACTTTCATTCCTGTTCATAGTGATAACAATTTTGCAGCCACTACTCATAATAATAAGACATGATCATAAGGAATATAACAATGCTAATAATAGTAATGATATTGACAAGTTTGTTTCCCAAAATTCACACTGGTAAAATGATTGAAAAGCTTTTTTTCAAATGAATTTGAAATGGGTTTCAGGATGTTTAATGAATAAAGTTAAAGCCTCAGCTACTTTCACACCCATCTAGTAGGACAATTTGTGACTCTTAGCTCAGTATGTGAGGGAAAAGTGAACTATAAAAACAAATTTGTGAAGGCATGTACTTTTTTTTTCTCAGTGGGGGCGAAGCAAAGTATTAATTTTGTGACTTGTTTCTGTGTGAAACTGTTGTATTTTAACACTGTGTTGCTTAGCAGTGCAAGGATTCACGTAGTATGGTATAACAGTCAAGTGATTATTTGGTGTTGTTTTTTTGCCTTGGTTTGTTTTGCGAGTGCATTTTAACTAATAGTCTAATTATTCAGTAGTTTAGGCTTCCCCCTTTCAGCTGGCTGCTTATTGCTCATTAACTGAATAGGGCATTTATCGGGTGTGTCTGCGCTGAAGCGGCAGCCTCATGTCACAAAGACTACAATGTACAAAGACAAGGGGGTCTGTCTCAGGGAGTCCATCAAGGGAAGCTACTGGGCAGGCCCTGTCTCATCACTATCTCATTGTTGTTAATTAGCTCAATGAACTATATGCATCTAATCCCATCCGTTATGTGGCGAGGTTTCTTTTCAGGGTATGTGTTTTAATGGTGTTGGAGTGGTGCACTACCTGTGTTTGTTGCATTGCACTTGTGTGTATGGCCAGGTGTGCATTTGTGGTCTCAGCCTTGTGTGTTTGACATTGGCATTTGCTCATGTGTAGATGCTGGTGTTCTTGTTTGTGTAACATTTTGTGCCATTTTGTGGGATGCCCTTTACTCTTGACTGTGGGAGTTGCTCTAGATAAGAGTGAGTGCTAGATGTTTAAAATGTAAATGTAACCTTAAATGTACTCATCTTGTACGTCACTCTGGATAAAAGTGTCTGCTAAGTGTCAATATGTAAATGTAAAGGTAAAATCGTATTATCAGATACAGCACACATGTAGCTATATAATGTCTTCTTGAATGTCACTTGTCAGCAAGTTTCGACACAATAATGCAACAGTTGTTTCAGCCAGAGGGAAAGGCTGGCTATTGCACATTATACAGAACAGATAGATAAAATGATTCATATGAGTCACATCTGGAAAACAGTTCAGTTTATTCTTTGCTTTAAAATAAAAAACAGCTTTGCTCTGTGTAATGATGCACTGACAATTATTTACATAATTATGCTCTGACATCACTCAACGTATGCTACATTTTCATCTTAAACCAGAGTTTGAGGGACTCTAGCCAAAGGAAGGCTGTTCTTTTCATGGCTGTGGTTACATTTTCAATACAGCAATATGTGTGTGTTGCTTCTTGTTCTACACTGTATTCATTGATGACTGTGAACCCTTAACCTTCAATTGTCAGGAACTAGAAAAACAAATACTGTTGCCTCTTCTGGCACATCTAGAAAATGATCACATATGTGTATACTTCTATTCTACCTTATCTTCCCTATTTTCTTTTTCTTCTCATATTAGTATTTATCTGGTGACAGTGACCTCCCAAACAATAGGAGGCAGCACTGAGACACTGTGTGCCCAAATTCATCTTGTGAAGCAACCCCTCTCCTTTCTGGTTACTCTGGAAATGGAAGGTGCCAGCAACACCACTTTGTTGGAGGAGTCAGTCACAACAGATTTCCATCGCTGTGTGCAGTTCCAGGTCTGCTTCATTAAAATAATTTGGTCATTATTGGGCCTATTATTCAATTCAATTGCAGGAAAGTTGAAAATATCTTTCATATATGCTCATAATCCTAATTATAATTACATTCTCCTCTCCCTCAATCCCAGGTTCCCCCTGTGGTTGCTGAGACTGTGGTGACCATTCATGGCACAATCCAGTGGGGAGAAACATCTTTAAGCAAGAAAACCAAAATCCTGATCAAACCCCCCACCTACCTCACCATTATACAAACAGACAAGCCCATCTACAAGCCGGGACAGACTGGTAATTTTCAGATATTTTTCATTCTTGTTAAAAAGTTCATTGATTGCTGTTGTGAAACAACTCTATGAACAGAATGGGGCTACCACTGTCAAATAATAGTGTAGAGGGTATTCCTGTTGAAGCTGATAATAAATTAGAAAATAATTCATCTGATGACAGTGTCCAAGGGATGATGATCAGTGTGAGTGATGTGGTATTATGAAAGAAACCTGTGATATCAATAATGGTAAAAATGTTTCAGTTAAAAATTTGAGTGTTCAAGTAAAACCTGAGGAATGTAATTACTTTTTTAAAGGTATTTGTTATATGTGTTTGTTATATATTTTCACTCTATACTTGGATGAATGTCACTGAGAATTTTCTCCACAGTAGAGCTTCACTCTCTTTGTCTTTTGCTCCAGTCCAGTTCCGCGTCGTCTCTCTGGATTCCAGTTTAGCGTCTTACAGCCAAGTGGTAAGAAATCATTGTGTGTTAACAGACTGAGGCAGGGAGACAACAATGCTAGTATGTGGACAGTAAAGACAGATATAAATTTTACAGATAAAATTAGACATAAAATGAAATGACATTATTTATTTATGTAATTATTAATTTATATAATTGTATTAATAATGATTTATATAGTTACAATATTATATAATTATCTCTTTAGCCTTATTGTAATAAAACATCTGCCTCTGAAATTATATTTTGGATGTGTTGTAGGGAGTGAGGGCAGGATTGAGGGAAAGCAGCATGCTAAAGCAATATGCTTAAGGTCAGGATTCAGTCGCACCGATTTTAAAGGCCTTTCCAACAACAGACGTAAATGGCAGACAGAGGGAAAACACACTCCTTATCTGTTTGGCTAAAACATGACATTTTTTCTCTTTTTTACAGTACAGGACTGTGGAGTTGCAGGTATGGCACCTTGAACAGTAAGAGCCATTCTCAGTTAAATCCTAATGCAGTCTTTATGAATTTGAAGTTATTTTTGTGGGTGTAACCAGCCTGTGAATGACAGTGAGTATGTGACCTGGGCTCTCTGGTTAAGTAAGACATGGGAGAGTTCAGTTGCCCAGCTCCGAGGCTTAGTCAGTCTACACATATCTAGAGAGGCATAGCCAATCAAAGATGAACGACCCACAGGCCACACCTCCACAGGAAGTTAAACATTCCATGCACTTATTCTACGTCTCCATCTATCACTGTCTATTTTGGGGGCAAACCAGTCTGTCCGTCACCCTAACCACCCCTCTCCTCACCTCTTACTCTGCCTCTCTGCTCTGTCTCCTTTCAAAGGACCCTGAAAGGAACCGTATTGCCCAGTGGTTGAACCAGTCCACCACCAGTGGCATTCTGGACCTGTCCCACCCCACAACCACTGAGGCCAAGCAGGGTGTCTACACCATCACCACCTGGCCTGAGAGGGGCCATAGAACCACCCACACCTTTGAGATCATAGAATATGGTCAGGACCCATTTTTGTGTGACCTCCACTGAGTTGTGCTGGTGCAAATGTACCCACTGAGGGGCATCATGGTTTGGATTGTGGCTGTTGCTGAAACACATTATCGTTTTCCATGTTCCTCACATATTTAAAATGTATTCTTTCAGCTGAATTTTTTTGCTCATGTAAACCCCTGAGGCTTACTTTTATATCATTTTTCTTCTAGTCCTTCCCAAGTTTGAGGTAAAAGTCCACCTCCCTGACATCATAACTGTTTTGGACACTGAGGTGACCGTGAAGATTTGTGGGAAGTAAGTGAGGTCACGTGTTCAGAGGTTCACATGCTCTTGTCAGTAACACGCAATAAATACACTGAGGGGTGTTTCACAAAGTGTATGTAAACAGTTTGTTTTATTACGAACATAATTATATTTTGAATCTAAAGGGTTTTCCAGGGGATTATATTTTAACAGGCACCCAATCTGTTTTTGACATAAATTCAGTGCTTTACCTTCTTAGTATCATGTAACAGAAGTATCCAAAAAGAACTTGAAGACAATGTTTTATTTTATTCATTTTATGAAGATTCTGATTGTGGTTTAGGTATTAGAATGTTCACATACATATCGAAAAAAGTGGCAGCAGGAAATGCTTTGAAGTTGTCCAGAAAAAAATCCCTTGTCCTGCTCTGTATGTATCAAAGAAAACAGTTATCAGATAACAGACATGCTGTTCCACAAGGAGCTATTCTTGGCCCTATTCGTTTTTCATTTCCACTGGAAGTTTCCACTGGGTAAAATGATTTCTGAACATGGTGTCAACTTCCATAGTAATGCAGTCAATGTGCAGTTATACATTTCCATACATTTGTGTGCCTGTTTCCAGGTACACCTATGGGAAGCCTGTCCTGGGGTCAGTGAGAGCAGAATCTTGCAGCAGGGATTATTTCACCCCTTGGTGGCACCCTTCAGTACCTCGGAGGCTATTTAATCGCAGTATTGCCAACTGTCTGACGCAGAGTACCATGCGGGTGAGGTGTTCATGGCACACTGACAGTTCTGAATCTTTGGAAGAGAACATGACATCTCTGTCATTACGCCTACAAAATGTAACATACCATAATGTATACTTATTGCTACATAATGTTTGTAGGTGTGTGTTTATCTATGATTAACTGAGATGATTGAGGTACTATTGTTGGAGCTGTTGCACTATTCAGTTTGTCCTTCATTGTTTTATCCAGTCTTTTTACTTGCACAGTAGGTGGCACTTTCATTATTATGATACCATATACAGTAGATGAGCTCAGAGGAACAGTGGTTGAGGTGTTGCCTGATTGGGGGAGCACGCAGTTTCGGACTGTGTAACCTTCAAAAAGTCTTCAAAAGGCTGAACTCACATTCAAAAGTCTTCAAGAGGCTGAACTCACATTATCATTTTATGTTATGTTCTGTTGTTGTGTTCGGTATAATGCTACATACTATGATAGAACTTGGCTAAAAACATGATTACTGCCAGGATTAGATATTTATCTGCTGATGTATTTAGTAAAGCGTTTGTCTTGCAGTGTCTTCCCAAGTATCAAACATGCAAAGTGGGGTACATAGCCTATCATGTCAGATTTTATAAAACACAATGGATTAATCAAGAACACATTCTTATGCAATTACTAAACACTACAATCATGAAGTATTATACTAAGATGGCTGTCAGTTGTCTAGTCAGACAAGCGTTGCGCAACAGTCAATTTATATTGTCCAATTAAACTCGTTCTGAAGTTTTAGCGTTAGTTCTTGTGTCAATGGTAACAGGTATATATCCAGCAAGCTAGGATATAAACTCATTATGTAAATCTAAAACAAACTAACTAAATAAAAATGACGCTAACAAAGTAATTATTGTAGTTAATGCAAGTAAACTAGCTGAATGTACAGTTCTAGCACCAACAAATTTCAAGCCTGAATGGATACCAAAATACCAAACTGTGTTGGCTGGTAAGCTTAATAGACAGGCACACATGCACATATATTTTCTTCCCATTGAAACTGTGTGATTAATATACCAATGAAATCTGCTAAGAGGAGAATATAAAGTACATTTTGACCAATTGAAACACTCAAGGTGCCAAATCCCAAGGCCCTATTTGCCTGATGAATTGACCAAATACATACCGCAGAATGGCAGTGTGGCTCTTCTGAGGTGTTTGTCTGACTGCTGACTGCAATATATGTTGTTTGCCCCAGACTGACAAGACCGGATGTGCCACACAAGTGATCAACATGACTGACTTCCACAGGGAAGGATTACAAATTTTTGGTGGCAGTTTTACTGTGGAGAGTGAGATTGAGGAAGATGGAACAGGTAAGTATTTCTGTGACTTATCTGTTCACATTCATTCATAACTTCATAAGTGTTTTTCCAGAGTCCATTTGCTTCCACAAAGGTAATCACTTGATAGCCAACTTATCAAATTCACTTTATTCACTGAAAAAAGATGGATTGCCTGGAAACTTCTTTCAGATCTTTGAGATATTAGTAAAAGTATCCATATTGCTTTGAATTAAAACACACATTTTAAATTAATAGACAAATTACATACTGAATGTACAGAAACTGGATTTGGCAGTAAGACAAATTAGAATATGTACTCATGAAAAACTATAACTAAAACTATCACTAACTATAAACTAAGGGCCACATGTATCAACGGTGCGTACGCACTAAAATCATGCTGAGCACTTTTCTACACATAAAACAGTATTTATGAAAAGATACTTCCTGGGAAAACATGCGTACCTCTGCGCATGGTCTCGAGGTGGTGTACACATAAAATTTGTAATGTGCAGATTGGCGACACCAAGAGGAACTAATGGTGATGCAAGTAAACGCGAGGGGGAAAATCTTTTTATATAGTAAAAGAGTAAATCTTTTTATATAGTGTCATCCTGCTATGCCTATTTCTGCATTTTTTTCATCCTGCGGGTGGCAATATAGTAGCGTTTTGACTAGATGTGAACAATTCCCTACCTTACCTTTTCCATGCGTTTGTGCATCATGGCCATAATATGAAATAAGAATATTTGGGGCAGATTGCCAGGTCACCACCTAAAATTGGTTTGGTGGTAGGTTTAATGAAATTCATTGATTTAACCATGCAATAGCCTCTGAAAGGCTAAATAACAACACAAAAGTACTGTTTCAACATCAAATAATACATTTATTTCACAGCAGTGGTGAAGCCAGTATTAAACCTGAGTGTACTCGCACAATTTAGGGAATCGGAGCACTCAGAACGTGGGTCTACAAGACGCAAAATAATAGAATTTATGAACGATTCTAACCAATGAGAGATGACTGCTAAAATCAACAAAATAATAGCCAACAGTGTCAGGGTCACTAAGTGGAAAAAAAAGATGATCAGATTGTTTTGTCTGTCTTTCTGCTCATGCCATGCAGCTCTCTCGCTCTCTTTCCCTCTTTCGTTGACCGAAACTTCACTTCCGTGTCATTTCCAACGAGTATTCCAGCATTTCCAATATTTATGTCGTTATTGCTGTTTTTCTATAGGGTACATAAAACAAGCGCGGGGGCAGAAAATACAACTGAGGGGGCAAAGCCCCCTCTTGCCCCCTCGTGGCGCCGGGTGCGGACACACTGGTCCTGTGTGCGCTAATTTGTTTTTTGGCTTCTCTTTTCAAATCTGACCACTTCGTCTTCACCTCCTCCACCATATGCACCTCTGGTGAAACTGCATTCATAGCAGTCACCACTTTGAGCCACTCCGCATTTTTCCGTCGATTTGAAATGCCGCTAGTCCGGTCTCCAAAAAGGACATTTTTTTTCTCCTCTCCACCTCATCAACCATTACCTCAATCTCTGTGTCCAAATAGTTTGGTGGAAATGGTTTTATGGCAAGTTGTACACAAAGATTGATACATGTGGCCCTAAGACTTTCATCTTTTGAGATTTCAGTAATTGTTCATTATTTCCAGGACAGCAGTGCTGTAATGTAATGTAAACAGCAACATTCTGCTTGCAGTTTGTATCAGAGGCCATTGACCATCTGACCTCCAATGGCTGTCTTTTTTAGGTGTTGTGTTGAAGGGCAGTGGCACTATGAGGTTTACTCCAAATCTTGTTTTTCTTGAGTTTCAAGATGCCCCCTCATCTTTCCGGCCAGGAATAGACTATAAGGGAAAGGTAATGATGCTCTTTTAGGACTGTCTTATTACTGGGTACACTAGTGTGACATTTAATTTTGCTTTGAAATTTGAATATTGTATAGCCTGTTGACTTAAAACAATGATGAAGTAAAACATTAGTAGTATAATTTAAATACTTACTGTATATATCAGCCAGAACTTATATGTATGATAATACTTCATAGTACAGTGGCCTGCTACTTAAAAAGTAGTGACAATTTAGTTGTAACTGTCAGCTTGTTACACAATACTTGGAAAATGCATGGAAAACTCTCAACATTTCATAAAATTCATAACATTACATGTACATATATAATCATTTACTCTAAGAAAGCAATGGTTGGAGCCTTTTCCCAGTTTGGAGTCTGAGAGCTGAAGTCAGGTCTCTTGAATAGGAGGAAAGCCATGCAACATTTTTGTTGGACTAACACATCTCAGCTGTGGACAGAGACTGCATTTTACATGTGTGTCACATGTTTCAGATCCTTGTGAAAAGAGCAGACTCCTCTCCTGTGCCCGACAAGTCTGTCGTCCTATACAAGCATCACATTTCAAATTCAGAAAACTGGACACTGACTACTGACAGCAATGGTGTGGCCCACTTTTCACTTGACACTACGTCCTGGGGGGAAGAATCTGTCATGCTAGAGGTTAGGTCACTTTACCTCTGTCTCTATTGTTAGAGTCTTGATTAAGTTGCAGATGTGCAAATGTGATTAAAGAAGACATTCTATGCACAAAAATGAAATGCTTAACAATAGGTTTGATATCATGAGACATCATGTCTCAAATATGAACAGGTAGAGACAGGAAACTTTGCATGTATGTCATATTAAAAGACTACCAACTGTGAGCAAAAGAACAAGAAGAACCAGAAAAAGCTTTCAAATATATTAGGCAATTACTGTGTGTAACATGGGATAGGCTTGCCATGGCTGAATGGATACTTATATCTTTACACAAATAAAACTTTACATAAACACAAACTATGACCATGGCAGCAAACTTGTATTCAGCATTAAAATGTATTACGTAAGTATTAAGTGTTAAGTCATTTTCATATTTTGTAAAACATATGTACCCAGTTTTTTGCATTTTAAGTCTTTAGATCTTAGTCTGTACTCATGAAAAGCTTTAATTTTTAAGATTTGAGTATATACATCAGCGTATTTGAAACATTCAGTTGTAATTCACTCTACATATAGTTTGCAGTTTGCACATAAAATTCTTGTATTTTATACATTTCTCTCTTGAATACGTCCTCTTTCTTTTTGGCGTAGTTTGTGTTCTTTTAAAGCTATGTGTGAAGTAGCCTGTATCTGTCCAGTACATTAAACATTGTAAGTATTTTTGGCATCAAGTGTTTAAGAATGAATGTACCTGAAAATATCTCATTTATACTCATCCATCTTCCTGCTGTGTGAGAGGCACTGCCAATGCAGCTTCCCTCATACATGTAAGAGCTGGGGATTCTGGGAAATCAAGTGCAATACGAATTTATTCCTAATACATTTACAAATACAGTGTATTGATGGATTTTGTCCTCATTGAACCTTCAGGCAAGACAATGTGTGTAATGCACCCTGTTAGAGGCACAGAAGCAGCATTATCTTGTTGCAACTTATAAGAAAGAGTGTCCTGGTGGTTTTGTTGTAGCCTGGTGTTTTGTGAATAAATCTTATCTTCTACCTCTGCTCCTCTGAATACAGGCACGGTTCTCACCAAAGATGTCAGACATTAGGCATGGTTCCTATCACCAAAATTATAGGAGTGCTTACCATAATGTTAAAGCATTTCATTCAAAAAGCAAGAGCTCCCTGAAGATCAAGCAGGCAAAAGGGAAGCTCCCATGTGATGAGGTTGGTCAGGTCCTGGTACATTATGCCATCCAAGGGGAGGAGCTTAGTGGGCAGAAAAACCTGGACTTTTTCTACCTGGTGAGTTTTCATGTCTTACATAGTAGAGTTTTGGTGAATCCATACAGCTTTCAGAAGGGGTGTTTGGGGCAACCACAAGTACCTTCTTGAATGAAAGAACATCCAGAAGATGGCCTTCTGTTGGCGGATAATGATGCTACAGATGGAGCTCAGGCAGGGAAAATTGGCCTGAGTTGCCATGACCAACACGTCATTGCTATCAGCTGCTATTGGGGTGTTTTGTCATGAGACTATAACCCCCACCCAAGTTTTCCTGACTCCTGGTGACCCCTCATTTGTTACCCAGGTCCTGTCCAAAGGGAGCATGGTGCAGCACGGCCGTTCTACAGTGACAATGACCGATGGAGAAGGTGACGAATCCTGAAAGAGGATCAGTCTTCTCAGCTGCATTGTGTTTCTGAAATACATAAATGAGCATTCCACCATTATACACACAAATTATGAAAGGTTGTCACATGTAGTACTCTGGCAGAACCAAACACCAGGAAGTCATCCTGCTGAAATTATGGTTGTTTGGCGTTTGTTCCAGTTAAGAGAGGGGAAGTATCCTTAACGCTGCAGCGGATGGCAGAGCTGGTCCCTTATGCCCAGGTGGTGGTGTACACAGTGCTGCCTATGGGTGAGATTGTGGCAGACAGCTCTGACTTCCCCATCCAGTTGTGCTTCAGGAACAAGGTAACCTGCCCAGTGGTCTGTGATGCAACACTACACTACCCTGCACTACCAGGAGCGTGAAAAACCCTGAACTATAGATGCCTGTTATAACAAAAAAACTGAGTCAGCTGTGCTGTGTTTACCATTCTCTATTTGCTTATCCATTGATTTTTCGGGATTGGGCGCAGTGAGTGAGACAGCAGCGGGGCACTGTGAAATGTGGACAGTGTGGGAAGGTGACAAAATGGCTGTTAAACAGTGCTGCTCTGTCCTCGTTTTATTCACAGGTCATAAATGGGGCTTAATAACTGCTTGATATTTTTGTTCCAGGTGTCTCTCCAGTTCGCCTCCCCCCAGCAGCTCCCCGGGGAGAAGACGTCTCTGGAGCTGCAGGCCCAGCCGGGGTCTCTGTGCTCCCTGAGGGCCATCGACCAGAGCGTCCTCCTGAAGAAGCCAGAGAAGGAGCTCAGCGCAAAGGCGGTGAGACTAGACCCCGAGCGGCCCCACCCAATCGCTACCACAGCCTGGGATACTTCCCAAAGAGAACTGCTGTTATTGCCTTTTCACCTCATCATGGAGTGTTGACCTAGCTTGTGTAACAGCGACTGAGGTAATACAGGAGTCATGAGGGCAGGAGTGTGTCCGTCTCTCTCTGTCTGTCACTCACTTTACATACAGCCTTTTCCAGGAGCTTTCAATTCCATCTTAATAGAGGTGCTGTAGTGAACAGCAGACAGGCAAGTACTGTACACTTTAGAGAAATGTGCATTCTAGGGGTGACCCTGAATAGTTGACTATTCAATCTAAGGAGCCTGATTTTATTGCCAATCTCACACTCGAATCGTCGCAAATTGTGGTTATGAAACAAGGATCATTCCATTCCGGCTATATGGGGTGCTGAATGTCTGATTTTACATAGAATTGCTTGGTTTCTCCCAATAAATCATGATATATAGTCTATTTTGGTATAAATATCAGCCTATTAATAATACTGTTAATAAAAATTGGAAAATAACTCATGTGCTTTTAATCAGTCTCCTTAGTGTGCGTGAATAAATCACCATGGTAGAGTAAGTTGCACTATCCAATTCTGCGGAAGCATTGGAGCAGCAGCTTTAAATCTTTTTAGCTACCCAATAGCTCACAATGTCTGGGGAAAAAAAAAACTTCAAAAGTGTGGGAGCATTTTGAACAAGTCAAAGATGATCCAAAAAAAGTCAAATGCAAGTTGTGTCAACCAGTGGCGGCTGGTGAGCTGGAAACAGGGGAAGCTCGAACACTACCTTTAAATCTATCATTACTTGCAACCTGTTCCTCTTTATCCTCTTTGATTAACAATAAAACAAATAATTCACAGAATAATCGACACCAATCGTGTTAATAAAGTAAATTATTATGCTCGCGAAACAGCGCAGATTTTCTGTAGTTTGTGTGCTTGCGAAAGGTACAGCGTGAGATTGTTTAATTAACAAGGATGGCATTTATCGATTACGTTAAATGCTCATGACACATCACAGCTTTTGTGAGGTCTGTGTTCTAACCATTATTGTTCATTGCACTGAACCTAACCTAAAAGTTTATTCTCAGTAATTTAAATTGAGTAAAGTAAAATTAGCTCCGTTTTGTAATTTGAATTTTGTAACACAGGAAAGCTATAATGTGAAACATTTAAGAGAAAGCTTTGGGATTACTTGCCACTTAATTATTAAAATTGCCATCCTTGTTAATTAAACAATCTCATGCTGTAGCTTTCGCAAGCACACAAACATTAACGTTGATGTACACTTCACGGCATTAAAATGTTCATTTTATGTTAATGTTAAGGAATCGTTTAACTAATAATGTTTATTCCATATTGCCTTTAATTTATAGCTTGTAGGGATTCACCTTAACTTAAAAATTTAAAAATCCAATGCATGTGTTAGCCCCTTTGTTATTTAAACCTATATTTTGTCATGTTCATTTTTTACATGCTACTTTATTTGATGTTTGATATGCCGACACTTGACAGTGGCCTTGTTTCAGTTTTGGTCGTTTCATTATCAAATTGTTTCTGTGTGCGACAATTTGTTTAATTGGGTGTTTCAGCTCTTTTGTCTGGTGTGGAAAAAATGGAAGCCAATGTCGCAAATGAGAATATGGAAAAATGAGCAAAAAAAAAAAAAAAAATTCGACGATCACTCTGCGATAGGCAAGACTTGACGAATCAGATTCGACTATGTAAATTCTTAGTCGGGGACACGCCTAGTGCTTTCCTGTGTACACACAATCTTTGCACACAATGTAAGAATGCGCATTTTTCTAATGAAGTAAATACATTAAGACAACTGCATAAATAATACTTTTCGTCTCTCTGCCTATCTCCTTCTCTCAGGTATATGATCGACTGCCTTTTCAGAGGCTAAATCAGTACCCCAATGAAGTGTGGGAGCAACCTCCCTGCATTGATGAGCAACTGTCAGGAGAGGATATTAAACCAAAAATAGGATTATTCATAAACTTTCAAGATGAGAAAGAGGATACCTACGCTGTCTTTATGGTAAGGGCCTTATGTTCCCAGCTGTGTGACTGGATGTGACTGGCTAAGATCCTTGTATCCCAGGTAAACTTGCAGTGAAAAAATGTTATTATCAAGTAAAAAGTGTTAAGTGATTTTCAGTCTGGTTTTAGAACTGGTTAAAGTACAATTATTGCTGCTATGGTTGTGACAATTGATCTCATTGGTGCCCTGGACAGAAAACAGCATTGCGCTGCCTTATTTGTGGGTTTATCTAAGTCGTTTGATTCAGTGGATCATGAATTGCTGCTGAACAAACTTAGGAATGCTGGTTTCGGTCCAGAGGCTGTTAAATGGTTCAGAAATTGTTTAGTAGATCGAACCCAGTGTGTCTATGCAAAGGGCTACAAATCTGATTTTCTTGAGATAACCAAAGGTGTCCTCCAGGGTTCCATTCTGGGACCCATTTTGTTTTCTATTTTTATAAATGACTTGGGCAAGGACATTCAAGCAAAAATACACCTCTATGCTGATGACACTGTCATTTATACACATGCTCCCTCCATAGCACAGGCAGTACAAGAGCTTCAGACTGCATTACAGTCATTACTAAGCTCTGCTTAGTTTAAAATTAGTCTTAAATGCTCAGAAAACAAAATTCATGGTCTTCTCCAAAGCTCGCTTACAGTTGCTTGATGATTTTAGCATTTTCACATCCGATGGCAAATCCATTGAAAGGGTGCCCTCATACAAGTATTTGGGTATATGGATGGACGACAAGCTTTTATTTAATGTACATATTGCTAATCTAGTTAGGAAGCTCAAAGTGAAGATTGGCTTTTATTTTAGAAATAAATGTTTTTAATTGTTTTACTTTTAATGCTAGGAAAAACTTGTGGAAGCTACTTTTCTGCCTATGATTGATTACGGTGATATATTGTATATGCATGCAGCCTCCTCAATTTTATGGAGCCTTGATTCCGTGTACCATGCATCGATATGTGTTATTACAAATGCAAAGTCTCTTACTCACCACTGCACTCTTTATGATTTGGTGGGCTGGACATCACTAACTACTCGCAGACAACAGCACTGGTTTATTTTTATCTACAAAGTGATACTGGGTAAAGTTCCACCTTACCTCTGTACCCTTCTCTGCCTCAGCTCGGGTAGTTGCCAGCTACACTCTTCCATGTGGTTGCTTTTTAATGTACCCCGGGTTTTGACAGATCTGGGGAAAACTGCATTTTCTTATTATGCCCCTTGGACATGGAGTAATCTACAGAAAGATTTAAAATTAGATACATTTATATCCATTCATAAATTTAAGGGCATCATAAAGAATGTGATGAATGAGACATGTGGTTGTTTTTCCTGAGAGGCTCTTGAGTTTAAATAGTTGTTTTTTTGTTGTGGATTTTTGTATATTATGTTGTATATGTCGTATTTTATGTTGTATATGTTGTATTTTTAATATGTTGCGAGTTTGTACGGCTGCTATCTTGGCCAGGTCTCTCTTGTGAAAGAGATTTTTGATCTCAATGGGACTTCCTGGTAAAATAAATAAAATAAATGTAGACCTAGAGGGCTGCATATTCAAATCCTGTGTGGGGAACAGCTGTTGCACCCTTTCATCACCTCATCTCCACTGCTTCAGTAAATGTCTAGCTGTGTGGGTGTAAAATGTGAACTGGGTAAGCACCTTGCCCTAAATTAGGGCAATGGCTACACAAATAAATAATGGAAAATTACATTGCTATTGATGATCTAAATATACTAATGTGCATAGTTTTGTAAAATATGCTATTTAAATATTTATTTATTTTAAGAGTTGTTAGCTGTCCTCCTTCCTGTTAGTCCTAACCTGTCATAGAGTACTGTTTCTCTACCCAGTGTACCTCATCAGATGGTCCTCATCATATGCATTCCAATCATGTTTCAAAAAAGAAAGTAGCAAATGTGAACTGTTTTAAATGTCAATCACTGATTTTCTTTTCAGGACTGTGTATTCTTCCCCCCACCTCCACCCATACCTCCCTCTACTCTCAATGCCAAAGATTTTGCATCCTACTTTGAGGCTAAAGTGACAGACATCTGCAATTCCCTCCAACAATCTGCACAGGCAAACCAGTCACACTGTAGCTGGTTCCTGTACCAACTGACTCTCTCGCATTCTTGGGCTTTTCTAAAGCTGACTCTCTACAGCTCCTAATGGCCAACTGATCAACCATGTGTCCTCCATGTGGACTCCACCCCTCTCCACTACTGCATTTACATGCAGACATCCGCACCTGCTCCCATTCAATTTATGTCCTCCGTGGTAAACTCCTCCCTGACCTCTAGCTACATAACCACAAGTCAAGGCAGAAATCAAACTAGAAACCAACATTGGACCGTGGTCTGATCCAAAATTACAGACATGTCTCTCTCCTGCAATCTTTGTCAAAACTGCTGGAATGGGTTATGTCAACTAAGATATCATGCTTCTAAACTCTTGTTAAAAACTTACAGAACACTAACAAGAAAGGCACCCCCATACTCTCAGTCTGTCATCAAGCCATACACGCCTGCCAGATTACTCCGTCCTTCCACCTTTGATTAACTAGGCCTGGAAGAACTTCCCATTTCGTTCATGTTCCATCTCTACCCTTGCCCCCAGGTGGTGTATGAGCTTCCCACAAAAGTCAGAAAGGGTGGTGGTCATTGTCCATGTTCCAGTATAGACCAAAGACCAAATCTTTCCAGATTATACCTTGGCTCTCCAAACTCTGAATCTTCCCCCAATACTGTGGTAAAATTAGCTTGCATACAAAAGCATTAGTTGCAATTTCCTGGTGACTGTATAGGCCTTTTCTGCGGTGAGAAGTTAGTGGCCCAAACATTGCTCCAATAGAGGCTTGTGGCTGTACAAGCTTGGTGGCAGAAAATGGCAATAGTCATATCTGTCTGTGTGCATTTTGGCAGTCCCTACTATGGCAATGATTCCCAAAATGGTACTATATTACAGGTATGGCACTAAAAGGTTCAATGGCTATGTGCCCAATTCTAGTGAATGTGACAATTGTATACTAGGCCCGTCTCACAGCAATAACCTGGCACAGGAGCACTAAGGCAAGACGAATGCAATGCATTGATACACTTGCACACAGTCAATGGCTATTTTTCACACTGGAAGACACATAGCTCACTGCAGCAGATGATACTGCATGATACATAGGAGGATTGGTGCTACTCCCCTGCCATCATCCAAACAAGTTGCAGTGAGGCTCAGACTGCAGTCAGGATGAGCACTTTTCCAAATGAGCGTCTCAGGAGCCTGCTGTTTGGTATTCTTGTGGGGAAAAAAAAGCCAAACAAAACCAAACCAACCTAACAAACAAGAATGTTTTTAAAAACCATATTAATCAAAATGTACAAAGATTATCAATGAAGAAAGACATTAGAGTATTGCAACATGCCCAAGATAACTCATGTAGTACGAGAAATAAACCAAACCAAGGAATAAAACTCCTGATAGATGTTTCACTGATAGATGTTTGCAGTCTTATTCATTGTCTAAGGTCCTATACTACATGTATGTATATATTTATGAATATATACTCAATGTGTGTATTTATTTAGTTGTTGTAATGTTTAATATGTATCTGCAGTTGAAAATTTTGGTGCACATAGTCTGCATTTACTTTTACCTTCATATGTTGATGAATTTGAGATGAACGTTTGAAATTGTCAAACTGATGAACTTTTTTCACCTTGGTATTCAGAAAGTCGGCATCAAGGCCCTGACCAACTTAGAAGTGAGAGCACCTGTCTATTGTTATGGTATGGTGTGCTGCTCTGCATTGGAAGTATCACTTAATTTATTGAAATTAGTGTTTGCATTCATTTGCATACTTGGTGCACTAGTTGATTTCTTGGAAAGTCTGATTTTTCTATGCTACCCATTAGGGCTTCATTTCATGAAGAAAAAGTCAAGATTAGAGAATGACAGGAGGATACACGGCTTTGCGAACTTTGTGCCCCAAATGGGCATAGAGCCAGTGATCCCTATGGAGGCACCCAGAGAAACCATTCGGACCTTCTTCCCTGAGACGTGGATCTGGGAGCTGTTGCCAGTGGGGTTAGTATGGAAACACTGCACCCCTGCTGTTGTTTAACCACAGACAGGCCCCAGGACAGACATTTATGCAGAGCTTAACCTCATGAACTCTAGACCATTTTCACCTGAGTCTAACAGGTATGCTATCTATTGTTAAATATCTTTTTTCAGCAGACACAGCTCCATTCAGGAATACATTTAAAAACACCAAGGTAAAAAACAGCAGAAAAGGCTTAAAAAGGGACTTTCATTCATATTACTCATTTATACTTGAGTGTAGTATGCATACATACACACACAGTACTGGCAAATGCATGGGCCCTAAAGGTGTACAGTTTAAGGTCTATATTATCCCTGTGGTGAAACTCAGTGAATCTGTGCAGAACTACTGTGCATTGACGTAAACATGCCTAAGGTTTTCATAGTTGCTTTTCTGTAGGAAGTTAGGACATTAGCTCATGGTATTTGTAGTTTCTTTCTTGACAGGGTTAAAATACTCTTTAGTTAGTCTGTAGTCTGCATTTCCTGATACACTGGGCTCCCTTCCTCCTCCATGCAGAGATTCAGGCTCAGTGAGGGTGGAGCAGACTGTCCCAGACACCATCACTAAATGGGTGGCAAACGCGTTCTGCACCTCGTCAGCTGGATTCGGCCTGGCCGCCAACACGGGCCTCACGGCCTTCCAGCCTTTCTTCCTGAGCCTGACACTGCCGTACTCCATCATCCGTGGGGAGGTGTTCACACTGAAGGCCACGGTCTTCAACTACCTCTCCAAATGCATCATGGTTAGACACTGCCTGGTTCACTACAACCATCATTTTATGGTCCCCTTCAACAGTCATCCCATGGTCCTCACTAAAGAATGTGGACTAAAGGTTGAGCTGTCAAATGGCAAAAAGTTCATCCATACCCCCCAATGTTGGTTGACTTTCAGGTCTTTACAACAAACAATATCCAATTCCTGTAATTACCTTTAACAAATTTAAATTATGTAGATCTATTTCGTGTCATTACCTAAAATTAACATTTGGATTTAGTTTCATTTAGTTTTTGTAGAGAGGTTCTCTGAAATCTTTCTTTTTCCTTCTTTCCTTGTTTGCACCCTAAATTTCATCCTGTTACCTTTGACCACACCTCTCCTGTTTAGATCATTGTTATAATAAGGCAGCAAGTTCACGTGTGTGTGTATGTGTGTCTGTCCCTGTTTCCGCTTGTTTCCTGTACCTTTAGGTGCAGGTCAGCCTGGCGGAATCGGCACAGTTCACAGCTCAGCCGTGTGATGGCTGCCAGTACAGGCGGTGTCTCTGTGGAGAGGAGAGTGACACCTTCAGCTGGGTCCTCACCCCAACCTCTCTGGGTGAGTCACTGTGACCCCCCCAGCATGGCACATTGGGGGAACATTCACCCTCTGTAACATCTCAGCCAGCTTTTATATTGCCTCTAAACACAGAATTGTTCAGCTTCCAACAGAAGTGATGCGAGTGAGAGGTGCCGTGTGTGTGTGTTAGTGAGGCTGTGTCTGTGCTCCCTAAGGTGAGGTGAGCATTAAAGCGAGCGCAGAGGCCCTGAGCACCGAGGACCTGTGTGGCAATGAGGTGGTCACCGTGCCTGAGAGGGGACAAATCGACACTGTGGTCCGAAAGCTGCTGGTGGAGGTGAGAGACCACCCTGTTGCACTACACAGCCATTTCTCTGTTTACGTAATGGAGGCAGCAGTGCAATTGGTTAAGCAAGGTACTCACCCACAGCTGCTGCAGTAAACTTCCAGCTGCATGAATGGTCAGGTACAAAATGTGAGACAGGGGGTGTTATACAGCACTTCTTTGTGTGGTTATGACTGGCCTAACGTGGGTGAACTGTTGCCACCCATAAAAGATAAAAAAATGGGGGAAAATATCCTTTTCCCAATGTTTCTTGAATGCAAAGGTGTTGAAAGTATGTACAGTGATCCCAGTAACACAGGAAAAAAAGAACAAACAAATAGTATATGCAGTGATGGCTAGTGGTGATATTGGGTGGGTGGGCTATCAAATGCATTATACCCATCAATAGTTCACGCTGCAGCAACAGCAGCATCACATCTGAGATACCAAGTTACAGCAACAACACTATATACCTTGTTATAGCAAGTGCTCTACAACAACACTATAGAGAAGTACCCACAAGAATAGCCTGATGCCAAAAAACTCTCTCTCACACACACACACACACACACACACACACACACACACACACACACACACACGCACACACACATACCATTTGACTATTTTTCTATGTACACATTAGCACATGCCATTTTTAACAAAAACAAAATATGCAAAAAGGATGGAATGATAGGCTACATGATAGAACAGAATGCTCTATTATGTAGCCTACAATGTCAGAAAAGGGTCCACCTAGGGATGCACTACAAAACGTGCTCCAACTGTAACGAATGCCAATAGATACTGCAACTGTTTTTATCACAACCGTTTTGCAACACATTGTGTTAAACATCATGTTCCGAATAAAACAATTTGGTAACCACAGCAAAAATAACGGTCATTAGAGAAGAGAGACAGGCAATATGTAGACAGGAAAGCTAAAGGAAACGTGTGTGACGGTCTTTTAAGAGGTCTATGGGCTTGGGCCTATCTTATTTGAAGAGAAGCTCACATCAACGACCTTTCTGGGACGCAAACAGGTTAATCACCATGTCATTGAAGTCCGGTGATTGGCTAGTCACAAGCAGCGTTTGCTGTTCTTTGAGGTATAATCCGAAGAAAAAATATCTAGCAACAACATAAAAAGTTGAATCAGTCTGATTTTTTAATATTCAACTTGCTAGATTGATAAGCTAAATTTGAAGAACAGTCAGGGATTCATTTAACAGAGTACTGTGTTTTCCGTCATGACCGCCTGAGACTTCCAGGTACTACAATGGCACAACTCTCTCTATCAACGCCTCTGTGCTGAATGAATTTAACCCAAATGATCAGCAAATCAAGGGGGCGTGCCACGACGCCTGTCACTCACTTGACTCTAAGGAGATGAATGGAAGCTGATGCTACTGTGTTTGAGCTGTTGCTGCTCTAGGTTCCACCAAAATTGAAAAAAAATCTGTTCTAAGGTTTTTTAACAATAATTTTCTCATCTTTATTGTAAAAGATAGGGAGGGCTTAGCCCTGTTAGCCCATT
Source organism: Megalops atlanticus (assembly GCA_019176425.1). Taxonomy (NCBI): domain Eukaryota; kingdom Metazoa; phylum Chordata; class Actinopteri; order Elopiformes; family Megalopidae; genus Megalops; species Megalops atlanticus. The sequence goes on along the minus strand of CM032877.1, from coordinate 21,477,072 downwards.
TATACCAGCCATCCCTGAGTATATGATATTTAACTCAATAAACACTTCTCTGCATGAGCAATATGCAATTTATCTGGAACTACTAGTCACCTACTAGTTTCCCCAGCATCTCTGGTTTTCACTACAACCATAAGAAACATCATTTGTATGGTAGGCTCCTGTGGGAAAAGTTTGAGTGGATTACTGGAAGATTCACCTAGATACCTATAGCAAAGGAGCACAGGGGGGAGACGAAAATATAAGGACACAACTGGACAATGTGTGTGCAGTTATGCGCATAAATGGGAATTAGCATGTTACTGAGAGTAGCCACTATGCAAAATTCGCTTTGCAAGTGTGCTCCATCACATTGAACACTGCACAGGATGTAGTATCACAAAAGGCACCGTGCACGAAGCAGCATGTACTGGGGCTTCTAGTACAGAAGTGTGCGTGGCAGTGCTAAGGTAATGTGTGTAGTACTAGTAGACAAGTGATGCCCCCGCCGAATCAACAGGGGGTCTACTGAACAATATTAACAATGTAATGCTGCATAGATGCTATATAGGAAAATATCAGTGGAGCCGTTCAGATACAATTTTTTGTGTAAGTAATATAATCCTAAACAGATGCAACATGTTACCTGCTTATTTCTGTAGGAGGTACTGGGATACAGTACCTTACGGGTATTTTAAAATCCATGAGAAACACAGTTCAGTGTCTGTAAATTCATAATGCATTCATTAGATAATACATATTAATCAGATTTAAAAATGTCTATTTAATAGATATGTACAAAATATTTTTATAGTGTAAATATAGTAAAAATATAGTATGTTGCAAAATGTGTTAAGTTCATGCCTTTTATATTACATTACAGTATTAGCATTTTGCAGATGCTTCTATCCAGAGTCACTTATATAGGGTACCTGTTATCCATTTATACAGCTGGATATTTACTGAGACTATTCTGAGTTAAATACCTTGCCCAAGGGTATAGCAGCAGAGTCCCAGCGGGGAATCGAAGCAGTAACCTTCTGGTTATGAGCCCTGCTATTTACCACTATGCAACACTGCCTCCTGGGAGGTTTTAACGTTCCATAAATCATAATTTATGATACGTTAAAAATCACCCTGTAAATTCTAATTGACATGAAGAGTGTATTCTTTATAGCTGAGGTTTCATATTGGTCTGTGTTACTGTTTGATAGAGTACATTATAACTGATCTCTCTGTTTCAGCCTGAGGGCACAGAGCAGACCATCAGCCACAACGCCCTGCTGTGCCCTAAAGGTCACACCTCTTTCCTCTCCCTCACCCAGTAACACAATATTACACATGAGGGACATTTTGAAAATGTTTTACAGTTTGTCAAAATGTATTGATTATTAGTGTGATTTCTGAGTATGTTATGAAACTTAGAGCATTGAAATTCAAATTACACTGAAAAAAACACTTTTGATTAAAGTCACTGCCTTGAATTCTGTACTGGCCAAATGGTTGTTCTCATTAATGGAATCACCCTGTAATGAAGCCCATTAGTTTACTGCTGTGAGGGATTGTTTCACAGCAGATCGTCCTACAATGCATTAACTACAGTGGAACTGGGTGTTGTTCAGCCTGCCTGACTGATATCTCTGTGTCCTCCAGAGGGCGCTGTGGAGAAGGATATTTCTCTTGAGCTGCCAAAAATCCTTGTGGAGGGTTCTGCCAAGGCCTTTCTCTCAGTGCTGGGTGAGAAATCTCTCTCCTCCTGCTAGTTTTTAAACCAAGGCTTATCACAGGATATACACAGTCAGCTCTGCAGCAGTTCAGGGGTGGGAAATTAATGAATGAATTAATGTTTTTTTTATAAAGACAAAGTATAAAGGCCCAATGAAGATGGGGTGTTTGTACACCAATATTGCTGTTTAATAGTGTGTGTGCATTGTTGTGGAAGTCTGTGGGTGTTGATGTTGCTGTATCAGTGCATGCCTTTACTTATGTTTTGATGTTGCAACTGCAGTGTGTGTGTTCATGTTGCTGTGGTGGAGCGTGTATGTGTGTGGGAGTGCTGATGTTGCTGTGACAGTTTCTGTATTGGTAGTGCAGTGTGTGTATGCATTTGTGTGTGTGTTGATGGTGGGTGTGGCCCTTCTCACAGGAGACCTGATGGGGCGCGCTATGAGGAACCTGGATGGCTTGTTGGCCATGCCGTACGGCTGTGGAGAGCAGAACATGCTGCGCTTTGCCCCCAACATCTTCATCCTCAGGTACCTGGAGAGCACCGGACAACTGACACCAGAGATCAGGGCCAAAGCCATCACCTTCCTGGAGAGTGGTGAGTAGGGGGTGAGGCCAGAGCGCCTGCATCTCATTGGCTATTGTACTGGGAACAGATCACTAGTGTCACAAACTTGAAGATTTGGTCACCAGATGTAGAGACTGAGAAGGGGAGAGAGAAAATACAGTAGGATCAGATTTTTATTTAATTCATTACTGTCTTTAGAAAGGAATCCTTTTAGAAAGGATTTAATGTAAAGATTGCAATTGGCTGTTTCTTTATTAGATAATGTAGCTGTGCTGCAAACATTTGGGCCCTATGGGCAGATGCCCTCCTGCTTCTATATTGTATGTGAATGGGAATGCCACCTTCTTTCTGCTCACCTTCTCCTGCAGGTTATCAGCGGGAGCTGAACTACAAGCACAAAGATGGCTCCTACAGTGCCTTTGGAAGGAGTGACCCCTCAGGGAACACTTGGTCAGTCTGAGTGTCTGCTGTCTCACTCCTTCCAGACACAGAAGAGGGAAACTCTTCACTGCTCCTCACCTGAGCTCACAGACACAGGGAGTCTTCACAGAACAGTTTACTATTACACCACCACTGTTACACCACATTACTCTGTGTGTGTGTTTATTGTACATGTGAGAAGATGGAAAAATCACACACACATGGCAATGAACTTTCTTGTACATGCATAGCAGAAACAACTGCAGGCATTTAAGAGACACAAACTCAGTGGGATGGACCCAGGGCTGTCCTTTTAGGTCCCCCTTCTCTTTCGTCCTGAGATCTCCTGTGTCTGTGTGTCCAGGCTCACCGCATTTGTGATGAAGTCTTTTGGAGGTGCAAGGCCGTTCATCTTTATCGACCCAGAACACATCTCCAGCGCCAAGACATGGCTCAGCCATCAGCAACAGGAGGATGGCTGCATCAGGTCTGTGGGAAAACTCTTCCACAACGAGATGAAGGTGAGAGGGAACAGATGAGTACATTTTGTTCTCATTAGCCGTACATGTAGAACATATTCATTCTTAAATTATTTATGCAGATATAGGGAGGGTCACTTTTTCAAAAAAGGTATATTCAAAGGAGAATCCCCATCTCATTTTAATTTTAAAAACTAATTCTTGTGTTTACTGCTTAAATTTCTTTGGGGCAGGATGTTGGCTGAATGACATGTTTCTATGGAAACTGTGTTTGCAGGGTGGAGTCAGTGATGAGGTGATGTTGACCGCCTATGTCACAGCGGCTCTCCTTGAGCTGGACAGGAACGTCACTGTGAGTACACATCAGAAACTGTTGCCATGGCAACCTCTGCTTATGAGGAGGGTCCCTACATTACATTAAATTATTGCCATTTAGCAGACGCCCTTATCCAGAGTGACTTACATAGGTTACAATTTCACGTTATCAATTTATAGAGGTGAATATTTACTGAGGCAACTGCAGGTAAAGTACCTTGGGGTACAACAGCAGTGGCCTAGCGGGAATCAAACCTTTTAGCTGTAGTGTGTGGAGTGGTGTTAATCAGGTCATGTGAGGTCATGTACACTGTATACATCAGCTTGTGATACATACATACATACATTATGTGGTTCCTATCCTGTGTGTATCAGGTCCCCATGGTGCAGAGGAGCCTGTCATGCCTGAAACTGGCCTCAGATCAGCTCAACAGCACCTACGCCACTGCCCTGCTCTCCTACACCTTCACCCTGGCCGGAGACCATGATATGAGGACGCGTCTCATTGGCCAGCTGGATAGAGTGGCCAAGACCACAGGTAACCCTACTTATGAGAATTATAGGTGATGACCTCCAAGACAGGTAGCCCCCCTCTACATACACGGACAGCTTCAAAGGCTACAGTTAGGCAGTTTTCAATGTTTTCAGACATCTCATTTGCTTTCAAGTTTCCATTGCTTTGTATTTATGATGATCACTGTTCATTTACATTATTACATTTGCGTAGAATCTTGTACGTACTTTTTGCAACTTGCATGTTCAGGCATGAGTACGAGGGTTAATGTGAACAAAAAGGATCAGTACACAGGTGTAGCCTAACCTGTTCCTGCTGTTTTAGGAAATGGACGACACTGGGAGCACGCTGAGGCTTCTGGGATAGACTCACTGTCGGTGGAGATGACCTCCTATGTGCTCCTGGCCCTCCTCTCTGGGCCTCCCCTCTCTGGTTTCGACCTGAGCTACTCCTCCACCATCGTCCGCTGGCTGGCCCAGCAGCAGAACCCCTATGGAGGCTTCTCCTCCACACAGGTCCCCAGACCTTTCTTTTTGTCCATCTCCCTTTCTTTATCTGAACCTCATTTCATGTAATGTGCCTCATTTCTGCTGACTTGCTTAACTTTCCATATGATTTGATGTCATTACTCTTTTTTTGGCTGTCTTTTGTGGTTTTCATACATGTTTTGTATCCCCTCTGCTGTTCAGTTCACAGTACACAGCAGTTTCACTTTGACTATTGTCCTGTTCTTTCTCCCTCCCTTTCCAATTTCCTGTTCTTTCCTTCTTCAGGACACAGTGGTAGCACTTCAGGCTCTAACACTCTATGGTGCTGCCACCTTCAGTCCACGTGGAGCCAGCACAGTGACAGTGGCCTCTACAGGCAGCTACAAGCAGCAGTTCAGTGTGGATCAGCACAACAGGCTGCTGTACCAGGAAGAGCAGCTGCAGGAGGTGCCTGGAGTCTACAGCATCAAGGCGGAGGGCGAGGCCTGTGTGTTTGTGCAGGTCAGTGCTGGGCTGTGTGGTGACTCCACCCTGCACTGCAGTTACCTCATACATCCTGATCCTCAGTGCTGTGTCAAACACACCAGATTTCCCTCAGACTAGAACAGACCTGTCACTAAGCCTGTCAATAGTTCACAGCTGCAGCTTCCTCTCTCAGGTGTTCCATGGCTGCTGTGAGAGGACAGGACATGTCAGTCGGTTCAGTGTCCCTCAAATTTGTCTCTGCCTTTCAGATCGCTCTGCACTACAACATCCCCCCTCCTCCAGACTCCTCCTCTTTCACCATCACAGCCACGGCAGCAGGGAACTGCACCAGCACACGGAGGCCGTCCCTGGTGGTGACTGTGGATGTCAGGTGGGCTTTGGTTCTGTTTGTATGCGGATGTCAGGTGGGCTTTGGTTCTGTTTGTATGCGGATGTCAGGTGGGCTTTGGTTCTGTTTGTATGCGGATGTCAGATGTTTCAGTGTCTCTTTTGGTGTGGTATACTTTCAGCTGTTGCACAGAAAACAGAAAGAATTAACAGAAGCAGAGCTAATGAGATAGACAAAGCAAGAGAGGGGCATAGAGGGACAAAGCAAGAAAAAGAGAGAGAGAGAGAGAATACAGCAGATTTGATTTTCTGGAACAGGTACAATGGTAGGCGGGAGGAGACCAACATGGTGATCATCAGTGTCCGCCTCCTGTCTGGATTTCTCCTGGATAAGAGCTCTCTCACCCCTGTGAGTCTCTCTCAGAGAAACACTCTTCCCTCTTGTAATGTCTCGTCTGGCACGGAGAAGTAATATGTGATGATATGTATGTACATGCAAAGAGATAGATTAAAACATGACATACATTTCACAGTGTGTCCACTATTACTCTTTGACAAGCATGCACTCAGACATGTTTGAGCTTTGTTTGTTTCTGTGGTTCATTCCTGCAGCTGAAAGCTGATCCCACTGTCAAACGTGTTGAAGAGGAAGAAGGTCATGTGATCATCTATCTGGATGAGGTAAGTCTGCACACCCAAAGGCTACATGAGCACCAGTGCATTCTTATGAGGGAATTCATCTAGTAACCAAATGGTTGCAGGTTCCATTCCCAGGGTGGGCATTGGTGTTATACCTTCATCCAGATGTAGGTACAGTGCCGTCCACAGATAGATTTGTTCATTTTATTTGTTCAACTTTTACGGACAATAACGCATACATCGCTTTTAACGTGAAACGCGATCTCACGGGAAGTGATGTTGCAGTTTTACGACCTCTCACCCAACCAAGGACCAGTACAGTAAACAGGAAATGCCCCCTGCAGCGATGCCACTAAAAACTGGGTGCATTCCTTTACTTCTCTCTTCTTCTACTCGCCCCATACGTCTGAAGGAGACGGACGTATTTTTCTTCATCTCGCCTCGTACGTCCGAAGAAGCCGGACGTACTACTCATCTCTCTTGCGCCAGACGTCCGAACAAGAGGGACGTATCCCGCACCACGCGGACGGGACACAGACAGCCGAGCCGAAGGCCCTGTCCTGGCGCAGATTCTCCAAGCTGGCGACGAATTGCTAGCGGAGATCAATAAAGCGAGAGCCGAGTTTCAGCGCCCGCAAGAAGAGCAGCACAAACTCGCTACCAGCCGGAGACAAAGGTGCGACCGGATCCACCCCAGCGTGTCTCCCGAAGGAAACACTCATCCAGACCGAACCAGACCAGCCCTGGCTCCCAGACGATGGAACCGCCAGCGAAACCACCCACAGAACCGCAAGATTCGGACCTCATTTCATGAGCTACAGTAGGATATCATCCCTGGGCATAGGACATTGCATAGCTAAACAACCAATTGTTAGCTACATTGATGAATGTTGTACATTGTGTGTTTCAGATCATTACGAGTAATGTAACTAGCCACGTTTCGTTGTTCCGGACTGATTTGTCACACACTATTCACCGCGCAGCGTTAGTTGAGATACCACACAGAGACATAGGGTCTTTGCATGCGTATCCTCTTGCTAACCCCGGTACCTGCTTTGATCCGCACAAAATAACCCCGCCGTTATCAATCGTGCGAACATATCCTGTACCAGACAGACGTTATGTTCGCTCACACATGCACATAACCAACTCAAACTCGCCGCCACACGCATGTTCCTTTGTTCTCTTTGAACACGTGTTCAGCAAGCACGCGCAGCACACATGCACACGCAGCACACGCACAACTCAGAACAAAGGAACACACACCCTATGACACGCACACACACTAGCATAAGACATTCACTCATATCTACACATAAGTGTAAATACATACACGTTTCACTCATTGTACATATTGCACGTGTGCCTTACTATTTTGATTTTATACCTCAATAAATGCATTATTTTTCCAAGGTTGTGTGTGTTCTAATGTTACACGTGCAATGAATATCGCCAACCTCTGCTGATCATAATTCTAAATGCCTTCACGTCTTAGTTGAATTATCAGTGTTATTTGTTTAGTTAGCTAAATAGATAATATTGTGATTTGATTAAGATTAACTATTGATGTGGTAATTTTGATTATGATTATTAATTTAATTATTAATTGAAGTTCCAAATTGATAGTTTAGTATATTTTATGAGACTGATATACAAAACTGAGACTGATATTTTATTTTAACCACTATGGTAGATGCCATATTCTGTATGGCGCCTCCATGTGTTTAATTTAATTATTCCTTACATAGTTGGTGCCCCACATAAGGAAGACTAATCGTAGGCTTGATCCCCTACACAGATAGTCAGCACAAATTGCTTCATTAAACACTCAGTTGTGTAAATGGATAAGCTACATATACAAATGTAAGTTACATGTTTCCCTGGACAATGCCATCTTCTACTAGTGTGAAAATGCGACAACACAGTTCCTGAATTACCCCTCGGTTATGATTTTCCATCTGTCATTCTATGAATCTCAATAAACTGAATAAGATCTGTGATATTATATTGCATCAAACTCATTGGGCTATTTATGGTTGCCGAACTCAATGAGTTGGATGACTGAACACCACTGACTGTGTGCCTTGGGATGCAATGATTAATAGTGTGTCTCTTTTTCCCAGTTGAAGAGGATGGAGCCCAAGCAGTATAATCTGACCATAGTGGAGGATGTACCAGTGAGGAATCTGAAGCCTGCTGTGGTGAAGGTTTACGACTACTACAAGAAAAGTAAGACACCGGCACCTGCACTCCCTACAGCTCTCCTGCTTTAACACTCACACCGACTGTCTACCATTCATACATTCAGGATCTAGATATCGGTGAATGTAATCTAAAATATTGTGCACACAGCAATGCATTCAGATGCGTATCAAGCAAGATGATCATCCAATGGAAAAAGTGTAGAAGCTATGCATGCACACAAGCTAAAAATCATGTAGAGAAAAACTGCTCTTATCTAATTCATGTCAGTTAATCACACACCCATCATATTTAAGACACGTGGCACTGCCTAACTTTTCTGCTGTAGTGTTTGATCGATCACATGGTTTGATGCAGCTCCTAACCTTCGAGTTTGTGACAGTGTGGCAAAGGCGGAACCCTTTAATGATGAGACATTTTCCTTGGTTTTTAGGTGATGAAGCGGTGAGTGAGTACAGCTCCCCCTGTGCCCAGGGTAAGTACTGAATGGTTTGTGTTTGCAGTTCAAATGAGAGCTAGAGTTTGAGTTTTGACAATGGACATGGATGGTCACCTGAATTGTGTGAATTGTGATAATGGGATGAGTATCAGGTCAGACTGGTGAGAATTTGTATTTATGACAGGAGGATCAACAAAATGGGCAGGATGGAAAAGTGTTGACAGAATAAAAACAGGCTTGAGACATTTAAAATATTGGTTGCTGTATTGTGTGAGAAGGCTAGGGGATCAGTATTCTAGAACAACTTGGGCAGGAAATTAGATCCTACATCACTTTTGAGTAGGGGATTCCACTGGCCAAATTCCTGGTCTAGTTTGCTGAAATCTGACAATGTAGGCATGCCATGTTTAACTGGGAAAAAAGATCCATCCTGTCCACAACACTTGTGCTGAGGACCCCCTTAAAAACAAGGAACTAAATAAAGGGTATTTATTCAGTAAGCCAAAATGTCACACACAAAGTAAATGCAACTGGAGGAAATAAAATTATCCTGTTGCTGTTGATTCGTTCATAATGATTGCACATAAGTTTAGGCTGTACTGTATTCACTGAAAGCAGAGGGAACTTCCAAAGTGAATTTCCTCTGTAGTGATATGGTCCTGCTGTGTTCTTGTTGCAGGTGATGAGTTAAACCAGCTGTGAAAGGGGATGATGGGACCAGCTACATCACTCTCCCCTCTTTGTGCACTGGACCATGGGAGTGGACTCAAGAGCTCCTATGGATAAAACTTAATGGGGAATGAATCACTTTTTTCAATGTGTAAGGTCCAGTGACGACTCTAACAAGCTGGCACATACCCACTTCAGATTTTTTAACAATGAAGATGTCACCAGGCCAGTTACTGGTTCATTATGAATCAGTGGAAATACTCATGAAAATTTAGGTTTTCAAAGGGACACAAATAAAGAATTAAACAAAATCTGTTTCAAACCTGTGTTTAAATCAGTATGAGTCATCTATTTAAAACCATGGTACCTTGTTCCTCTTTAAACCATTGAAACAATACCTTGTTCATTGGGTAAGGTATTCCAAACCAGTAATATGGTTGATATCCCTATGCCTCACTAACTTCTCTTTATGAAAAGTGCATATAAAAGTGCATTTAAATAGGTTGTTGAATATGTGTGCTTTGTAAGGTCAATAACACTGAATAAGCTCATTGACAAACAAGTATTTTACCTTCAGTAATTTGCTAAAAACCGGTGTCAGTTACTGAAATGATTCAGCTCAGGGAAAAGAGTCAAAATGCCCATCACTAGAAGGAAATATTGGTTAAACCGGGAAGTTGTGGTGGAGAATCAGTTATGAGTGTTAAGCATTGTTAATATTACATGTTAAGTTGATTGTTTGCTCTGTGTAGTTGCATATAAGCATTGCTATTGCCTGGGGTCATGTAAGTTCATAAAGACACATATGAAGGGTCACTTTAGGTAAGGAAAAGAAGGAGTGTCAGTGGAGGATGGCCATGGCAAAATTGGCCATGTGCTTGAGTTTTTAAAAAAATTATAGCAGGTGCGGCCTGGAAATAATGGGAAACTCCAGGATACTTCTGAAGGCTAAAATGAAGAGATACAGGTTGCCCTTGAAGGTTGAAATAAAGAGATATGTAGAGCGGCCTGGAAATATTGGGAAATTCCAGGATGTTTTTAAAAATAAAATAAATGAAAAAATATTGAAAGTGCAAAGATAATGGTGTATTGGAAAAACAAGCTAGAAAACGGGGAAAACACATATTTACTGTCAGTGTGCAACCAAAAGGTGAATGGTGATCTTGGATGACGTTCAGAATGAAGTGGTTCAAACTATTACGATTGAAGAACTTCATGCAGTAAAAAGCTGTAAATAAGGTGTGAACAGTTAATGCTTCCTCGCTATAAATCAGGTATATTAATTCTAACCAAGACATTAAATTACCTCTGTCATATTATTAGTTTCAGTGGCAGATCTAGGATTTTTTAAAGTAGGGGGCCATCAAGGGGCCACATTTCTCACAAAGGGGCCAAGTATTTGTCCAACATCCATGCACACAATCCCTTGTTTGATAAGGTGCACATACATTTCACCAGTCACGTCTTGTTCAAACACATGTATTCATTTATCTAAAAATCAGGGAAAAGACTTGAAAGCTTGAAGTGAGCTCTGGTAGGTGTGGAGATATACTAAAACAAAAATGAAGCCATTACATCAGGGGTCTCAGACTTACGGCCCGCGGGCCATTTACGGCCCCCTTCCCCCCACTATCCGACCCGCAACTTTATCCCAAATTATGAAATAATCCGGCCCGCCAAAAAAAAAAATATTTTATTATTATTTTTTGCCAGCTGGTCTACATTAATTTATACTATCCAATCAAACACAGTTGACTGAAAAGAAAATTGTGTTAAAAATAATGCATTTTGTTAACTCAAATTGACGGCAAAGGTCAAAGGTACCTGCAACGAAAAAAGTATTTGATCGGTTAGTGATACCACTTTTTGGCGCTTTATTGTTTGGTTCTGCTGCTAGCACCAAACATGTCTCTTTCCAAAGCTAAACGGAAAGTAGATGATGAACACAGACAGTTTCAAGAAAGGTGGACATTGCAGTATTTTTTTGTAGAATTCAGTGGAAATGCTACCTGCCTGATATGTAAGGAAAAAGTCGCGGTTCTAAAGGAATATAATCTCAAGCGGCATTACTGGACGAAACACGACCAGTATGAGAAGTACCAAGGAGACGAGAGGAAAAAACGATCCGTGCAGCTGCAGAAAGAGTTTACGACGCAGCAAAGCCTTTTCCACAAACCAAAAAAAGATGCTGATGCTGCACTTGAGGCAAGTTATGTGGTGAATGAACTTATCGCCAAAGCAGGAAAGCCGTTTACCGAAGGGCTGTTTCTGAAGGACTGCATGTTGCAGGTTGCTAACATTATATGTCCAGAAAAGAAGAGCTTGTTCAACAATATTTCTTTATCAGCGAACACTGTTGCCGAGCGTATTAATGAACTGTCAGGTGATATTTATGCTCAGCTACGTGACAAAGCTGCACTTTTTACTGCTTACTCGCTGGCGCTTGATGAGAGCACAGACAAAACTGACAATGCGCAGCTAGCCATTTTCGTCAGGGGTATTAATAACCAATTTGAAGTGATGGAAGAGTTGTTAAGTTTGTGTCCCATGCATGGACGTACAACAGCCACGGATATATTTCAGCAGCTGTGCAACGCGATTGAGCGCGCTGGTTTGCCATGGAACAGGCTGGTGGGCATCACCACTGGCGGAGCCCCGTCTATGACAGGCAAAAAAAACGGACTGGTAGCGCTGGTCCAAAGAAAACTACAGGAGGAAAATGCTGAGCCAGCAATTGTGCTGCACTGCATTATACACCAACAAGCCCTGTGCAGCAAATGTTTGAAATATGAACATGTCATGTCTGTTGTCCTGAAATGTATCAATTATATCAGGTCCAAGAGTTTACAGCACCGGCAGTTCCGGCCCTTTTTGGAAGAAGTTGAGTCAACATATGGTGATGTACTTTACTGAGGTGCGCTGGCTCAGCAGAGGACGTGTACTGAAGAGATTTTTTGAGTTAAGAACTGAGGTGAAGAGATTCATGGAAGATGGCAGAATGAGTGTCCCTGAATTTGATGATCCAAAATGGGTTATGGATCTTGCTTTCCTAGTAGACATAACACAGGAACTGAACATCCTTAACCTGAAGCTCCAGGGCCCTGGTCAACTAATCACAGCAGCTTATGAAAGTGTCAAAGCCTTCTCTGTTAAACTAAGAATGTGGAAAAATCATCTTTCTGCAAAAAATCTTAGTCATTTCACTACATGCAGATCACTTGTGGAGGAGGGCTCAGCTTTCAGTGGTGATGAATATGTCTCTGCCATTGAAAACCTAATGCAGGAATTTGATCTTCGTTTTGCTGACTTCAAGGTGCACTGTGACACTTTTCAGCTGTTTGCAGACCCCTTCTCAGTTGATGTGGAGAATGTCCCAACTGTGTTGCAAATGGAACTTATTGACTTGCAATGCAACAGTGAGCTAAAGAGTAAATTCAGGGAGGCACGGGGGAAAACGGACATGATTGGACAATTTCTGAGAGAATTATCCCCACATTTCCCACAGCTTTCCAAAGTGTTTAGTCGAGTAATGTGTCTTTTTGGAAGCACATATCTTTGTGAGAAACTTTTCTCCACTATGAACTTTAATAAATGCAAGTACAGATCTAGGCTTAGTGATGCCCATCTTGAAGCTTTACTCAGGGTTTCAACTGTGACTTCCATCAGGGCAAATGTGGCTAATTTGTGTGAAAAGAAACCCTGTCAGGTGTCTGACAAAAAATAAAGTACAAATGTGCAGTGCAGGTTTTCAATAAGTTGAACTTAGAATATAAAAGTTAGAAAATGCACTAAGGAAACATATTTGCACTTGATCTGTTTATGAATGTTGTCAAGACTTGCAAAATATAGTTAATAGAAATAAAAAATACATTTTCAGAAATAATGCAATTTGTTGTCAATTAAATGTTGATATGGCCCTCCTGTGACATGACAGTACCTGTAGTGGCCCCAGGCCAATTTGAGTTTGAGACCACTGCATTACATTAAAATAAAATCTTATCACCACCATGAGGGGCAAGAATTCAGGATATTCAGGCTACTAAACCTATCAGTCAGTAGTGTCCAAAATTTCTCACTAAAAATGCATTAAATTTTAACTCCTATACATTCAATGCCATATGAAGCACTAGCCTACAATTCCATAACTAAACTTATGGTGGTAAGATTACATAATGTGTAAATTGTCTATTTAACCTTTCATAAGACAGAGATCCAGCTATGGATAAATGTCAAGGCAATGCCTACGTTAAACTTTGCTGCAGTCATGTGAATCTGCACTTTGATTTCTACACTGTTAAATTGCCTCAATTTAGGATACATTCACTTACTGCTTTCACTATTTTAGTTTCAATAGACACGAATAAATAGAGGTAAAGTATAGAGTGGCAATGAAACAAAATGTGACGGAGACTCAGAAAAATGCTTCATTACCAGTCAAATTGGTACAAATATTTCACCTTAGCGTTAGCTACACGTGTTGCATGCTTTCTTCTGAGCTTTAATGCCAGCTAGCTCATTTTACTCCTCGTCCTCACACAGAAAATCTACTGACATTTGGTTAGATGCCAGTTCATTTCAGAGACCGAGTTAACAGTGTGACCATTACTTATTTCTGCACCATTTCGTAAAATAATGCAAAACATTTCATGACAGTGTTTCTGACCTTGACTGGAGCTACATTGCTCTTGACCGTGACCAACAGCCTTTGGTCGACCGTTCTCTGTAGCCTTCTCCCTGTTTCCTTCTCTCTCCATGCTCTCACCTGCTCAGCAGCGGGTAGACACGTTCTTTTGGCCAAAAACCTCTGAATACCCGCCTGTGACTGACCCTGTCTTTTCATGCTCTCTATTCTCTGCCAAACATTATACTTAATGTTAACACAACATGCGAAATGCAACACAGTACATAGCGCTAGTCAGATTTATTAGCATCAGCGAAATGCTAATATTAAATTCATGCCTGAACATAAGTTAATGTTAATAACTACTACCTTGCTGTAGTTTCCTAATTTAATATTTGATGGGTTTGAGCTGAGTGACAGCAGCGAGCAAATGGGAATTTGTTACTTACCATTAAAATTCTGTGAAGACGAACAAAACGTTGACTGCCATTGATCGATTCTCCATGTAGTCAAATGTAGTTTCCAGAACGCAGTAGTCGGTAGCTAAAAATGGCGCCAGAGACGGTTCAGAAACCGTTGGTAGTAACGTTGACCAGACCGTGAGTGGCGAGTAGACCCCTCCCCTTTACGGTGCGCTCACACTGCACCGAATTTCGCTTCGCTCTCATTCAGTTTGTATGGGGGCGAAATTTGCTCTGGCTGGGCGAAATCGGGGCGAATTCGCCGAGGCAAGCGAAATTGAGATGGCGAAATCCCAACTTTGTGCAAATGAGAACCACGTGAGAACCAGTCAGTTCAGCGTGTGATGTGTTTGGTACGTGACGTTCTCTAGAGAGGCGCGAGTAACAAAAAATGTCTGACCGAGATGGCGGAGGCTAAAGGCTACATGTAGCATAAAAACATGTATAGGATTAAAAGATGTATGGGCAACCACTTGTGTCTACATCAACACGGGTTGATGTTTCTATGTTACATTAACTTAGCTGAGACAAATAGACCCCTGTAGATCTTCATTTAAACACACTAAGCTAGGTGACAGGCTAACCGCTAACGTTTTCGGACACCAAATATACACTTCGCAGATTGCTGGGATAGCCAGGCTAACGTTGGCATGAAAACATTTATATGATTTATATGATGTCTGGGTGACCTTATTGTATTCATAACATGAACGGCAAAAAACAGGAAGTAATTAAATTGGTGGAGAGCATACACAATGCAATGTCCAGTCTGTCATCAAACCATACACTCCTGCTAGATTACTCTGCTCTTCCACCTCTGATTACCTTGTCCTGGAAGGACTTCCCATTTCATTCATGTTCCATCTCTACCCTTGCCACCAGGTGGTGGAATGAGCTCCCCACAACCATCAGAACTGGGGGTCACTGTCCACATCACAGACTGAAAACCAGCTTTTCCAGATTATACCTTGGCTCTCCAAACTCTGAATCTTCCCCCAATATTAGCTTACATACAAAAGCATTATTTGCAATTTCCTGGTGACTGTATAGGCCTTTTCTGTGGTGAGACGTTAGTGGTCCAAACATTGCTCCAATAGAGGCTTGTGGCTGTACGAGCTTGGTGGCAGAAAATGGCAATAGTCATATCTGTCTGTGTGCATTTTGATAGTCCTTTCTATGGCAGTCATTCCCAAAACGGTGCTATAATACAGGTATGACACTAAAAGGTTCAATGTCTATATGGCTATGTGCCCAATTCTAGTGAATGTGACAATTGTATACTAGGCCCGTCTCACAGCAATAACCTGGCACAGGAGCGCTGAGGCGAGACGAATGCAATGCATTGATACACTTGCACACAGTCAATGGCTATTTTTCACACTGGAAGACACATAGCTCACTGCAGCAGATGATACTGCATGATACATAGGAGGATTGGTGCTACTCCCCTGCCATCATCCAAACAAGTCAAAGAAGACATGAGTTGGAGTATTGCAACATGGCCAAGATAACTCATGTAGTATGAGAAATAAACCAAACCTGATAGATGTTTCACATGTGGCCTCATTGATTGTCTAAGGTCCAATATTACTATATATATGTATATATTTATGAATATATGTTCAATTTATATATTTAATACATGTGTATGTATATTTATTAATTTGTTGTAATGTTTAATATTCATCTGCATTTGAAAATTTTGGTACATTTATGTTTACCTTTATGTATTGATGAATTTTAAAGGAACATTTAAACTTGTCAAACTGATTTGTCAAACTTTTTTCATCTTGGTATTCAGAAAGTTGGCATCAAGGCCCTGACCAACTTAGAAATGAGAGCACCTGTCTATTGTTATGGTATGGTGTTTGTTTTTTTTTAAGTTTCTGTTCTGCTTTGGAAGTGTCAATTTATTGAAATTATTATTTGAATTCATTTGCAAACTTGGTTCTTTCATTCATTTCATTGATTTCTCGAAAAACCAGATTTTTCTAACTTTTGTGATGCAATCCGGTAGATCTAGGATGGTACAGGACGAGTGGACGCGAAAGGACAGTGGAAAGGATGGCCACTACATCCTTGGAACCCAAGTTGGCCCCAGAACCAGTGATCCCCATGGAGCCGCCCAGAGAAACCATTTGTACCTTCTTCCCCGAGACGTGGATCTGGGAGCTGGTACCAGTGGGGTGAGTATCACAAACACTGCATCCCTATTGGAAAGTGTTTAACCACAGACAGGCCCCAGGACAGACATTTACCCAGAGCTTAACCTCACAAACCCTAGAACATTTTCACCCAAATCTAACTCTTCTCACTGAATAGCAAGTTGTGTAGTAGAAAGAACATATGTGCCTGCTAGTGTTGAATAACTTTTGCAGCAGACGCTGCTCCATATAGGAATACATTTAAAACCACAAGTTAAAAAACAGCAGAAAAAGGCTTAAAAAGGGATATTCATACATTGTGCTCATTTATAGTCGAGAGCAGTATGCATACATACACACACATTGCGCTGGCAAATGCATGGGACCTGAAGGTGTATAGTTTATGGTCTATTTGTACCTGTGGTTACACTCAGTGAATTTGTGCAGAACTAAAGTAGCATTGATCTAAACATGCCTATGGTTTTCATAGTTGTTGTTCTGTAGGAAGTTAGCAAATTAGCTCATGGTATTTGTAGTTTGTTTCTTGACAGGGAAAGCCCCTTCTTATTATGCTATAATCTGTATTTCCTGATACACTGGGCTTCCTTCTTCCTCCATGCAGAGATTCAGGCTCAGTGAGGGTGGAGCAGACTGTCCCAGACACCATCACTAAATGGGTGGCAAATGCATTCTGCACCTCGTCAGCTGGATTCGGCCTGGCGGCCAACACGGGCCTCATGGCCTTCCAGCCTTTCTTCCTGAGCCTGACACTGCTGTACTCCATCATCCATGGGATAAAGTTCATTAGCGTGCTTGCAATGCGAAGCATTCTTCTTCTTATTATTCTTCTTCTTCTTCCTCTTCTTCTTCTTCTTCCTCTTCTTCCAAATTTGGGGATGCTTCTCCTTCCACAGTTTTCGAGATATCGACCCCAAACCAACTGTAACCCGTCCGGTCTGACCCCGATCGGGTTGCTTGCATACAGCTAAGGTGTACCCGCACTCGTTCTCCGGTTTTTGTCGTTTTTTCATCCCTTTTTTCCTCATAGGCTCCCATTCATTTTCAAAATCACCCCCCTCACCCTTCGTGGCCTTCCCACTCGCTCACTTTTCACCCCAGAGCCACCATACCTCACATGTTGCCTCAGGACAAATCACCCAACACTCACCCAAGACCGTCTTGACCTGCACTCGTCTTTTTGTCATTTTTTTAATCAGTTTTTTTTACTTGTTTATTTATCCCTCCATCCTGCCATCGACTTCTTACCGCTCGGTCACCTTTCGGCCTACAGTCACAGTACCACATGTGCTGGCTCAGGTCATGCCACCAAACACTCATTGAAAACCATACTGACCCGCACTCGTCTTTTTGTCGTTCACTCATCCCTCCATCCTCCTATTGACTTCAATTCATTTTTCAAAGTCTGACCACTCAGTCACCTTTGGCCCGACAACCACCGTACCACACATGCTGCTTCAGGTCAAATCACCCAACACTAATTGAAAGTCATACTGACCCACACTTATCTTTTTGTCATTCACTCATCCCTCCATCCTCCCATTGACTTCAATTCATTTTTCAAAGTCTTACTGTGCAATCACCTTTCGGCCTACGGTCACATTACCACATATGCTGCCTCAGGTCATGCCACCCAACACTCACTGAAACCCATACTGACCCCGCACTCGTCTTTTACTCATTTATTCATCCTTCCATCCTCCCATTGATTTCAATTCATTTTTCAAAGTGTTACCACTTGGCCACCATTTGACCAATAGCCACAGGACCTGATATGCTGCTTTGGGTCATGTGACCCAACACTCACCAAAGGTGGGTGTGTCCCTAGCAACCATATTGTTTACTCTAGCAACCACTTAGCAACGCGCTTGCAATGACCAGCGACCATATTGTTCACCCTAGCAACTGCCTAGCAACACCCTAGCAACCAACTAGCAACCACTTAGCAACACTTTGGCAACCACCCACCAACACCCTAGCAATGCCCAGAGACCATATTGTTTACCCTAGCAACCACTTAGCAACACCCTGGCAACCACCCAGCAACACCCTAGCAACCAAGTAGCAACCGCTTAGCAACACTTTCGCAACCACCCAGTAACGCCCTAGCAACGCCCAGCGACCATATTGTTTACTCTAGCAACCACTTATCAGCACCCTGGCAACCACCCAGCAACGCCCTAGCTTTGCCCCAGCGACGATATTGTTTACCCTGGCAACCGCCTAGTAACCACTCAGCAACACCCTAGCAACCACCCAACAATGCAATAGCAACCAAATCATATACCTTAGTAACCATCTAGCAACGCCCTACTAACCACCTTGCAACACCCTAGCAACCACCTTATATACCTTAGAAACCACCTAGCAACAGCCTAGCAACCACTTAGCCACATCCTGGCGATCGTCTCATATACGTTACCATGTTTTCGCTGCCGGGTTGCAAGCACACTCTGCATTTTCTTCAGGAAATGCACTTTTCTAGTTATAACTGATCTCTCTCTGTTTTAGCCTGAAGGCACAGAGTAGACCATCAGCCACAACGCCCTGCCGTGCCCTAAAGGTCACACCTCTTTCCTCTCCCTCACCCACTAAAACAATGTAACACATTAGAGACATTTTCAGGTTTTATTGTTTGTCAAAATATATTGACCATTAGAAAAAATTTGGCCACTTGGCATTTTTGCATTTGATTTTTTTCATATGCACTGTGAAATGTAGAAGTATAAAATGCAATTTAAACTTCAAAATCTGTTTCATTTGTGATTCACTGCCTTGAATTGTTTTACTGAAAGTTAATGAGGCCACAGGGTTTTTATCTTTAATGGAATCACCCTATAATGAAGACCATTAGTTTCCTGCTGTTGTTACACAGTCTAAAGTGGAAATGGGTGTTGTTCAGTCTGCCTGTCATCCCTGTATCCTCCGGAGGGCGCTGTGGAGAAGGATATTTCTCTTGAGCTGCCAGAAGTCTTTGTGGAGGGTTCTGCCAAGGCCTTTCTCTCAGTACTGGGTGAGAAATCTCTTCCTCCTCCTTGTTTTTTAATAAAGGCCTATTTCCACATATACACAATCAGCTCTGGATTAGTGAAGCTGCTAAGGTGTAGAAGTGATAAATACCAGAAGGATAAATACCAGACATAAATAGAGTTTTGTTGGCAGTGTTTATGTGCTGACAGTGTAGTAGTCACTGTGCCTGATTAGTGCATGTTTTCATTTTGCTGTGGATGTTTGTGTGTTTGTGCTGTATGTTTTTCATTTGTCTGTGATGCTGGTGTTACTGTGCATTGTTTGTTCGTGTATGTGTGCCTATGTGTGTGTGTCTGTGTGTGTGTGTGTTGATGGTGGGTGTGGCCCCTCTCATAGGAGACCTGATGGGGCGCGCTATGAGGAACCTGGATGGCTTGTTGGCCATGCCGTACGGCTGTGGAGAGCAGAACATGCTGCGCTTTGCCCCCAACATCTTCATCCTCAGGTACCTGGAGAGCACCGGACAACTGACACCAGAGATCAGGGCCAAAGCCATCACCTTCCTGGAGAGTGGTGAGTAGGGGGTGAGGCCAGAGCGCCTGCATCTCATTGGCTATTGTACTGGGAACAGATCACTAGTGTCACAAACTTGAAGATTTGGTCACCAGATGTAGAGACTGAGAAGGGGAGAGGGAAAATACGGGAGGATCAGATTTTTATTTAATTTGTTACTGTCTTTAGAAAGGAAAAAATAACTTGTAGATTTAATGTAAAGATTGCAATTGGCTGTTTCTTTATTAGATAATGTAGCTGTGCTGCAAACATTTGGGCCCTATGGGCAGATGCCCTCCTGCCTCTATATTGTATGTGAATGGGAATGCCACCTTCTTTCTGCTCACCTTCTCCTGCAGGTTATCAGCGGGAGCTGAACTACAAGCACAGAGATGGCTCCTACAGTGCCTTTGGAAGGAGTGACCCCTCAGGGAACACTTGGTCAGTCTGAGTGTTTGCTGTCTCACTCCTTCCAGACACAGAAGAGGGAAACTCTTCACTGCTCCTCACCTGAGCTCACAGACACAGGGAGTCTTCACAGAACAGTTTACTATTACACCACCACTGTTACACCACATTACTCTGTGTGTGTGTTTTTATTGTACATGTGAGAAGATGGAAAAATCACACACACATGGCAATGAACTTTCTTGTACATGCATAGCAGAAACAACTGCAGGCATTTAAGAGACACAAACTCAGTGGGATGGACCCAGGGCTGTCCTTTTAGGTCCCCCTTCTCTTTCGTCCTGAGATCTCCTGTGTCTGTGTGTCCAGGCTCACTGCATTTGTGATGAAGTCTTTTGGAGGTGCAAGGCCGTTCATCTTTATCGACCCAGAACACATCTCCAGCGCCAAGACATGGCTCAGCCATCAGCAACAGGAGGATGGCTGCATCAGGTCTGTGGGAAAACTCTTCCACAACGAGATGAAGGTGAGAGGGAACAGATGAGTACATTTTGTTCTCATTAGCCGTACATGTAGAACATATTCATTCTTAAATTATTTATGCAGATATAGGGAGGGTCACTTTTTCAAAAAGGTATATTCAAAGGAGAATCCCCATCTCATTTTAATTTTAAAAACTAATTCTTGTGTTTACTGCTTAAATTTCTTTGGGGCAGGATGTTGGCTGAATGACATGTTTCTATGGAAACTGTGTTTGCAGGGTGGAGTCAGTGATGAGGTGATGTTGACCGCCTATGTCACAGCGGCTCTCCTTGAGCTGGACAGGAACATCACTGTGAGTACACATCAGAAACTGTTGCCAAGGCAACCTCTGCTTATGAGGAGGGTCCCTACATTACATTAAATTATTGCCATTTAGCAGACGCCCTTATCCAGAGTGACTTACATAGGTTACAATTTCATGTTATCAATTTATAGAGGTGAATATTTACTGAGGCAACTGCAGGTAAAGTACCTTGGGGTACAACAGCAGTGGCCTAGCGGGAATCAAACCTTTTAGCTGTAGTGTGTGGAGTGGTGTTAATCAGGTCATGTGAGGTCATGTACACTGTATACATCAGCTTGTGATACATACATACATACATACATACATACATACATTATGTGGTTCCTATCCTGTGTGTATCAGGTCCCCATGGTGCAGAGGAGCCTGTCATGCCTGAAACTGGCCTCAGATCAGCTCAACAGCACCTACGCCACTGCCCTGCTCTCCTACACCTTCACCCTGGCCGGAGACCATGATATGAGGACGCGTCTCATTGGCCAGCTGGATAGAGTGGCCAAGACCACAGGTAACCCTACTTATGAGAATTATAGGTGATGACCTCCAAGACAGGTAGCCCCCCTCTACATACATACATTACATTTGCCTAGAATCTTGTACGTACTTTTTGCAACTTGCATGTTCAGGCATGAGTACGAGGGTTAATGTGAACAAAAAGGGATCAGTACACAGGTGTGGCCTTTCCTGTTCCTGCTGTTTTAGGAAATGGACGACACTGGGAGCACGCTGAGGCTTCTGGGATAGACTCACTGTCAGTGGAGATGACCTCCTATGTGCTGCTGACCCTCCTCTCTGGGCCTCCCCTCTCTGGTTTCGACCTGAGCTACTCCTCCACCATCGTCCACTGGCTGGTCCAGCAGCAGAACCCTATGGAGGCTTCTCCTCCACACAGGTCCCCAGACCTTTCTTTTTGTCCATCTCCCTTTCTTTATCTGAACCTCATTTTATTTGCTTGGTTTCATTTCTGCTGACTTGCTTAACTTTCCATATGATTTGATTTCATTACTCTTTTTTGGCTGTCTTTTGTGGTCTTCATACATGTTTTGTATCCCCTCTGCTGTTCAGTTCACAGTACACAGCAGTTTGTCCTGTTCTTTCGCCCTCCCTTTACAATTTCCTGTTTTTTCCTTCTTCAGGACACCGTGGTAGCACTTCAGGCTCTGACACTCTACGGTGCTGCCACCTTCAGTCCGGGAGGTGCCAGCACAGTGACATTGTCCTCTACGGGCAGCTACAAGAAGCAGTTCAATGTGGATCAGCACAGCAGGCTGCTGTACCAGGAAGAGCAGCTGCAGGAGGTGCCTGGAGTCTACAGCATCAAGGCGGAGGGCAAGGCCTGTGTGTTTGTGCAGGTCAGTGCTGGGCTGTGTGGTGACTCTACCCTGCACTGCAGTTACCTCATACATCCGGATCCTCAGTGCTGTGTCAAACACACCAGATTTCCCTCAGACTAGAACAGACCTGTCACTAATCCTGTCAGTAGTTCACAGCTGCAGCTTCCTCTCTCAGGTGTTCCATGGCTGCTGTGAGAGGACAGGACATGTCAGTCGGTTCAGTGTCCCTCAAATTTGTCTCTGCCTTTCAGATCGCTCTGCACTACAACATCCCCCCTCCTCCAGACTCCTCCTCTTTCACCATCACGGCCACGGCAGCAGGGAACTGCACCAGCACACGGAGGCCATCCCTGGTGGTGTCTGTGGATGTCAGGTGGGCTTTGGTTCTGTTTGTATGCAGATTTCAGATGTTTCAGTGTCTCTTTTGGTGTGATATACTTTCAGTTGTTGCACAGAATACAGAAAGAATTAACAGAAGCAGAGGTAAAGACATAGACAAAGCAAGAGAGGGATATAGAGGGACAAAGCAAGAAAAAGAGAGAGAGAGAGAGAAAATACAGCAGATTTGATTTTCTGGAACAGGTACAATGGTAGGCGGGAGGAGACCAACATGGTGATCATCAGTGTCCGCCTCCTGTCTGGATTTCTCCTGGATAAGAGCTCTTTCACCCCTGTGAGTCTCTCTCAGAGAAACACTCTTCCCTCTTGTAATGTCTCGTCTGGCATGGAGAAGTAATATGTGATGATATGTATGTACATGCAAAGAGATAGATTAAAACATGACATACATTTCACAGTGTGTCCACTATTACTCTTTGAAATAGTTTGACGAGCATGCACTCAGACACGTAACTGAACCATGTTTCTGTGGTTCATTCCTGCGGCTGAAAGCTGATCCCACTGTCAAACGTGTTGAAGAGGAAGAAGGCCATGTGATCATCTATCTGGATGAGGTAAGTCCACAAACCCAAAGACTACATGAGCACCAGTGCATTCTTATAAGGGAATTCATCTAGTAACCAAATGGTTGCAGGTTCCATTCCCAGTGTGGGCATTGGTGTTATACCTTCATCCAGATAGTCAGCCTGAATTGCTTCATTAAACACTCAGCTGTGTAAATGGATAAGCTACATATACAAATGTAAGTTACATGTTTCCCTGGACAATGCCATCTTCTACTAGTGTGAAAATGCGACAACACAGTTCCTGAATTACCCCTCGGTTATGATTTGCCATCTGTCATTCTATGAATCTCAATAAACTGAATAAGATCTGTGATATTATATTGCATCAAACTCATTGGGCTATTTATGGTTGCCGAACTCAATGAGTTGGATGACTGAACACCACTGACTGTGTGCCTTGGGATGCAATGATTAATAGTGTGTCTCTTTTTCCCAGTTGAAGAGGATGGAGCCCAAGCAGTATAATCTGACCATAGTGGAGGATGTACCAGTGCGGAATCTGAAGCCTGCTGTGGTGAAGGTTTACGACTACTACAAGAAAAGTAAGACACCGGCACCTGCACTCCCTACAGCTCTCCTGCTTTAACACTCACACCGACTGTCTACCATTCATACATTCAGGATCTAGATATCGGTGAATGTAATTTAAAATATTATGCACACAGTAATGCACTCTGATGCGTATCAAGCAAGATGATCATGCAATGGAAAAAGTGTAGAAGCTATGCATGCACACAAGCTAAAAATCATGTAGAGAAAAACTGCTCTTATCTAATTCATGTCAGTTAATCACACACCCATCATATTTAAGACACGTGGCACTGCCTAACTTTTCTGCTGTAGTGTTTGATCGATCACATGGTTTGATGCAGCTCCTAACCTTCGAGTTTGTGACAGTGTGGAAAAGGCGGAACCCTTTAATGATGAGACATTTTCCTTGGTTTTTAGGTGACGAGGCGGTGAGTGAGTACAGCTCCCCCTGCGCCCAGAGTAAGTACTGAATGGCCACTGTACAGCCTTCCATCAATGACTCAGTATCTGCGCAACGTGAGCAACAATAATGCCAGCTTCAGCTGCTGCAACTTTAATGCAGTGCAAATGAGAGCTAGAGTTTGAGTTTTGACAATGGACATGGATGGTCACCTGAATTGTGTGAATTGTGATAAAGGGATGAGTATCAGGTCAGACTGGTGATAATTTGTATTTATGACAGGAGGATCAACAAAACGGGTAGGAGGGAAAAGTTTTGGCAGAATAAAAACAGGCTTGGGACATTTAAAATATTGGTTGCTGTATTGTGTGAGAAGGCTAGGGGATCAGTGTTCTAGAACAACTTGGGCAGGACATTAGATCCTACATCACTTTTGAGTAGGGATTCCACTGGCCAAATTCCTGGTCTAGTGTGCTGACAATGTAGGCATGCCATGTTTACCTGGGAAAAAAGATCCATCCTGTCCACAACACTCGTGCTGAGGACCCCCTTAAAAATAAAGAACTGAATAAAGGGTATTTATTCAGTATGCCAAAATGTCACATACAAAGTAAATGCAACTGGAGGAAATAAAATGTTCCCTGCTGCTGTTGATTTGTTCATAATAATTGAACATAACAGCTTAGGCTGTACTGTATTCACTGAAAGCAGAGGGAGCAAAAAGTGAATTTCCTCTTTGGTGATGCGATTCTGTTGTGTTCTTGTTGCAGGTGATGAGTTAAACCAGCTGTGAAAGGGGTTGGCGCGACCAGCTACATCACTCTCCCTCCTCTGTGCACTGGACCATGGGAGTGGACTCAAGAGCTCCTATGGATAAAACTTAATGGGGAATGAATCACTTTCCGATGTGTAAAGTCCAGTGATGACTCTAACAAGCTGGCAAATACCCAGTTTGGATTGCTTAACAATGAAGATGTCACCAGGCCAGTTACAAAGTATTCTGAATCAGTGGAAATACTCATGAAAATTTAGGTTTTCAAACGGACACAAAGAATTAAACAAAATCTGTTGCAAACGTGTTTAAATCAATATGAGTCATATCTATTTAAAACCATGGTACCTGGTTCCTCTTTAAACCATTAAAACAATACCCTGTTCGTTGGGTAAGGTATTCAAACCCAGCAATATGGTTGATATCCCTGTGCCTCACTTACTTCTCTTTATGTGACATATCAAAATGCACTTCAATAGCTTGTTGAATATGTGTGCTTTGTAAGGTGAATAACACTAAATAAGCTTATTGAAAAACAAGTATCTTACCTTTTGCAGTTTGCTATATATTGTTATCCAATAGTTTTATTAGTGTGATTGCGAAGCAAACACACTATTGTTATCCAATAGTGTTATTCTTCTTCTTCTTCTTTTCCACCAAATTTTGTCCCGCTTCTCCCCCCAGTTTTTGAGATATCGACCCCAAACCAACTGTAACCCGTCCGGTCTGACCCCGATCGGTGTGCTTGTATACAGCTAAGCCGTACCCGCACTCGACCTCCGGTTTTTGTCGTTTTTTTCATCCCTTTTTTCCCATAAAATCACCCCCCTCACACTTCGTGGCCTTCCCACTCGCTCACTTTTCACTCCATAGCCACCATACCTCACATGTTGCCTCCGAACAAATCACCCAACACTCATCCAAGACCGTCTTGACCCGCACTCATCTTTTTGTCGTTCACTCATCCCTCCATCCTCCCATTGACTTCAATTCATTTTTCAAAGCCCTATCACGCGGTCACACTTCGTCCGTCAGCAACCGTACCTTATATGCTGGCTCAGGTCATGCCACCCAACACTTATTGAAAGCCATACTGACCTGCACTCGTCTTTTTGTCGTTCACTCATCCCTCCATCCTCCTATTGGATAATGCCATCGGCTGTTGGTGTTATTAATGTGTGTTCGACTTTTTAGCACACCTTTGCTCCATCAGGCTACAGAAGGATTATTCTGTATTGTCATGCCATGTCATGGTGTGGTCCCTCAATGAGGAATCTGGTGCAAAAAGAGTTAACTAAGGCTGGTATCCATAAATCCTGATTCAGCACTTTCTCAGTGTCATAACATTACGTTAGATTATGTTAGATACTGTACATTTACATAATTTAATCATTTCATTGCATAGTTATTTCTCATAAAGTAATTTTATTACAACACTCACAATAATATAAAATTTTTTGAAAATACACATGTAATGATTAATGAATAAACTTAGTTGGTAGCCGTCAGTACTGTACTGCCTTGTTTCCATCAGCCACAGTCAACTGCAGTTCAGTGGCTACAGCATAGCTATGACAGTTGACTATTTCATGGTATTATGGATATGGATGCACCTTAGCTTAGACACCACACTTCCAGTACCACACTTCATGCACTGGGGGGCAGGGTGGAGCTTGCCTCCTGGGAAAATAGATAAAAGGGGCAGTGGTGTCAAAGGGCAGGGGGGTGGAGTCCCGAGGAGAAGCTGAGACAGAGTGCTCGCGTGCAGAACATCTCAGATGTTTGACCTGTTTGTTTTTTTTTCTTTTTGTTACATTAATTAAAACTACCGTCTAAATGACATTAGCCCATTTTAAAAAAAAAAAATCTGAACAAACCACAACAAAGAGCGAGGGCTGGCTGACTCTGCAGTGATCCCAAGGAGTGGGCCCGGTGTTTGCCCAGGTTATTAAGAGCCCATCTAGGCTTGTGTATTTTTCTGCCCTTGGGTCTCGGGTTGTAACACATGGGTCATTATCTTGAGGCACAGTTAGTTTTAAAATAACACAAAAGGTAAACAAAGTTCACCTGCTAACAAGCCAGAATGTATAGAAGTTGTGTGCATGGTGTTTATTTAAGAACACAGGACAGTGAACTCAATTTCTACATATCATTTAACACAAAGTAACTATTTACGCAGTGACACAGACTTTTTAAAGCACACGAGGTCTTGTTACATTGACACAAAATGCAAAAATTGTGTCTTTGCAAACAAGTCTGCAATAACATGCTCAAATAGGCACACTAATGACTGTTATTGAACTCACTCTGGAACACTGCAGGCACTAGTTTTACATGAGTGTTTATTTATAGGAGTAACTTAGCTGCTACCCATGATGAGTTCTGACTGGAAACACTGTCGCCCCCTGCCATTTGCCAATATTGACATTTTTGGTCAATAAATACCTCGCTCGGTGATCTGTGTGAGTGTTCAGGATAACGTTCATGCAAAGGATTGGGGGGAATGAAGGAGGGGATTGAGGGGAAGGGTCATGAGAGCAGAGAGGTGGGCCTTTTTGTTTGAGTATAAATCAAACTCTCTCAGAGCCATTTTCCATCTCTCTCCGGAATCAGAGAGAGTGTGAGAGAGAAGACAGGTGGACGTCCATTGGTATATTTTTCCATCTGTTTCTGATGCTGGCTCCTCACCATGCTGGGTCTGCTGATAACCACCTGCCTGCTTCTGCAGAGTGCCATGTCCAGACGAAGCAATGAACCGTAAGTGGATCCATTAGCCAGGGCTCAGTCAGCTCCTTTATGTGGTCAAGTGTAGGATCATGATTTAATTTAATGCTCAAAATAGTTTAATCACAAAATAGATTGCAGTGTACTTCCTTCACTCTCAAAACTTAAACTATGATGTACTCAATTTTTTGGTAAAACATTTTTACACTTAAAAATATTGAGTAAATATTAGAGCTATGAAATCATTTAAATATACCTTATGAATTGAGTAAATGTAAGTAAAAAATTTAAGTAGATCTGAATAACTACATTTAGTATCATGACACAAAATTGAGTAGATATAATTAAAATCCTAAGTCAATGCAATAGTAACTCTAAGTCAAAACCACTAAAAAAATGAGTAGATATAATGGAAATGCTAGGAAGATGTAACTGAAAGCAGGATTATTATTTAACAAAACAATTTAATTCATACTGGACTAGCAATTATCAGACTAAACATTGCATTTACTTGACTTTTTAACTATATTTACCCTACATCATGGCAAGTTACTGACACTGCTATTACTACAGCCTTTTATTTAGGTAACAACAAAACCACAAAAACTGACATGGTAGGAGGGAACTACATGAAAGGGGAACACAGGCACACTCACGGTGGGTAAAACGACACACAACAGTCCATCGCCGCAAGGCATGGTGGGAAGCTCCGCCCACTACCCCCAACACATGGCGACCATGTCATGACATTTAGCGTAACTTGCTCAATTTCTTAAGTTGTTGAAGAAGATGAAGAATATTGATTTGGAATGAGTAATAATTGTAGTTCTTGAAACTGATCAGTATAATTACTTCTTTCTCAAATACTTTGATTGAAATTTACCAAAAACATTAAGGACATCTTAAAAACATAATTTGTTAGTCAAATGCTAATTTCTTTTCATGAAATAAACTTAAATAATACATGTAAATTTAAAAGAAAATTAACTGTTGGATTTTTAGGCATTTATTTTGGTATGTCCAACTCAAACAATCACTTATGTGATATTCAAAGATTTTATTAAGGTACTATAGCTTTTTATTATTGTGATATTTACAAAGCCACTGAATTATTTTTTAGAGTGTTCCTGCTGATAGTGACAATAATACTCATAATAATTACACCGATTATCTTAAAGAATATTACAATGACAACTTAAAAGTGCATTTCTTGAAGAAAATGCAGAGTGTGATTGCAACCTGGCAGCGAAAATGTGGTAACGTGTGGTAAAGGTTGTTGCTGGATGGTTGCTAGGCTGTTGCTAGGTGGTTGCCAGGGTGTTGCTAGACGGTTGCTAGGGTGTTGCTAGGCGGTTGCTAGGGTGAACAATATGGTGGCTAGGGACACACCCACCTTTGGTGAGTGTTGGGTCACATGACCTAAAGCACCAAATCAGGTCCCGTGTCTATTGGTCAAATGGTGACCGAGTGGTAAGGCTTTGAGAAGTTCACTGAAGTGAATGGGAGGATGGAGGGATGAGTGAACGAGTAAAGGACGAGTGTGGAGTCAGTATGGCTTTAAATGAGTGTTTGGTGGCATGACCTGAGCCAGCATATGAGGTACTGTGACCGCAGGCTGAAAGGTGACCCTGCAGTAAGACTTTGAAAAATGAATTGAAGTCAAAGAGAGGATGGAGGGATGAGTGAACGACAAAAAGACGAGTGCGGGTCAAGACGGTCTTGGATGAGTGTTGGGTGATTTGTCCGGAGGCAACATGTGAGGTATGGTGGCTATGGAGTGAAAAGTGAGCGAGTGGGAAGGCCATGAAGTGTGAGGGGGGTGATTTTATGGGAAAAAAGGGATGAAAAAACGACAAAAACCGGAGGTCGAGTGCGGGTACGGCTTAGCTGTATACAAGCAACCCGATCGGGGTCAGACCGGACGGGTTACAGTTGGTTTGGGGTCGATATCTCGAAAACTGGGGGGAGAAGCGGGAGGTGGAATTTGGTGGAATAAGAAGAAGAAGAAGAATAAAACTATTGCAATCACACTAATGATAGTAATATCTGAAAGTTGTATTTCCACAGTTCTTTTCTTCACTGGCTAAACAATTGAAAGGCATTTCCTAATTTTTATAATAATTAAATTCACATTGGTTAAATTAAATGAATATAAATTTAATTGTATCGTTTTATGTTATATAATGTTCATTATTATATATTAATAAAAATACATTTATTTACATAAAAATTAAAGTTAGTAATATCAATGTGTTGTTGTTTAAAATGCCTGAACCTCAGGTCCGTTCAAACAGGGATGGGGCACAGCAGTTTATGAGTCAGCTCCCTGTCAGGGCAATCACTGTTAAACTATTAAAATAAAAGGCAACATTATATTACTATATACAGCACATATCTCTTCATGAATATGATTTGTGATTGTTAATTTCTACTTCTGAAAGCACAAGTTGCTTCAGCCAGAAGGAACTGTTGGTTTCTGCTCACTATACAACAATTAATTGTACGTCTCATTTAGACAACAGTTTATTTTGTGCTTCTTAGTGTAATTATGCATTAATAAATATGCACGTAATTATGCCTGCATCATTTCCTGCATGTTACATAATCATCTTCAAACAGTTTGGGGCTCTAGCCAATATGTGTGCACTCCTTGTTGCATATATACTAAAGGTATGGAACACTGTAAAACCTTAAACTTGCAGTAATATGTAAATGTTGTTTTAAATGTCAAGAACTATGCAGACTCTGACAGAAGAATAATTAGATCATTTTGGTAGCTGAGAATATAACATTCAACTTTATAACAGTCAAGTTTGGTGGCTTTCCAGAAATCTTTCATGTGTATGGGGATGTGTGTACTTCCTTGCACCTTATCTTCCTCCCCCTCTTTTTCTTTTCATTTTAGTATTTATCTGGTGACAGTGACCTCCCAAACTGTGGGGGGCAGCACTGAGACACTATGTGCCCAAGTACATCACGTGAAGGAACCCCTCTCTTTTGTGGTTACTCTGGAAATGGAAGGTGCCAGCGAAACCACTCTCCTGCAGGAATCAGTCACAACTGAGTTCCATCGCTGTGTGCAGTTCCAGGTCTGCTTCTCGAAAATAATTTGGTTACTGTTGGGCTTAACAGAATTGTTAAACATGTCATCAGATATAGTAATGGTTGTGACCCATCTGCTAAACAGGAATGTACAGCAATGTAATAAGATACAAAAAATGATGAATAGATTGATACAACTTCATATACCCCATCACACATACACACATAAACACAAACACACACACACTCACACTCATTACATTCCCCCCTCTTTCTCTGTCTCAGGTTCCCTCTGTGGTCACTGACACCGTGGTAACCATTCATGCTTCTGTCCAGTGGGGGAGAAGGTGTCTGAGCAAGGAAACCAAAATCCTGATCAAACCAACCACCTACCTCACCATTATCCAAACAGACAAGCCTGTGTACAAACCAGGACAGACAGGTAATTTTTAGATACTGTTGGTTTTTATTCATTTCCTTGATTACTATTAACAATCAACTGTGAGATTTAGTGCAATGAAACAATTAAAACATTAATATGGATTGGATGCATTAAAAAATAAAAAGCCTGTTACAATTTGCAAGTAATCCCATGCCTTAACACATTGACATTAACATTGACAACTCTACAAAGAATAGGATCAAACTACCACTGTCAAACAATAGTGTAGAAGGGATTTCCACTGAAACTAATAATCACTCAGGAAGTAATTTACCAGATGTTTGTATTGAGGATGACAATCCATTTGAGCAATACTTTATGATGAAATAAATCTGTATTATGAAATATGAAATATTAATACATTAGCTACAGTTAAAGTGGATGTTTAAGCATTCAAGTTAAGAAACAACTGAGAAACATTATAAAGATATGTATAGTTATAAAGTTATAAATATCGTATATTTTTGCAGTTGTTGGTACAAATGTTACTGAGAATTTTCTTGACAACAGAGCTTCACTGTCTTTGTCTTTTGCTCCAGTCCAGTTCCGCATCGTCTGTCTGGATTCCAGTTTAGCGTCTTACAGCCAAGTGGTAAGAAATCATTGTGTGTGAACAGACTGAATCAGGGAGATAACAATTATTGTAAGTAGACAGTAAAGACAGATATGAATTTTAAATATGTGATTTAACTCAAATATGTGGTTTAACTCAAATACATAAAATAAAAAGACTGAAAATGACATGAATAGACTTGAAATAAAATGTCATTGATTATCTCTTTAGCCTTATTGTGACAAAATATCTGCCTCTGTAATTATATGCTGGAAGCGTTGTAGGGTACAAGGACAGGATTAAGGAAAGCAGCATGCTGAAGGTCAGAGTTCACTCAGAGAGATTTTGTTTGATCAGAACCTCTGAACAAATAGATCAAGACCTTTGAAAAAAGAGATGTAAATTGCAGAAAGAGGGAGGCTGTTTTCAGTTGTGATGTCAAAACACAAAATACTTTTAAAACTGTGAATCTTATTGGATGAAGCATAATTTTTCTTCTGGTTTTCTTTTGCAGTACAAGACTGTGGAGTTGCAGGTATGGCACCTTGTATAGTGAGAGCAGTTTTCAATAAAATCCCTGTATCTCCTCTTTAGGCAGGCATGATTTCCACATCAAAATCTGGTACAAAATGAAACAATACAGTCATTATGTGTTTGAGGCTTGCAAATGATATTTATCAAAATTATCAAAATTTGTTTTTGTTTATCCACAGTAAGAATTTGCTTTGGAGTTTCTGTGCAAGTTTGTATTCATTCCATGGATTTACAAATGCCAGTGTTTTACAGTGTGCTTCAATGCTTTAGACCTTTTTTGGTGAATGACAATGAACAACTAGCTTGGGCTTTCCAGTCA
The DNA here is from genome assembly GCA_019176425.1 of Megalops atlanticus. NCBI lineage: Eukaryota > Metazoa > Chordata > Actinopteri > Elopiformes > Megalopidae > Megalops > Megalops atlanticus. Next base: position 21,444,191 of record CM032877.1, on the reverse strand, counting down.
AGTACAGTATGGGAGAGTGTGGCTGCCCATCTGAGAGGCTCAATCAGTCCACATACTTCCAGGGAGGCATAGCCAATCGGAGAAGAAAGACCTACAGGCCACACCTCCCCAGGAGATTTCACATTCCAGGCACATACATCTCTCACCATCTATCACTTGGTCTTCTGAGGGTTGGCCAGTCTGTTTGATGCCCTAACCATGCCTCTTCTCACTTCTGTTGTTCTGTCTTCCTCTCTTTGTTCTCTTCTCAAAGGACCCTGAAAGGAACCGTATTGCCCAGTGGTTGAACCAGTCCACCACCAGTGGCATTCTGGACCTGTCCCACCCCACAACCACTGAGGCCAAGCAGGGTGTCTATACCATCACCGCCTGGACTGAGAAGGATGAAAAAACCACCCACACCTTTGAGATCATAGAATACGGTCAGGACCCATTTTTGTGTGACTAAGAATAAGTTTTGCTGGTGCAGATGTACCCACTGATTTGCTAAAGCTCAATGTGTCATCTTATATTTGGATGTCACCCAGTCCTGAATCATTGCATGTTTTTGTAACTTGAATCATAGGGGCTTGGCGGTGTGGATAATGGTTGTTGTTTACAGTATAAAAAAACCTGGTCAGTTTTCCACATTTCACACATTTTCCCTGAAGAGAAATATTTTGGTTACTGAAAAAGCTGAAGCTTGTTTTTATCCTGTTTCTTTTAGTCCTACCCAAGTTTGAGGTGAAAGTCCACCTCCCTGATATGATAACAGTTTGGGACACAGAAGTGGCAGTGAAGATTTGTGGGAGGTAAGTGACATTAAGGGTTCAGAGTCTCACAGGTGCTTGTCAGTAGCACACAATAAACACACCGAGGGCTGTATCACAAAGGGTGTGTAAACAGTTGTGTTTCTGGAGACAACACAATCCTCTCAGCCCTAACCAGCCCAGTTCCAGGGTGGGAGGTTTGCACCTCACCTCAGGTTCCACTTCCTTCATTTTACCTGTTTCAACAGAGACAATTTGTGCTTTCGTATTGTTTTTATCTGTTGCAGTGGATTATTCCCTTAATTATACTATGGTACAGACCACACTGATGGCCCTTACCAAGTGTATTTGTAAGTTCTTAACGCAGTTTGGTTCAACAAAACTTCCACTGGTTATGTTTGTCACAGAATCGCCCTGCATGCCTTCTAACACAGATGCCCAGTTATGTAAATTGTGCTGTTGGCTCTCATGTCAGTGGTTGTGTGTTTGTGTCCAGGTACACCTATGGGAAGCCTGTCCTAGGGACAGTGAAGATACAAGTGTGCTGCAGGCCTGAGTCTAACCCTCGGGTTCCATATATGCTTCCTCCTGGCATCTGCAGGTCTGAGCCTACCACTGCAAAGGTAAGGAATTCATTGAGGGGCTATGGACCTAATGTTTTATGAGAGCCCCAATTCTGCAAGTATTGACAGAGATATCATTACATTAATAATAAAGATATATATGAACAATATAAAATCTAAAACACTTTCTTTGTATTATGTGTTATATGTTTGTGTTTAATAGGGGCCTTAAGTTTTTCTGCAGACCATATGGTCTACAGAGTATTCCAGTCATTATCTTAAAGAACTGTGGGCATTCCAATGTCGGCAATCCTGGTGCAATCAACCCAACAGCTGGATGAGTGTAGCTTGCTGTAGCTTGCTACAGGTTACTGCCAAATGAATGAAACCTAAAATATTTTCACGGTGTTGTGCCACTGTGAGCTGCCAGAATAGCTTCAATGTGTCTTAGCATTCATTCGGCAAGTGCCTGGAACTCTTCTGGAGAGATGCAACTCCAGAACTTCTTCCATGAGAAATTCTCTCCTTTGGTATTGCTGATGGTGGTCAAAAGATCTGTCGCAGGCTGTCATCTGACCATGTTACTTTTTTCCACAGCTCAGTAGACCACTGCCTGTGTGCTTTGCAGACCTTTACTCAGAAGACATGCATTTTAGATATAATAAGGAGATACACTATAACATGACCATGGTATCCCTCTCTGTGATGTTCTTGATGGATTGTTCTTCATGAAATTACCTGCTCACACCACAGATTGATATTTGCAGTCAGTTGATTCAAATGATTTGTTCTTTCTCTGTTTTGCATTGCTTCATGTGTCTCAGAGCAATACAGGGACTTCATTGTCAAGGAGTATGTGCTCTTGATCACAATTGCCACTAGCTGATGATGTCTTTCCCTCAGGCTTCCATGCCAACATTACTTTAGCCACTGTTCCTCATGAAACATCAGCAAGTTGAGCAGTCTTCACCACTGAATCTACTGCAAATGTGCCCCAACAATCACCCCTTTCAAGAAGTCACTGAAATCTCCTCCTGTAGCTATGGTAGCCAAATAATGGGCAGCTGGGCCTGCTCAGTATTTTTATACAAGACTCTGAGCATTATGGGATATTAATTGCTTAATTAACTCAGGAACCACACCTGCATGGAAGCATTTGATTGATGTACAGTTCTAGCTGACTAATTTTCTACAACAAATTTCAAGTTTGAGTGGCTATCAAAATACCAAACTGTGTTAGCTAGCAAGCTTGATAGACACAAACACATGCATACATTCATCCCATTGAGTAACGATCAACTCAAAATGTCAGCTAATTTTAACTTTGACCATCAGCTGCATGTTCACTGGCAACAATTCACAGCAAAAAGTAAATTTCAGATGACGTGATCATTCACATCCTGGATTATACGCCAGACATCAGTGTGCATTCCAGTCTTAGCCCAAATTCCATGGCAAAAAGAAACAACACTGACAACAACATTTGCTGCTAACATTACAAACAGAGTTTGTTGTATAGGGCGGGTTTATGGTCGTATTTGCTTACAAAGTATAAGACTGGTAGGATGTAGGAGTAAGACTAGTAGGTTACAGAAAGTCATACATATTGCACACTCTTAATGCCTCCAATCAAATAATGTTCAGAAAGTACAAATATGCAGGAATGTATGCCAGTGTAACTTACTAACCACAGAAAAAGACCAGCCTAATCAATATACCAATTAATCAGCTCAGCCCAAATTAGAAACTGTTTTTTTTTCCTCAATCAAGAGACCCAGTGTACAGTGTGTGTGTAAATGTATTATATGTATAAAGGAGCCAAATCACAAAGACCTATCTGGCTCATGAATTGACTAAATACTGCAGAATGGCAGAATGATCTCAGAGGGGCCTGTCTGACTGCTGCCAATGTATGACTGTTTGCCCCAGACTGACAAAACTGGATGTGCCACACGAGTGATCAACATGACTGAATTTCGCTGGGCCATACAGGAATATATTGGCAACTTTATTGTGGAGAGTGAGATTGAGGAAGATGGAACAGGTGAGTATCTGTGCCTTATCTTTATTCACTTTCATTCTGACTTTAATGCATATTTTCCTAGAGCCCATTTGGTCCCACAAAGGTAATCACTGGCAACCAACTCACAAAAAGACATCACCCTTTGTTACACGAACAAAGATGTATAGTGTACAAAGATCTGTCACATCTTTGAAATACCACTTTAATATGTATCCCTATTGTTGTGAATTACATTTTGACATTGAAATTGGATTTGGCAGTGGTTGTTTGAATCAAATGACAAAATGTGTACTTTTGAAAAACCATAAAAAAGAGACACATCTTTTGAAATTTGAGTCCTGTCCAGTGTCATCTGAGGCCAATGACCATCTGACCTCCAATGGCTGTCTTTTTTAGGTGTTGTGTTGAGGGGCCGTGGCAGTACAAAGTTTACTCCAAATAATGTTTTTCTTGAGTTTCAAGATGCCCCCTCAACTTTCAAGCCAGGAATAGACTATGAAGGAAAGGTAACAATGCTCCTTTAGGCCCTGTTTTATTACTATGTACACTAGTGTGACTGTGGAGAAGCTGGCCAACACTTCTCCCATAAATGAGCCAAAATGAACAAAAGTTTAAAAGAAACAATAATTCATTTTAAAATACAATGAACCAAAACAAAGAAACCAGCCTATGCAAACCACCAACAGGGACAAAATGAGCCCTCCCCCTGCTCTCCAGCCACACCTGTATTTAATCACCTTTCAATTACTCAGGTGTGATTTGTTAGCCAATAGGCTGGTTCCCCTACAAATTTCCAACATGTGCACACAATTAAGAAATGATTGATTCACAATTGACAATTAATCTCTAGGGAGAGGTGGTGAAGGCTCTCCTTCACAGTGACATTTAATGTTTGTTATATCTGTTAACAAATTTCAATATTCATCAGACAACTTAAATTTTAAAACAATGTCAAAGTCAAGCCATGTGTTATATAATTTAAACACATACTGTATATATCAGTCAGATATGATTGTGTGGCATACTTTACATTACAGTGGCCTTCTACCTGTATAATTAAACTATTGTTACAATGTACTTAAACAGCATATGTCAACTTGTTACACAGTAGTTACTGTAAATGTAAGTTACCTGTGAAAATATTACATTTACATGACATTAGTCATTTAGTAGGAAATGTAGTGCAATGTGATGAAATTAAGAGTACAGAGTTAATTACTTTAAGAGCAGAATGGCTATGGCATTTTGTCACATGTGTGCCACATGTTTCAGATCCTTGCGAAAAGAGCACTGTACTTCCCTGTGCCCAACGCATCCATCTACCTTTACGCATATTATGGATCCAACTCTGAAACCAAACCCTTGATACTGACCACTGACAGCAAAGGTGTGGCCTACTTCTCACTGGACACCAGCTCCTGGGGGTTGGAGTCTGCCTTCCTTGAGGTCAGACTCCTTGTCTCGTTATTGTTAGTGTTCCGATAAAGTTACAGATCAGGTGATTGAAAAGGTAATTGTAAAAACAATAAAAGTACTTAACAGGGGCTTAATGTGACATCAGTTATCAAATGAACAAATAGAGACTAAAAGTTGCACATTTGTAAGATGAAAAGACTACTGAGAAAAGAAAATCACAAGAAAATTGTCAAATACATATTAGACGATTGTGTGTAACATGGCACCAAATGTGATTGATAAAAGTTTGAATCTTTTAAAGTTTCGCATAAACACAAACTATGGCTATAACAGCAAATGTGTATTCAGAGAAAAAATGTGTATTTGTAATGAATTGTTAAAAAATTGTCCTTTGCACAAAAAAGGCTTAGTATGTCTTTACTCAAATTTTTCTCCATACATGTTCAGTCTGACTGAGTTGATCCTTAGCATCCATGGCAGGATAATTAGTGTTCTGGTGAGTTGATGTAGAGTGATATTTTTTGAATGAATGTTTTCTTCTACCTGTGCTCCTCTGAATACAGGCACGGTCCTCACCAAAGGTGTCGGAGGTTTGGTATGGTTTCTTTCAAGGAAATGCTGAGACTGTGCATCATACAGTTAAAGCATTTTATTCAAAAAGCAAGAGCTTCGTGAAGATCAAGCAGGCAAAAGGGCAGCTCCCATGTGATGAGGATGGTCGGCTCCTGGTGCAGTACATCATCCAAGAGGAAGAGCTTAGTGGGCAGAAAAACCTGGACTTTTTCTACCTGGTGAGTTTTCATGTCTCACATATAAAGGTTTTAGTGAAACCCTGCAGCTAGCAGATGGGGATGGGGGTGGGGGAAGAGGTGTAGATACGGGTGACCACAGGTGCTTGCTTGAGTGCAAGAACATACAGAAGGCTAAGACGGACTTCCATTTGCAGATACTGATCCTACAGATGGAGCTCATGGTGTTGTGTCATTAGACTATAACCAGGTGACTCCAGATGACCCCTCCTTTCTTACCCAGGTCCTGTCCAAAGGGAGCATGGTCCAGCACGGCAGTTCTCCAGTGACATTGAGTGACGGAGAAGGTGACGAATCCTGAAAGAGGATCAGTCTTCTCAGCTGCGTTGTGTTTGTGAAATACAGTACATGAAAGAGCATTCCACCATTATACAGACAAATCATGAAAGGTTGTCATGTGTGGTACCTTTGTATAGCCGAACACCTTACACCGGAAGTTTCCTTGTGCAATTATGCATTTTTGGTTTTTGTTCCAGTTAAGAAAGGGGAGCTGTCCTTAACGCTGCAGCGGATGGCAGAGCTGGTCCCTTATGCCCAGGTGGTGGTGTACACGGTGCTGCCTATGGGTGAGATTGTGGCAGACAGCTCTGACTTCCCCATCCAGTTGTGCTTCAGGAACAAGGTAACAAGCACCTGCTCTGCAGGGAGGTTGGGATAGTCACAGCACTGACAACAGATTAAATGTGAATGTCACTACCAGGAAGGTGAAAAACCCTAAGCTGTGTTTTTACCATTCTCTGTTTGCTGATGCATTGATTTTTGGTGGGACAGTGGGGTGAGACAAGGGCGGGGTATTGTGAAATGTGGACAGTATCGATGGGTGACATTTGTAACCTTGCCTGGCCGTCAGCTGCCTGCTGTATTTCTTCTGGTTGTTTCCCACAACTTTACTGTCGTACACTTTTTACTTTTTTTCTGAAGTAAAGAAGCTGCACAGGATTTGGAATAGTCTAGATTCATTCAGTGACTCACTCACTAACTCACTCCAAATACTAGGAGTACCACATTTTGCCACTAGATCGCAAAGTCCCAGGTATGTAGCTCCATGGTTGTTCTGTGCTGTGACTGAAATGTATTTGTAGAAATTTTAGTACCCACTGACCAGCTATTCACCAGGGTAATGGTGGTAATGAATTTTTATCACTAACATCTGAAAATGGCAGTATAGCAGTTGTACATCTGATAAACAGTGCTGCTCTGTCCTTGTTTTATTCACAGGTCATATATGGGGCTTAATAACTGCTTGATATTTTTGTTCCAGGTGTCTCTCCAGTTCGCCTCCCCCCAGCAGCTCCCCGGGGAGAAGACGTCTCTGGAGCTGCAGGCCCAGCCGGGGTCTCTGTGCTCCCTGAGGGCCATCGACCAGAGCGTCCTCCTAAAGAAGCCAGAGAAGGAGCTCAGCGCAAAGGCGGTGAGACTAGACCCCGAGCGGCCCCACCCAATCGCTACCACAGCCTGGGATACTTCCCAAAGAGAACTGCTGTTTGTGCCTTTTTACCTCATCATGGAGTGTTGACCCAGCTTGTGTAAATGCGATTGAGGCAATACTGGAGTCATGAGGGCAGGAGTGTGGCCGTCTGTCCCTCCCTCCTTCCCTCTCTAATTTATGCTAAACTTTTTCCAGGAAATTTCCATTACATCTCAACAGAGTGACTTTACTGATCAAGAGACAAGCAGAGACAATTGCATTAGTGTGTTCATGCAATAATTCAGAAGAATGTAAGAACACTGATTTATTTCACAATACAAATTTATGAAAATGACTATAAATATCACTCTCCCACTCTCTGCCTACCTTCACCCTCAGGTATATGATAGACTACCTTTCCAGAGGCTGAATAACTATCCGCAACAGGTAGATGATTGGGAGGCCCCTCCCTGCCTTTCCAGACCGGAGAGAACCTGGAACCGGAGGAAACGCAGCATATACTTTAATCCCTCAGATGTGAAAGATGACACCTACAGGATCTTTAAGGTAAGGGCCTCATGTTCCCAGCTATGTGACTGGATGTAGGACTAGAGGGCTGCAGGTTCATGTCCTGGGTGGGGCACAGCTGCTGCACTCTTTCAGTATGGCACCTCATCTCCACTGCATTAGTGAATGTTCAGTTGCGTAGGTGTAGAATGGGAGGTGTATAAGCCGCTTATATATAAATGAACTCCATAAGATGGTTTGGCTAATATTTTAAATATTATCAAAGATGGTTTGGCTAATATTTTAAAGATTATCATCATTTTAAAAATAAAAGTATTCTTAAAATGATTCTACCAAACCAATTCTAGCTATATTTTAAAAGATGTCTAGTAAAACTTTGCCTGCCCTACAATAGTGATTGCATTTATTAGATTTATAAACTGTGATACTTGGTCAGTTTTACATGATTTTTTTTATGTGCTGATGTTAACATCAGAGCCAAAAAACTGCTATCATTTATTTTGTTCTACACCTGAGGCTCACATCAGTCTGTTCCCCATCATCCTTGAATTCATGACAATATGAAATGCTGTACTACAATCTGAACTCTGGTTTAAGACATGCACCATTTCTTTCATGGGGTTTTATTAACACTCTCTTAAATTTCCCTCTTACTGGAATTCTCCCATTCAGAAGAAAGCAAAATCCACCAGATTTGAAGTTATTGGTGGATTGTTTGTAAATGAAATCCCTTAGAATCCAACACCTCAGTGCATGTCTTGCATGTTTCACATGCAGTCTGATTGTCTTGGTCCTATATTACTACATTTATGTATATGGTCACTATGCGCATGCACAGTTATCTAGTCCCTAATTGGTCTTGATAATGCTGAACGCACATCTGTATTTCAAATTAATGGTGCACAAAGTCTACATTTACTTTCACCTTTTGATTATCATGAACAGACCTCCAACAGCACAAATGTTTAAATATCCTTTGTGAGGCCATTGCCAATCTGACAGTCTGATACGATCTAATCACTCCGCTGAAAAGACCAGCAGGACAGAACTAGAGAAAAAATGAACCCAGTCGTTATAAAATCTTCAGTTTCCATGATATGCAAAGAGGTCATTTTCTCTCAGTAAATGTATTGATGATGGTTTTTTACCCTTATTTCAGGGAACTGGCATTAAGGCCCTGACCAACTTAGAAATGAAAACACCTGTCCCTTGTCATGGTATGATGTGTTTACTTAGTGCTCGTTTCTCCACTGTGGAGGTATGACTTCATTATTGAAATGAATTCTTGCAATGAATTGCAAACATGATGGATGAGTTCACTCCTAAAAAGTTCCCCAAATTTTCCCTCTTTTTTAACAATGTCAACTAGACCGAATGCCGCTAGTTGGAGTTGGATTTTCAAACAGATTGGGAGGAAGAGGAGGAGTAGGAGTAGGGGGAATTCCAGGACCACCGGGCATACCAGTAGTAGCTGCAGCGGTCCCCAACATGCTATCACCAGCTGTGCCTCCGGAGACCTCCATGGAGCCACCCAGAGAAACCATTCGTACCTTCTTCCCCGAGACGTGGATCTGGGAGCTGGTACCAGTGAGGTGCATATGACAAATACTGTATCCCTGCTGGAACCACAGACAGGCCCCAGGACAGACATTTACCCAGAGCTTAACCTCACAAACCTGAGAACATTTTCACCTGAATCTAACTCTTCTCACTGAATATCAAATTGTGTAGTAGAAAGAGAATATGTACCTGCTAGTGTTGCATATCATTCTTAATCGGACACCACTGCATACGGGAATACATTTAAAACAACAATAGAAAACGGCTTTTGAGGAAGAAAAAGATTTTCATTGTTGATACTTTTTTACACACACATATGCATACATAGTACTGGCAAAGACATGGGACCTAAACGTGTATATTTTTGACAAGAGTGACTCACAGAGACACTCAATGAGTCCCCTGTGGTTACTTTTTGACTTGACCTGTCAGTCTAGTCTAGTTTTGCATGAATCCTGTTATGGAAGTCAGCGAATCTGTGTAGAATTAAATTAGCATTGATCTAAAGAAAGCTGAGATTTTCACAGTTGCTATCATATAGGACATTAGCAAATTAGCTCATGGTATTTTTTCAGTTTGTTAGTTTCTTGAAAAGGTTAAAGTCCCTTCTGATTATGCTATAATCTGTATTTCCTGATACACTGGGCTCCCTTCTTCTCCCTCCATGCAGAGATTCAGGCTCAGTGAGGGTGGAGCAGACTGTCCCAGACACCATCACGAAATGGGTGGCAAACGCATTCTGCACCTCGTCAGCTGGATTTGGCCTGGCCGCCAACACGGGCCTCACAGCCTTCCAGCCTTTCTTCCTGAGCCTGACACTGCCGTACTCCATCATCCGTGGGGAGGTGTGCACACTGAAGGCCACGGTCTTTAACTACCTCTCCAAATGCATCATGGTGAGACACTGCTCAGTTCACTGCCACCAGTCCCTTCAATAGTCATCCTATGTTAATCAGTAAAAAGTCGTTCAAATGTTAAAAGGTCATTTATGCTCCCTAGTGTTGGTTGATTCTCATTCATTTCATTACCAACAGACAAGATTCACTTTCTGTGAACAAATTTAAATAGCAAATATGTGTTTCATGATAAAGTGAATGAATGATGATGAAGCCTCCCTTGACCATTGACTTTTACCACACCTCTGCTGAACTTGAAATGTGTTTTTTTTTGTAGAAGTCTGGCTTTTTGAAATTCCTCTCATAAAATGAAACCTTATGTCAGCAGTCGGTCTTGAAGTGTTACTCCGACCACTGCTAGCCCAATTAGTAAAAACTGCCTGTTTGAATGTGAGTGTTTATGTGTGTCTGTGTTTCCTGTACCTTCAGGTGCAGGTCAGCCTGGCGGAATCGACGCAGTTCACAGCTCAGCCGTGTGAGGGCTGCCAGTACAGGCGGTGTCTCTGTGGAGAGGAGAGTGACACCTTCAGCTGGGTCCTCACCCCAACCTCTCTGGGTGAGTCGCTGTGACCCCCCCAGCATGGCACATTGGGGGAACATTCACCCTCTGTAACATCTCAGCCAGCTTTTATATTGCCTCTAAACACAGAATTCTTTAGCTTCCAACAGAAGTGATGTGAGTGAGAGGTGCCGTGTGTGTGTGTGTTAGTGAGGCTGTGTCTGTGCTCTCCAAGGTGAGGTGAGCATTAAAGCGAGCGCAGAGGCCCTGAGCACCGAGGACCTGTGTGGCAATGAGGTGGTCACCGTGCCTGAGAGGGGACAAATCGACACTGTGGTCCGAAAGCTGCTGGTGGAGGTGAGAGACCACCCTGTTGCACTACACGGCCATTTCTCTGCTTACGTAATGGAGGAAGCAGTGTACTTGGTTAAGCAAGGTACTCAGCTGGAGGTTGCATGCTTTACATACATATTAATCACTAAATGCCAGTTTTATAGATATGGACAAAATATTGTAAAACTGACATAAAATATGTTGTGAAGTATGTCCCCAAAGTGCATGCCATATATATGAAAAACATCCTGTAAATTCCAACACATATGAAAAATATATTCATTATATCTGGGGTTTCATATTGGTTTGTGTTACTCTTTGATAAAGTTCATTATAACTGATCTCTCTGTTTCAGCCTGAGGGCACAGAGCAGACCATCAGCCACAACGCCCTGCTGTGTCCTAAAGGTCACACCTCTTTCCTCTCCCTCACCCACTAAAACAATGTAACACATTAGGGACATTTTCAAGTTTTATTGTTTGTCAAAATATATTGACCATTAGAAAAAATTTGCCACTTGGTGTTTTTGCATTTGATTTTTTCATATGCACTGTGAAATGTAGAAGCATAAAAATGCAATTTAAACTTCAAAATCTGTTTCATTTGTGATTCACTGCCTTGAATTGTTTTACTGAAAGTTAATGAGGCCACAGGGTTTTTATCATTAATGGAATCACCCTATAATGAAGACCATTAGTTTCCTGCTGTTGTTACACAGTCTAAAGTGGAACTGGGTGTTGTTTAGTCTGCCTGTCATCCCTGTGTCCTCCAGAGGGCGCTGTGGAGAAGGATATTTCTCTTGAGCTGCCAGAAGTCTTTGTGGAGGGTTCTGCCAAGGCCTTTCTCTCAGTACTGGGTGAGAAATCTCTTCCTCCTCCTTGTTTTTTAATCAAGGCCTATTTCCACATATACACAATCAGCTCTGGATTAGTGAAGCTGCTAAGATGTAGAAGTGATAAATACCAGAAGGATAAATACCAGACATAAATAGAGTTTTGTTGGGCGTGTACGTGCTGACAGTGTAGTAGTCACTGTGCCTGATTAGTGCATGTTTTCATTTTGCTGTGGATGTTTGTGTGTTTGTGCTGTATGTTTTTCATTTGCCTGTGATGCTGGTGTTACTGTGCATTGTTTGTTGGTGTATGTGTGCATATGTGTATGGGTGTGTGTGTGTGTGTGTGTGTGTGTGTCTGTGTTGATGGTGGGTGTGGCCCCTCTCACAGGAGACATGATGGGGCGCGCTATGAGGAACCTGGATGGCTTGTTGGCCATGCCGTACGGCTGTGGAGAGCAGAACATGCTGCGCTTTGCCCCCAACATCTTCATCCTCAGGTACCTGGAGAGCACCGGACAACTGACACCAGAGATCAGGGCCAAAGCCATCACCTTCCTGGAGAGTGGTGAGTAGGGGGTGGGGCCAGAGCGCCTGCATCTCATTGGCTATTGTACAGGTGAGGGATCACCAGCATTGCATCTTGGTTACACATTTCACAGACTTATTTTCGTTAAGGTTTTACAGGAAATGTTCACACACACAAGTTCCCAGATTTGTATTTCTAACTCACGCATATTTACTGTAGGAATTGAAATTGGCTGGTTCCCTTTGAGGAAATGCAGCTGTGCCACAACTACATCGGCAGTGTTGGCAGATGCCCTCCCGCCTCTATATTGTATGTCAAAGGGAGGACAGAGCTTCTCTATGCTCAATCTCTCCTGCAGGTTATCAGCGGGAGCTGAACTACAAGCACAGAGATGGCTCCTACAGTGCCTTTGGACAGAGTGACCCCTCAGGGAACACCTGGTCAGTCTGAGTGTCTGCTGTCTCACTCCTTCCCCCACACAGAGGATGGAAAATCTTCACTGCTCCTCACCTGCAGCCTCACCTGTGCTAAGAGATGCAGGGAGACTTCACTGAACTCTTCACTGTGACACCACCATTGTTGCACCACATCACACCTGTATTTGCCTATGAGCGGCTTAGGTCATGAATATTAATGAATATCTGTCTATCCTCTAATTGGTATTTCCCTTGCAGTGGTCCACTAAGAGATTAAAAATAGCTGCTGCAGGCATGTGAGTGTATTGAAGGATTCATTACCTTCATTGCTCCAGTGAGACAGCAGAGGTTATCCCAGTAAGACATGCCTCATGTGCAACTGGCAGTTCCAAACATGGTGGTCCAAAAAGAGAGGGGGATTGAAAAACTGGCAGTGGATTTTTCAGCCATTTCCCAGTCCCTCAGGCAGTAAAATAAGCTCCACTCAAACCTGCTGCCTCAGCCAGGGCATTTAGTCCTGAGATCTCCTGTGTCTGTGTGTCCAGGCTCACTGCATTTGTGATGAAGTCTTTTGGAGGCGCGAGGCCGTACATCTTTATCGACCTAGAACACATCTCCAGCGCCAAGTCATGGCTCAGCCGTCAGCAACAGGAGGATGGCTGCATCAGGTCTGTGGGAAAACTCTTCCACAACGAGATGAAGGTGAGAGGGAACAGATGAGCAGACATAGACATACACACACACACACACACACACACACACACACACACACACACACACACACACACACACACACACACACACACACACACACACACACACACACACAGACAAGTCTTTAGTTCCTTTACAAATCTCTGTGAGCAGCCTCATCATGTTTAGCCTCTCTGCATGTGTCTCCTGTGCACATCTGACCTCTTCCTGAAATCCTGTGTTCACTGAACCCTCATAAGGCATAACTTAGGCTTGATATCATGTGCTTGGTGCGTCAGATATGCTCCCTGGTTGTGATTTTGTAAGGTGTGATTTTGTAAGACAAAGTAATCATACAAATGTGAAACAGACACAATTTTTAGAGATCTCAGTTCTTGTGTCATTCAGCTATACATGTAGAATGTGCTCATTCTGAAATATTTGTTGTATTGTAGTTCATGATCTGTTTCCATGGAAACCGTTTACAGGGTGGAGTCAGTGATGAGGTGATGTTGACTGCTTATGTCACAGCGGCTCTCCTTGAGCTGGACAGGAATGTCACTGTGAGTACACGCCAGAAACCATCGACATGGCAACCACAGTTTACTGAGGGTCTCCAGTGTCTATGGCTCTCACCTGGACCAAAGATAATGAGGCTGTACGTAAATCACATGATCAGATTTTTAGAACAGAACTTTTATTTGAAATATTAGTATGCACAAGATTTTACTCACAGACCTGCCAAAATGAACAGTGGCACAGGAGTGGTGTCAATCAGGTTGTGTACACTACATAGCGTATCCTTCATACTTGCTATAAGTGTAAAATATAACAGATGTAAAAATGTGGGCATAAAAATGTATTAAATATGTATCATGGATTTTAGTCCTGATATATGTGTATATATAGATTTTTTTATTTAATGAGATGAGGTATTGATCCATATGTTGTCATATGCTCTATACCTATGTACTTCCATATGTCTATCTTTATATACAATGGTATAGCAGTATATGTGGCATCATATATTTGCCCATACATTTAGTCATGTTATTTTTTATTGTGTGGTTCATAACCTGTGTGTATCAGGACCCCATGGTGCAGAGGAGCCTGTCATGTCTGAAACTGGCCTCAGATCAGCTCAACAGCACCTACGCCACTGCCCTGCTCTCGTACACCTTCACCCTGGCCGGAGACCATGATATGAGGATGCGTCTCATTGGCCAGCTGGACAGAGTGGCCAAGACCACAGGTAGCTGTACCTATGAGAATTACAGCATGCCCCATACAAAATCAGGTGGCTCAGTTGACATGGTGCTAATCAGGAGTGCAGGCTAAGCGTTTTTCCCCAGTGGTAGGAGTGGGTGGGCCGGCCAGATTTTCCCTGTCTAACCACTCTCAAGCAAACTGTGATTTGTTAGGCACTTGTGAGTTGTTAGAGTAGCGCCTATCCTCCAATTGGCGTCCCTTCATTATGGCTCACCAGGGGACAGTGTAGTGCGAGAAACAGCCATTGGCTTGCGTGTGGATGTATCACTGTTCTTGCATAACCACAGAGGTTGTCGCAGTGAGATCTAATGTGCAACTGCTGATTCCAAGATAGACTGTAGAAAGGAGAACAGCATAAAAACAGTTGAATCAAAGTAATGTCTAAAATGGGAACAAACAAAGCGTATGAAAAGTTAGGTATTTAATATAGAGTTTACACCAGTGTGTTTGTGTGTTCAGGTATGAGTGTAAGGGATAACGTGTACAGAGAAGGACCAGTAGATGGATGTGGCTTTACCTGTGCCTGCTGTTTTAGGAAATGGACGACACTGGGAGCATGCTGAGGCTTCTGGGATAGACTCACTGTCGGTGGAGATGACCTCCTACGTGCTGCTGGCCCTCCTCTCTGGGCCTCCCCTCCCTGGTTTCGACCTGAGCTACTCCTCCACCATCGTCCGCTGGCTGGTCCAGCAGCAGAACCCCTATGGAGGCTTCTCCTCCACACAGGTCCCCAGACCTTTCTTTTTGTCCAGCTCCCTTTCTTTATCTGAACCTCATTTTATTTGCTTGGTTTTGTTTCCACTGACTTGATTAAGTTTCCATATCATGTGATTTCGTTACTCCTTCTCTGGCTGTCTTTTGTGGTCTTCATACATTTTTGTCTCCCCTCTGCTGTTCAGTTCACAGTACATAGCAGTGTCACTTTGATTATTTGCCTTTTTTTCTTCCTCCCTTTAGCCTTTCCTGTTCTCTTTCTCTCTCTGTAATCCTTTCTTTCCTTCTTCAGGACACAGTGGTGGCTCTGCAGGCTCTGACACTGTACGGTGCTGCCACCTTCAGTCCGGGAGGAGCCAGCACAGTGACAGTGACCTCTACAGGCAGCTACAAGAAGCAGTTCAATGTGGATCAGCACAGCAGGCTGCTGTACCAGGAAGAACAGCTGCAGGAGGTGCCTGGAGTTTACAGCATCAAGGCGGAGGGCGAGGCCTGTGTGTTTGTGCAGGTCAGTGCTGGGCTGTGTGGTGACTCTACCCTGCACTGCAGTTACCTCATACATCCTGATCCTCCAGATTTCACTCAGACTAGACCAGACCTGTCACTAAGCCTGTCAGTAGATCATAGCTGCTGCTTCCTACTAATAAGATGGATGTCGTCACCCACTGCACTGGAGTGTGCAGCAGATAATGATGAAAGGACTGATTTTGTCCCCCTATTAATATTAATCCATGAATGTTCTAGAAACCCCCATTTTAGTCCATATGCTTTGGTCCCCAGATCCCAGCTGATTCAAAGTAGATACATGGATGATTGAGTGTTTGTAACAAGTTGTTGTGAGAAATAAACGTAATTCAAAACCATTGAAATCAGGCAGGAAAGACTTCAGTGCTCCATATGAGTGACAGCTGAACAGTTGGAGCCACAGCAGTCAATATTATAGATCCGTTTTGGTGAAATTTGATTGTTATTTTATATTCAGACATGTTTATAAAATAAATATAAATTTCATCTTTAAGCTGCATTCGATTTTTCTTGGCTAATTAATGTTTTATTAAACCATTCTTACATCCTGGAACGCATATGTCACCTTATTGATGTTTCTAGTAAGTTTTCCGATTTAGTATTTCTGAATTCCGAAGATTTGTTAATTTAGGTTTACCAGCACATGTGTAATATGTAAATAAATACACTGGCATAGGTGATGGTGTGCCCTGGTAACCTGGAAACACTGTAAAAAACAAATCAGTAAAAGGAGAGTCTGCTATAGATATTCATTTTTGCGTTCAAAGTTGATAACAAAGAGCTGCAAAATCTCTGCAATGTCTCTAGGAAAATGTCTCTCAGTTGTATGTCCCATGGCTGCTGTGAGAGGACAGGACATGTCAGTCGGTTCAGTGTCCCTCAAATTTGTCTCTGCCTTTCAGATCGCTCTGCACTACAACATCCCCCCTCCTCCAGACTCCTCCTCTTTCACCATCACAGCCACAGCAGCAGGGAACTGCAGCAACACAGGGAGGCCGTCCCTGGTGGTGACTGTGGATGTCAGGTGGGCTTTGGTTCTGTTTGTATGCAGATTTCAGATGTTTCAGTGTGTCTTTTGCTGTGGTATACTTTCAGGTGTTGCACAGAATACAGAAAGAATTAACAGAAGCAGAGCTAATGAGATAGACAAAGAGGGGCATAGAGGGACAAAGCAAGAAAAAGAGAAAGAGAGAGAGAATACAGCAGATTTGATTTTGTGGAACAGGTACAATGGCAGGCGGGAGGAGACCAACATGGTGATCATCAGCGTCCGCCTCCTGTCTGGATTTCTCCTGGATAAGAGCTCTCTCACCCCTGTGAGTCTCTCTCAGAGAAACACTCTTCCCTCTTGTAATGTCTTGTCTGGCATGGAGAAGTAATATGTGGTGATATGTATGTGTATGCAAAAAGATTAAAGATTAAAAGATTAAAACATGACATACATTTCACAGTGTGTCCACTATTACTCTTTGAAATAGTTTGACGAGCATGCACTCAGTCATGTAACTGAACCATGTTTCTGTGGTTCATTCCTGCAGCTGAAAGCTGATCCCACTGTCAAACGTGTTGAAGAGGAAGAAGGCCATGTGATCATCTATCTGGATGAGGTAAGTCCGCACACCCAAAGACTACATGAGCACCAGTGCATTCTTATGAGGGAATTCATCTAGTAACCAAATGGTTGCAGGTTCCATTCCCAGGGTGGGCATTGGTGTTATACC
The DNA here is from genome assembly GCA_019176425.1 of Megalops atlanticus. NCBI lineage: Eukaryota > Metazoa > Chordata > Actinopteri > Elopiformes > Megalopidae > Megalops > Megalops atlanticus. The sequence continues at coordinate 21,426,708 of CM032877.1, read as the reverse complement.
TTCATCCAGATAGTCAGCCTGAATTGCTTCATTAAACACTCAGCTGTGTAAATGGATAAGCTACATATACAAATGTAAGTTATATGTTTCCCTGGACAATGCCATCTTCTACTAGTGTGAAAATGTGACAGCACAGTTCCTGAATTACCCCTCGGTTATGATTTGCCATCTGTCATTCTATGAATCTCAATAAACTGAATAAGATCTGTGATATTATATTGCATCAAACTCATTGAAATAAAGGGCTATTTATGGTTGCTGAATTCAATGAGCTGGATGACTGTGTGCCTTGGGATGCAATGATTAATAGTGTGTCTCTTTTTCCCAGTTGAAGAGGATGGAGCCCAAGCAGTATAATCTGACCATAGTGGAGGATGTACCAGTGAGGAATCTGAAGCCTGCTGTGGTGAAGGTTTATGACTACTACAAGAAAAGTAAGACACCGGCACCTGCACTCCCTACAGCTCTCCTGCTTAACACTCACACTGATTGTCTAACATTTGTGAGTTTGTGACAGTGTGGAAAAGGCGGAACCCTTTAATGATGAGACATTTTCCTTGGTTTTTAGCTGATGAGGCGGTGAGTGAGTACAGCTCCCCCTGTGCCCAGGGTAAGTACTGAATGGCCACTGTACAGCCTTCCATCAATGACTTGGTATCTGCGCAACGTGAGCAACAATAATGCCAGCTTCAGCTGCTGCAGAGGAAATGGCTGTCAGATGTTCAGTATCTCAGTATGTGCGTGCAGTTGCAAACCCATACATTATATTAGATAAAAACATATAAAGTGTGGGATACATTATAGAGTACTGTAAATAATCATCAAAGACGCCATACAGTATAGCTTGTGTTTGTAGTAAGACTTGTAATAGGTACCTGAGCACCTGAAATACTTCCCCCCTAAAGGAACTTCTCATGCCTAAAATTATCTCCTACTAAACTATAAAATAAAACTGAAAAAAAACTTTGTCATGCAGTGCTTCTAATATTGTTGGCTCTGTATGGTTTTTCGCTTGTGTTGTACTGTACCTCATTTGTAAGTCGCTTTGGATAAAAGCGTCTGCCAAATGAATAAATGAAAAATGAATAAATGTTGTAATAAGATTTGACATTTAGTATGTCACCAAAAACATTTTTTGTAAAACACTTTTTGCAAAAACAAAAATTCTTAATTTATTTTCAGTTGTAAAAAATAAGTGCCAAAACATCTCACACATCATGCAACCATCTATGGCATCTTTCATAGCAGCATGAGGGATGATTGATGCTTCTGTTTCATTAACTACGTGGATCTTTAACTTTTCCACCCCCTGCCTCCGATGCCCAGCATGAATGTTTTAGATTTCTACTTCAGTAAAGGCAATGAACAACACATATATTTATAATATTAAGGCTAAATTATCTACTTATTTCAACATGGTCACTGCAGGTAGGCTCAGTCATTTCCCTAATTCTGTGCTACCTAAACCCCGCACAGCTACTGAATGAATATGGTATTCACTTTGGCCACCTTTTGCCACTTTGTAATTCTGTTTTGAAATTTTGACTTGTTTCATTTCCCTAATTCTGTGCTACCTAAACCTCGCACAGCTACTGAATGAATATGGTATTCACTTTGGCCACCTTTTGCCACTTTGTAATACTGTTTTGAAACTTTGACTTGTCAGCAAATATAAGGCATGTCCCATGTATATTCGGGGGCACCTTATATTTGGGCCTGGATGGTAGGAGAAAGCATCAGAAAGCTGCAGCATAGCAGAGGTGTGTGTATCAGGGCTATATGAGGAAACAGCACTTGGAGAATTGGACTGAGATGGAGGTAGAGTAGGTTGAATTCCTCATTGTACTCTTGTGAAAAAGGTGAGCCAAGCACGATGTGATTTCATTTTCATTTTATTCATTAAGCATAAAAATCGATGATGTACTATATTTCCAAAGAGGGACTTCCCAAGTGAATTTGCTCTGCAGTGATGTGATCGTGTTGTTTCCTTGTTGCAGGTGATGAATTTAACCAGCTATGAAAGGGGGTGGTGGGAGTTGCTACATCACTTTACCCTCTCTGCACTGGACCGTGGGAGTAGATTCAAGAGGCCCTAATGAATTCGTTTCTGATTTTTCCTGATTTGTAACACTTGGGCTTTGGAGATTTTATATTAAACTGATATGTGACATTGCATTGTGAATAAAATTTCATAATAAATGAATGTATTTTGTCACTGCCTCTTTTGTTTCCCATGTACATGTTAGAGCATGCTAATAAATTAAACTTAACTTCAGAGTCTACTAAATTAGGCTTGTTTTACTTCATGCTTTCACATAAACATATTAATAACCTAAGATAATACTTGACTGGAGCTTGAGTGTTAGGTGTAAAAAGCCCTATGTGCTTGCATGGGATATCCAACATCTGTCAAGTATATATTATTATTATTTCATTTTTATATAAAGTACTTTTCATTATAGTGCTGCTGAGTACTAATGGACAGAATGCATACAGTGAGTAAAAATTCCAGTGACACAATATCTTCAGGAAAAAAAAAGCCATCTTTAATTTAAAGACATAATTTTGCCTAACACTAAAGCACCATCATTTATAATGTCACTGTTGGTGCCATCCACACGCTCATGTCCCTGGGGAGACCCTGAAAGCTATGGGTCAAAGATTACCTCACTGAGAAGGTTGCAGGTAAGTCTCTCATTGTTTTTGTGGTTGGAATTAAAAGGGGGAATCTGCTAGTAAAATATAACCAAATAAATGTCATCTATGTTTTTATGTTACTCTAAGCAATGTGTTACAGCTTTGTTTCATACCATAATTTCAGTTCAAAATGTTTAATTGTAAAAATATATCTGAAATATTTTTCAGCATGATATACCTGGAATGCTGAATGGACAATAGCTGGACTATCGTATACACAAGAGCAGCCAGTGATGACACGGTGACCTTTGGCAGAAGAATTCTGGAAGCAGGCCACAGCTTCATTTCAGTGACCTCTGGCAGGCTAGTAGAGGGACCAGAGGCCTCATTTATAAAAAAGTTGCGTAGAAACGATCCTATATTTGATCTAAGATCATTTCTGAAATGTGCGTACGTGTGATTCAGAGAAAATGAACGTACGCACAAACAAATGTGCGTACGCCACTCTCCCAGATGTGAAATCTATAAATCACGTGTTCTTGAAATTGTGCGTAGCTGAATGGTTTTAGATCTCCGCCTTGTAAACGCCCCCTAATTTATTTCATTAGCATATAAAGGAGCTCGAATCAAAACCCAAATCCTCCACTTGATAATGGCGAGCTGCAAGAAAAAAATTTCGCGAGGCTGAAATCGAGGTCCTGTTGGGGGAGGTGCAGATGCGTGCAGGGACGCTGTTTCAGAGCCTTTCCAGTGGCGTTACCACTAAAACCAAGTACGTGCCATCTGGGCACACAGCTCTAATAGCGTAGCTCTCGGCAAATGGTACCTGCTTTTCAGCCACTCATCATCATGCTCAAAGATGTCTGCCCGATCTGTGAAAACTCATTCCCTTCTTATTGCGCAGTTGGTGACATCTTCGAGAAGTGCCAATGCTGCCATTCTTCTTCTTGCAAACCACTGCATTATTGGACATTTTATAGCCTATAGCTTGACTGAAATGTTTTACATTTGTGGAACCATATTATGTGTATTAAATACATTTTCTTCAAGGATGTGTCAATTATACTACTAGGGGTAGTTTCGGAAAACCAATGTGTGTTTTTTTTCCACAAGTAGCCTAGCATATGTTGTTTTAATTTATTGATAACTTTATTGTGCAAACCATTACGTATAGCCTGAGCAATGTGTTCAATCTGGCAATACAAGTACAACAGCATCTACCACTACTACTACTACTACTAATAATAATAATAATAATAATAATAATAATAATGATGAGAGAACAATTAGGTAGCAGACGACTACCTATTGGTAATTGCTGGTTTTTGCCTGGTAAAATTTATTTAAAAAAAAAAAAAAGATAAATTAAAAACTTGTCGGTCAAAATGTCCGGTAATAATTCTCATACAAAACGTAGCCTACATTTTAGCGGCTTATGTTGAGGTTTTGCTCAATCGTTACTGTTCCTTTTGCTTAATCGTTACTGTTCATTAAATAGTAAAACTGATTTGAGGTCATTGTCATTCTTTCGTCAACCTAGGTATACATTATATTTGCGTTTGTAACATAGACTGTTATTGAAACATGACTGGTAAGTTTCAAATTTTTCCGGCAAGATAAATTCTTTCTGGACACTGGACCAGCAAGAAAAAAATCCTAGCAGCAACCCTAGTTGGCGCTCTTAGATTTCTGAGTACCTGCAGTACTCCAACATTGCCACAAGGAAGAGTGCGTACGCCAAGTTGGAACCTACCGTGGAGCGAAGTACTTTTCCACGTCAAAGACCATTTTTATAAATCTGAAATTTGGCGTGGATTTGAGCGTACGCACATTCTAAGATCAAATCTGTGCGTAAGAACATTTTATAAATGAGGCCCCAGGAGTCCCAGGAGCAGGCAAGGTGACCTTCAGCTTGACTGCAGTGCAGGACAGGTGAGGCAGCTCCAGGCAATGTCATAGGCCTGGGCAACATCACAGGTGAAGCCACTTTAGCCAGAACCAGCTTCCACTCCCAGACCACAGCCCACCCATGCACCACTGCCAAATCAATAGATGCATACATGAAAAATATTATCTGTGATGTTTCTTTATTTTTGAATAATCCCACTTATCCTTACAATTAGCTTCAAGAACCATATAGGCAGTGAAAATGTACAGAATAAAGACATTAAGTGAAAATCTTTTTTTTTCTTTTCCACAACACATGATAAGAGAGAGTCTCGAGAGTTGGGGGTGGTGAGTATTATTTCTTTCACAGTGACAGTTTAACACAATTCATGGCTTGGATTACTGTGAGGTCATTGGAATAACCCCACGCTTTTAGTCTTCTCCTCCGCACAGGATCAGAAGAGCTTTGCAGTAGTCCCCAGATGTGTCACTCTGTAGAAGGAAAATGATTTTTTAGAGGGACACAGAGTACACTGTTAAACAAAACCAAAGTGATTATGTATTTACTGTTTTTAATTATGGTATGAATGAGCTGCAGCTATGAGTTACATTTACAATGGGTCCAGCAGAAGCTCTTATCCAGAGTGACTTACAAAATTGCACATAAAAAGGTTAGGCAAAAAGCAGAGACAATACTAAGTCTTGAGTACTGCAAACTGATAGCAGGAGTCATTAGATAATACACCACTGTCTGTTAAGTACCATGGTGGGTGCAAGTTAAATCTGTGGGGATACTACAATCATAACCTGTTCTTAAAACCTACAAGCTAGACCTTACTGCATTGAAATTGTAAACTGCAATGACAACACCTGAAATTCCACTTGAAATGCTGTAGAACATGAAGTCTAAACTGGCATTAACACTGAAATCCCATTACCACAGGTCAGATACCAACTTTCATATATGAAATAAAACAAAACACTTGTTTTGTTAATGGGAAACAATGATAATACAGCAAGTGCAACAATTCCCTGAGATGTTTGTTTCCCAGAAGTATCTTGGAGTAGCATAGCAGTGGTATATTACAGAGCTTTTACTGCATGAAAGCCAGGTCCAGTCAAAGAGAATATCAGCAACAAGATAGCAGTTCTAGACTAACTGAGCTAATCTAGCCTACTTCGCCAATGACATGTATAGAGACGCCTGGAGAGGGTCAAGCTGTTAACTTTTAGCCATGCTCTAACATTTTACACAGGTCGCACACACCTCTGGGCAAGAGAGAGGAAAGGTGCACAAGGGCAAAATATAAGTTGTGATTTGTCTTTGGCTCAGAGGACTGTTCTTAAAATCCTAAAATAACTGTTGCTGATGGCCAAACAGAAACATTATGACCCTCTTCAGATGAATAAGTGATTATCCTGTACTAGGTCTGTCTGTTGGGCAGGCTAGAGCTGAACTGGTCCATTGCAGAAGTCTTAAGTAAACCTACTTAAACTGAAGGCATTGGTTTGCAACATAAGACAACACTGAGCACATGCCATTTGTAGCTTATGCCACTTGCAGTTAGTACTCATGTGATCTGCTGACGTGGTAACGCAATGAGCCCCAACCTGGATGTAGTCATGGAGGGAGATGTCGTATTTATCTTTAAACTCCTTGCGGATGTTGAAGAGGTCGATCTCAGAACGTGACACCATTATCCTGATCAGAGCACGGTCATCTGTGCCCAGGCCCTGATGAGGAACCAGAAGACCACAGTCAGAACTGCAGAGTACTATCACTTCTAACTTCCTACCACAAAAAAATTACCCACATTGGTGCATTTTCATTCTGCAAGCATTACGAGGGTCCTAAGTGTGCTAAGTGAAGATACTAATGCTATTTAGGTCTCAGTGGGAGCAAGCAACAGAATTCTGACAAGATTTTCATAGTGGGCCATGTAAATGACATATACAATTCATCCTTCTAAAGCACACATTTCTCGAAATGCATCTCAAGTTCAAGTTTATTTGTCATGTACATACAAGTACAGAGTACCATAAGCAATGAAATAAAATATGCCCTGGCGCTCTCTTGGCCCAATATCAATAAATAACAATAAATACCAATAAATAGCAATAAAAGTACAATAATAATAAAAAAGACTAAAACCATAGATCAGACCTCATCTACTGTAGGGATTACCTTCAAAGCTTTGTATAGACGGTCTGCCAAATATGAAGGCTGGTTCTTAACACTTCGAACTATAAAGCAAAAAATTGGATGAAAATATTTAAAATCCGTAGCCTTTGAATGTGATTAATTGTAAAACCACAGCCGAAACAATCTCATGAATGAAGGACATATGACGGGAAGACTTACCAATGCCAAGCATGGCATTTTTCACATCCCCAGACATCTCTTGCTTAATGATTTGTTCAACATCCTTATTGGTGCATTTCACAAATTCCTGGAGCACTGCAACACACAATGCACAAATGTATGTGGGGAACATTGATTTAGCTCTCATTTATTTATGACTGTAATGTCCGGCAAACTCGTTCCCTCACAGAAACACACTATTGAACATATTACCGTGTTCAGATTGGCTGGTTGCTTACCTCTCCGCAGGTGGGAGAAACTCCTGGTGCACAGAATACTCATGAATCTGGTTTCCATAGAGCTGGAGTCATCATTGCAGGCATCTCCAAGTTCCTAAACACAAAATTGCATGGACTTAATCATTATATTCTGTTTAAGAATACCATCATCATGACAAAAACTATTTAATAAAACAGACAATACCATTTAACATACCATTAACAAAACAAAAAACATGATCAAGATTCACTCTCAGGACACAGAGAGAAATGTTACATATGGGCATTTTTATTTTAATTGCCATATTTCAGCGTCATTATTTCTCTTATTTCTCCATTTTCCAACCACTCGAAAAGCAATTTGTTTATTGAAGTTTGGACACATATATTTTAATTAGATGTGATTTTTAGGTTAAAATAGCTGTCAATATAGTAATACTGTGAAAGATGTAAGACAAACAAAAGCTGTAATCCATTAAATGGTGCTGGAAATTCATATTAGAAATAAACCCAGTACGACAAATTCGCAGAAATTTTCATTAGAGTAAGGAGGTTCATGCAGATAAATCTGTATCAGCATTCATGAGTGTAGGAGCAATAATGGGATTACCATTAATGTGGAGCAGCTAGAGGAATGAGACAGGGCAGGACAAAAGCTGAGTTACCTGTGCACAGGCGAGAGGGCCTGACAAACGTAGAAGAGGAATGTTTCAAATGATATATGCATGGTGCTCCAGCCATGCTCATTGGTTCATATTCACATGGCTATTAGAATAGGTGTTAGATTGGTAGCATTGTTCATTTTAATTATTAATTGTCATTGATTTAAAACATTTCCCTATAATTAGTCGACTCCCAATAAAATTTTCAACTCCCTAATAATTTTATTAAACTAAGGGGATGGATTAATAAATAAAGTAGGCTCAAATATCGTGAGTAATGACATTTGCTATTTGATGACTGCCTTTAAAATATCCCAAATGATTAAGATTACAGCAGGTTAACATTTTTAGTTCTCAGGTGTCTGTACTTCACTCTCTATTTTAACAGAGGAAATATAGTGTTTAAAATTGTTTGTTCATCATCAGTTTTGACCCTTTGATGAACATTTTTATGTTGAAAATGGAACAACATATGGGGCTGTTTCAGGTGCACATCACTACATCTCTAAAAGAAAGACTTACCAGTGAGTCAACTAAAGTCTGGAAGCACGGTATACAGATGAGAAAGAGATATTGTGGTGTTGAAAACACAAGAGGCACAATACAGAGACACAGTCAAGGAGAGTATAAATCAGAGGTTTTAGGATTAACTTTTCTGCCCATTTACCCATAAGCATAAACAGAAAATGAACCTATCAAATGGATTACTGTGCATGTTTTATTCTGCTGGTACCGGTGTGAGCTAAAACAGCAGGTGATGGAGCAGGGCTTCATTAGGGTAAATGAGAGTGTCAGGGTTCACAAAAGTCACTGTTTGGAGTCAGCAATCATGCACATGCACACATACAGACACACACACAAATACTTCCATGAGGAAGAAGCCACACCCTGACATAAATGAAAAAAAAAGAAATGAAATGACTCGTGATCAATTTGCTTGGGCACAGCTCCAGAAGACTGAAACTGAGTACAAAAGCACAGCGTTGTGAATATTCTTTGGCAGTCCTGACATGCAGTTTGATTCACGTGGAACTGATTTCTGTTTCGCGATGATTTTTGGGACAGCTCTCACAACGAAAGCTGGGTGGACACAACCTGTGCTACACTTACCTGGGCATCAGCCGTCACTCTGCCTACCTCCGCAGGGCCCTCCTCTCGTGCCCCCTGACAAACAGAAAAGGATTACTTTCGGCAAAGCATGGCCACCTTGACCCAGAGTAAGGCACAAAATTTACCAGTGTCACTGTCAAAGGGCCAGGGTAAAAATCTATTCAAAATTTCAATACTAGGATGCACATAGTAAGTACATAGTATTTTCATGTACCACACTATGAACTGTCAAATGTTTTTAATTATTCATTCATGTATTAATTTCTAAGAGAAATCTGTTTAATTTTATGCTTGAAATGAGGGGAAGGTCATGGAATAGCTATTTTGTCATATAGTACACTGCAGTTTAGCTGTTTTCTCAAGAGCACCCTTGTGTTTGTGTATGACAATCCTTGCTTCACTGGATCTAACAGTAACATGGTGCAATGTGAACAGATATGAATCTTCAATGGATATGGTTTTTTCCCCCTTCACGTTCACTTCAGAAGCCACCAGTAATGCTTTAATGGGCCACAGGTTGGACACCCTGAAAGATGGTAACATTGCTGTAACATTACAGCAAAGTTCACATTACTATTTTTAAGTATTATTATACCTGTACAAGAGAGACCAGGATCCGACAGAAATGCCCTGAGGTGTCTGAGCTGATGGCATCTTCCAGGCTATTACCATAGGCTGCAAATAACCACAAAAAGCAGAGCAAAATATCATACAGTTATACAGTCGTACATACTTACTCACTAGATGGTCTGATTATGTATCAGAGGCCACTGACTCTCTCTGCTGGGAGACATAGTTATCCTAAAACAAATCTGAAGCATAAGGTCATTGTTAATTTCAAGGCAAACTTACAGAATACAAGACTGCAGCTGCTGTGACTTACTTGTTAAAAGGGTAACTACTGCAACTCTGGCATACTCATCCACAAGACCATAAACTGGCTAAATTAGCAGAGCTGCTGGGAATTCAGATGGTCTGTGTCCCACTTAAACTCTCATTTAAAGTAGTCTTGTTCCATCAATTTCTTTACCATCCTGGTAAGCCTGGCACATCGCCTGGATCTCCTGGTTGCTCCTAGTGACGAGGATCTCAATGAGAGCGTGCTCGTCTGTGCCGGCACCCTGAGAGACAGTGAAGGCTTTGATCAGACATAGTGCAGCAGCACAACCTCTGTGAGGAACACAGAGACATGGATGTGACAGGACAGAAGGTATAATTAAGGGAAAACAGGTCTTTCTGTGAGAATCCAGAGAGCTATAATGTGACGGCCATCCTGTAGAAGAATGTCAGTGGTATACTGTATTTGGAGAGTTTGGACAGGAACCCTCCCCACCCAAAAGGAAATGCACCAAATCCCAGTAGCAGGTTAAGGGTGAAGAGTAAAGTGTGTGCCTCTCCCTGTCAGGTGAAGCAAAAAGGCAGGTGGAGTCTAGGTAGGAGGTGGGAACTGCCAGCACAGCAGACATAACTCTCTTACTAGTAGCAGGGTGAGTCGAAATAGATCGCCATTTGTACCCAGTACAACATACCAATACTTTCCTTAAATTGTTTGGAAGCAGAGGCGATGAGCTGACAGTGACTATGATGTGAAGAGCCTAGCAAGCCAGGGAGTTCCCTGCCTGAATTTAGCATTGCTGCATTCGGTATCAGATCACCAAATGCAAGGCCAACTGTCATGCCAAAAAGTCTTGAACCTGATAATATGGTACTGAAGTGGATCCTCACAGTGTCTACAGTGTGTTACCTGGATGAATTTAGGATGCAAATATATTACAGGAATATGAATATTTAAAGGTAAGGGAAAAGTTATATTTGTTCTTAGTTGTTTTCCCCTTCCAATGGTATTTGACCAAAAATGAAATATGTATTTCTTAAACCATGGGGCAGGACATCTAATAAATTTCTCTAAAAAATTATATGTGCTGAAATAGGTATCAAAAGTTATTAGATGTGGTCAAGTCAAAAGCGCAATGTCATGGACCTAATGACATCTTGCCTGGGCACATCTTCACTGGGAACAGTAGAAGAAAATGACACTCAAAGACTTGCTTCAAGCTCTTGATATTTAAAAGTGTATCAAAAATGCATTCAATGTATCCATACTACAGATGACAAAGACTGTTTGGAATGCTTGCCTCCATTCCTTTCTTCATCATTTTGGCATCGAATTCTGCTGGAGTCATCATCAGGCCAAGAATCAGTCGAGCGAGGTTCTTTGTCAGCTCAGATTTTAGGTCCGCCATCAGATCCTGAGAACCGATGGACAACATTCACGTCACTTGGGATGGCTTTCCGTAGCACACAATCGCGTTCTGTGAAAGCATTTTCACAGTAAAGCGCTCTTTACCCTGCCCAGGTGGGACTTGTACGTCTGCCTGATCTGTTGCCTTTGTTCGTTACTCCTGTGGGTAATTATGTCTATGATGGTGTCTTCATCGGTGCCTGGAGGAAGGGTGAGAAAATAAACATTAAATCCCCACTCTGCTCTGTTCAGTCTCACTTCAGTCAGTTGAACCTTTTGAAAGTTTTGAAAAACACAATTAAGGAAAGCTTTGTCTGTCTGTTTGTTTGTGACACATGCATGGTTTTGGTGGTAGGTCAAATTTACAGTTATGTGTATGGAGCAAAAAACAAAAACACTTGCTTGAATTAATAAGGCAAAACTGAGGAGAAAACGCATTGCGGATAGATTGAATCTGGGCCCCCACCTTTACCAGGAGTAACATGCCTGTGAAAATGAGTCATATAGTGTTGCATTATTACTCACCGAAACCTTTCATGGCTTTCCTTAGGGCTGTGGCATCGCTGCCAGGGTCAAAATCTGTGATGGGACGTACTGTTCCCCGCAGCTACAGAGGACAGAGGACAGAGTCGGGTCCCGCATTTACACAGGTAATTCCAGAACACCTGCATGCAACAGCAACCATGACACATTATATACTAAAATAATGGTTGAGAAATAAGCTGTTATGATTTTCAGTCAGCCTGCTCTAATGAATTAGGAATATACGGTCTTTCCATAAAAGGCAAATGTCCTTGTAATGTATTGCTAAAATGGACATGAAAAATGGTTAGGAAGAGGTTACTGCATAAGATGTTTATAAGCCGTTCTGACTTATTAGGTTAGGGTAGACACAGCTGCAAATATTTTGCGAGCTCTGATTTGGGTAAATATGAGAAGGACTGAATGACACAAACAAATTGCAAGATGCAACTGACATAGACAGCAATTACCTCCTAGATATCATGCCAACTTTGTAGTCTTGATACATTGCTGGGGGGGGCCTCGAAAACATCTAAATCAGATTAGGAGCCAGCACAAATGGGCTTTCACTCAAACGCAGAGACTGTTATGTCATTATGTCTCACACTTGTGACTATCAAGGGTTGAGATTGGGCTACGAAACGTAACAGCACCCAGTTATATTTCAGGGTTTTCAAGATTTTTAATCAAAAGACATTCTGATCTTATCTGACATCAACACAAAGGGACAGCTGCTGCAGGGAGTGGAGGGAGAAGGGCACACAGCAAGGCCAGTCAGCGCAAGAATTCTGCCACGGCGTGCTGAGGACCGCTAGGGAAACTTAAGCGCAAGCCCATCCAACAAGTGCCGCGTCACACATCCAAACCTGCACTCTGGACGAGGCGCTAACTTCCCACATCCTGTAGGCTATCTGCGCAGCTTCGGGGAAGAACTCTCCTGCTAGGCTGCAACATCAACCAATAACAGTCAGTGGTCTCCTCTGGAATCCAAAAGGGGAGCACACATTGTTGAGAGTCTAGGTAAGTCCTAAATGCAATCTTGGACACTGGGACATGCAATAAAATGTTGCAAATCGTTTTAAAGGATTTCAATTTGCCAGCAAAGCGAGCTTAATGTGCCCCCCGGAAGGAGGGACGAGACCTGTAAATCCTCTTCCTGTGATAGGAATGCATTACAGAGAAACTGAATGAAACACACACATTGTTGTGGTAAAATGCATTTGCACACAAAGTGGAGACACAGGATGGAACCTCTCTCTCAGCTTTACAGAGAGGCTGGCTGCAATAGTTGACTGATATGAGCAGTTTGAATTCTTATGATATGTCCCAGTTGGTGTGCAAGTATGAGAATGGAAACAAGTTTAATAAATGCTGGTATAACATTTGCTCAGACGAAACCTACCTTTCTTGGGATCTCTAACATAAACAGTGACAAACAAAATAATTTGATCTTCCTTCTTCTCTGATAAACATTCATTTCAAGTTGACCAATCATAAAAAATGTTGAACATCTGAAATGTATTCATGATGCTGTATCTGTAAGGGTGGCCTTAAGGGTGACACTTAAAGAGATGGACCAGAGGTTACACGGCTATAAGGTCATTGCTGTCAAGAAAGGTACCTAACCTGACTCGTATCAGTAAATATCAATTAGTGTAAATGGATGGCATGCGAAATGAGAATTATGTAAGTCACCATGTTTCCTAGGTAATTGAACAGTACAATAATGCTGGTCATTGTAGTTGCACATTCACTATGGTTATTGCACTCTGTCCTTGATTGGCTGTATCAAATTGTCTTTTTGTCTTTTCATTAACAGGGAAGTACAAATATCTTTAGAATCAGTGATTTGTTCCTGTCATGTTCAATTCATGATCCTGTGCTCTGAACGAACTGAAGTCTGTTTATCCAAAATGCAATGCATTATTGTTTGTTTCGAAAAAATAATCACAAAATAATATTTTTTTAAACACTTTGAGCCAATTGCTCTGTCAGCTAGCTTAGCTGCGGTTTAGAACTGTACTACTTAAAACGGATGTATCACAAGTTTAACGAGCAGCTGAGTGTTAAGGTGAACTGATTGCTGTGTAACAACACGCACCGTTTCAGCTGATTCGCAGTTAAACTGTCTGGAAACCGGAAGTTGGAGATCTACCCAGAACCAGAGCCCGTCTATACAGATATTCTCTGCCGGAAAGAAGAGTTAACAAGAATGCCACTTAATGACATAATTTAGGATTCTTTGTGAATTGTATCCTCAATGTAATATAAATATTATAAGCTATTGTAATCATTATTAAGATGCATTTTAACCTGTCGTCATTGAAGTGTCTGAAAAGGAACTAAAATTACTACTTTATTGTAACCCTCTATTCATAAGCATTTTGGTCTGGATCGTGTTTGAATGATTATCATTACTCAGGGACGTGCATAGACATTTGTTTTGGATAAGAGTGGCTGTGAAATAAATAAATAAATAAATAAATAAATACGATTTTATATATATATATAAGATTATATATATGAGACAAAAAGATTATATATATAAAATATAAAATTGATATATGAGACAAAAAAATCCTGGTGATGAATAAAGAATGCAATATTTAGATTAAGCGTGTTTTGTCTGTCTTTGTGATTAGAAAAAAACAGCCTACAATTTTTTCGAAGAAGATGTAAAACGATATCCCTGCAAACCTATTTAGGACTATAGAAAGAGATATGCCTTATAGTCTTATTTCTGTCTGCCTGATTAGAAAGACATCAGGCTAACAAAATATTACTACAGTTTGTGTGTAGGATGTGATGTATCTCTCATTCTGCAGATAAAATGGTTTAGTCTCTTCTTAAACCACCTCAGTATCAGGTTTAAGAAAATACGAAAAATGACCTCTAGTGGCTGATTTCTTCACAGTGTCAACTGAGATCAAGCAAACCTCAGCAGTAGGTTAAAACACAGGTACCGATGACACAGCAATGGGGTTTAAGAAGCCACGTGACTTTTTCCGCAACATGCGCGTTTAAAACCGTGTTAAACTCTAAACCGCAGCTAAGATAAATACAGAGCAATTTCCTCTTTATGCTTACTTCAGTTTCTGTGAGAGTGCAGATGTACTCAACCCCCTAGTGGACATACTGGGGAGTGCAATAACTGAAATAAAGCTAAAGTTGTGCTCTGACAGCTTTAGTGCAATCACATTCAGGATGTCAGTGAGACTTACTCATCATCTCCCCCACACAGCTTCAACAGAGTCCTCTTATACTCTCCCGAGGTGTCTTCCTGTTGGACAACAACACTCACATTAGAATGAAGAAAATTTAAAATATCAAGTAGTCCTTTCTCCTGAACGGGTTCTCCTAAAGTCTTAAGTCCTAGGTCCTTTACTGCTAGCAAGTGACGCTGATCAACAAAGCAATGGACCTCATCTGTTTCATGCAGCGTAACTGTCTAAGCTGTCTAAACTGAATAAACATTCTGCCTTCCTGAAAATTTTCTGGTCGCAATGAAAGGACCACAGTCGCTCAGTGCACACAGACAGATGCGCACCTTGATCATGTTGTACAGCGACTTCTCGTAGAGGAGGCGGAAGCACTCCCGAATGTCCAGCATATCGATTTCAGAGCGGGAGATCATGATCCTGATCAGGGTGTTGTCAGACGTGCCCAGACCCTCGAGAGACACACAAGAGTGCAGTTACATTCAGCAGACAGAAGAGGGCGCACAGTAACAAGCTATGGATACCTTGCTTGCACTTATTCTTACTCAGTCTGTGAGGCTGCAGTAGCTGCAGATAAGTTACAAATAGGGAAACAAAGACAAAGACACATTGGACCCTGGGGGCTAAAATAGCATGACACACACAGATGTTACACTGTAGGGTACTAGTCCACTTTCCTCACCCATAGAAAAAAATAAGCATAAAAACTGAGACTAAATGATTCTGACTTACTTGCATGGCTTTGTAGAGGCGCTTTGCAAAAAACATGGGAAGACTCCGTATGCACTGCACTGTAAGACAAGGCATGACCACGAACAGTAATCATTGCATCACTCTGGCAAGTACCAAACCTACAGGAAAGCCTGCTACTTCCATGCCATCACTGAAAACCAGTATCTGTGTTTCCACCAGGTTTAGAATCATAGTAAACTTTTTACACACAACCTCTGGGCTTTTATTTAGGATGGACTCAGCATCTGGTAGAGTTGAGAGGTGAAAGTAAATTTAAGCTTTGACCTACCTCTGTCAGCCTAATATGAAGACTATGCTGAGCGCGACCATGTTCATCAAGACCATGCAGGAGTGACACTGACTGTTCCGTCATTATGTAACATAAAGCCTCTCTTACCGACAGCCAGCATCAGTCTCTCAAAGTCTCCGGAGAGTTCACTCTTGATGCTGTCCTCTATGGACTTCTCAGCTATCTTCTGGTATTCATCAAAAACTGCAGTAGAAGTGAGAGAGCAGTGTTTTAACTCTGTCTTGCTTTATTAGTTTACTCAGCAATCACTCAAGGTGACTCAAAATGGCAGTAACAAAACACGATAGGGAAACTCAGCCAAACATCCCTTTGCAGAATGATTTCCTCTCAACATACTCATGCTTTGTATAACTCACTTGCTGCAGTATACTATCAGCTCTCCCCCAATTAAACTCAAATTGCAGACTTCACCGGGTGTATTTCTTGCATAAGGCCTATTAAGTTTGATAAATCTGTAAATGAACTTAAGTGTGTAAGATTTCTAAATCTATAACAAAAAGGAATCGACAAATATAGCTTTTTTAATGAAAATGAATTCTGAAGTCCTGAAAACAATTCTGGACATCATTTCATATTTAACAGCATCTGTGCATCTTCCAATTGCTAGTGTGTTATAAGCAAAACCACTTCCCTTTGGGGGCCTCTGAATGTACACATGGACTTTCAGAATCAGTATCATTTCATACAATTGCCTCCATAGCCAGAGCTCAACTTGTGGGGCAAGTTTTCAAGACAGAGAATGTCTTACAATATTGTGTAATAAGATGAACAAAAATGAAAAAGGCAAAATAGCACCATTTATGCTAACCTGAGATGGTAAAAGAATTACCAGGGAGTATTATGGGCTTGTAGTAGTACTTTTCTATATCCTAATATTACTGAGGCCTGGATTCAGTCAGCATTTGTTCTTAACTCTAACTCACAATCAAATGAAAGTGTTATTGTAAACACTTTTTTTCCATTCACTTTGGATTTCACTGATATCAAGTGAAAGCTGTTCCTTTCACTTTCATTGACTTGTGAAGCGTGATGCTTTTTTGTGACAAACATGAGTTTGAGGACAGATGCCAATTTGAACAGATGTGACTACAACACAGATGCTGACTGTGACGGATGTGACATTAAGCTGAATGGGTATTGATTGATATTGATTGAATTTCCTGTACATACCAAGCCGAAGGTGGTTCACACTACGATTTCCCAGCAACATGATAAAGGCTGCCTCCTCTGTACCCCACTGCTCCTCCCCAGCTTGCAGCAGAACCTGGGGGTCCCAAAAAAGATGGAAATGGAGATGGAGATTGATGAGGGACTGGACATGTATTTAAAGTGAAAAAAATTCACCCACACAGACATATATACATAAACACATGACTTACATGCATATTCTGTATATTGCAACAGTTAGCAAAGCATGGCAAGGAACAAAGTACAGACAATGTGGTTCACAGTAATGAATAATTTAAACTTACACTGACCAAAGCCAAGGGTGTCACAAAAGAGGACACTATACCCAAATATTTAAGCATAGTGGGGCCACACTGAAGTTGTTTATTTTTCAAAATGACCACCATCTTATTATTATGTAATAAGATATGTAATCACATGATAGAAAATTATAAATTATATTAATATATGGCAAAAGATTATTACATTATTACAAAATATTATCACTTGATCAAGTTGTGATAAAAATATGATGTTATTGCACATGTGTATACGATAAGATTCTTGAAAGACATGGTCAGTAATCTTGCATGTTTTTTTTTCAGCTTCTCCATAACAGATGCTCCATTTCATAAAAGAGAAACAATTATTTAAAATGAATTAGCCCATTATGGAACAGTCTATAGTTCCTAGGAAGTCCTTGCTAAAAAAGTCCATGAAAAATAAATCAGTGAATATATCAGTGATATATACATATACATACACACCATATACACCAGTGATATATATGTCAGTGATATATACACATACATAAACACCATATACACCATATAACAGCATAAAGCCTTGCTCTTCATTCAAGCCATTTACAGTAACAGTCTGGAAGAAATGCATCTATTTATCCTACTTTTGTAATTTAATCTTTTCTAATGTACAAATTAGCCCGAAAAGCCTATATTTTACCTTCTTAATTGCCCAAAATAGTGTCTTTAAAATTAGGTAAAAGGGGCTTAAGATAATGGCATACACAACTAAGTTAAAGACTGCCACATATGCTGATGCAGATACTGACCTTTGCATCCTCTTCAACTAAATCCTCACTCACAACGTCATCTTCCTCTCTGGTCCCCTGGTAAAATAAATGCTCCATCACAGAGACAGCTAGGCAGCACAGATTACAGCTGGCTGGAAACAGAATGTATTTGCCAAACAAACAGTGCATCCAGCTAATAACATTTAGAAGCAATTTAACAGTGTAACTGCACACAAACCTGGAAAGCAAGCTGCCATGCTCCCACTCCATACACACATACCCCCAGATGAACCCAGTCAATGTCACTGACACACTCACCTGAAGCAAAACCACCATCATCTTCTTAAAGTGTCCTGAGGTGTCCCCTACAATGTCTTCTTCAATATCTCTCCCATAAGCTGAGGGAAAATCACCCTCTTACAACTGGTGTATCAACAGTGCTATTTCAACCAAATAGTTATGATTATGTCAACACAGTATCTTAGGTTAGTATACATGAAGGTGCAATATATGCGCAAACTCCATGTTTACCATCTTTGTATGCAGCAACCAGGTCATGAATCTGTTGATTGGTTCTTGAGGCCAGGATTTCGATGAGACATTTTTCATCTGTCCCTACACCCTGCCAAAAGAAAAACAAATATTTCCTTGTTATGTCTTCATATTTCCAAAATCAATTAGATAAGCAACTGTGATAGGTCAAACACCACCACTCTTTACTGTCTGAAAGGTACAATTCCCAAATAGCCAGGTGAGAGAAGTGCTCCATAAATAATGTAATCAACTCCTTATTATGGGGTTACTCCTTTTATTCAACTTGTCATGATTCATTATGATCTATTCACTTCATTGACATAGAATTTATGTCTCCCCTTTCATACACAAGCAGCTGGGATCATATTCTTCCATGGAAAGGTATGGGAATTTTCATGACAGTTGATATCAAATAGTTTGAACAAAAAATATTTTACAGCTATGGTGGCACAGTGACACAGTGACACAAGTTGATCAGTTTAAGATTTTCAAGACTGATACACAGAAGATTCTATTAACATCCTTACTCCTGTCCAAGACGGGATATTAAGTGATATTAAGCAACATATTAAGTGGGTTCATTTAACATGGCAAAAAATGTACCCTAAAGTGTGTAGGTATATTAAGGTAGAGGATATTTATTTGGTATTTGTCATCTACAGATGTTACATTACGATAAATTATTGTCATTTAGCAGACACTGTTATCCAGAGTGACTTACACAGGTTATGACTCTATTACCCAGATGCTGCAGCAGGAAATCAAACCAGAAACCTTTTGGTTATGAGCTCTGCTCCTTACTATTATGCCACACTGCTGTCATGATGTTAAGGTTTCAAATACACCAGAGTAAACATGCTCTATATGAAATAGGTGTGCAAACTTCCAAGGCAAAGCCTTCATCTTTTCAGGTTAGAGCGTTTCAGTTTTTTTCTTAGCCAGTTCTATCCAGATTGATTCTTCTAAAGCACTTAAGAAAATAAATCCAGATAAACTGGACAAAATCATTCATGACTTCCATAAATTCAGTCCTCTTACCTCAAGGGCGTCCTTGATTTCTTTAGCATCGTGATAGGCCGGAGGCCTCATCAAGCCGACAATCACACGCTCCAACTTCCCAGTCAGCTCATATTTCAGATCATCGATCAGGTCCTGGATCAGTGTAATGCAACATCACAGTTACTAAACAGTTCAGCCAGATTTTCTATATATTTACGAGATCAACTCAGTCTGCGTCACAGTTAAGTCCTGTTTCTGCCTTTGCTGAAGCTAGCAGTGTCCTGATTTGCTCGTTTATAATGAACATTCTTAAAGGGGTGTGGTCTTCAAAAGAACACAACTCACACAGCACTGTAACCTTTTGTTACCAACTGGAAACTCCTACAGTAGCTGGAGAATGGAAGGAATGCAGGAGCTAAATATCTGCTTATAATATAGAATATCTGTGGTTCGCCTTTCCTTCACAGACATCACCTGCATCAATAACTGCAAATTATGCACCAACAGAGATGCATAAACATCACCTCTACAGTTCAGCTGACCTTCCCAAAAAGCATGAAGTACTGAAACAAAGGGATGTTTCTCTTCACTTTTTCACATCGATACAGAGGAGACACAAAATCCCAAATAGTATATGCTGTCCATTTATTCTTCTGCCTGAGAAATAAATCACTTCACATTTATCGATAGAGCCATGCTATGGACCCTTATTTGATCATAGATCACTTTATATTTTGATTTTGTATTTTAATAGATATTGGAGCTATAACCATTTGTTGCATTTTAAAGCTTCTTCATACAAAAAAGAAGGCAATCTACTGTCAACCATTCAGGATGCAAACCATACTTTTCCATAGTGGGTTTTGTAGGCCTCACAGATTTCCTGTCTTTGAGCATTGTTCCTCGATGTAACGAGTTCCAAAATAGCTTGTTTGTCACTGCCTGCAGAATACCACACAAAACAAAAAAGATTTTAATCCATCAACACAACATGCAGTATCCTTGTCATCCTAAGATGATGGGGATTCCTTTTGCTTTGTGTCACAGGTACAAAACTCAATGTTAAGACAGCTCAGAGGCCTCACCAATGCCTTTCATAGCGTTGTAAAGCGCTTCTGCATCGCTGGCGGCATCAAAATCTGGGAAGGCTGTCACGGTGCCACGGAATCCCTGCCCAGGGAACAAACATTAAGAGGTTTCAGCTGATTAGATGAGGAGCCTTTAACTCATAACAGTGAGTAAATAAGCTTTTAGGTAAATTTTAAAAGTCATTAAAAATGAGGTATACACAGCAGTGTGCAGGAACAATGAAGTGAATTACCGAGAGGTGCACAAGGAACTGGGCAACATGCAACATAGGTGAAAGGGATGACACGGCATCTGTACCTGGGTTTGCAGTTATTCAGTGTAATGCACACATTGTTATGCCTGATTACTTACGTATTGCATGCTACACTACATACATATCATAGGATCAAAAAGAACACATCATAGTTGGTATAGAATGGAAAAAAGTACAGTGAATAGATATCAAAATGAACGGAGCAGCAGTACCATAAATGTTACCACAGTATTTACTGTACATGTGTGCAAAACAGTGATCTGCAAGAGTGACATTAACTTGCATCCTATCTGCTACCATAGTCATAGGGCTGAACAATTACACATGTGCACAACTTTCCCTTTTGTTTTTGTTTATTACTCACATATCATCCTTCCACCTGTTTTGTACCTCTGTGTGTTCTGCCTTCAATGTTACACCAAAATGATAATAATGAGCAGTGGTTCAACATTAAGTGAACACAAAGTGCCCCTTGATCCATTCACAGACAATGGTTAATGTTGAACAGCAGAAAGGTCCCAGTCCCTACCTATGAGGACCAATCAGGGTGTTACAATATTTCATCTGCTGGCCCTTCTTTGTTTCAACAAACAAGACTGGAAGTGTAGCACCGCAGTGGAACCAATAATCTTACTATCTATAATCATGCCTGCTGTTTCAAATTCTGGATGAGGATATACACTTGAACCCTGGCTTTGTAGCCTAAAAAATATAAATATAAATGTATTTATACAACTTAATGTGTGGGTCTGTGGGTCTGTGGGTTAATGTGTGTAAAATGTTAGCTGTAGGCATCTACAAAGCATTTATGTGAGTAAATTCCTCATTATGTTGTCACAGACTTTGGATGGCCCAGAGCAAGTGCTGACCCTGTACACAGCCTCTTACACAGGCCTTTGCACTGTGCAGTCTCAGTGGTCATAATGAGGGGTTGCCAGGAAACAGCTGACACCTGTCTCTCCAGCCGCCACAGCGTGCTCACAGGCTCATGGGGGAGGGAGCGATGTATGACAGAGGCTGGTGTCCTGTTACACAGCCATGTAATGCTGTACTTTTGCCATGTGAAAGGCACTGGGGTCCTTCAACACAGCGCTTTGTCAGTGGGCTTTGGGTTGCAATGCCTGTGGTACAAGAGTGCAGGATGAGAAATGCATCCATTACACATAGGATCCACTTTCACTCTCCACCAATGGCAAAGTTTGAACTTTCCCTCGTTAAAAATGTAATGGTTTAGTGACTTGTGTTTCACTGTGCTTTGGCTGGGTATGCATAGGGTCAGCTTTGGGTGGTGGTTTTTGCCGGGGTACCCATGGAGAATTAAAGTAATAAAACATAACAAAATAAAGACAGCAGCTCTTCAAAGCACTTCAAACTAACCAGCAGTTAAATTTTCCAAAGTTACAACCTCTCCAATATGCCCTTAATTGCATATCCACCCAGCAATAATGACTAGCGCTGTGGAAGTGGAATGTATGCCTTCCCCCTCCACACTGCCCACTGCAGAATGCTGCTCCCTGTGACCTCATTCTGAGACAATTTCAGGCTTTGAACCGCGCCGTCACACTGCCAACACAGCCTGCCACGAGACTCGCTTCAGCCGGCAAACAGGCGCAGGGCCAGACAGCCCCGATTTTAAGACTTTGATTTTAAAGAACTTTAAGACCCTGGTGAGACTGCTGCACATGCTCTCAGATCTTCCTGAAAAATAAAACAGACACCGCAGACCACCGTAGACGGTGGCAAACATCCATATCAGCAAAAGTGACACATGCACAGACAACATATTCTCTTTGAGTCAGTAAGTAATGTGCTAACAAGAGTAGGCCAGAAATAATGCTGCCAAATCACAGCAAACAATTTGTGCCACACTACCTCACTCAAACTGAACTAGCATTATCCCAGGGCAATGCTAATTGATGTTTCGCAATTTTTTCATGCAACTTGGTCCTGTTATTATAAATTTTAAAGAGACCCCCACCCCACCCCCCAGCACATTCATCAACACAGACTTTTTACTATATTGGACACTGTGAAATACCTAATAAGCATTTGACTGAGACTTCTTAAACCCCTAAAACCATGGATATCCAACACTATTATTTCAGTCATTGTTTTAATAGACATATTGACAGAAATGCAAATAAAACCTGCAAACCTCAGACCATGAGTTCTCACATCTCCTAAATATCAAAATCACAACTAACATTAGCAGTCAACCTGAATTTTTGTGCAAACCTTTCCCTTCAACTACTGACAGTTAATGTTTCCTTACATCCACATTTATACATTTTTGAGGAGTATATTCACTTACCTTTCCCATAGTTGCAGTTGTTTTTGTATGGCAAGGAAACTCAGTAAACTGAAACCTGGTGGAGCAAAAGACAGTTGGTATGATGAAGTATGCCACCACAACATGATTTATTTAATATAGCACATTCTGGTCACAAAGCAAAATTAAAAAAACAGAAAAAACCCAAGGCCCATCTGAGAAAAAGTGAAAATTAATCCCTGACCCCTAACAAAGAGGTAACCGAGTAAAACTCAATCAAGTAAAACTGGAAAATATTTCAACAGAAACCAACAAACACTATCCACATATAAAGTGGTGTCTTCTTTAAGCATAGGAATGCTTAAATGTAAAGAATAAAAACAGGTACATAACTCATTCACATTTTGATACTGTCCAGCACCCAAGCAGCAGTACAAAATACTACCTTAAAGGCTGTTTGAAACTAGCCTGCCCCAGTGATATCAAGTGTCAAAACACATTCATCTGGGAAGGGATGTGCTGCTTATGTTTGGCCCTCTGTACTTTCAGATTACATTATAAACTAGGCATCTGACCAGTCATTGCCCTGTCAGTCAGACAGGCCTATGCACAAGGTTGGGTAAACGCAGATAAGGATGTGTTCCAGGTTTTGTTTCCCACGAGCATTTCGTACATTTTGTCATCCTATCATCCTATCATGGGTAAGCACCTGCGCCCCCCAATTATGGCCAAACCAAAGTTGGTGACCGTTTCCAGACTGAGGAATAAAGATCATATACTATGTATGCTTGTACATTTGCTGTGTAAAGGATGCACTGTATGTTAGTATGAGCCTTAATAATACATCTGTATGTATGTATGTACTCAACTTATTGATATACCCTATACATATATTATTATATATAATAAAAAACTGACTTATATCTTAACACTATTTCCCTATGAAGGTTTTGTATAAAAAACTATTATATCTTAACACTATTTCCCTATGAAGGTTTTGTATAATATTGATAAAGTGCAAGGCTCCAGGTGAGGCGTACCATATTATATGTTGCAGACTGACAGGGGCTTCTCTGTGTTTTTGCCTGTTAAGCAAGTTGCCTTCTGCAGTAGCTGAAGCAAAAGTACTGCATAGAGGACATGCCAATGTCACAATACCCCAGTACAAAGCTTTCTTTCCACGCCCTGTTATCACAGTTAGGCGTCCTTCAGTACAAAGCCACATTTTAAAAATAAAATGATCTAGAATGAAAACGTCACATTCCTCACAGTGTCAATGTGATGTTGCAATGATGTGACACAATTGCAGAAATGTTGTACATTGAGTTACAGTAGAAGGTTTCCAGAGAAGTGTTATATCCATGTCAAGTCAATGTCTGATAGGCAATGCACCAATGGTGATGAATCAGCTTGTGCAATCAGGGTGCTATTTGGGGTTGGGGTACATGTGGTCATTCAGAGGATTTTATCATTGTATTTTTGTCTGTGGACTCCCAGTAAAGTACACATGCATCTGACATGTGAAACAAAGCAGATATTTCTGACATGCTGTTGCTATAGATAGATTCTTTATGGAAGGCAAAAATGGTTTGTTAGCAACTGCACACACTCATAACAATATGTAAAGAGAACAATACATAGAATACACACAGAAACAAACACAGTACAATACATGTTGTACCAGTGATCAGTGATCAAAATGAAATAAAACAGAAAAACACTGTGACTGATCGCAATCATACTGTCAAATACATATACTACTATAAATACTATATCACCACACAGAAATACAAATGATATTATCACACACAATGTCCATGGTCTGAGAGAGTGCAAAATAACTAATTTATATGCTACTAAAACATGGATATGAAGTCTATTTAAAATCCTAACATCTACAGGAAGAAATGACCATTTAAATTTTTTTTTTTTTTTACCATAGAGCACTTAGGTGCCATGAAATGTCTGCTTAAAAAGCTCTGCTGATGCATTAGGACTCAGTGTAGAAGACTGGCAATTTCTTTGCACAATGGCCTGGGTTTCTTTTCTAGTCTTTACAATAACCAATAGAGTGCCATTTCAGTACTTGAACCTGGCTTCTTGGCTGATTTATTTTATTAGGGTCCTTTTTTGGTTACAATTCCACCCAATTCTGCACACAGTGGCAAAGTAGAGGGTTTCAAAAATAGAACAATTGTGAAGGGTAGAACACAGGGGCCATTTTCTTGCAAAATACCGTTACCTAGACAGCACCACCCTGAGATGGAAACTGTGGCTTTGGCTGCAGGCCTTATTTAAACTGTTCAAAAGCAACACAAGGCCATGTATACATTACCATAAGAAACACTCAATACATAAAACAGCACAAGAGCAGGCCATTTGTAAATCCAGGAAAGTCCATCTCGGAAGAGACTGACTGATTGAATCTACTGTTATACTCTCAGCTTGATTTATAAGTGGTTTCTTTCCAGCTCTTGCAGAGAGGATGGAGTTTTATTCCAAATAAGGTAATCACACCAAAGCACCATTTGCCATGTCAGACACAGTAACTATCTGCATGGCCCTTTAATTCCTGAACATTTCATTCAAGTCCAGAGCATTAACTCCACACACAGAACATTAACACACTGTGCCATCCATGCTGTGCTCAGCATCTGTGCGTATGCTGATGCATTTGCCACATGTCTGTTTAAGGCCAAAAATACAGACAGATCAAATTTTACAAACCGCCCTGGCAGACTGGCCTAAGTGTGTCTTGTAGCAGTCACCCAAATCGTGCTGTGAACAGTCTACGCGATGAGTCACCGCACAGAACCTTAGTCAAACACCCACTGCAGCAGACTAGCAGTGACCTTTCCCTCCAGAACTGATGTGTCATTAACTGTCTGACATGCACCACCTGGTCCTGCGACAGTGGTACAAAGAGAGGTGGCAGAAACGACTTTATTTTAAATTGTAATTATTTGGCCTTGATAAGAATGAATGTCAATACAGACAGAGCTATGCAGTTGCCTCTCAACAACCCCCAGTCGTCCGAGCCACACCCTTCCACACTGAGTTGCACAAGAGAACATTAAGGATTTAGCAAGTCATATATCATCTAGGTCTGGATATGTTTTATTGTATATTACCTCTTATGTACAATATAATGCCTCTTTTCATTAAGTGATGAATTTAAAAACACACAATAACTCTTAATATGCTATAATTATCCAAATTAAGTTCAATGTAAGGCAAACTGGAACTAAAAGTTATTTTAAAATACATATGTAGTACAGCATTACAGTTCCTGGCAAGAACTCAGTTTATAATTCATGCATTACAGATGACCTAATCCTTCAACATATATTTTGACCTGAGATGGTTAAAGCTACTCATTTGTTCATTTATAATTTCTTTGTTTTCAATGGTACAGCTCTCGAGTTAGACAGGTAAACCTAGTCATCATTAATGACGTCTTAATTATCAGCAGGATTTGTACATTATTTGGCATCGTTCCATGTGCTGTTGGCAAAATTTGCACAGTTACAAGCTATTTCAACCTTTGCACCGTAAGACACTTTCACCTATAAACAATAACAATCTATTCCCTGAGCAAAATTACGACTTACCAGTGTTAGTGAAAGCGGGGTTCCTGCAGCTGTTATGTTGGATTGCGGTTATAAGGGTTTTTTGCGATTTAAGTCGTCTGCACTGCTCAGGTTCCTTTCCACAGCACAACTTCTGGCAGACTACAGCTGTCCGGCCTCAGTGTGTATGACGTAACAAGTGCGGCACTCGATGAAGGCAGTACAGAGTTTTTTTTTTTTATCAATGCAGCGCAGATGCTGCACAAATTCACTAATCTTTCAGAATGTGGATTGACTGGTATTGTAGACTGAGCTACGCAGTATACGCTGTCCTGTTCTATTAAAATCCGCGAATGTGCGTAGCATTCGCGCAGCAAAGATACGACGAAAGCTCTTCCCTCGGAACCGTTCGCCAGAGGTCTCGATTTGAGATATGAAGTCAAATTTGCGTTCACTTACAGAGGCATGAGTAAACGAACACACATCTAAAGGTTATTCCACACAATTTTGCTTCCCGGATTTTTCTTTCGGACCAATGTTGCACAGATCCGTTGATCTTTATCGTATATTTAGCGCCATGAAATTGGGTTCAGTCAGCATTCTTAGCTGTCTACAATAATAGTGAGTCTGCACCTGCGTATGGCTTAATCCTAGGGAATCCCATCGTTTTTCTCATCATGGATGAATATCACTGTGCTTCGCATTCGTGCTGCGGTCATTTGTTTGTTTATTTGAACTGCAAAACGTTTCATGTAAAATGTTTCAAGCATGAATAATTTGCTGCACCAGCAGTGCCACGTTCCCCTCAGTTGTCTTTGTAGTCTGACCACTGGGGGCACCTAGCAAGTGACCAAAAATATTTTTAACAAGGCTCCCTCAATTATTTTCTTTTCAGTGCATTTACCACAGCTTCCAAGTAGAGAGAGAAAGGGCATGCTAGAGAGATTGATTGGGAGAGAGAGTGAATGAGAGAAACTGAAAGAAAGAGAGAGAGATTGGGAGAGAGGGTCAGAGAGAGAGAGAGAGATCCCTGCAAGCAGAGTTCAGTTTCTACTGCAGGGTGAGGGCTTTGCATATCCCTTCTATTTCTGTAACCAGGCTGACTCCTTCCAGTAACAGGCAGAGGAATGTCACAGTGTGTGTGAAGGGGGGGGGGAGACAGCAGATGGGTATTTCCCCTCCTACCCCACCCACTGACACACCCACAGCTCAAAAGTAAGGGTTTTCAGCAGGGTCACCATCCAAAAATAGACTTGTCAAGATAAACACATCTCTGTAAAACTGCCCTGGGACATCCCTCTTTATTTTACATTTAGTCAGCTGGATAGAAGGATGTTTATATAAAAATAAAATTTATAAACTATAATTGCTAGAATTATTGTATTATTATTGTAGTATTATTGCTGCTGTAAAAATGGTGATAGTAATATATGTTTGTATATGCTCATGCTCATTGTGGCAATGTCCTCCGCAATCGCACTGTGCTACATGTATGGCACCAATGGCCCAGCATGTTTACAGCTATATGTGTCAGTATTTCGGCCCCCTAGCTCCAACCCTTCAGATGTGGGCTGAAGACACACCTCTTCAGACTCTACCTGGACTGACACCTTTGCCATTTTGACCTTGTAAATTTGACCTTGTAAATCTTAGACTCCTGGCTTGTACCTGTAGCTCTTTTACCTTGTATCATGCATGTTTTCGCCTAGGTAGTATAGCGGTACTTTATTGTCCCTGTGATTGTATTTGATATGTAATCCTAGATTCAGATTAGTTGGCTCCCGACACTGACCTTGCGCTCAGCTTCAGCACTATTTGCATTGTATGACCTGTACACATCTTGCTCTTGTGCCTGTTTACCCACTATATGCACTTTTGTACGTCACTTTGGATAAAAGTGTCTGCTAAATGAATAAATGTAAATGTAAATGTTTCTCCCTATCTGTCAGTGTCGTCCATGTGCTTCTGTTTACAGTTCCCATGTGTTCCAGCCCTGCCCCGCTCTCCACCCTGTCCCCACCCACCTGATTTCCTGATTGCTTCCACCTGCCTGCCTGCCCACCTGCATCCCATCTCATTGTCACCCCAGTGTTTTCTTGTTACGTTCCCGCCTTGTTACTCGTGTTGTTGTTCCCATACCGACTTCTGCCTGACTGCCTACCTCTTCCCTGCCTGCTGTCCTGCCTTGTTTGCCTGTTCTGCCTGCCTGCCCGGTTTTGACCCAGCCTGTTCCTGTTTTGATCCCTGCTCCTTGTCTGTTCTGTCTCGGACTGCCTTCCTGGTTTTTGACCCTGCCTGTTCTCCCACCACAAACTTGCCTTGCGATTCTTAATAAACCACTTGGAACCTGAATATGCCTGGTCTGCGTCTGAGTCTGTTCCTGTGTCCTGACAACATGCCTAACCCTATTGAATGTGCTTCTTGTGAGTCATTCTGGATAAGCTGAATACATGCAAATGTAATTACAACTTCATGAACATAATTGAGGGATACTTAATATATTTCTGATACAATCAAAATCAATGTTTAGTTTTAGATTTTTTTTACCAGAAGAAGATGCTTGTGGTATATAAAGGAAAGATTAAAAGCTTGCCTGGAGCTGTGCAGCTGACAGAAAGCATCTCTGTGGAATTTGTTGTGAAGACATCCTATGGACACCTTTGAGATTTCCACATAAAAGATGGATTTGTTTAAATCAGATGAGAGGAGAACATCAGAGATGGACAAGTATATTTTTTGAAAAAGGGACCACTATGATTTACATAGACATTAATAAACAATTAAATTGTAATTTTTCTTATGAAGCATTTATACCCATGACAAGGGGTTTGCTGAGTTTACAACTGTTTGTCTTGGTTTGTACTCAGGTAAAGAAGTCTCTGAACAGCATATTCATGCTTTCCCACCAGTTAGGTGTTAAAATCGGGGGAAAAAAGCTAGACAACACCCTCTGCTGCAAAGAAAGAGTATTGCATCTTAGTAGCCCAGTGAAAACTACTGCAATAAATGGGTTCCAAGATGGTCAGCTAGTGGTCAGGATTACCCACCTTTTGTCATGAAACATTCAAAGCAACAAACTAGGATCATTATGAACAACATACAGCCCTGGTACCTGGCAGATGTTATACAGCCAGCTAAGTAAGATCGTTGCTTCATTTTCTTGCAAATAAGAGCACAGAATGGTACAAGAAATCAAATACTCTGAACTGGCAATAAATGAATGCACACCAATATTGCACGCCTCATTTTAGCTTTGACTGCCCTCAAGCAATTGCCCCTGTGAACAAGCTGTTAACAGGTTGGAGCTGGAGCTCACTTTGAGTCTGGGCAGAGCAGCAAAAGAACTTATCTAACTGCTAAGACAAGCACAGAGTAGCAGTGGCAGTGTCAGTAGCAGTGACAGCCAGGCAGTTTGCTGTCTCTTATGGCGTATATAGAAAGCCATTATGAATTAAATAGTATTTAATGAGCTAGTTATTGATTAATGATTGAGTTGGTTTATTTTTTGTTATTCTGACAAGCTATGGGTACATATTTGTGCTTGTAAATTAGATGATTCAGGTATAACACATTCAATGATTCAGTCAACATTAGTGTAAATATTTCTCCAAAACAGTTTCCTCCCTTTCTGAAATTTATGGGTAGAATGTCTGCCAAAAGCCTTTAGTCTCTTAGTATCTCCTGACTGGTTAGGCCTGGCATTTGTGGTGAAGGAAAGGTTTTTCTGTTTTGTCTTGTTTTCTCAAAATTTTGTTTTGTCTTCTCCACAATGCCTGCCTGGCTGGCACCTCTCTCCAGCCAATTAACTTTATTATATGATTGACAGTGTGAAGAATCCTAGCCAGAGCAGCACCATAGTCTGTTCCTTCAGCATGCAAAATGAATTTTTGCAGAGAGGCAAAAGGAATTTGAGGCACCACACTAATGTGTAATATTATGAGGCTATGTGGCTCACCTAAATATTAACCATCTAAAGGATGTAGTTATCTATAAACAAGACAAAGAGCAGCATTATGCAGTTATCCATTTATCCAATTAAATTTTAGTTTTACATCATCACGTGTTCTTTTCCATCCAATGAAATTGCAGTTTTGGGGTTATGAGATCAAACTGTTTGAGATCTAGGGGTAGTCGTACAAACTGTGACCTGCACGGAGGACATGCAGGTTCAAGGGCAGAACGGTAGGCTCATTTTTAAGTATGTCATTCACACAAAACCTGTTATAAAAACATGTTCATTTTGTTATTTACTTGGGATTTCACTTATTTAACAAGCACTTTTGAAAAGGAAAAGACTCTTAATGACTGAAAAATGGTGTGTCATGTATACTTGGCATAGTGCCATAAGGGGATAAATATTCAACCTCATTTTAGCATTGTCATATTTGATGAAAACACTGTAAAATGGTGCATTTTATGTACTTTAGGTGGATTTCAGTAAGTTTCATCGTAGGAGTGGTGATGCCATTTCATTGCCTGAGGATAGCGAAGAGAGCAACCCTAATGTGAGTGCCTCAGATGGAGAGGAGATTGAAAACTTGATCATGAAACAGCAGCAAAACGGCAGTGGTGACAGCAAAATTGACTGGAGTGAGACAGGGAGTTTGTTCGTTACTGTAGAAGACGACTGTCTGTGCTGACTACCTGGCCACTGTGTGGCAATCAAATTTTCCCTTGCAGGAAGTAGAGTATTCCCACAGCTATTATTTTTGCTGCAGACCGTGTCCAGCACATTGCTGTGTCATCAACTATCTATGCTCTAGAGAAGACACCTTTGATCTCCTCCGTGTAAGAAATTGAATTGTGTCTTGGAGCCTCTGTCTCCATTTTTGGGTTTCCTGCAACTTGCATAAATTGGAGGCCAGAGTCTCGAGTTGGCAAGGTAGCAGATGCCATGCCAGTGAAAGATGGGGACAGAGTAAATCTAACCTCCACCTCAGTGGCAACTCCCTGGAAACAGCTCACCCAAGCGAAGAGCCATTGTTCAGGCTGACGCCACTGCTCAGCTCTGTGCTTGATAGAGTGCCAAACAAACCAATGGGTGAACACCTTTGCGTGGATAAACAAATCACCCCATTCCAAAGCGCCATTTGCCTAAAGCAGTATAGTTCCAGACAGCCCAAGAAATGGGCTAAATTAGATGAGGGAATAAATTACGTCTGCTTTGTGATTCGAAGGGAATTTTCTAAGGCTTTGAGGGGCACAGTGGTAAGATTTCTCCTGTGGGTGAAATTGTACCAATGAAATCAAGTGTTTCATTAAACAAGCTAGTAGCATTTTGCAGACCTTATAATATTGGGTATTAAGGAACTAAATTACCTATGTGTTGCAAAGTCATGCGTAGATGTTGTTTGCAGGAAAAGGTCAAAGATCAAACATCAGAATGGTGGAATTGATTCTAGGGTTAAATTGAACAAAATCTTCAAATCATCAATTATTTTTAATTTGCAGTGCTATATCATAATGCGTGCAAAAGAGGGGTGTTTATTGGTTTTAAAGATTCAGTTAAGGCATTTTCACAGTGTCTAAGTGTAGTTACCTTCACCCACCTTGTTCAATACCTATGTATTGCTATAATGTATATAATGTATACCTATACCTTGCTATAATGCACAGATTATTCACAGATTACTTTTGTGCAGTACGGGATGGGCAGATTGTTACAGTTGCTTGATTTGATAATAAGGCGTAAGCTGAGAGAAAGGGCCCCCTGTAAAGAAGCTGAGGCTGACAGGGGCAATTTCTTAATTCTGTTTGCTTTCTAAGGAAAAACGTTTGGGACAAGAGGGAACTTTCCTGCTCTTTATTACTAAGGAGCTGGTTGACACACCACTGTCCAGGTCCGCAGACACAAGTCAGAGAGAACTCTGGGTATTCTGGTGTCATTGTTGACTTCTTAAAATCCTGGAGTTACTCCTAGCTGAAGCAATAGCATCAAAGGTATGAATTATGGGGGTGGAATGCACACACAGCCAACTCTGACCTCAAATAACCAATTTCATTCAGCAATGAGGAATTTGATTTGGCAGCAACAACATCCAGATCAACCCTTTCTTGATCAGGTGAAAGTGTGATCTCAGGTGAGAGTACATGAAACCACCTGACAGTATTTCACAAGATGAAATACGTGAGTCACACTGAGTCATGCAAGGTGAGTTTAATGAAACTGCATTCATCTGACTATTCAATCACAAATAGACACCACTGTGGAATACAATCTGGGATATCTGTTTAAATTTTGCACAAGACAAAATGTTTCTGCTGAAATGCAATAACATAATGACAAGGATTCTGTAATAAAAGTGAAATTTCTCAGGATTACAGACAGTAAAACAGAAGTCAAGTGTTATAAAATGTACTACACATCACCATAACTAATAAAGTTGGAAGTGAAGAATCAATATTATATCAAATCAGTCAAATGGCCCAATTCAGCTTCATGAGGTCAGACATTGAAAACCTCTTGTGCAGCGTGAAACATTTGCATTAGCAAGTGCAAATCTTAATAAAAAGTACCATTTCTTCCCATGTTTCCTTGTTTCTCCAGTTTCATTTGTCTTTAAAACTGTTTTCTTCAGCAAAAGGCCCGCAAAAGAGTCCCACACACATTCTATTAATTGTGCACATTCCTTAATCAATGCAAACTGACCAGGCAGACATTACAGAAAAGTGAGAACTTCGTTTTTTGACATTCAAAAAAAGCATTCTGTTGTTGAAATTCTCACTGCGCACCCTGGGCAAAATAAAGCCCACATTATGGAGTAAACTGGAAACAGGGGCGAGAAAGGCCACTTTGTCTCTAATCCCATTGAGTGGGAGGGTTAAACAGCCGGCTCTCGTATATATTGTAGTAAAAGGATCACGCTGCATCAGAGTAAACTGCTCAATTTGTTTATTCCATCTGCCCCTCGGAGAGCTGCTAGTCTGGCACATATGGAGAGTGGGAACTGAAAAAGGTAAAAAAAAGGCTTTTATTCGACTGCAGGTCGGTGTGAGGTAAAAGGAATGAATATTCTGCAAGCTCGTAAACAAATTGGGAAGCTGTTGTGGTGATCGCTTCAGTCATAAACTGGGAATTTAGAAGGGGGATGTGAAAAGTGTATAAAGGACTTACAGTGCCTGAAAATGTTTTTTAGTTGTAGGTACAGTACAATATAGAAAAAAAGCTTGCAGAAATGTTTGTGATTTCACAGTATGTAATAACAACATAAGCATGTATTTCAGACTTTACCCTTTAGGAAAATACCACGGGCAAAATTAGCTGTAAGGTCCTATAGGTAAATATTTTGCAGGGGTTTCAAGGCATACATTGATTTCTCTGTAAAATACTTAACAGCTGTCTGCTAAAACCAGAGCAGGTTTTTTTTTAAGTGATTCATGCCTATTTTAAAGCAACAGTCCCCTGTGATTTGAGCCTAAATGTGTGTTTGCCCTGGTCATTGCTTCTTTGGTGTCTAGCTTTGAGTGAGATATGATCTTCAAATCACTTAATAAAATGTAAGTGAAATGCATTGTAGATGTAGATGATGCTGCTTGTGAAAATACCTGAGGCACATATTGAATCTGTGATGATTTGGGAGACAGTCGCTCAATCCTACAACAAACACACGGGACTCTTCTTTTTGCGGAAAAAAAAGATAAAAGAATGGATTTCTGTGAGGGTGACCTGTTAGGTTAGACCTGATGGTTTAACCTTGATGACTGGGTCACCCTGATAGGGACACCCTGATGTCAGATATTTTAAGAGGTTCTTTCTGGTTGTGTGTCAACCAACCTCTTTCTGTCAACTGAAAACACACACACACACACACACACACACACACACACACACACACACGGTCGGAGTCTACCTGCTCTGTGCCACCATTACCACCCCTCTGCCGGTTTTTGCACTGCTCTGCGACTCATTCCTACATTTCATCAGTCTGAAACGTGAAAATGGGCCATGAGAGAGTGAGAGAGAGGGGGAGAGCTTCTGAGCTGAGTTTGATGAGGTGCGCGCCAGGCAGGATTAAGGGGGAATGAAAATTCCTTGATGGGGCCACGCTGTACCGCCTCACAAAGGGCGAGTGTGTGTGAGCTGGCCGAGGCCGCCCTGAGCCCAAAGCGGCTTTGTGGCCGCATTTCCATGAGTCCTGCTCCCGTTAACCCGTGGAGCAGCCCTGGTGCACCTGTAGCAATGTGGGGACAGGGGTGACGATGGCATACTGTAGCGGCTGCTCCAGAAACTTGCACACGTCTGCACAGGGATTTCCCCAAGCATGCAGGTTTAAAGGACAGCCATGTTTAGACAACTAACCCCAGAGGTTGCAAGTTCAATTCCCAGGTTGGGCACTGTCATTGCAGCCTTCATCAAGGAGCTGAATCTGAACTGCTTCAGTAAATATCCAGCTGTTTAAATGAATAACATATATAAATGTAAGTGATGTATGTCACCCTGGATAAGAATTTCTACTAGAAAATATGGAAGGTAATAGAACGACCAAATCAAAACTGATCCTTTTGTCACTGCCCCATTTAATGATTGTGGGCCACTGGTGGTTTTGGACTGTTTTGGACTTCCAATGCTCCCCAGACCTGATTGGATGATGTTCTGAAATAGCGTGCTTGACCTCTGCTGCCTGTGTACAAGAAAGGGGAGATGGATATTATTGGTGGGTTATTGGTTATTGGGAGTTTGTTGGCAGCAGTCAGCATGTGAGGGTCCCTCTAAAAGGAATCTTGGGTTAAAATGTTAAGTCATTTAAATTTTTCTTTAACCTACATGTATCATTTAACTTGCACATCTTCTTAGAACTGCAAATCCAAGATTTGCAGGGGAAAATTATTAACCATCATTGTCAATAATTAGATGTCATTAGCCACCACAACTGCTGGCCACAGTGTATTTTGTGTCTATTATCTATGGATATATTTTCTTTTAAAGTACCCCAGGTGCATTTAATCACATCACTGCCATTACAAAGTTGGCAGATGACCCAACTCTGTGGAAGGTAGGCAAGGGGTAAGACCTACACTTTAGCCCTGCTGAAGGTGAGCTCGAATTCACAAGGAGTGAATGAACAAACACACACAGGCAGAGACACGTGTTCAGTCTGACCCGCAAACACCCAGATCCACCACGGGTTCAAGACCCGTAGCGGCAGGGAGATAACAGACCAGTTCACTCAAGTTCAACATCAAGCCACCCTGAGGCCTTTTTTCAGAAGTGACACACCAGTGTTAAATTTAGCGTATTCCATTAAAAAGGCTGTGTGCATTTCAGGGGTGTGATGGCCAGCTGAGGGGCCCCCCGATATGGACCGTACCCAGGTGCGCAGGGCAGACCACACAGAGAAACTGAATCACCCGCACAGGAGCACACAGCTGAAACATTAGAATAGCAGGTAAGAGACTTGAGCCTTCACCAGTGCACACAGACTGTACCACACAATTCACTGTGTGCATGTGTGCCAGAACAGTGGATAATTTTTGTTAGAAGAGTGTATTTCATCAGCTGTGGAGCGTGTTCTACTTGGCTGATTGTGCAGATAATTAGAAGACTGTATTTCATCAGTTGTGGAAAGAGTGTCTGGTAATCTAATAGATCAAATTTGACTGTGTTAAGAACATTATTTTAAGCTAATACTTGCAATATCTCATGCTAGTAAACTTGGCTTCTGTTGCCTAGTCAGATGGCACAATTTACCTTGTGGTAGGGTATGAACTGTGTTATGCTCACACTGACTGGTCTGGGAGTGTTGTTGGCCTGGTTTGACACTGATACTCATTTAACTCGAATGGATACACTTATGTTCAATTGTGCAGGAAGTCATTCTGGTTAAGAGCATCTGTTAAATGCATGTAATGTAATGTAATGTAAATGATAATTAGCTGGGCATGAAAGTTTATGTTGCAGTGCTATTTAGTTGGAGGCTGATTGAGCAGATAATTAGAAGAGTGTATTTCATCAGTTGTGGAAGCATCTGAGCATCTGGTGTTCTACGAAATCAGGTTAGTTTCAATGTCGATAGCCAGTTATTGTTAAAAGTATTATTTTAGGGTAATACTTGCATTATCTTCTGCTGTCTATGGGAGACTGAAGGCTCTGTACTTGGCCCCCTCCTCTTCTCTCTTTACATGCAATTTCTTCGCTCTGTCATCTCCTGCCACGGCTTTTCATACCACTTCTATGCTGATGACACGCAACTTTTCCTGTCTGTTCCGCCATCTGACACACAGGTTTCTATGTGCATCTCAGTTTGCCTGAAAGACATTTCACAGTGGATGGTGGACCACCACCTAAAGCTTAACCTGGCTAAAACTGAGATACACTATCATTCTATTGTGCTGGAAGTCACTCTGGATAGGAGTGTCAGCTAAATGAATGTAATGTAATATATTCTGAAACATTTTTAAAAAATGATTTTTTCATTTTCATTTTGCTATGAAGTGATGGAAATTTTATACGATATGGTCTGATTGAGGTATGTATTATAATCCGTGTGAATTACTTTATGATGAAAAACCAGTGACTCTTGTTGGAGAAATGTTATATAATTACGCAATTGTTTGGGTTGAGAACACTGATGGACGTTAATTGATAACTGATCTTTGAGCCCTCTTTATTGCATTACAGTATTTGTGCAACAGGCATCTAACAATGTCACATGCTATGCAGATATACACTCAAGTGCATTTATGCAGTAAGAGTCTTTCCTTTCTGAAACAATTTTATAATAAGATTAAATTATTTATAAGAAAACCGATTATTAAGGTAAGAAAATGTTAGAGCAGCTTTTCATAGAAGAAGATGGTACTTCATCATCAGTAAACAACCTACTAGTTATTTATTTGTCATGCATTTTAACTAATCCATATTGTGTTTACCATCCACAGTCAACCAACAACTGAACTATACAAATTTTTATTTGCAGGTAGGTGTGACCACAGTGCTCTTATCTATTGCAAGAAAATGCTTAGATGTGTGGACACTGTTTCATGTTTTCACAAAAAAATGAGACAGATTTTGTTAAATTAGTCCTATACTGTAAGCTAATTGGTAACTGTTAATTATATTAACAGAAGGTGGAACAGACAAGGAAAATGGCAGTTTATCCTTGAATGTCTCGTAATGGAGATTCAAACATAAACTGCCATCACCCAATTGTTCTGATAGAAATGGGCAGCTTGACTTTTTAAATGATATTTTGATATATATAATAAAATGGAGAAGTAATGTTTTTATGATGTCTATCACATTGTTATTTATAACTCATAACCAATTTCAGAAATGTTCCTTCCATTTTTTGTTTGGCATCCATGACTGATTGTTTCCCATTATTCTGCCATCTGACTATACCCCTGCCTCCACATTTTTTTTCCCAAAATCAATTGTGATTTCCTCACAAATTTTGTAACCAAGAGTCTGTAACAAAGAGTTTGATTGGCTAACATGCTAACTGTGGTTTCTCATTGGTCCCAGTATGTCCAGAGCCAGGGTGATGTCATTCCTGCGGGGCCTGACGCGCCGGAAGCCCCTGGAGCCTGAGGGGAGGTGTCCAACTTCCGCCGCTGCCTCACAACGCTGGACCTGGTGGCACTGGGTGTCGGCAGCACCCTGGGGGCGGGCGTATACGTGCTCTCCGGGGAAGTCGCCAGGGTGGTCTCCGGCCCCAGCATCATCCTATCTTTCTTCATCGCTGCGCTGGCCTGCATCTTTGCTGGGCTGTGCTATGCGGAGTTCGGTGCCAGAGTCCCCAAGACTGGCTCCGCCTACCTGTACAGCTACGTGACTGTAGGGGAGGTGTGGGCCTTCATAACTGGCTGGAATTTACTGCTGTCCTACGTCATAGGCAAGAAAACGCCCCAAATTCTAATTTACTGCTGTCCTACGTCATAGGCAAGAAAACGCCCCAAATTCCAATTTACTGCTGTCTTACTTATTAGGCAAGAAACCAAATTTGGATTTACTGCTGTCCTACTTCATTGGCAAGAAAACACCCTAAATTCGAATTTACTGCTGTCTACTATAAAGGAGAACTGAGAGCACAAGTGTCAGTGCTGCGGCAATGTAGCTGGTTGTTTGTTTTTCCCTGCCATGTGCTTTTGTGTTTGTTTCTCTCCCTTGCCTGCCCCGCCCCTTGTTTCCCTGCCCGATTGCTCATCTGCTTCACCTGCCTGCTTGTTCACCTGTATCTCGTTTTCTCGTTAGCGTGTTCCCTTTATATTCCCGTCTGTTTCTTAGCCCTTTGCCAGTTCGTCTCAGTTTATCTGTTTCGTTACCAGCGTTTATCTCTGTCCCTGCCCGTTTTGATCTTGCCTGTTTTTTCTTAACCTCGTCTTTGGATTTCGTCTTTGTACCTTTTGCTGTGTCTACCTGGTTTTTTGATATCGCCTGTTTTTCGACTCTGTCTTCTGGATTTCCCTTTTTCGGCATTAAAACCATCGGTTGCCATTCTCCGCTGTCTGCGCCTGAGTCCCTGTCTGAGCCCCCCGTTGACAACAAGGACTTGTTTGATAATAAACAAATCAATGGCCTTTATAAAGGACATGCTCACCATTTGCAGGGGACACTTTCTTGAGTATACAGCAAACACTGTACTTAGTTAGTAGTTTAGTTAATAACATCAGTGCAATCAGTGTAGTTAGTTAATAATGTTTTAATGCACAAAGCAGACTTGTTCCTGACACAAAAATACATATAGTATAATGCAATAGTGATATAGTGATGTAGTGTGTGTATTTTAGGGGTGACCCCAAATAGTCGACTATTCGACGATTTGATCTAAGGAGCCTGATTCGACTGCCAATCTCACAGTCGAATCATCACAAAATGTGGTTATGAAACAAGGATCATTCCTTTCCGGCTATATGGGGGTGCTGAATGTCTGATTTTACATAGAATTGCTTGGTTTCTCCCAATAAATCATGATATATAGCCTATTTTGGTATAAATATCAGCCTATTAATAATACTGTTAATAAAAATTGGAAAATAACTCATGTGCTTTTAATCAATCTCCTTAGTGTGTGTGAATAAATCACCATGGTAGACTAAGTTACACTATCCAATTTTGCGGGACCATCGGAGCAGCATCTTGGCTGGGCTTTAAATCTTTTTAGCTACCTAATAGCTCATAATGTCTGGGAAAAAACTTCAAAAGTGTTGGAACATTTTGAACAAGTCAAAGATGATCCAAAAAAAGTCAAATGCAAGTTGTGCCAACCAGTGGCAGCTGGTGAGCTGGAAACAGGGAAGCCCGAGCACTACCTTTAAATCTTTAAATCTATCATTACTTTCCACCTGTTCCCCTTTATATTCTTTGATTAACAATAAAACAAATAATTCAGAGAATAATCAACACCAATCGCGTAAATAGAGTAAATTATTATGCTCGTGACACAGCGCAGATTGTCTGTAGTTTGTGTGCTTGCGAAAGGTGCAGCGTGAGATTGTTTAATTAACAAGGATGACATTTATCGATTTAAATTACGTTTAATGCTCATGATGCATCACAGCTTTTGTGAGGTCTAAACGTTATTGTTCATTGCACTCAACCTAACCTAAAAGTTTATTCTCAGTAATTTAAATCGATTTAACTAAAATTATCTCCGTTTTGTAATTTGAATTTTGTCACAAGAAAGTTATAATGTGAAACATTTAAGAGAAAGCTTTGGGATTACTTGCCACTTAATTATTAAAATTGCCATCCTTGGTAATTAAACAATTTCATGCTGTAGCTTTCGCAAGCACACAAACATTAATGTTGACATTGTTCTGCACTTCATGGAATTAAAATGTTCATTTTATGTTAATGTTAAGGAATCGTTTAATGAATAATGTTTATTCCATATTGCCTTTAATTTATAGCTTGTTCACCTTCACTAAAAATCCAAGGCATGTGTTAGCCCCTTTGTTATTTAAAACTATATTTTGTCATGGACATTTTTTATATGCCACTTTGTTTGATGCTTGATATGCCGACACTTGACAGTGGCCTTGTTACAGTTTTGGTCGTTTCATTATCAAGTTGTTTCGGTGTGCACAAATTGTTTAATTGGTTTAATTGTTTCAGCTCTTTTGTCTGGTGTGGAAAAATGGAAGCCAATGTCGCAAATGAAAATATGGATCAATGAGCAAAAAAAAAACATGATTCGACAATCAGTTGACGATAGGCAAGACTTGACGAATCAGATTCAACTATGTAAATTCTTAGTCGGGGACACCCCTAGTGTATTTATATAACTGTAATAAAAGTGTGACATGCAAAATGTGGAAATGTGCAGTAGTTACTCTCACTAGTAGTGACACAGAGCTCTGTGGCTTGGAAATAGAGAGTGATGCAAGGAATGGGGAGGGCTACCTGGCATAAACACTTGAAGTCATGAATGTTCATGAACAGAGCCTGCTGTATAAGAGGAGATGTACACTTAAGCTGTCTGGAAGTGAATAAACATGTTTGAGACAAGTTTGTTGATACATATCTTTCTATACCTAGGTACCTCGAGTGTGGCCAGGGCCTGGAGTGGCACTTTTGACGACCTTATTGGAAACGTTATTGCTGATTCACTGGGCAAGCATGCAGCAATGGGTCTGTCTGGTCTGGCAGCCTACCCAGACTTCTTTGCAGCTGGTCTTATCATGCTATTGGCTGGCAAGTTGCATTTATTCTATTCTGTTTCTTTTAGGGCAGATTATATGGGCACCAGGCAAATTACTTCCAGTGTTTACTCACATTTGCCAGCAATAATCCCTTGTCACTTCTGTCATCTCCAGGTATCCTTGCTTTTGGTGTCAAAGAGTCTGCGACTGTCAATAAGATCTTCACCGCCATAAACATAGCAGTGCTGCTGTTTGTCATCCTCTCTGGCTTTATCAAAGGAGACCTTAACAACTGGAATATTAGTATGGAGACCATCATGAACACTACGACACAAATACAGTATGTTCTTCATTCAGAATTCTGGTGTTGTTCATTCCATTGTTAAAATTAATAATTATAAAAAGTAATATTGAGCTTATTGGTAACACTTTACAACATAGTGCGGATATATATGCTCAATGGAATGTTTATAACTGCATTGTTAATCATTAATAAATACATTGTTCATGTAATGCGCAACATTATATATGTTAGTAAATGTGTTATCAGGGAGAAGGTCCAAGGTTTCCAGATAAACCACACAAGATTATAACATTTATGAATTACTTAATTTTATTATAAAATTTTTTAACTGTAACTTTATACAAAGTAACAAAAGTGTGTTTTAACCCTGTGTGGAATTTTATCCTGACAAACATCCTACTTAATAACACATTTACTAACACGTATTAATGTTG
This sequence comes from Megalops atlanticus, assembly GCA_019176425.1. Taxonomy (NCBI): domain Eukaryota; kingdom Metazoa; phylum Chordata; class Actinopteri; order Elopiformes; family Megalopidae; genus Megalops; species Megalops atlanticus. Next base: position 21,384,574 of record CM032877.1, on the reverse strand, counting down.
CACATAAGATGAACAGTGTGTTAAATTCTTTATTATGCAATTATTGATACTTTATCAAGCATTTATAACTACTCCATGTTCTTGGGTGTTGCTGGATGTTGTTGCCCACTCTGGTACTGTGAAATTGAATAATTTTCCCTAATACTGTATATATAATGACTTTTTTATGCCAGAAACCAGTCCTCAGCAGCAAATGTGACAGGTGGCTATGGGGTTGGTGGATTCTTCCCCTTTGGTTTTGAGGGGACAGTGGCAGGAGCAGCGACCTGTTTCTATGCTTTTGTTGGATTTGACTGCATCGCCACCACAGGTAACCTCAAAGCAGGAATCCATATCTCGTCACAGGTAATTTTAGCAGCTACGCAGTCAGATTCCAAAGAAACATGCAGTATTCAGCTTTCTGAAAAGATGACCAATCACAGCAGAGCTGCAGTGTTTTTTCATCTAAACAGAACACTTGCAAATCAGACTTTGTGTGGGGCTTTCATTTCCCTCACAGCATGGCTAGATAAAGCAAATAAGGGAGACCCACCAACAGCCACAGACTGACAGTAATGTGCAAGTCTGAGTTTGAGAGGGTCTAAGAGGGTATCAGAAGGGGTGCCTTCTGAAGGGGGAGGCAGTGTAGCATAGTGGTAAGGAGCAGGACTTGTAACTGAAAGGTTGCCGGTTCAATTCCCTGCTGGGGCACTCCTGCTGTACCATTGGGTAAGGTACTTAACCCATAATTGCCTCAGTAAATATCCAGCTGTATAAATGGATAACATGTAAAAATTATAACCTATGTAAGTAGCTAATCTAATATTTCCCTTGGCAAGACCGAAAACATCAAAGATGGGCTATTGCACACTGGGACAAATGAGACATCACAAAGGGTCAAAGCCATGCTTTCCTGTAAGCCTCTTTGCGCTGATGCTCAGGCCAGTGGGCTACCTGTGATGGGCCCTTGTTCCCCTCAGGTGAAGAGGTGACGAACCCTCAGAAATCCATCCCACTGGGCATTGTGGCCTCGCTGCTGATCTGCTTCCTGGCCTACTTCGGGGTGTCTGCCGCCCTGACCCTGATGATGCCATACTACATGCTGAGCGTCCAGAGCCCCCTCCCCGTGGCCTTCACCTACATCGGCTGGGCAGCTGCCAAATATGTGGTCGCCGTCGGATCCTTGTGTGCCCTCTCCACCAGGTAAGCGAGGAACAAGGGGACATAACTGTCTGGGGGACATAGCGACACCAGTAGCCATCCATCCAGCCACCTATGAGTCTCTGGAGTAGTGCATATTTTATATTCACTAGCCTTTGTTTCTTTTTTCCACTGTTTGTTTTTTTCAGAACTCTCTTGACTGCTTTTTTTTCTGAGGGTCAAGGAATCAATCTTCAGTTTCCCCCCAATCGGCCCTGGGTTTTCAGTTTTTTGATTACCTCTTTGTGAGACTCCACAAACAAATGTACTCAACAAATAAGTTATGTTTAATGTTTGATTGAATTCTGATGGTGACTGTAAGAGAAATTTACATTTAGTCATTTACCATATGCTCTTACTTGCTTATGTAGCGCATATAATTCGGCAGCAATATAGACAAAAAGCTGTCCATAACATAACCTCTGGGGTGTCATTGTATAACAGAATGCTACATACTGTTATGCATAAGCGCCATAAAGAAAAGAATGACATAAACAAGCTGAACACAGATGTACTGTAACAGTAATCACAGGATGCCCCGGTAAACCAGAGCCTCTGGAGTTAACGATGCCAGAGGCTCGTTAAGAGGAGATTCTGGGCTGAGGGAGCCGGGATGCAGTACGTAGATCTGCAGCTGTGGGGTGTGGCACAAGGTGATGCTCATACCTGTGTTTGCTCCTCCAAAGCCTCCTAGGGTCCATGTTCCCTATGCCCCGTGTGCTGTTTGCCATGGCGAGGGATGGTCTCCTCTTCAAGTCCCTGAGCCAGGTCAGCGCTCGCCAGAGTCCTGTCGTGGCCACACTCTCGTCAGGTGCCGTGGCAGGTACGCCGGCTGCCGAGCTCTGCCGATCGACACACGCATCAACCACACAGGCATTCTAAACATCCAAAAACCTAAATATGAAAAAGAGCTCAAGGTACAGCTGTACTGTTACTTATCAAGTGAACCTGGATTGATACCTTGTTGCAATAAGTCACACATTGATGCTGTTTTTGTCATTGAGGTGTAAAAAATGGTGTTAATCTCTGAAAATCTGGCACATGGCCAGAAGCTTCTTATAAATCCTAGTTATAAATATCCTGTCCTACTTATAAATATCATAAAAAATGAGGACATTTCCTTGTGTCACAATGGAGTGACCCGGTGACTGGAGTGACCTGAAAATATCATAATCGCATTTACAGTGTACAGATTCTAAAACAAACCTGTCATTGTCTTCCCAGCAATCATGGCCCTTTTGTTTGACCTGAAAGCACTGGTTGATATGATGTCGATTGGAACACTCTTCGCCTACACTCTTGTGGCAGTGTGTATTCTCATACTTAGGTAACCACAATGAACACTCTGCCTGGCAGCGTTGCACTGATTTATTTAATGCCCAAACACTGTCTCAGTGAACATTATAAAATAGCTGGGATGCTGTCATGTGATCTGGATATCTGCAGCAGCTTAGTACCATCTTTAAGATAATTTTTACTATGGTCATCCAGGTATCAAGACGATTCTGCTAAAGACTCCAATAATATCCACAAGCCTGAAACTAGCACAAAGCTGGGATTTCTGAACCCTCCTTCACACCCAACAGCTGAGACTGCCAAAAATGTCTCAACTTGTACAGTTTTCCTAAGTAAGTCAATTTTATTTCTTCTATATCTTCTCTATTCTATCCATGAGTAGTGTCATGTTGCAGGAAAGTCTTGCAAAAGCAGAAAATTCAGAAGACTCCAGACTCTACTTGGTGTGCTCTGACATGTACTTCCTTGTGTTATGAAGTGGTCTGATTAACCTGGGACTGAAGCGACAAGGATGAATACTCTTTGGCATTTGCATGTCTACATATATGCACATATCCCTGTTTCTTGCTTCAACATCCCTCTCATGGAAGTGGATCAAGATTTATGCATTCTGGCCCTCCAAACCAATACTATTATAGTCCAGAGATTTCAGACAATAACATGAATCACTCATTGTAAATTTCATATTATAACATTACATAATTATTCAAATTATCAATTAACAATCAATCAGTCTTTATTTTTGTATAGTGCCATTCATGAACAAGCTGTCACATAACATGTCACAATGGACATTCTTCAGTGGGAATAAAACCCTCAATTGAGCTAATTTGGGGAAAACTGGAAAATGACTCCCTGACCCGTTAAAATCATGCCTTTCTCCTAGAAAATATAAAATTCAGAGAAAAACTTGAGACACACTTGAGACACCTCATACATGTACATGCATGTTGAAGTAGCCGTTTATTTTTTCACCTAAGATGTCACAAGATTCCTGGGCCTGATCACTGTATTGGTTATTGCCATGTGTTCTATCTATAACCCTTTTCTGTAGATAAACATTTGACATTATATCTAAAAATAAGAGAGAAAAAGAAAACGCATTCCTCCTGTGACTTCCTGCAGCCACCCTGGGGACAAAGTAGAAATTATACCACTGTATCTGTAAGATGCATTTGACACTTGATAGAATAACATAGGACACATTAGGCTCTTCATGCAATAGTATAGATGGTACATGCTAGACTCTGTGGTCTATTTCTGTTAATGGCATGCTGTTTTTCCTGTACTCTTCTACTCCTCTCTTTCTTGTACTCAGTTCTTTTGCTCATCATCCTAAGCATCTTTCTGAGCAAGGGTATCCAATCCCTGCTGAACAAGGAGGTGTGGAGCCTCCTCTGTGTCTCTGTCATTCTACTGATTCTGGTTCTTACCGTCATCATCATCTGGAGACAGCCTCAGAGTCCAACCAAAGCGGCATTCATGGTGAGATTCACCCTACAAAAATTTACCACCACTTAATAATTCATATCCTGTGCTACTGCAGTTATGACAATTTGCCAGATTCATCCAGAAAGCAATTGGCTCATTCAGTTTGCTTCTCTTAATGGTCCGGTCTGTACGATCGTTTTTAATTGTGGTCTGCAGGTGCCCTTTCTGCCAGTACTCCCAGTGGTGAGTGTTTTTGTCAACATTTACCTCATGGTTCAGCTGGGGGCTGACACGTGGGTGCGCTACGCGGTCTGGATGGCAGTGGGTAAGGATATGACCCCTGGCCCACATTTCCAACACAGCGCATCAACAGCTTTGGGCCGTTTGCCAACCCCTGCCTTGTTTCTCTCACAGGGATGCTCATATACTTCGGTTATGGTGTTCGGCACAGCGTTCAGAAGCAGCGGCTCCTTAATGCAAACAACCAGGTTAGCATCCAAACCATCGAGACCAAAGCGGAGGAGGACGGAGCCAAAGGAGATGGCTCCTGAGTCTGAGGGAAACAAAGGAAATGTACATTTTACAATGAATATTACACAGGAGGATGAAACTGTAATTTCATGCTACTCATCCTTCCTCTGAGGATTTTTACAGCTTTTTTAAAGTGTTTATTACAAAATAGATTTTGTAAAAAAATAATAATGAACATTGTATTTTATAGATATTTTAGGCTTTTTTTAATGAATTTGTATCAATGACATGGGGCATTTATAACCATGAAGTGTAGATATTATGAATAAAGTTGATTTGCATATGATATATAAAACATTAAATAAGAGTAAAACAGAAAGCATAGAAAAAGGAAATACACAGCTGCCACTACATTTTGAAAATATTTTAAATCAAACAAAGCAGAATGACAGATTTAAAAGACAAAAGAACACATTGAGAATAAAATTACCAGTCTTGAATAGAAATATGAGTGGACTTCTTGAAGATTTTATCAGGTACTCAGTAACATGTAATTTGTATGTCAAAAACATCATGCGCAATTAATGACTCTTCCAGTCCTTGTTTCCATGGTGCTGATGAATAACCATTGTGTTTTAGACAAAAATAGCTTTGTGTTGAATTTTATATTAAACCAAAAAAATAAAACCCAGCTCCTCTGACCCCAGCTCCTATGTAAGCAGTGGGAAATGCAAGGACAAAAGCAAGCACAGTGCCACTGCGGTTTGTTGGCATCTGTTTCTAAACTACCAATTTTATGCTAATACACTGAGAGAGCTAATTGCACAGTGTAAGACCGTGAGGATTGGGCCCAATGTGTTGACACATCCATTTGTACACATTCTGTGTGTATTTAAGGACTGTTTGGATCTGAGGACATGTTTGCCTTAAGTGAAATTTAATTATACATTTAAATAATCATCCTTTCAGGTGTTTGTACTGGTAGATTGCCCATATTCTAATGAATTTTTGTAACTCTGTTGAGCACTAATCGGTTGAATACATCTATGTCAACTAGCCACCCAATGTTTCAAGAAAATGACCATAGCCATTACTCCTGTTCTTTTATACTTTCTTACCCCCAAACAGTGTCATACATGGTGATTTTTGCACAATCATAGATTTTTTTCTGAAGGTTTAAGGTATCACACTGTGAACATGAATTTCCATTATACTGCAGATTAGCTATAGAACTATAGATAGCTGACATAGTAATATATATTACAAAACATCCCTTAAATTAATCTCTAAAACATGCTCTTTGTTGCAATGTAGGATGAAAGCAAATGTAAGTAGTTAATTTACATAAATAATTATTTGATTGAAATGGGCTTACATTGACTTGAGTAATGTTGAGGAAATGTTATACACAAGAATGTAAGGATGTTATCTGTTGTTTTTTTAGTTTCCTCCAAAACCTTATCTACACTTTTGAATTAAACCAATAATGAATGGAACACTGTAATATATGCAGTACACTGAAGAATATTTGATATTGACAATACTTGTGACAGTCCTCCTGCGGCAAAACAACTAAACTGTTTTCATACTTCTGCTTGAGTGTTTGATCAACATGGCATTTTATGTTATTGAAGTAACAATACATGGTAGTTTGACCAATTGACTTCTGAATAAAAAAAAATGAACAACCAATAAATACAGACTCTTTAAAGTGTGTTCTTTTCAATGGTGACAGAAGAATATTACATGGCAACAGGACCAGAGGTATTGTGTGGTCAGTTCATCTACCTTGTCCCTTGCTGCTGAGCCCAGAGAAAGTTACTCATACTATCAATACACTGTATTATGCTGTACTACCACTATAGCTATAGCTATGGAAAACAATGAACCCACAGACATATACTTACTGTTTTTGCAAAGCTTAGAGCTTAATATGAAGGAATTTTGGCCTGGAAGTTTTTCACATGAGTAAAACTAAAGGTAGTTTCAACTCAGAGCTCCATAAAGCAGACTACATAACACAGCAGGGTGTTATGACCTTCAGTGAGCAGAAATCCATTATTAAAACAGCAAAACAAGACTCCTTATAGCTACTCAATTTCTGCTACAGGGCCTGGCTCATAATGCATACACTGGACAATGGTCATATGTGGAGTTAAATTATCTATATCAAGTCTTATGGTCATTATGGTTAGGCTTCTTTATACCTATGATTTTAACTAATAATTTTTAGTTTGAAAGAGACTAGAAAAATTAAAATAAAATATTAAGAGGCAATTAATTTCTCAGAACTATAATACTAGAGATGTGTAAGAGGCAGTGTGGTACAGTGGTAAGGAGCAGGGTTGGTAACCAAATGGTTGCCAGCTTGAATCCCCTCTGGGAAACTGCTGCTGTACCCTTGGGCAAAGTACTTAACCCACAATTGCCTCATTAAATATCCAGCTGTATTAACAGGTTATATGTAAAAATTGTAACCTATGTAAATTGCTCTGGATAAGAGCATCTGCTAAATGACAATAAAGTAATGTAATCTAATACTCCTGTGTGAGAAAAGGGAAGGAGGAATTCAATTTCAATAAGAGCCACAGCATGAATCTGCAGACATGAAGCTGTGAAACACAAGGAATATGCTTGTTTGAGGATGGATATGAATTAGTCCACAGCATATGAACCCTTCTTGCTATGCAAGTATCCCCTGCTATTTCAGTTGGCAGTGCAATTCCTGTCTGTGACTGGCTGGGTGACCTCTGAATGGCTCCATTGAAAGCACCAAAAGGAATCTGGGATTTTAACACCACACTCCTGTGAAAGGGAATTTGTGTTACATGGGTAACCAGCTGACCACTTGCTTTGCTCTCCTCCCCTTTGCTGTCAACCTCTGCTGACCTGTTGTGAATGTTATATTCTCTCGTTTATGCTGGGATAAGCACCAGACACACAAATCCGCTTTAGAAGGCAAAAAAAAAAAAAAAAAAAAAAAAAAGAGGCGCAGCAAGTCGGTGTCAGTCTGTCATCTATGCCTAAGGAGCTGATTTGAAGTATTGTTGTAGTTAAATTTGCTGCATGGAATCTAGTAAGTACACATATGACATCCTGGATACATTGCTATAATTAGTCAACAAATTCTTTCACTCCTGCGCTGAAGATGGACGACTCTAGGTCAGATCATTCCACAGTAACGCAGAGGTGAGTGAGTCCAACTACTGACCATTCTCGTACAATACACTTGGCTCCTGCAGAAGCATGTGAAAAAATTTACTCAAAAATTGCAGTGTTTCTACATTTTGTTTTTCTTCCGTTTTGGCCTTTAGTGTCCATAAAATGAAACAGCCCCTGTCAGATTAAAGGGCAACAGTTCTTGTATCACAAATTGATTTTGTTTATTCCATTGTCAAGTTTTGTGGACAAACTGGAACAAATTTTGTTAGTCATTTCAACTTGTGAAGGGGAAATTTTTTTAAATCTTCGTAAAATCTAACTTTTAAGTTAAACTTTGCTCGACACAAATGAATTTGACTGCAGTCAGCCACGTCATCCAGCAGAGCAATAACTAAAAAAATTATTTAGCTTGCTACTTATCCAAAGTATGCTAGCACCCAAACCAGTTTACTAGCATTTCAAATTCATTTTCAACATTGCTAGCTGAAGATTATTAGCTAGCTTGCAGTGTCTGTCACAGACCAACCTTTTTATTTAAATAGGCCATGAATAAGTGAGCCCACTGCACCCAATAGGGTTATCTGGGGTGGTACCTTAAACTGACCAATTAAAGAAAGCTGCACAGTCCCTTGGAGGTGGCATTAGGGCACACAGAATGCGCTGTACAAACATCACCAGTACTGCGAGATGAGCCGTGCTAGGCTCCTTGTTGCATGTAGCAATTTGTCACTTGCACCTTGGTTATTTTCACATTTTCTAATTTTGTGAAACACACAGACAATAGTAGGTCTTTATGGTCTTTACTGACAGTTTCAGCAAACCTGATTCACAGTTTAATGTTCTGCAAACAGAACGCACAACAGAACAGTGAAGATGACACACCAAAATCACTGATGCACTTTCCACACACACACACACACTCATTAAAAAAAACTAAATCCTACTGAAAAAGAAAAATACTCATTAAAAGTGCACATGTGCATCTCAACACCTTACATTTCCAAATATCTATGGTGTTGCTAATTCACAGAAGTGCTTTGGTTTGTAGACTGTCATACAAAATATAATGTTCAAAAAAAGTTCATTGTCTGCGCTTCTTGCAAAAGAACGATTATCAAGTGTGTAGTCATCGTCACATTAGCACCCGCGAAGTTCTCAGCAAAAACATAATCTACAATACCAAGTATTACAGTATCAGAGGTTACTTCATGGTGGAGATTAATGGTGCTTTACTTGGAAATGGGACATATATTGTATGTTTTCTAATAGTCCCAGTACTTTACTAAAAGCAAAACCATTTAACCATCACCCCCATCCCCCATATCCCACAGTCCACAAAATGTGGAAATAAAATACTGCCATCTGACAGTTTGAGACCCATGTTGCTAAAGGTTAATTTAAAAAAGCAGCCAATATCAGAATTCTGACAGTGGAGGACCTGGTAGGGAGGCTATGGAAGATCTGACAGATCCCAAGCTGGGGTTCTGGGACCCATTCTTCAGTGTCCCAGGCTAGTCAGTTTGCTACTTGTCAGGGGTGGGCGGCAGGTGTTGTGGATCAGCCAAGTGGCCTAGCCTGGGGAAAGCTCAGGTGTAAGGGGTGGCAGGTGAGAGGGGGAAGCCCCAGGGTGCAGGAGCTTGTAGAGGAGCTCGTCTTTCTCTTGGTTCAGTTTCTGACTCAGCAACACCTCCTTCTCCAGAGACTCGTGGAGGCTCTCCTTCTCCTTGGACAGCTGTCTGCAGAGTGGGAGAAACACAAAGGGGTGAATCAGGCCGCAGAGAGCACAGAAACGACAGGACCGGAAAGACAAGTGAGGGGGAGGATGTAAATCCTGGATTCTTAGCTCTCTCTTCCTTCGAGTCTATATCATTTCTTAATGTTGAAAAAAAAATCAAGCAGAGATGAGGTGTCTTTAGAGAAAAACAATGATCAAAATAAATTCCTAAGACCTTGCAAGAGTGCCCTTTGAAGCACCCCTGAAAAAAGGATATGGAGCACCATCTAGTGGTCATATAGAGGATAAATTTGTTCAGACAGTCAACAAGGCTAACTGGTATTTGAATCTTTTAGTACACAGAGCTTCTGGCCAGTCTGAGGGAAAACAAACACACAACCATCTTTCAATACTGAAGCAATAGAGGAGGAGATATAGGAATAAACACTTTCATACTGGATCAGACACTGGTAGTTCTCCAAGCGTACGTGGAGGTCTTCATTCTGCTGGAGAAGGTGCTTTACTTGGTCCTCCAGAGGGAAGTTCTTCTCCACCTGAAAAATGTTCCAAAAACACATCTTATTTTGATTTATTTACCATGTTTTTACACAGGTAGCTCAGCTGAGAGCTCAGATCTGTTAATGGGGAACAGTGGGAGACAAAATGGGCGGGGAATGCATGGCAAATCTTGCGAATCTGGCAAATCTGCTGAATCTGAGAAATAAAGCACAACATGAAAACCGTAACACCATAAAAAAGGTAAATTTTAGCTCCAAAAAAAAAAAAAAAAAAAAAAACAAAAAAGGCAGCAGCAAAAATCAGAAATGGACACCAACAGGTTTGTGACTTCTGAACTCAGACACACTGTGAGGACAATTAAAATACACAGGGGGAGGCAACTGTACAATAAACTGCATTAATAGTTTATTTTCTGTCTTAGAGGGTAAGGAGTTCCCCTCCTTTCCACTTCGTGGTGCTGTAACCAGAGTGAACATTACATTCTCACTGCAGTTAAAGAGTAAACACTGTTGCAACCAGTGTTTTACACTTTGTTTTGTGTGGTGTCATGGTAACCCACAATACACCCAAAAGAAAACAGCCAGTGTTCCGGTAATGCCTGTGAACAGAGTCCCTCCACTGACTTGTTAAACAAAACATAAAAAGCTGGGAAACTACGGAGAGAATCTGCAGGGGTCGCACATCTGTAGGGTTTGCAGTTTAATGTTAGTATTGATCTCCTGACCTTTTTTTTTTTTTTTTTTTTTACAGGTAAACTAAACATTTTTTCCAAATTCCTGCAGCACCTGAGCTCAGCAGTCAACAGTCACACCCTCCTCGCAGTCATCTCTGTTCAGTCCTGGTACACAGTCATTTCCATTTTGGGTCTCAGTTTTTGGATATATGAAATCTTGCATGAAATTAGAACCACAGAGATGTAAGAACCTAATGGTCAAAATTTCAGGTTCTGAAAAGCAGTTTCCCTGAAATGGCAATACTGGACTTACAGGAGGAAGGTTAGACCAACCAGCAGACAAATCCATAGTATAGACATTACTTATCTCGCAGTCTGGAAAGAGTCATCCTAATTTTGTTTGGCCTATGATATCAGTTAGGTATTCCTGGTTTAGCCATAGGTGATAGGATGACCTTTCTAATCCACAATCCATTCAAATTGGATACGTTTCTACCTTCTACCTTTCTCCACTGCTTGCCCTGAGCTCTGTATGACTGACAGGATAATAACCACTTATATAAGATACCCATTCATATAGGCCCAGAGTGTGAAATGCTAAACATCAACAGAACAATGCTTTCCTGAAGTTTATTGACATCAGCAGGTCATGATCAGGGCTGATAATAACTATGTCATTATGACAACATTTCACCATATCCATTCTATATACTGACCAGATAACTAGCTCTGTGGCCTCACCCTGCTTCAGAACAGGAACAGGTAAAATAGGTAACGTCAGCACGGTAGGCATCAGAACCTCCCTTTACACCTCTCCCAGCCAAATCATTTAGAAACTATGGGCGGGCAGGGGAAGCTGCCACCTCAGTCATTTGGAACCTACCAGGGCCTCCAGCTGCATCAGCTTCCTCCCCTGCTCCTGCAGACGCTCACTCTTCATCTCAATGACAAATAGCAGGCTCTCCAGCTCCTGCTCCCAGAATGCACCAGGACTACTGTGAGCCTAGGAGCATTCCCAGAGGGAAGGGGTTTCAGAGAGCAAGCAACATGGTTACCTCCTACAATAAACAAACTCTTCCAGAACAGATCACCACTGCAAACGTGACACTTCAATGCGCTTATTTGCTTTTGTACATTCCACAGTATGGCCAGCCCTTCCCCGGTCCAGGTAAACACACCTGAATGTTGTTCTGCAGATCTCTCTTGAAGGTGGACTCCTTGACTCTCTGCTTCAGCTTGTCATAATCCTGAAGTTCCGCTGTCAGAACATCCACCTTGTCCTGCAGAAGGTCCAAGCCAAATACAGAACTTAAATGGTCTGGCTGATACAAAAACACCAACATCCCCTCTTGTTGTACAGTAGAGAATAACCTTTTAAAATATCAGTAACTGTCTGGCTATCAACTAGCCTTGTTTTGCCCATTCATGGTCCCTTGTTTATGCTGGATTTAGCTTTAGCTGTGTCCGATTACTACTGCACAGTGAACTGGATTTGATATCACCTGACAGCTACCCAGTTTAGATGTTTAAAGAAAAAGATGTTTTGTAGGAGGCGCATTCATGTCAACAGAAAGACACAACACAAAGTGTAAACTCAACATGTTTGTGTTAATGTCTGGCCCTATATGTCTCAATTAAGCATAACTGGTTGTTAAATTAATTGCTCTGAGTTATAAAACAGTTAATAAAGATTAACTAGTAGTTCAATTCAAGCTGAACACTAAGAGGTAGTTTTAATTTGTTTGAGGGCAGAAGTCGCCAAAAATGAGTTACTTCTCTGTATCGCAAACAAATCAACCACAGATTGGAGTAATGTACTAATTACACATACCCACACTAGTGAGGTCCCCAGACCATTTTATCAAACACTGACCAGTATTCAACCGACAGTTCATCCCAACCCAAAAGAATTAAAGTGAAACACATACAATTACTCATACAAGTGACAAATTCAAACCAGACACTGAAGATGATTCAAGGAAATTCCAGTGTCAGAGAAAAGGTGTTGGGACATTCTGAAGCAACAAAACTGTGCTCTCATAAGTACAATAGGAGCACGTCAGTCAGGCGTTCCTTTCCATGTAATAAGTGCACAACCTGGGACAACAGGGTGTGAAGCACATACCTGCAGAGAGGCTTTAACTGCCTGAAAATTGTCTGTCATTGACTGCTTCTCTTGGTTGAACAAGCACTGCAATTCTGTGGAAGAGTAAACACAACAATGAAAAAGCTGTCATGGTAATGTTTTTATTATATTTTCTTAGTGTGTGTGTGTGTGTGTACACAAATGGCTTGGATGTGGCCTAGATCACAGGTTGTAATCATTAAAAAGGTTCTGCTAAATTACCTATTTGCATAGAAGACATTTTCAACAAGGGCAACTTTGATATCTTACACATCATCCATTCACATAGCTGGACATTTACTGAAGCTATTCAGGTGTAGTATCCTGCTCAGGCAAACAACAGTAGTGGCCCACATAGGAATTGAACAGGGCTCCACTGGGTTACAAGCCTTGTTCTTCACTGTTGTGCCACAGTGAGGCCCAAAACAGTGCTCACCTTCAGTTTTTCTTTGGTACTCCTCACTAAGGCACTTGATCTGAGCCTCTAAAACTGTGTTCAGCTCAACGGTTGCCTCTGCCTTCACCTGAGGACACAAAGACATCAAGTCTGAAGACTTCATGCTCAAACAAATTTTAAACTATCTGCAGGAAGACAATACCTCCCCTGGGATTCAGCAATAGGGTGACGAGGGTGGGGTTGTGGAGCTGGTGGGGAAGTAGGCAAGTAAGGATTACCTTGTCCGTAATGTCCTGGACTAGTTGGTGGAACTCAGTGTGGTGGGCTTGCAGAATGTCCTCACTCTCCTGGTGCCCAGAATCCTTCAGTGTTTTAAGAAGGTACTGCAGCTGCCACTGCTGCTGCTCTGGCAGCTCCTCTGGGCCTGTGCTTGGCTTGTCCTTGGGCAGCTTTCCTGAGGGCACAGAAAACATGACAGCCATGAGACACCAAATCAGGCTATGCTAAAGGGGACCAGGCTATGCTAAGCTAGTCCAGGCTATGCTAAAGGGGACCAGGCTATGCTAAGTTAGATCAGGCTCTGCTAGGCTAGATCAGGCTACATTTAGGGGGGACTAGACTATGCTAAACTAGATCAGGCTACACTTAGGGGGGACCAGGCTATGCTGCACTTGACCAGACCACATAACAGAATGCCTGCTTTTTAGCCATGAGAGAGATACAGTCATTAAAGACTCTGGGCTAGCCTGCTCAGCTGACACATGCAGAACAGAATACTTAGTATTGTATTCTCCCTATTTGGGTGTGTCCCAATATGTACTAACAGTGAAGCCACAGGCATGATAGGATGACCTCTCTTAGCCACAGCGTACAATCACAACAGCCAAATTTATTCCTGATTCTTCCTTTCTCCACCTTCACCCAAGGGTGCAAGTGACTGACAGGACCACGACCAATCAGACACCTGCTGGTGAATAAAAACACAGCACAGTAGACTGCATGAATCAGACCCTTTGCAGGCAGGCATGCCCTGACAAACCAGGTCAGTGGGTCAGACTTCCACTGAACCAGCAGGATCTCAATGGAGAAAAATGCGGCCAAGTTTGCAAGTACTAACAAGACAAGTGGGAAACGTTTTTCTGAGATAAAAAAAAATCAGAGAATTGAGTATTCCTATAGCAGTCCTATTCAAACACTGCCACCCAACAAAATATCTCATCCAGTGAAAGAAGGAAATCAAAGGCCTCTGTGGGTGTAAGTCTTCATTTGCCTCCAATTGCAGAGTGTCCCAGGAAAAAAAAAAAAAGGAATGGGGACAGCCATGATTTATAAGCTTTTGTCTCATGTCCTGATCTACACATGAGCTTGACTCCAATCTTTTCAATGTTAAGTTCAAAACGTTTCCTCATTCAAATGGGTCACACTTCTTAAACACTACTCTGTGTCATATACTGGGAGCCAGATTGTTGGGGAACAGACAAAGCAGTTTATCTACACAGCCACACTTAATACAAAAAAACCCTGCTACAATCCATAGTAAGCATAACACGCAACATTTTTGCATGCTGTGTTAAATGTGTAGTTAGTCATTGTTGCCAAGTAGGCTTGTTGACTTAGCAGGAAGGAGCTGACACAGTGTGAACCAAAGCCATCATCAAAAAAATACAACTAAATGGTGTGTAAGTACAGACCTGAATAGGAAAAAAAACAGCTGACTGGATTTGTATTCCTCATGACTGTATATGAAATGTGCTTGCAAAGGCTGCAAAACATTGAAAAGGTTTAGTGTTTCTTACAGCATTGAACAGTACAGAGAGTGGGATGTCAAATTTAAATTCAGAATTTTTTAATGTTGGCATCAGCTATATATTTTAAAAGGCTGAATGGACAGTAGAACTATCTTAAAATAGTTTAAAAATTATTTCTAACCTTCATACATACCAACATCATCTTCATAATTCTTTAACTTTTTCCCCTCAAAAAGGCAGGAGTGGATTTTGATCATTTTAAATGCATAGACATGAAGTCTTCATATGCCCTTCATGAGAAATGTAACATCTATAAAAAGGTTTCCAGGCCTTAAAAAAGGGCAATGGGTTACTTGCTAGTTAGCTAACCGTAAAGGTTATTGTGAAAGAATTTTAGATCTTAATTAGGCGGCTCCTGAGTGACTCAAACAGCGAGGTCTTGACTCGAGTGCCCTACAGCCATGTCATCTGTTGACAATGAGACAACAGCAACAGAGCACACCGGCTTCATTCAGCCAGAGATAGGTGTGGGCAGACCTAGGTTTCCTCATCTCACCACTCTCAGGCACCCTGCAATTCGTCAGGCACCTGGGAGTTGCTCAGATGACACCTGTGGAGCATCCTCCAAATTGTGCCCACCTTGCTGTGGTGCACTCTGTGACCTGTAGTGTGAAAAATAGCCGTTGGCTACATGCGCATTGTACATCCAAGGTCTGTATTCGCCCAACATGATGACAAATTAAAAATCTTCTAAGAGGAAGCCCTGGATGTGTGTACAGGCTTGATAAAGAAAAGCCTGTCAGACTGCTCAAAAATTATTGTTGATAATGACAAATGCTTATAGACAGTCTGTCTTGAAACATTAACAAAAAGCTAACAAGTTCTGCTGTGGGCAAGTCCATACCTGCGCAAAAGAGGAAATCATTTGTAAATGATACCATACCCATTGCAAAGAAAATAAGCATTGCTGCAAAGCTGGCTACCGGTTGGCCAATACTCCGTGTTGCAATAAGACACTTAAAAAAATGCTGTTGAACACAGTGACATCATGTAGCACTTTCAGGCATATTTGAAAAGTGCTGTATTGTATTTCACAGGACGCAGTGGGATCATTCAAACTGACAAGCGGAATCAGAATCACTGACATGCATATGTTATTCTTCACACACACCACATCTGCCTCGTTCATTCACAATAAAATCCAGGGGCTTTCATACATGCTAACATTCAATGCTCACAATTCATTTAAAGTCTCTGCTGCCACTCATCAAGGCATCTATAATGAATCTATAATACACAAAGTATATAACAGCTGTGTTATGCAAGTTTCAGTTGTCTGAGCGTCGCTGATTCTACAAAAGAAACTAGGCCAAATACACAGGAAACCACCTACCACATCCTTCAAGGCTGTTGATCTCCTGAGACAACTTTGCTCCCAGCTTGCCCTAGTTTTCTTCTGCAAGAAATCATACAACAGTGCATTATTAATGTTTTCTATTATTTATTAATAGGCTACTTGCAGATGCATTTGTTCCCACATTATATATGTAGAAACAGCATATCTGGAGAGGAAGAGTGATCCTTTAACTTAATGTTTAAGGATTGTTCTCAAGACATGAATGGTTGTTCTCAGTGGGGAAAAAAGCAAAATGTGCAAGCATATGTGAAGCTGATAAAATCTGCTAACAAAAGTGTGCATTGTTTTTCAGCAATTTCAACAGTATCACACGCTTTCCTGTAACTGTTTACTACTAAAACCGAAGAACATGTGGCATTGTGAAGCAGGTTTCTATGGGTACATGCATACACACCACCCCAAGAGTTCTCTCTCCCTTATTTTCATTCCTCCAGTCTCTCTCGTCCTAAACCTCAATTTGGTGTCATAAAACGAAAATGGTACCATTTTTACACTGCAAACATGTATCATTGTAAAAAGAGGACCAGCTGTAATTAGTTTCCAAGACAACACCACATAAAAGCGTAAACAGTAAGTATTACAGTTTACCCAGGTATAACAGTGTTGACCGTTGTTTTGTGTGTGGGAGACCAAGCAGATATAATGGCATGTGTATGGCATGTTAAAAATGCTACAACATATAGGAGTATAAAACAACACATATTCCATACAGTGGGATTTGACCATTTCTACTCTGTTCTTGTATGTACTTTAAGTGTATAAAACAAGTTGAAAGGTCAGGTTCAGAATAGGACTATACTTCTGTGGAGCCATTAATAAAGTCTTGCTTGCACACTGTTGTAAACATTCAAATACCAAGTGTGTACACAAACTGCAAAGAGGAGACTGAGAGAATGTGCACAGCAGTTTCTGAAGTTTAAAGGCATCTAAAAGCTGACCCTGTTACTCAAAGTTCATGTTTTGGAAGGTTTCCTAACTTGTGTGTTAAATTTCTATGGAGGCATTTTCACAAGTCAATAACAGGTTTTGAAAGGACATGATTGTGCAGCATAAAACAGGTTTCCATTTGTGCAATAGAATGTGTGGATAATTAGTCTGGGGAGAAATTCTTTCTGGTAAAATTCAGCTTGAGAAGATTCCCAGTTCACACAGCAGAGCATGTAGCTTCAAATCTGATTCTTCACCAGGAAAGCAAGCATACAGACTTAATTCAAACCATTTAAAATAGGCTCCAAGACCAAAACTATCCAGTTAAAAAACACTCAATGTAACTAGCAAACTGAAATCAAGAGTCATCATCCTTTTACGTGTATAAAATGGAGAAAGGCCTTTGCTTTGGTCTGTCTTCCCTTGCTTTAGCTGTACTTATCAGGAGAGTATGTGGTGCTGCCAAAATTGGTAAGGCATCACTGGCTCTTGCTAAATGCCAAACAGTCCATCAGACTCCACAGTGCATGGCACCTTCCCTGGAATTTTGGACTACATTAAAGCTATGGTGTTACACACGACTTGGGAAATGTTAACACATGGCTCCTGAGAACAGAATGAATAACCTAAGGATTCTGCCTTCCTCCGAAGCAAAAGCTAAATGGAGACTACAGTAGATTTCGGATTTTTTTGTATCGGTTAATTTTGGAAACTCATATCCAACAAATGAATATTATACATCATCTTAAGATAGAAAATTGTTTCCCAGCATATACTAACTGGGGAAAAAACTCTGATACATATCAAGAGATAAACCTCAGAATAAGTTAAGTCCAACAAAACAGCACTTTCAGTTCATAGCATCTACTGCTGTAATACATTCTCCCGAATCAGTTCTCCTTCTATTTAATCAAGGTCACACCTGTCTGCAGAATGCTGGAGCACCTATATATAACATGACACCCATCACAGCAGCACAAAATGGACAAAAATATCTGTCTTGTGTTCCAGTGCATTTCTTCTCAGTCTGACATTAAATGTTAGTTAAGCTTCCTCCAACAGACACCTGTGAGGCAGGCATTGGGCTTAAGGTACAAGTAGATTTTAACAGCATAGTTGTGCTTAAATTTGTCTCTCGTCTGTACCATGTAGTTTCACAACAGTATAGGACTGTGTTGCACTCTCCTTTCTACTTAATCCATGCTTTAAGAAGAGCCAACACTATCATTGTTGTCTTCACAAGCTTTATCTTCTGTTGTGTTAATGAGCTGGTTTAAAAGACTACTGCAGTTGTCTCGCGTCTGTGCAGAAAGCAGACAGTTGAGTGAGCTTCAGAAGTTATGACAACTCTACGCTGACGACCCATGTACAATGTCTTTCCCTGCATTGCCCAAAACTGGTTAGGCAAAGAGAGTTGCCACAATGGGCCTATGTACACCTGTCAGCCCTTCAGAGAGTGGGGCTACAGTAATGTCAATCCAACACATTGCAGTCTGTAACTAAAAATAAATAAATAAATAAATAAATACAAATAAACAGCAAAAATGTGTTTGGGTCACCCTTTTGGGCCCTCTTGTCTGGTTTCGTCCACCTTGCCTCCAGTTACGAAATCGCAAGGTTGTATGAATTCCCTATCCAACACCAATCCACACGAACTAAACTCTGAACAGGTTTTATAAAATTAATGACTTGATTTCCACATTTTATCAATACAAGGAATCACCTTGTGACGTATTATTTGGTCATTTATGGTTTTATGGCCTTACAAATCAATTAGTCGTAACCATAACCGCAGTCACATGCCAAATCACATGTATAAACACAAACGCTCTGTGATAAAACTGATCATCAAGGGTGAAACATTGACCACATAACAGGGTAGCTGGTAAAGAACTAGAGATAGGAACGTCGAGGATTTAATTATTTGACGTCATTTACACCATGTCTGCTTCTGTTCAGACAGCTGGATATTATTCCACATGATCACATTTAGGGGGGTCCCACTAATTGCTGTATTAATTGCTGTAGTGTGGCCTAATCTGGCATTTTAAAATAGCTGGCAAGCTAACTTCTCCAAATCAAACTGACGCAGATTTGACAACACAGATTAAATTCTCAACACAACATGCGGAAGAGACTCTACACGTATGTGGAACCGTTATACAAAAACCTGTATGTCCGAAAGAACGTGCTTGGCTCATTTTTCACTGTAGTCAATTTCACAACTTTCAAATACTCCCACGATTTTTTCTACATATACATCACGAACAATTTTAACCGAGTTACTTTTCAAGCGCAGCTAATGCAGACAAGCAGTGCTCGCCATCGTTAAAATGAGGAAATGAATTCTTCCTTTGCATCTGTAACTTATTAAAGCGTATTGGAAGTTTCAAGCATAAGAGCTTGTATCAGCTAATAATAATGCATTTCAATTTGCTCAATTACACTTAATACAGAACAGTCGATCTACTGTCGCAAGTGCATTTAGTGCTATCCATTATAGGAGCTAATAGCTAGCTACTTTGAGTTAGAAATCAAGTTCTGCTTTGAGAAATGTCTGCTTTGAGAAAGTCTACAATACTACAGTCTGCCGTTTCAACATTTCCCGAAACACAACGTCGCCTCATTATTCAAAATAATTTCTAATAATTAAGTGGCATACCTTTTTCTTGCAGATTTTGCAGCACATAGTCCGACTCTGATTACAACCCATGCCTGTGGTTCTGATGCCTCCCAGCTTCAGATAACTTTTAGGCGTTCTCCGGCTACTGCCGCGGCGTTTGTCGTTAAGGCGCCATAACTCCACAAATTTAAAATGTTTTTATACGGGCCGCTGACACGAGTTTAAACCTCCTGGGTCGGATTTTTTTTTTTTTTTTTAACCGTAATTCACAATAAAAGTGCGCAGTTGCGTTTACTAAAGTTTAAAATGTTTCGTACTAATGTTTAAAATTCCTTATATGTATGAAATGTCCCTTAGACTCCAAACATGGCCCATACATGCAACATACAAAGACTTTTAACCATAAATGCAACGGGATAATTTAGGAAAGCTATGAAAATGTCAATTCTACGGCTGAACAGAGAAGTGTATGTAAATAGCTACCGTAATGTTGACCGTGCAATTTAACCGTTACCACGTGCACAGTATGAGGGGCGAGCTTCAGCACAGCGTGGAAAACCGTCGCACGGACGTGTTTTGGAGAGAAGCCGAGCAGATCATTGTTTAAGATATATTTATGATCATTATTTAATTATGTAAATGCAGTCTATCAACAGATACACTTACAGTAAGAGTCACAGAATCTGCACAATATTGATCCTCATAATATCAAATTAAAAATTAAATCAATTAGAAATCCCACGAAGGCTGTCGAATTTGTTTTTGAGCGTTGTTATGTTTATATTTCATGAATGGAAGTTGCTATAGTCCTCTCAGAGCGAGAAGCCGTTGGCATTACAAAATCGGTGATGCAGCAATTGATGTTCCCCTTCTCTTAAGTGTAAAACGGTATGTTGTCTGTACAAAGGAGTAAGATACACCGCAGCGAACTGGTATGGTAACCAAAGTCTAGTAGTCTTCGTAATAATTGTAGTTCAGAACAAAGTCCCATGTAGTTTGCCCAAGTGCTGATTCGGCAGCAGTGTAAAAAAATTTTTGGGGTGTGGTGAACGTGTAAAGGGACCATATCTTTGCATTGTCTCTGTGGAACAGGACTACATGAATTCCCTTTCTCTAGAACATCCAGACCTTTTTTAACCAGACCTTGTTACCCCAATAAAAACTTCCATTTCACAGTGTATCACAGACCACACAAGTAAACTAGATAAACAACATGTCTCTCACAGAGTGGTAGGTGATTCTGCCTTTTATGTGTGTATCCAGTGGTTTGTTTAATGACAATGCATTGATGTTGCTTGCAATGCCAGGAATACCAGATGTATGGTCTTTATTGCTAGCAACCCCTCCTGATCCCTCGTCTGAACATTCTGAGGACCTCCAGCAATCCTGCTATAATAAAACTTGCTAGTACAAATTGATTGACTGGTTGATTGGATGATGATCCAGTATTTCTGTAATATCAGTTCACGATACATATATGAGCTACAGCTTCCCCAAAGGTGAACCAGGGTTATCATTATGCTGCCATTGTTGTATCCAAAATGCAGGAAACGGGCACGAATAGGCCTTCAGTGGAAAGCTAGAGAAAGTTCAGGAGTCCACTGTGCATATCATTGTGACATCATCCAGCTGGGTTATTTTCACATCAAAAATCCCTCTAAACCTGCCAGCATGCATATGGTTGGCAGGTGTCTTATTCCAGTGCATAGTTATTTATATACGAAATTGTGATGAGTGTGTCGATGAAGTAGCTTGGCTTGGTTATGATGTGCTTAGCAGATGCCGGTAGCAGATCCAGGGCAACAAATGGAACATGCATTTTTGCATACCGTATGCTTATAATGACAGGGCATTTAATGAAGCAATTCAGGGTATGTACCTTTGTAAAGCTTACAACAACAGCCTCACACCCATGAACTGAACCTGCAACCTGTCATTACAAAATGGCACAGTGCCACCCCAGCACTGTTGCCGATACTCATGTTAATATTGTTCATTCTATTAAGGAAACAATAACAGAACAGTAATGTAAACCATCCATGTTATAACACTATTAGCTTGAAAGTAGCCCCTGAATGGCAGTGGGTAGTATAAATCGAGTTTCTTTTCTGCAAGTTGTATTGAACTTGATCCTCTGTGTTGAAGTGCGTTGGCTTTTTGTTGGAGTGGAGAAACTCTGGGTATATATAGGTCAGTTTTAGGTCTGCATGAAACTGATAATGCCAGTTGTCCTGATGACTCGGTGTGTGAATAGAGCATCTTTCCATGAGGGAACAGCTGCAGCGCTCTCAAATACACTGATTGGTTGGAATCAATGATTGACAGGACCTTTTACATTCTTTGTCTGTACTTGCAGTCAAAAAGACAATGCAGCCTTACCTGACCTATAAGAGGGCTACTCTGCAAAGAATGCATAAATGTTTTCAATTTTATGCATTTTATATATATATATATATATATATATATATATATATATATATATATATATATATATATATATAGTATATATATATATGTATAATTGAACATTTGTGCATTCTTTGCAGAGTAGTACTGTGTTGTCCTCATAAGCAGTATTATGTCTTCTTGTACTTTTAAATTTTTGCATTGAACTTTATTCCAGAACATATTTGACTGTGAATATGACCGTGATTATGAATAACATTAGCTTTAAAATTGTTATTATGATAACAATAATTGTATAGGCTTGCATTCATGTTTTTTCTATGAAATGACAAGAATTTGTATTGTGATTGTTAAAGATGGCAAATCAGACTATGACACCTAGAAAGATCACTGAAGAATCATTGCCTCCATCAGACATTTTCTGTTTAGCTTCAGACTACCGGCATTTTGTGTAGCAAAGGTATTGACATACATCAGTACTAAAGTGCTTTGGTAGGAAACCAGCAATGCCATGGATTAGACTACAAAAGGCATGGACTAATGCAGACTGAAAGATCAAGGAGCTTTATTTTCAAACACGATTCTCCAATTAACTCATAGTTTGGAACACAACATAAACCGGTACCAATCTCAAGAGGTTTTAAAGAAAACTGGGCATAAGCCTTTGCAAAGTACGGGCATGTGCAATAGGAGAACAAGTCCAAAGGAAGCCGCTCTAAGTAGCAGTTATAAATATGCTTAGTGGCACTTAAACAAAGCCTGCCCCAGCCCCCCAGAGAGATAACATTCTTTCCATGGCCTCACAGAGGAGGGGCAGGCCTTCTGGTTCATGTGCGAACCATCAACTTCACACCATGCATCATCTCTCTGACTTAAAGCATAACAATAGAACTTTCCTGGCTGGAACAACCAGATGTCTTTTAAACTACATTCTGGAAGAGGTAGAACAAAACACTTTCCTATATAATCTACATGGCAGGAAACTTTTCTTTCTTTGAGGAATCATCTCAATGGCTGAGATTAGAAATATTTGTCAAAAAAAGACAAACAATACTTGTTAATGCTCTTATATTTTTTATTTTGTCACAAATGCATTATGAGGTACATGAAACATTAAGGATAATGATAATGACCGTTAATGGTCACTTAATCCTTTAGGTTCACAAGATCAGATCATTTCATTTCTTTATTGATTTGAGCTGAATACACTGTGAAAGTTTGGTCGTCTGTTTACATTTACAGCTTGTATTTATTCTTTCACAAAATGTTGCTTGCAAAAATGCCATAAAAAATAACAGGAAATCAAATATCTGTGCAATGATTTCAGCCTGAAGATTAAATATTGTGTTTCAGACAGGTGATTGCATAAAAAACCTCTTATTTCACTTTCAGATTTACAGTGGTCTGCACACAGGTGATTAGCTGGGATCCACTGAAAGCCTTGACTTCAACACGGTATTTTCCATTAGCGAGGAAGCCTGGCACCACAAGTTTTGGAATGTGCAATGTGGTTGGAGGAACGGTGAGCATGCCCTGGAGAGAAAAGAGGAAAAGTCTGATAAAGTGAACAACATCTTCTCCTCCTCCTCCGCCTACACTGTGTGACGTACTGATGTATGTCTTCAGGCGGAGTTTTGATACTCAGTTCCTATATCAGATGATGCAGTACAGAGTGCAATGCGAAGCATTAATTGTAATATTATGTATGCCAACAATATAGTGGGGATCTTGCTTGTAGCGGATAAGAGTGGTGGCAGTGATGGTGGAACTAGCATCAGCAGTACGCTTACTGCAGCAGCATTAGCACTAGTAGCAGTGGTGACTTAGCAGAAGGGGTTATTGCAGTGGCATTAGCTGATCCAGTAGCACTGGCAGAAGCGGCAGTGTAGCTGTAGTAATGCATGTTGTTGTACCGGTTTTAAAGGGCATTGGCAGGAGCCTCCAGCTGATATGACTAAAGATGGACAGGTGTCTCCTGGAAAGATTTCATCCAGCTGCTGGCAGATGTCATTGTAAGTGCAGCTTCCAAACCCATCAATACAAGGAACTGTCACCCACTTCCAAAAGAGCCTCCTTTTCAGTGAAACCTCAGTCTAGGTGAGGAGAAACAAGACAATTAGAACCTTTTTTCCATGTATTCCTGTGATATTGTGGAAAAAATTGACACACCAGCATTGGTAATTTAATGTAATTTTGTTTTCTCTGATGGACAAGGGTAGCACTTCTTATGAAGGGTCCTACATAGGAAACATATAATATCATAAAAACTACAAAGCATTTTTATGAACACATAAAACTTCATAAACATTTACGGCAACTGACATGTTCTAGGATGTCCAGTATTACTTGTTACATGTCATCAGTGACACTGAAATTATATTCTAATGGGGTATGTAATGTCACTTGTGATGGTGACATAGCCAACCCTATGACAATCTGTTGTTGTTCATATAGTAAGTGCTTGTGTATTGCTCAGGAAGGCATTATGTACCTCTTAAAAAGGTATTATTTAACTCTTATGTACAGTCCATCGCAGAAAGTGTTGAAGTTGAAAATGTATAAGCAATTCTATCTGCATCTTCCTGATTCACTAGTAAGTGCTTCAGACTTAATCTTACCGTGAGAGGAGCATTCACAGGGGCCTTCAGCTCACCTGCAAAGGACACAGAAACTGACCCAGGAACAGTGATCAGGCTCGGGATGGAAAGATTGGTGATATTCAGGATGCTGGAGGGGCCACAACTCATCCAGGCAGAGAAGCCCATCTCTTGAACCTGCAACATTAAAAAACATAAAAAACAGATTAAATAGCCTGTGCATTTACACTAAGCATTTCATACTGTACCCACAAACACTGAAAGTTCAACTCCAGGTTTATGAGCTGTAGAATGACTTACCAAGACCGTTTTGGGCTCTTCCTGGGCACCGCCATGGAGTGCCAATGAGTAGAGAGCACAGAGAAGGACTGAGAATCGTGATGCCGACATGTCTGTTCCCTGCAATGGTGATGCCCAGACCCTGAAAAACCACTATGTATATGTATGGGCACCCTGTTTACACACGACCGCCCCCACAGTTGATAAGATTAGAGAAATATGCAGGGACATGTTTATCAAATGTGAACATCATTGTATGGTTATTATTTCTGCTCACGTACATTAGGTTTGCTGATGATAGCCATTAACAATGCTGCTTGCTGATCTGGTCATGAGGAATGTAAGCCTTACCCCAATACAGGGTTTTACCTTCACAACACTGATCATCTATGCCCCACTTTCAAGTTAAATAGAAAATATGGACATTATATATTACAGAGCAGATACGGTGCTAGATAATGAACATTTATGTGCGAGCACTCACCGTGTGTACATAATGGTATGAAGCAACTAACGTCTTTCTGTTCAGGTAAGTGAAACTGACCTGCGTTGGGATGGCTACAGTGAGAGCAGAGTGTATATGAGCATCATACATCCAGTGGTGTTCTGGCATCATATGAAAGAAGAAACATGTAGGACTGCCAAGAAATTGTTAGAATCACTTAAATTTTTTGCTGCTGTAATATACTGTGGATCATGCAAGGGAAACAGAAAATGTCTACACATGGTTTTCATTTACAATGCATACATGAAATTTAATCTCAGGTATATTTTATTCTACTAACTTTTTTGCTTTGAATTTATCAACAAGTTGTCAGTAAGCACAAACAAATCTAGAATTTGTCAACAAATATTTGCCTGCATGTAAGAATGTTTCATGCAGCACATTAACAAAAACTGTATAATGGTTGTAATCTTATTCTAGAGCTGAACTATCCTATAAAACAATTTCCAATAGTACCTATTCATATGAGAGGAGTCCTTCTTAGTGTAACTGAGGACTTGTCAGTCATAATTTCAAAGGGTTCATGATTAGCTATCAGTATTGCTGTGATAAACATGCTGCTGCTTTTGTATACCAGCAGGAGCACAAAACCACCTGACTGCTGGAATGAGGAAACCTGCAGAGTCTCATGCATTGTGTCATGTTCTCACACTCAGACCTAACAATCTCACACTTTCAAACATGCATTATTTTCACTATCTATGATTATTTGTGTGCAAAAGCTCAATTCATTCAATATGACGCTGGAAAATGTGTGTGGTCCACATTATAACAACATCAGTGCTCACAATACAGGTTCTGGTGAAAATGACTTTATTTATTACAATAAAGGATCAATTGTCTCAATCAGTGTAATTTTATATTTGAGCAATTTTTGAAGTGAGTCCCTGCTTAAAGGTGAAACTCTTCAACAAAAGGTTATGTGCCCAACTGCATTGAAAAATATATCTTTGTTGTTATTAAAGATTGTAATATTGCATGCCCCCTCAAAAGAGTGTTGTATTCATTTATTGTGTATTACTGTGTTATTGTTGCATTATTTATAATATTTTTTATTTTTATTTTGTCACAAGTGTGTTACTAGGCACATGAAACATTAAGGATAATAATAATAACTGTTATTGGTCACTTAATCCTTTAGGTTCACAAGATCAGATCATTACTTTTCTTTATTGGTTTAAGCTAAAATACACTGTGAAAGTTTGATCGTCTGTTTATATTTACAGCTCTCACTTAGTTTTTCACAAAATGTGAGTTCATGCTTGCAAAAATGCCATAAAAGATAACAGGAAATCAAATATCTGTGCAATAATTTCTGCCTGAAGATTAAATATTGTGTTTCAGACAGGTGATTGCATAAAGAAAACCTCTTATTTCACTTTCAGATTTACAGTGGTCTGCACACAGGTGATTAGCTGGGATCCACTGAAAGCCTTGACTTCAACACGGTATTTTCCATTAGCGAGGAAGCCTGGCACCACAAGTTTTGGAATGTGCAATGTGGTTGGAGGAATGGTGAGCATGCCCTGGAGAGAAAAGAGGAAAAGTCTGATAAAGTGAACAACATTTTCTCCTGCTCCTCCGCCTACACTGTGTGTGTCAGTACTCCCGCCCGCTAGCCGTTGTGTTTTTGTTTTTTCTGTCCATGTGCTTTTGTTTTTCTGTGTTCCAGCCCTGCCCCACTCCCCGCCCGGTCTCTGCCCGCCTGTTTCCCTCATTGCCTTCACCTGCCTGCCTGCGCACCTGTTTCCCATTCCCGTTATCAGCCCTGCCCTATATCTTCCCTGTGCATCCCTGTTCTCTTGCCAGTTCGTCTCGGTTGCGTTTGCCCGTTTCGTCCCCGCCTTTTGTTTCGTGCTTGATTCGCTGCTTTTCCCGTTTTTGACCTGCATGTTTTTTCGACCTGTTTTTTGCCTGCCGTTTCTGCCCTGTTTGCCTGTACCTCTGCCTGCCCGGTGTCTGACCCTGCCTGCTCCGTTACCTGTATCTGGATTTTGCCCCTCGGACTGCCTTTCTGGTTTTGACCCTGCCTGGTTTTTTGCGGATACGATTCCTGCCTGTCGGACTTGTAATAAATCTGCCGGCATTCGTTGGTCTGTGACTGAGTCCTTGCCCGAGCCCTGTCAGTGTGACGTACTGATGTATGTCTTCAGGCGAAGTTTTGATACTCAGTTCCTATCAGATGATGCAGTATAGAGTGCAATGCGAAGCATTAATTGTAATATTATTTATGCCAACAATATAGTGGGGATCTTGCTTGTAGCGGATAAGAGTGGTGGCAGTGATGGTGGAACTAGCATCAGCGGTACGCTTACTGCAGCAGCATTAACACTAGTAGCAGTGGTGACTTAGCAGAAGGGGTTATTGCAGTGGCATTAGCTGATCCAGTAGCACTGGCAGAAGCGGCAGTGTAGCTGTAGTAATGCATGTTGCTGTACCGGTTTTAAAGGGCATTGGCAGGAGCCTCCAGCTGACATGACTAAAGATGGACAGGTGTCTCCTGGAAAGATTTCATCCAGCTGCTGGCAGATGTCATTGTAAGTGCAGCTTCCAAACCCGCGAAGACAAGGGAATTTCACCCACTTCCAAGCGAGCTTCCTTTTCAGTGACAACTTGATCTAGGGAGAAAGGAACAAAGTAATTAAAATCTATTTTCCATGCAGTCCTGTGAGATTATGAAATTGCCATGCCAGCATTGGTAATGATCAAAAAGGGCAGCACTTTTCATGAAGGGTCCTGCATGAGCACGCCATCACATCTTCATAAAAACTACATACCATTTTCATAAACACCATATAAACATTCAAAAACTATCATTCCAACTGTCATAGAATAAGTTGTTGAATTTCACAATCCATGTCATATGTGACATTAACATGAAATTCTGATGGGGTATGTAATGGCAATGTGACATGGATGGTGACATAGCCTACCCTCTGACAGTCTATGTTGGTGTTCATACAGTAAGTTCTCAGGTAATGTTCATAAGCATTATATAGTTCTGGTGAACTGTATGATCCTTGGCAGAATGTGTTAAAGTTGAAAATATATAAGCAATTCTATCTGCATCTTCCTGATTCACTAGTAAGTGCTTCAGACTTAATCTTACCGTGACAGGAGCTTTCACAGGGGCCTTCAGCTCACCCACAAAGGACACAGAAACTGATCCAGGAACAGTGATATGGCTCGGAATAGAGAGTTTGGCAACGTTCAGAATGTTGCTGGGGCCACAGTTCACCCAGGCAGAATAGTCCGTCGATTGAACCTGGAACAGAGAACCAGTGGGGGAAAACCCCTTGAGGAAAAAACAGTTCCAAGCACTTGCAGAAGCATAGCAGTCTCCAGACTCCACTTGTCCTGTGCCACATTATAAAACAGAGTGAAAAGACCACCAACCATCTCATACGGTCCCAACAAACACTGCAAGTTCAGCACCAGGAGTTTGAGCTGTAGCACACCTTACCGAGACCTTTTTGGACTCTCCCTGGGCACTGCTATGGAGCACCATTACGCATAGAGCACAGAGGAGGACTGAGAATTGTGATGGCATGTTTGCTCCATACAATTTTCAGCAATGCTCATTCACTGAAAGATCACAGTATATATTTAGCTAAAACCCAGTTTGCACACAGTAGTCCCCATATTTGGTGATATTACAGGAACGTGTTGGGAGATGTTTATCAAATGTGAAATTCATTGTGGGCTAACTGCTCTGTGTGGTTCTGCTTTCAGCTAACGTATGTGGGGTTTGCTGCTTTTTGCTGAGTTGGTCATGAGGAATGCAAGCCTTGCCCCAACACAAAATGTTCCCTTCACAACACTGCTCAGTTACAACCCAAGTTAAGTTAAATAGAAGACACAGACATTGTATATTACAGAGGAGATACGGTGCTAGATAATGAACATTTATGTGCGAGCACTCACCGTGTGTACATAATGGTATGAAGCAACTAACGTCTTTCTGTTCAGGTAAGTGAAACTGACCTGCGTTGGGATGGCTACAGTGAGAGCAGAGTGTATATGAGCATCATACATCCAGTGGTGTTCTGGCATCATATGAAAGAAGAAACATGCAGGACTGCCAAGAAATTGTTAGAATCACTTAAATTTTTTGCTGCTGTAATATACTGTAGATCGTGCAAGGGAGGGGCAAAATTTGTCAACAAATATACAATTTACAATTTACAAATTGGTATTTCGCAGACACTTTTAAACCAAAGCAACTTACAATTAGTGCATCAATCAGGTTTGGCTAACTACCTCATAAGCAAAAGATTGCAGTAGGAATGCAAATTAATTATTTACAGTACCATGCTCCTGTATATCCTGCAACAACAGAAAAGAAATCTGCAAGCATAACCTGCAACATAGAGACAAGGGTAGTACAGAAGATTTTTTTTGTTTAATACCATAACAGAAAGGTTACACATTAGGGGACAGGTGGATTCTGAAAAGGTGGGTTTTCAGGCTCCTGTGGAAGATGGCGAGTGATTCCGCAGTTCTGATTGGGTGAGGAAGGTCATTCCACCACCGCGGAATGAGGGCAGAAAAAAGACGTGGCCAAGTGGAACAGTTGCCAGGTTCCCGAAGTGAGGGGACCGCCAGCTGCCCAGAGGAGGTTGAGCAGAGAGATCTGGTTGGAGTGTATGGAGTGACCAGAGATTGAAGGTAGGACGGGGCAGAGCCTCTTGTGGCCTGGTAAGCCAGCACCAGTGTCTTAAACTGGATGCGGGCTGCTACCGGAAGCCAGTGAAGTGCAGTCAGTAGCGGGGTACCATGAGAGTGTTTTGGGAGGTTGAATACCAGGCGTGCAGCAGCATTCTGAACCAGCTGAAGCAACCTGATAGCGCAGGCCGGTAAGTCAGCCAGTAAGGTGTTGCAGTAATCAAGGCGGGAGATGACTAGTGCTTGAACTAAGAATATTGGCCTGCATGTAAGAATGTTCCTTCTTAGTGGAACTTAGTGTAACTGAAGACTTGTCAGTCATAATTTCAAAGGGTTCATGATTAGCTATCAGTATCGCTGCGATAAACATGCTGCTGCTTTTGTGTACCAACAGGAGCACAAAACCACCTGACTGCTGGAATGAGGAAACCTGCAGAGTCTCATGCATTGTGTTATGTTCTCACACTCAGACCTAACAATCTCACACTTTCAAACATGCATTATTTTCACTATGAATCTATCATTATTTGTGTGCAAAAGTGCAATTCATTCAATATGAAAATTTGTGTTCCCCATTATAACAACATCAGTGCTCATAATGTAGGTTATGGTGAAAATTACTTTATGTATTACACAATAAATGGCTTGCAATATATGTCTGAACAAAATACATTTCACAACTACATGGAAAATGCTTAAATTGTTATGATATGCACAATGTGTCTCAGAATCCCACTGGAAGATGATCCTTCCAATAAATAAGTAAATTATAAATGAATATACAAATTATCTATTAATTATGATTATTTTAGTATGATCATGAATTGCATGGCTTGCTATAAAATGCATAAATGCTCTTTCCTGGTAAACTTTGAAATTTGTGATTTGTAACAAGTTTATAAACAGTCATATATAACAGAAACTTGTCTTGTTTGTGGCTGACAACACTGGCTCCAGCACAAAATATCTAATTTGCGAACACTCTCTTAATATTTAAAGAATGTTTATTCAATTTTCAAAATATTTTGATTTATAAGATCATTTTTCTGGCTGCTTTATCAATTGTCTGTTTGAGTGCAATTTCATATTTGAACAATTCAACATTTTTGAAGTGAGTTGCTACTGTAAGGTGAAACTCTTCAACAAAAGGTTATTAATGGACCCAACTGCATTGAAAAAAATAATATCTGTCATTACTGTAATTAGGATTCATAATTCTGTACAAGGCCTCAAAGAACCCTGTAATGGGAGTTGTATGGGCTGAAAATGAGTCTACCATTGTGTGAATATTACATAACAACCATAATTATTTACAAAACATTGATTGTGAAATTGAAGGCAGTTGTTACGTATCATGTTGCAGATGAAGCCATCCATATACAATTGATATCAATTGATTGTTACATACTGAGCTGGACAAAACTTTGCGGTCAGTAGTTCCTTTATTTTGTTATTTACTTTTTACTTGGCTATGCCCTGACTAGTTTAAGTAAAGTTTAAAAATACTTCCATGCATTACTCCATCATTTGGGGATTCTCAGCCTTGTTTTACCACTCCCACTGTAAGAAGAAAGGGTTCTCAAACCATGTCATATGCGACCTCTGTCATGGCTTCCCTTTATGAATCCAAGATTTAGAACTCACTATCTAACCCACATAGACTCTTTTCTACCTTCCCTTGCTTCCGCAACCTTCCCTCTCCCCCACACCCCTCTGATCCCCCTGCAGATGCCTTCACAGATCGCTTCAACCAGCAGACATTTGACACTCTCTCCAGTCACCACAGCCCTCATTTCTCCTCTTCTTCTTTTTCCTCCCTCCCACTCTCCTCCCCTCCTCTCTCTAAATTCTCTCCACTTTCAGATGTTGATGTTGCTTCACTCCTGACATCACACTGACCAACCACCTGTGCCCTGGATCCCATTCCCTCACCACAGACTGGCGTTCCCATACTTCTACCATTTATCACACTTTCCACAGGCTGTGTTCCTACAGCCTTCAAGGTGGCACAAGTCACACCCCAGCTGAAGAAAAGATTTGACCCATCTGCTGTCCAGAATTAGCAACCGGTCTCTCTCCTTCCCTTTCTCTCTAAAACATTTGAATGTGCAGTGACTAACCAACTATCCTCCTTTCTCTCTTAGAACAAGCTTCTTGACCCCTTTCAATCTGGCTTCATGGCTAGTCATTCCACAAAGACTACCCTCTTCTCCATCACTGAAGCTCTTAAATCAACCAGAACATCATCCCACTCCTCAGTCTTAATTATTCTGGACCTTTCTGCAGCCTTTGACACAGCGGACCATAACCTACTTCTGTTGGCTATGTCGGGGATTGCTGACACCACTCTACTCTGGGTTTAGTCCTACCTCTCTGGACACTCTTTCAGGGTGTCCTCGAACAGTGGTTTGTCAAGACCCCACAGCCTACCGACAGGTGTCCCTCAAAGCTCTGTACTGGGCCCCCTCCTCGTCTCTCTTTACATGCAGTCTGTAGGCTCTATCATCTCCTCCTTTGGCTTTTCATACCACTTCTATGCTGAGCACACTCAGCTTTTCTTGTCTTTTCCGCCCTCTGACACACAAGTCTCTGCATGCATCTCAGCTTACCTGAAGGATATTTCACGGTGCATGGTGAACCACCACCTAAAGCTTAACCTGGCTAAGACTGAGATGCTTTACATCCCCTCCAGGTTCTCCCTGTTTCAAGACCTCTCCCTCAGCCTAGACTCCACAAACTTTTCCACCAGTAGAACTACTTATGTCAAAAGTATTGGGGTGATGCTTGATAACCAACTGCCCCTCTCCTCTCAGGTTGCAGCAGTGAGTCGGGCATGCAGATTCTTTTTGTACAACATCCAAAGGGTCCACCCCTACCTCACTATGTATTCCACACAGCTCCTAGTTCAGTCCCTGGTCCTCTCACACCTGGACTACTGTAACTCCCCTCTTTGCTTGTCTTCATGCCTGTGCCATCAAATCCTTGAAACTAATCCAGAATGCAGCTGCATGAGTTGTCTTCAATCTCCTTAAACATAGTCACACCCCACCTCACCTCACTTCACTGGCTTTCTGTTATTGCTTGCATCAAGGTCAAAACTTTGGTGCTGGCATACAGGACAGTGAATGGGACAGCCCCCTCATCGTCAGACACCCCTTAGAATCACTGGCCATCTTTTGACACAGACTGAAGACCCATCTCTTCAGACTACATCTCAGTTCCACATCAGTTCCCATCCCCTAATACCTGCTACTTGTATTACTTGCAGTTTATTTCACGTGTAGTATCACTATGTGTTATGGATTTTGTGATCTCGTGACTGTGATGTATGGTAGTGTCCCTTAGTTTCTAGGCTGTCTAGTCAGGTTAGCGCAAGGTAACTTGTGGTAGGGCTTGAATAGTGTTATGCTCACACTCACTGGTCTCGGAGTGTAGCCTGGTCTGAAACTGTTGCTCATTCAACTTGAATGGATACACTTCTGTTCTTTTGTGCTGGAAGTAGCTCTGGATAAGAGTGTCTGCTAAATGAATGTAATGTAATGTAATTACACAAAGTCATCTAGAGCACTCTGGTCATTATCATCTCTTTGGAGATTGAAAACAGCTGATTCATTTGTGTGTGTCTGTATTTGTGACTATCTATGCAGACACTGCGGCAGGGTATGCACAGCAGCAGGAAAACAGCACACCCTTGTGGTAAAATATGTGCCAATTAACCCTGACTGATTTTGGACTGTAATCCAGCCAGCACTACTGAGTTTTATCTTGAAATTCATCAAGGTTTAGTTCCGTAGGAGCTGGGGTAGTACTGTAAGATTCTGAATGTAGAAGAGAAGCCTACAAACAATAAATAAGAGAATAATAAGCCTAAATTTAAGAATAGGCCAGTCAGCCCAGCTAGGCTTGTCATTTCATCTCTTGTCTGCAGTGTATCTAGCACTGTGTCATTCCTAGTCCTGAGTACCCTAAGGATCTATGCTTCCTCTGTTGACATTCTAAATGAAGATTTGGGTGGAGAATTTTCACACAGTCCCGATGCAACTAACTAAATCTACACAAACCGGTCCACTTTCCACTATTTTTCCACATGAGCTGTTCACAGCATACCTGCTCCACCCCATCTCCCCTTTTTTCCCCTGTTTATGATGTCCAGATGGGGGGTCAACAACCTCGGCCTATGGCCAGGTGTGAATCTTTCATCAGACTCCAAGCCAAATAAAAGTGCCACTTGTACCCGCAATAATCACAACCTTCACACTACACATATCTACTGAATAACTATTGTTCTGTTCCAGACCAGGCTTGATAGCTGTTGAGGGGATGGGTCTTTTCCCCTAGCATGTTTGCAAATTAAGTTTAGCATTGATTTTCTTAGGCCTAAGCAGTCATGAAGACAAAATGTGTAAAGCCTTGACTTTGGTGAGATGTTGTTATTTGTGATGCCAGATTGTGGCCCACCTTTAACAGACTGTGTCTGGATGCAGCAATATGCCAGGAAATTGTGAGCTACAGTCTGTACAGACTTAATCCAGCCTCCAGCACTCCAGTGGCACAGAGCTTTGCTAAGCAGAATTACATTGATGATGTAGGAAGGGACTGCATTTTATAAAGCGCCTTTCAAGTACATCAAAGTACTTTAAAATAAATGGGGAGGAAGGGTAAACCACCAATCTGTAGCACCTGCCTGCACAAGTTGATCCACAGCAGCCATTTCGCACTATAACCCCCAACACCTGATGGCTAAGGTAGAGATGGAGGGATTTATTAGGCCAATTAAACTTATTAAATTATTAAATGGCCAGTTTGAAAGAGGCTGGTTGGGAATTTAGCCAGGACTTTGGGAATGCTCCTAGGATCTTTTATGACCACAACTGACCTTATTTGAATGTTTCAACCCACAGCAGGAGATGCACTGGGGTGTTGGTTTTCTGCTTAGTGCAGAGGGAAGGCTGCCCCTATTGGTCTGCCAACACCACTTCTAGCAGCAACTTGGTTTCCCCTGGCCTGGAAGCCACTGCTCCAAGTGCTGGCCAAGCCCAGCTCCGCTTAGCCATCAGTCAGGGCCAGAGAAAGGGTGGAGGGAGGTTTACATAACCACGCTTCTCATCAAGATGAGATAGATTCATGCAGATAGATTTAAATTTTCACTATATGGTCATGATTCCCAAACTTCACTGAACACTCTCCTTTGGGGCGGGACTGCTTTTGTTAA
This sequence comes from Megalops atlanticus, assembly GCA_019176425.1. Lineage (NCBI taxonomy): Eukaryota > Metazoa > Chordata > Actinopteri > Elopiformes > Megalopidae > Megalops > Megalops atlanticus. Next base: position 21,349,228 of record CM032877.1, on the reverse strand, counting down.
TGCTGTTGATGTGAATGTTTCTCTGTACTTAAAGCGTTGATCAAATTCATTCTCTGCAGGCACCACCAAGCTAGAGGTGCAGCTGAGCACAGTGTCATCAGGAATATAAATGGTGAAGGTATCTGCCTCCAGGCTTTGTTCAGCTTGGAAATGGATCAAATGGGCTGCAAATTTATGTCAAAATTAACAGAAGCAATTAATGCACTGGATGGTGGTAAAAAGAATTCCTCTTGCAGAAACACTATGCTGGGGAATTACATTAAAAACCATTGGAACAAGCACTATCCTGCTTAAGAAGCAAACAGCATAAAAAAGATGAGGTGATGTGAGGAGAGCAGCAGTGGGTAAAGTATGACTTACAAAAAGCATGCTCATTTTCAGTGGGAAAGTGGGATGTACTCCAAAGCCAGTTCGGATTCTACAGAAAGCCCTGGGAGGGCAGAACTCAGAGCACGTTAAGATGATGTCCATCAGTACCAAGGCCCGTCTTAATGATCTGTATTCTTGGTTTAAATTATTCATGGCTTGCATCTTCAGAACCTTTAAAAAACAGCTCATGCACCAGGCTAATCCTGTGAAATCTCTGGTGGTAGCACTCAAATGTTGGACTGTAGCACTCAGACTGTGTCAAGGGGAAAATATCAGACAGGAAAAGAGGGCATCCTGCTTTAAGATGAGGATGTTTCAACGCTGTGTGAGTGTTAGAGCGTTTATGTTTCTCAGACAGAAGCAAGGGGAGCTTAATTTTGAGATTTACGGTTAAATACTGGGTAGACACTCTCTGAGCTCGGGGGTAGGATGGTTTTTTACGCTAAATGAACACAGGTGAACATGTACATTTAGTGAAATGTTGGAGCACCTCCAGCACATGTTCATTTACATTCATCCGATGTAGTAACTGATTCAATTATGTGATTAAGAGCGCTCATGGACTAACACCCAGACAAATCTCCAGTCCTCCAAGATCAGGGTTGCTGAACCCCACTTTACTTACTCACAGACATTTAAAATTAATTGAAGTTGTTTAATTCCCAACCCTTCGGGTCCTTTCGAGAGACCAAAAGGTTACTGCCTCTTTGTAATGTAGAGAAGTTTCCTGCAGCAATATGCATCGACCCAGTATTTAATGGATACCTGTATTTTATGGAAGATTTTAAAATTTTGTCTCAGTATTGACACTATTAAGTGTGTCACTTTAAATATTGCAAATAGCCTTCAGGTTGACGGGTGAGCACCTTTAAATGGCAGAACCAATCACATTTCTTGTCAAAGATGGAAATGCGTATATACTCACAGACACAGATAACACGTCAACATAATGCTTGCTGTGAATCAGCTGAACCCAAACCTCACTGCAACTTTTTTGTTATCATTGTAATCAGTCTAGAGTTGGTCTGGAGGTTAGCACAATAGACAGTCATGCAGAAACATGATGAATCTCAGGTATTCCTTGGATCCAACTCCATGTGGTTGCCAAGGTTAAGTCTTTGCTGTTAAATTGACTTGATACCCACATTCTCCATTTCATATCTGGGGCATAATCACACCAGACATTAACATTACAGACTTTTCAAAAACACAAAGGCATTTCTTTTTTTGAGTCCTGGTTTATGCCATCTTAACTCACACTAGCAGGAAAGACATGTGGAATTGCACACTTAACCACATGCATGGGGTGATATTCATGTGAGATGTAGGATTTCAGTGTGCCTTTGTTTCTATTCTGTCTGTAGCATGCCAATGAGCACGCTACAGACAGCAGGCCTGGCCTCAAGGCCAGTGCGCAGCAACTACAGATTACAGGTCTTACTTCTGTGGAAGAGCCTCCATCCTCTTCTCTTTTCCCTGTTGTGCTGCCACTGTCCCATATTTGTGTGTCTCTGTCCCACCCTGCTGTTCTACCTTTCACCCCTCCATTTCCTCCTAGTAGACATTATTCTGCTTTCTTCCTCAGCTCGGCTGATGGAGAAACTTAACAAAGGAGAAACAAAGGACAAAATCTTTATCTTTGCATATTTATTCATTTTGAGTTAAGTGAAGACGCCATGAAAAACACATATTGTCATTGGTCATGTCTGTAATTCGACATGGGTTTTCTGGTTGCAGCCAGATTGGTTTCCTTTCATTAAATTACATCTGACTCTGGTTTATGTAATTCAACTGTCAAAGAGACAAGGGAAGTCATAATTGGATCCTTGGCTATGGCTGCAATACATACATAATGCAACAGAGTACATGTGCATGACTTTGTGACCTATGCTATGGCAAATTTAAAACTCATATTCCCTGCATGAAGCAGATTGAATGTGACCTAATGAAAATATAAAGATTCTGCATGCAATGCCTTTTTACATTGCCCCCTGTCTCAGGGCTATCAAACAGCAGTAAATGATGCTAGCTGTCTCCCAAGTGCTGGCCAATGAGAAAATAACCCAGTGGGCATTACAGTAACATTATGAAAATGTTGCAGTGTGAAAAACAACATGCAAGACCTGTGCTGGGGTCAGCTTTTAGTGTGTTGTGGATGAAATCGCACTGTTTCATTGGCTTTTTAATACACAAGGCAATCTCCCATTTTATATCCTAACACTGGCACTTACAAAAAAAGCATATCACACGCTTGCCTTTATTTCTAGACCTACTCACCTTTCTCCGCTCAATTTGATATTACCAGCTGTATGCTTTACGTACCCTCCCTGGGCTCATAGGAGCAATGAGGCAAGCCAAGCACAATCCTCCAACACATCTGGAGGCAGTCAATAGCTGTTTTTCACACTGCAGTTCCCACACTTTACCACAGCAGGGCAGGTGCTGATTGGAGGATGGGTGCATCCCCAATGACATCACTGAGTGACTTCGCAGACAGCTCAGGGGCTGGTGGAAGGTGCAGGGAGATAAGGGAATCCTGCTGACAGACCAACCTCTACCCCTGCTGGAAGGAAGCCGATTTGTTCCACTATTATAGGCTTCTGATCACTGCTGGCTGAGGACACATCTGGGCTCGAACCCGGGCCGTGGGGTTCAGGTTGCATTCAGAGGAAGCTCCATAGCTGTTGAAGCCAGTCATGCTTTCCTGTTGGGACAATCATATTTTAGGTAATATAGTTTTGAGAAAACAATGAGGAAGATACCTGCCTTGAATGCTGGCTGTGCGCTGTGGCTGGGAGTTCGATCTTAGCCATGTCATCAGCTGTCAATGGAACAAACTGGCTTTGCTCTGATCTCACTGCTCTGGGGCGTCATGTGATTCATCTTCCAATGAGCAGCCACTCCACTGTAGTGTGCTGGGTGACTTGCAGCATGAAAAATTACCATTGGCTAGTTGCAAGTGTGTCGGACGATTGTGTTCATCTCATTTCAGACCTCTTGTACGGCTGCAGAGTTTGTCATGGTGAGACAAGCTTAGTATACAATTGATTGATTCAAAAATAGGGCCGCATAACAGTTAAAAAAAAGCATGAAGATAAAACTTCAGTGAGCTTCAGAGTTCTTACTGCTTTTCAGCATTGAAGAAGACTTTAAAACAAATACTTTGTCTGCTTGGGTTGGACTTGTGACCTTCTAACCTAGGGGTAGGCAACCTTTACTATCTAAAGAGCCATTTTTGGCCAGAAAGAAAAAAAAAATATCTGTCTGGAGCCGCAAAAAATATTTGAGCCCTTTAAATGCAAGTACCACAGCCTATTAGTCTAAATCAGCCTATCAACATTACTAATAGGTCTGAGTGCCTGTTTCATGTATATCTGTACGAAAATTTCATAAGTATGTGTGTGTGAATGCGTTTCACATGTGTCTATATGAGCGTTTCACATATATGTGTGTGAGTTTTCAGTAGTATGGATGCGTGTGTGAAAGTTTCACATGTGAATGCATACGTGTTTCAAATCGTGTCAAATCGCACTGCATCGCAATAGGGGTGAATCCAGTAGCGGAGTGAGCGTGGCGTGGGGGGGTTGGGGTCAGAGGGTGCGGCAGCCCCAGGCCCATGGTTCTTCCACTTATAAAGGGGCCCACCTTGGGCCCAATCTGCCTGACTGAACATGCATTTTTGTTGTTTAGTTGAATATTTTAAATAGAGTTTGTTTGTGTGTCTTGATTGTGGCAATAAAATAAAAAGTCAGACTGAGGGCGTAATGGTTTCGACCGACCCCTAGCTAAGTTTCTCTCCCCGATATTTATTTTGAATGGGCAGAGACACAATAGAGTTACAGAAAACTTTATTCACTGTCCAGTATCCTTGTGTAAGTGTACAAACAGAAAAATTACGCCCTCTGTTCGAATCCCAAAGTATAGGAAGTAGGTGATCGCTGGCTGTCTTATTTCCCATCACCGTCACTGCTGACGGAACCATGGTATTTAAAAATGGTCTCACGCAATGAGGTGTGCTGAAATAGCACACCTCATTGCAATCCGCATTTCTCTCCGTTCCGCCCTTCCGTAAGTTTCCCCTTGGATCTGTCTTGCATCTCCATACAGCCTATAATAGGCTCTATAAGGGCCCACTACAGGTCCTCGCCCCCTCTGCAATGAGCCATCGGCTCCGCCCCTGGGTGAATCATATCATATCGCATTAGTAGTTGCTTCATATGTATCTTTAATGTATCGGATCGTTGGCAATGCATCGAGATGTGTATCGCATCGGCCTCAGTGATGGAGATGCACATCCCTACTAGGCTAGTAATGTTACCAAGCGTTAGCAGCTAGGTAGCAGTTTAGCCACATATCAACAGATCCCCAGTAATAGTAATTTCAAAGAGTTGTGCTGTCAGGTGTAATATTAATAAGAAACAAAATCCCAATGTGAAGTTTTATGTTTTGTCTAAGGCTAGAGACAGTCAATAAGTTAATTTACCTGGAAACTAGCCAAGATGGTCGGTGACTGTTAAAGTGCTGGCTGACACGCATTCGGTCAGCTATCTTTATGCGGGAAAACCTGTATTAAAATAAATCTGTAAAGTTACTCATGTGATCATGTTTGTGGGAATATATTTTGTAGTATGTGACTGCTACAATGCAACAAAATTATACCGATATTATAGAAACATGGTAAAGTTATTTAATAACATTGAGGAAGTCGTGAATTTTGAATGTAAGTCTACAGGTGCCAAAGCCACTTTCTGCCACCAGCCCCCTGTATGATGACACGGAAGTATTGGTCTATTGTGCGAGACTTCAGGAAACAAGCATACAGTTGTTGTTCTTTGTTTACCGTAGTGTATGTTCGTGTGTTCATGCGTTATCATTCTTGAAATGAATAGCACGCAATAAATTTTGAACATTGGATAATGTAAGGATGACTGTAGGCCTACAACAATGATAGGAAAATCTTAAAAATGTCATTCATTTCCATATTTTTGACAAAGCTAGGGAGCCACTAAAGAGGGGCTAAAGAGCCGCGGGTTGCCGACCCCATTTGTCTAGATTAGGAAGACAACTATTGTTTTCCCCCAAAGTAAAGCGGCTACCACCTTGCATGCAAGGTAGAATGGAATGAAATGAGCTACTCTTCTATCATTTTCTGTAATTTTCCTTTAGAGCTGCCAGTGGAACTGACAACAGCACACTGGTGCAGTTCACATAGGTATGCATCCATGGAAACGGAAATATTTTACAAAATCAATACCGTCTACAAGTGAACATAATTTCACTTACTGAATCGTCCAGAGATGGAGGTAAATAGCGTATGTAGCTGAGTCATAGGGTAATATGGCACTCCATTATACTGGAATCAGAACCCAGAAAATGCTCTTACATGGTGGCACGGTGCCAGGTGTGACCGAGTTGCCAGGTGTTGAATGAACAAGAGCACAGTCAACCCTGAAGGATTTTAAATCGGCCTTGACTTTTATTTTCCCCTTCTCAGGGTCAAAGGAAAGAAGAGGGGGACAACAAAATAAGCAAGGCGGTGGCCAAATCAGAGATCAGGGAGTAGGGGACTGTGGTGAGCCCTGCTGGACTAGGCTGAGCCGAGCCAAGCTGTAGCCCGTGCCCATGCCATGCCATGCAGTGATTATGTCCATGGACGCTTCTCATAAGGAACATCAGGCTGTGACTTTACAGCAGGACTGGTAGGGGCACCAGGCATTGATTAGCTATCCACGTGTCTGTCTGTGAGGCTGCCGTTGTCCCGGGTGCTTAAAGTCTCTCAGGCTGTGGGAGATGGCGGAAATGATCAACCCAAAGCATTGGGGAGAAGCTGCTGCTGTTCCCGTACCACTCCTCCTTCCCAGAACCATAAGGTGACAGTTTTTTATTATGACATAATAGCACGTTACACAAATGCAGTACATCAAAAGTAAACTTTGACTGGCAAGAGCATCTCATGTTTTAGCCATAGAGGAAATCCATTCAAGCAGCTGTACCAAGCTGTTCCTATTTCCCTTCTCCTTTTTCCAGGAAGTTGGTGCAATTAGGCTACGTGATTCAGCTGTCTGACACAGTGTCAGATGTATTCACTTTGAGGATCTCGTTCACCAACACTACCCACTATGTCAGCCTTATGAAAAATGAATAGATCTACAGAGAAACCTTCCTGATCATTTGTCTTTCAGGCGCCGGGAGGCATGCGCTGTGCGTGTGCATGATGCGCATCCGGCAGCTACACGTGAACGTAGAAACATAGTGGTGAAAGCGTTAAATTGACATGCAGAACACAGAACTGCCCCGTGTTTCAGTATGGTTAAGATGAACGGAGCGCACGTGAACAGTCTCTGCGCGCGGAGTCACCCAGTTTGGAGCGTAGACTGGTGGGCAAGCTCACAGTCACGAGCGTGGGAGCGAGGGAGAAAGTGGGACCAGCGTAATCGTACATTTACTGGCGGCCCCTCAACAGCAATTGAACAAAAATCGGGTGCTATTAGACAGTTTCACAATTACTGGAAATTTAAGCGAATATGTGAAATATTCTGATTTGGGGAATATTCAGGTGATATTGACTATTAATACTGTAATATGGCTTTCTAAGGAAGTTGCTGGGAGAACAATTCGCTCTACAATTCGGAGCGTACGTATTCGAAGTTCTCCGCAGTGACTTTGATTTTGTTCGCAGCTAGGAGACTACACAAGAAGAGGACAGGCATCTTTTTCGCCGTACCATGACGGGAAGTTTTTAATGCTCTGTACAGGGCATACCGATTTTTATATAGAAAGCATTTCATTATTAATCACAAGTGGAAAAAAACAAATGCCAGATACTATATATTTCATTGCAAGGTGAGTTTATGACAGTACCTGTTGAATAATACTTTCTGAGTGCCGTCGTCAAAAAAGGAAAACAAATGAACAAATGCGCCTGATTTTTTGATTGCCGTGTTTATTACAGCTACTGTATTCTTCACTTTCTGTCTGTTGAGTAATTTGCTCTAACAAGGGCGAGTGCAGAAATCAAATCAGTGTTTCATGCGTTGGAAGACAGCACGTGCACTCTTTGAACATTGAATGCCGACTAGCGTGAGGACGCTGTCACGTCTACCAGCCGAAAGATGAACTGAAGATGGTAGAGGGAAGAAGTCCCCGGCTGAGGAATGTTTCTTCGGGGGATGCTGGCGCGGAATTTCCCCCTTTCCCTTGGACAGTTGCTTTATTGGCCAGCATCCTCATTACCACGATCGTAGTAGATATTTTGGGCAATCTATTAGTGATCTTCTCCGTCTTCAGAAACAAGAAACTCAGGAAAGCAGGTAAAACTTGGACTTATGTACTTATGTTTTACTGAAGACGCTTTCACAACATATACATGTATTTATTTTGTTTTATTTTATTTTTCAAGGATCATACTGGGCTTTGTTTCATATTTGGAGACAGTAGCTCATGGTCATGTAAATATTTATTATTTTATCTCGAAAGTAGCCTGAATTTATTGAAGAAACGAGGAAACGGAGGTGCCTGTAGCCCCATTTGTCAATTTAACAGATTTATTGATTGACATTTGTTGTCTGTGTCAACATAATAATTCTTATGTTAATTAAATTTTAACACAGTTTAACTCAATTGTTGTAAAACTCAATTAAAAGCCGCCCCTTAGTCCTTCACTTACGCGTAAAACAGATTTTCTAAAAACCGTTGTGATTTTTGAGAAAAGAAAGAAACATCTCATGGAGTGATATAGGCTGGCTCCAGTACATACGTATGAGTCATTCATGTCATGTTTCGGAAGTTTTCCTAGGTTGTTAGAACTAGTAGTTTGTAGGAGATGTATTACCCACTAATCTAAAATCGTCAGCATGTGTCCCAGTTAAAACTGTTAGAGAACATTTGTTTTCTTGAAAATATTTTGGTCACACTTAACATTTCTTTAACCATACCCCCACACTTGTGAAAGCACACTGGACTGGCATGAAGTATTGAACAATTATTCAGATACACATGGTTATATAGTTGAAATCATTACAAAATAGGTAAGACTTTGAATTATGACAAAAGCTGATGTTAATTTTGGAATTAACATTATGGTTTAGGGTTAAACATTTTTGATTATGTGGTCTATGACTGCAGTGACTCAAACCACCGCAACTATGGAAGACAATGAACTTCCAAACAGACAGTTACCAATACTGCCTTCATATACATGAAGGTATACTTGCCCTCACTAAATAACAACACAAACATATGTTTTCTATACCAAAGCATTTACTGACCAAGCACTGCCATGACATGCCATGATTGAGGAAGATGGCTGTGTGATGTAGCAGAAAGGAGCAAGACTTCTACCTCATAGAGGTTGCTGGACTGATTCCTAAGTGGGGCACTGCTGTTGTACCCTTACGCAGAGGCCCAAACCCAAATTGCTTCACTAAATATGCAACTGTATGGTTGGATGGTATGCTCATTTGTCTGGATAAGGACATCCTTTGAGGACAGAATGCAAGGTGACAGTTTACCTAAATGTAATCTGTGCTCCATGCAGAGAGTGAGGAAGCAACCCCCTGTAAATCTGCAAAAAAGGTCACACCTCCATACCTCTACCAAATCACTTTTACCACTCTTTTTTTGTCGTTGTTCTTTCAGTTTTTCGGTCTGTCTGTGAACATGACATTGAGTTGGTTTGGGCATGGAAGCTGTTTTTTATGTCATTTTGAAAAGGGGAAAAAATTATTCAGATACACATGGTTATATAGTTGAAGAAACCTGAATAGAAAATGCAAATTCTCTTTATTATAAGTGTCAGCAAACTCAGCCAATGAACAATAATTGTATGTATTGACTGATTTGGCTCCATAAACAGATTACAGTGTTGTGCAAAAACTGCTTTCAGCTTACAAACATGCAAAGTTACTCGCTGGTTACCGAACATGCACTCTTCATATGTCGGTATATACACATATATAAAAATAGCTCTGTCACTCAAATTGCTGGTGTCAGTATTGGTCCAATTTCAAAGAAATTTACCCACTTTACTTCAAACTAAAGACACACTATAAGGACTGCCACCAACCGCCCCGATTTTTCAAGTAACTTGGCCCTACAGTCTTTCATTTTAGCATCTGAATACTACATGCTTTCCCCAATGTTCTGTGTGCTGAGCTAAAACAGCAAACCTGGCAGAAACACTATACGTACTGGCTGACAAGGTCAAATATACTGGTTAAAATAATATATTTATACAGAAATAGACTACAGCAACTTCTGAGATGAGCATTACCGTAGGAAACACGGTCTTCAGATGACCACACTGCCATCACTCATGCAATCACTGTCAATGTCCACAAGGAAATAGGCTGTGCTTCTGCTCCTCAGTGATACTATGTGGCTAAAAGGAAATGCTTGTAACCTTGTTTTTGAGTAGACATATACTGATGACAAACATTACTTTGAAAATTTTTTGTGCTTCCGTGGCCATTTTTAAATTATGATATCATTTTCTTCGGGTAATATGTGTAAACATAAGCTGATAAGGCAAAGAGGGGCAAAGGTTGAAGTAGATGATACACCATGAGCACAACGCTTAAGAGGAGATGAGGAGAGAGAGTACTTTGATCACATTGCTCACATCTCATCAAAATACACTACAGCCTGCCTCTGCAAAATCACTGCAAACATAACTCTCTCTGTGAGTAAATCTCACACAGAACACGAAAATGTGTGTTAACACAGTTTAGAAGGAAAAAAATAAAGGTGGCCCTCCCAGGTATCTATACTTTCAGTAATTAGGTCTCCAGTGGGCTTCCAAGTGTGTGTCAATCAATGAATCAATGAGTAGAGGCTTAGTGGGGGAAGATTGGGGGTGCTGAAAATCATCATACCCACAAGAGGGGAAGAACATAAAGGAACACTGGACTGGAGTAAGCAGCAAAATACAATTCCAGGGCCCAGCAGTGGTTTCTCTGAGAAGCTTATAATAGTGTACACAGCTAAGAGTGAAAACAGGAAAACACAAATAAAATAGAACCCAGCTCTTTTTATAGCTCTTTTCCTTATAAATCATCATTGTGTTTTTCTGATTACTAAGCTAAGCTTAGAAAGGCATCCTTTATATTTTGCTCTTGTCATCAGTCAGTACAACTGTGTCTTATATGACACCCTTTCCAGAATAATAGCTCCATATCATACACACTGGTACATTTAGAAGCAATCTGATTGATTCAAGTCCTTGAGTTAATACTGGGTCTTGAAACAGGCACGCGGTGGAATTGATAGTCGTCTTTGTCAGTGGCAGTGTTGGTGGGGCTTAAATTACTTCCAGGAAGCAGGGCAACCGTGAGGATTAGCATCAACTGATGGGCTAACTGTGACTATGTGAAGAGAGAAAACACAGCATGGAGGGATCACCATGGAATGTGAGGTGCTATTAAGGCTCTGTTCATATCTTGAAGTTTTCAGTTGACAGCCTTTGACTTTGGATTTTGAATAACTGCTTGAATTGTTTATTTTGGTGAAATAGCCAAGGTAAACTACAGTGTAAGCTCAAACAGCAGAGCTCTTGTGTTTTGAAAAAACTGACTGCTAGCAAGATTTCCATTCCATGAAATCATTATCAGATGATAAAATGTTTTTTATACAAGCTATGCATTTCTATTAACCAAACTCCACCCATTCCAGAGCCACACTCATTCCCTTCTTTGTTTGTTCTATTTCTAATGGTTGGTTCGTCATAGTGTTAACTGACATTAGTGTATGTGCTTCAGCACCAAGGCAAATGAACACAGTTATTAAAGTTATGGCAAAATGTAACACGAACCTAAAATATATTTTTGATATTGAAGGCCAAAAGCTGGGGGATTAAATCTTACACTTTGTGCTTCCATGGGAAGCCATTTACCAGGAGTTTACCAGGAGTTTTAAGCAAAACATTTCCAGACTTCCTCTGTAATTGAAAGCCCTTCCAAGCGATGAACACAAGTCTGCCCCCTGCCCTCATCTCATGCCTTGTCAATGATAATTAGCTGATGGTGAATGACTTTCTGTCAGAAACATCTTTGCATTCCTTAATATCTCCACTGCCTGCATTCACAGCAAGACAAGAAGGATCTTAACTTTGCGTTCCCAGCCTTCAGTTTCAGACTGCAGCTTAAGGTGTGACCAGCCAATGCAGAACCCCCTTCCCCCCGAAGAAAAAAAAAAACTGCATTGTCCAAAAGAACTGATCTCTTCTTGTGAACATGTTGCATGAGTGAAGTCTGATTATTAGTTATTATTTTATTATCTTCACATACCCTCATCCAGTGTAATTTACTGAACTATTATACTCTACAGATTCCTCTCCATAAAAGTGTCTCCATCAGAGGGAAATTAGCACAATCCTCAGGAACACACCATCATATTTTTATAGATGTGAGAATGAAGTTTAAAAAATGCCCTTCTGTCCAAGGGAGTCATGTGGGAAAGTTGTGGGTTTGCTCGAAGTAACACCAAGCATGGGGGTGGGAATGAGGTCATTGAAACGTATATGGTATGATATGGTGTGATGTGATATGATGCTTGGGGTTGACACTGACACTGTGTGAAGCCACTGTTGCAGCATAGACTACATAATGTTAAATCCTGTTGAAATGTATTTATCACAATGTTAAGTAGTTTATTACTTTATACATCTGAAGCGTGATTATGAAGAACCAGCTTTCCTTTGAGTTGCACCAATGACAATAGTCACAGATGCGGTCTTTGGTTCACAAAGTAATACTTTCTCTCTCGCTAATGTTGTATCACTATTAACAGTAGAGTTAATTTGGCTTTGGAAGATCATGTTGAAAAGAGCAATGCAAGGTTAAATCCAGCAACACCCACACAGAACATGCTGTTTGTTAGGCATCACTGTGGGATTGTATTTATTAACTAAGTTTTTAAAAATGACACATAATGTTCACATATGTGCTCCTCTTATTACCTCTGTGATTCCAATAGTCAATTTGTGAAATTTGTTAATGTGGCCAAAATTGTATTTTTTGTACAAGATGCAGGGTTTTAATGAGATAGCTGTCCAACCAAATCGCACAGAGCTCAAATCAAGTTTCCTGCAAAATGCATTTACTGTACCTATGTAATCATGTTGTTTCCAGGGTGTATCCTAGATATTTTATGAAAACTGTTATTGTGGTCAGAAAGAGGCAGATTTTAGAGCAATTACAGACTTCAAACAAAGCAGAATAATAATTATAATAATAAAATGCAATGTTTATAATCATAGGATTTATGAATGTGATGATTTATCACATTTTTTACAACTTATTGAAATGAATCCACAAAGGTTAATTGACCTATTTAAGGATTTTTGAGTGAAATTCAGGTTTTCAGGAAGGCAGAGGCATTCTTCTGTGAATATCAAACTAATATAGCACGTCACACTTCACCGTAGTTACTTTGATTGTGTGATCCAGAATGTCTTCATAAGTTGTCTTCGTTTGTCTTTAATATACACATACCAAATATTACCTAGCTCTGGTATCTGGACCTTCAGGCACTTAATGCATATCTATATTTAATTGAATAATTAACATTAATTTTATTTTTCCATGTATGATATGCATTTTTGTCATAAAATCACAACTGTGAAAATGCATATGTGGGTCCATACATAGGCCTCCTTCACAGTCGGTAATGGAGCGATAGACAGCATGCGTCAGCTACACCTGAATGCGCTAACGAGGTCATACACCTGCAGTAGCCTTTGAACACTAGCATTATTTATTCCCTCTGTTGTCCTTCATACCTCAGCAGTATAGGATCAGAACCGAAAAAAGAATGAAGATCAACCGGTGTAGCCTATTTGTGTCTGTAAATACAACAGGAGGTAGAGAACAAAGGCTTTGTGGAGCAGGTGATTTGAAATAATTGCGTGTTTTTTGGAAAGCTTTTTTTTCACTTTTTTGCAGTTTTTTAAAACTCTTGAGCTTTGCTCAGCTTCTCAGCTTCATTAATGGTATACTGCTCCGTGTAGAGGATTGCCCTGTGTTTTTGTGCTTTCTATCCATATATATTTCTTTTCTGAATTGAGAACTGGAAAACAGAGAAACAGATCACTGGATCACTTCAGGATTGTTGTCAATTTCTCTTTTACAAAAAAGATCTTAGAAATGGACAAATGACCTTAACTTAAATATTTGTATGTATGTCATTATGTAACTGCAGGCATTACTTATTTGCCAATAAAACTGGATTGCTACTTCATGCTAAATGACTAGTTGTGTGCTACTTGTATATTGGTTTTTAGCTATAGCCCAACTATAGCTAGTTACCCATATCAATAATTTAGCAAATAGCATTATTTCCTAGCCATAGATGTTAACCAGGTTTTGGGCTGGCAAGTTATTGTGAGTCATCAATAGCTATTTTAGTCTAGTACATTTAATGTTTGCAAACATACAAAATTAATGAGTTTTCACCTTCTCAATCAACTGGCACAGAATGACTTTGCTAGATCAACTGGTAGTTGTTGCAGAGTGACAGTTTTAATCCTTTTCCACTTTCCAGCCTTCCCGCTACTATTATATGTCTTTAATGTTTGATTTACAAAAATCAGTATGAAAATGTGATAGAAGTATCCTTTTTATAAATGATGTTTTAAAAGTGAAAAAGTGTGTTTTTTGCATTTTACTGTCTTTGTCAAAAATACAAAATGGGAAGATAAGGCTATTTGTGAATCAGAAAACAGATAAATGGAAAGTATACAGACAATTATTGAATCAGATATCATATCAATTATTCATGTACCTTCATTCATATTTGTGTGGGTGTGAATGAATTAGATAGCTAGATAGTTGAAATGAAAGGACATACTGTATATATTATGATCTTAAATAAAGAAAGTAGCTCACTAGCTACCAAGTAGTCTAGTAATTCATTTGATATTTTACATTTTATTTTTTGCATCAGTTAACCAATAGGTATTTCATGATTAGATATAACAAGGTAAGCAAAATGTCCTGTTTTTTGCATCAGTCATTTGTACAGATCATAGTGACAGATCATGAAAATGTAAAGATCAAGTAAAGATCATGAAAATGGGGTATTATTATATATATGTAATTAAATGTAATTGATGAGCCATGGAGATGCACTGTGAAAACCTTGAGTACATGCTCATTTTGAAATATATCAAAGTATGAATATCACAGAATGAGGTTTCTCTGGCAGGTTGAGTAGTTAAGGAGCCAAAATTGGTTAGTTTTGTATGTAATTATAGGCACCAAAACAGCTAAAGGTAATCAAGGATGGGTTGTATCATGTAATTAATAAGACATCAAGAATTTTTTTGATTGAAGATGGATTGTAAAAGCACTTGAGGTGAACAAACCCAGCTAGCTGGCTTTGGTCTTTATTTTCTGAACATATAAAACATGATGGATGCCTGATAACATGATGGATGTGAGTGGTTTCGCTCAAGGCCATTGTGACTCATAGTCAGTGGTGCGCTGCACTTCAAAGGCAGCAAGAAAGAAAAATCTGAGAATCTCTAGCAGTCCAGTCAGACGTGAAAAGTGAAATGTCTTTGCCCCCCCGACACCCCACACCCCACCTCGCTCTACATCCTCAAGGTTATTTTTTCTTAAAGCCCAGACATGGCTCAAATGTTCAATGGCCACTTGTGTCAAATTCCAAGATAACTTACAGAAAAATCCTTGCCAAATCACAGGTTAAATGTTGGAAGCGTATTTTGTTTCATGACTGTGAAAGCAGAATCATGTTTTTTGACACATACCTTGTTGTGTATAAAACATAGGGTTTTTACCCACAATGCTCTTAAGCACAAGCATCTCTTTCAGATTAGAGGATTACATTCAATTTTTTTTTTTTTAGTGATGCCCTGAAAACTGGTAGAGCTTAATTTTTTCCAGGTTAGGAAACCAGGCAGGCCACATCAACCAACCACAGAACATGTCTGGGTTGTCATCTGACCGGTAACAGATACCTGATGCTTTTTATCCAGTTGTTGCACATGACAAAATCATTGGAGATAGGATGAAACTGACAGATTAAGATAGATAGGAAGATGGAGATGCTGCATTTTTCCATCGCTTCCATCAAATTGTCATGCAAATGGAAATAAGCATGAGCTGGAGGCAGGGAATTCTCATTACTGAAGATATTCAGCTTTCATCTCAATATGATTAAATATGAAGTGATTGCAGGGACACTGTAATGAAGACAATGAAAAAACAACATGTCTGTCCTTCTTTTTTGACTCCTTTCCATTTTCCATTTTTTCTTCCTACATTTAAAAAATTCTCAATGACTCTGCAAGAATATGAATGAGAGAAGATAACAATCAACAAGAGACAAAGTTTTAATTTTATTTTCAGCTGCAGTAGTCAAAAATGTTTTGTGTATTTTTGGAGTAGTACTACTACAAATTATATTGAACCTGAATTGGGCCTGATTTTGTGTTGCTGTTTTATTAAATTTTATTAATTTAGTCCCCAGAGACCTTTTAAATAAATTTTTTCATGCTATGCTCGGGTTGAGCTGAACACGCAACAGAATCAGGTCACAAAAGATAACCCTCACATGACAGTTTAAAAGGTTTTACACGTTGATTGAATAGGGGACTCTATTGTCTTTTGTAGGTTTTTCAAGGGAAGTAAATTGTGGAGGAATGCTTTTCGTGGCACAGGAGATGCTCATGAACAATGATGAACGGTACCTAACATGTGACATTTGATTTAGTGGATCTGCCAGAGAGGCAGAGAAATTGCCATACCTCCTACAGCTTGACCTACATAGCATGCATGCTTGTCCTTGCGAATAATTGGAAAATGCTTCCATAATAACAAATAATCAATTCATACATGCACGCATTCATGGATGTCACCATTGATGCCGTGATTTTGGGAGAATTGCATTGTGTGTTTCGTGACTGAGGTACAAACTGTCGATAGCTTCTGGCTGTTTTCGGCATGCTTCAGTAAATTGTTTCGGTTGGAAAGAGGGAAGGGTTGGCAAAGGTATATCAATATGTATCTGAACAGTTTTAGTCTTTCCAATACACTGAATAGAGATTATGGAAAACTAGAATCTGCTGGTTGTGTAGTGTGTAAGTAAAAACTATAGACACTTTAACATTAAAATTCTTCTTGATCTTCTTAAAAGTGATTTAAGAAAAGGACTATTGTTTAACGAAAATGACTCTTTCAAGATGCATCATTTATATCCTCACATCTGTGTGGTCACGTTTGTAACCATGAAACAAATTGCTAGTTTAAATAGGCAAATATAAAAACACGTCTATTTATGTGCTTGTCTCTCTGTACAGGAAATGCTTTTGTTGTCAGTTTGGCAGTAGCAGACCTGTTGGTGGCTGTCTACCCCTACCCACTGGTTCTGACGGCCATCTTCCATGATGGCTGGATCCTGGGCTACATCCACTGCCAGATCAGCGGCTTTCTTATGGGCCTGAGTGTGATCGGCTCCATCTTCAACATCACCGGCATTGCCATCAACCGCTACTGCTACATCTGCCACAGCCTCAAGTACGACAGACTCTTCTCCAACAGGAACACTGTGTGCTACGTGGCCCTGGCGTGGGTGCTCACTGCCCTCGCCATCGCCCCCAACTGGTTCATGGAGTCGCTGCAGTATGACCCGCGGGTGTACTCCTGTACCTTCGCCCAGTCAGTCAGCTCGCTCTACACCATCGCGGTGGTGGTGATCCACTTCATCTTGCCCATCAGCATCGTCACGTACTGCTACCTGCGCATCTGGGTCCTGGTCATCCAGGTGCGCAGACGGGTCAAGCCCGACCACCGGCCCAAGATCAAACCTCACGACTTCCGCAACTTTCTCACCATGTTCGTGGTGTTCGTGCTGTTCGCTGTCTGCTGGGCTCCCCTGAACTTCATTGGCCTGGCGGTCGCCGTCAACCCACGGCTGGGCCTGGCAATCCCGGAGTGGCTGTTCACTGGCAGCTACTTCATGGCCTACTTCAACAGCTGCCTCAATGCGGTCGTCTACGGCGTCCTCAACCACAACTTCCGCAAGGAGTACACGCGCATTGTGCTGGCCATTTTCAAGCCCCCCTGCTGAATAGGGTCCCAAGATGGCGGCGCCCAACCCGTTGGCACTGTGATAATGCAAATGCCCTTCTTTGTGTCAAACTGCAGACAGCAGCAAGCATGCTGAATCATATCTCTGAAACAATGAATGTGAACAACTATAAAGTATTAAAATAACTCTTATCACAATTTTTATGACACTGTTTCTTTTCCCAAGTTTTCAGTACTTTTTTGGAACACAAATTGGAATTGTTCTGGAAGTGTTCACTGACATGTAGCAATGCGAGGCCCAGAAATTGTTAAATGCTGTCATACTTTTGATGAATATGAAAGCATGCTTCTTTAATGGTTTTCAAGGGTATAGTCAATAGTACTTTCTTGTGATGATATAAACATCTTGTGAGCAAACTGGAGAGGTTTCGGTTATGAATGTTTCTTGCATTATTGCTATATAATGCTTGTACACCAATGACATTGAAAGAATATATCTTTGCAAATCAATGACATGTATTTGATGGAATTTAATATGCATTCCAAAATCATTTGAATGTACCATTGTTTTTTATGCCAGCTTTCTATGTATTTTTTTCTCAACTTCCTATGTAATTCCTATGGCTACAGGAATAAGGACAAACAACCCTGTTTTATATCCAGCTTCCTGCCTCATTCGGCAAAAGCCCTCATATGTGGGAATGCTGAAACTGATTAACTTAAAAATGTACGATTACAAATGAATATAGGAGTGTTGGACTCCAATCTTTCATTCATTCTTTCTCATGCTCAGTAGGTTCTGGAAGTTATGGGTTTCTAGGCACTTTTCAGTTTAGAACTGAGAGCCAACTCCCACACCTATGCACAGCACTACAACACTCGTCTAGCCACAGTTCTAAACCTCTCCACCCCCACCCCAACCCCAAATATTCTCCTGATCAATCACAACATGCAGCCCCTGTATCTGCCCCCATTTGTTGTTCACATTGAACTCATTAATTAGTTTTGACTGAGCTGTGATTGACATTACTGACCAAGCTTGGGCTGTTGATACTTTGAAACAAAGTTGTTGCAGATTTGGAAATGTGCTCTGTTTTAACAATACAAGTGAAGCTGTTTGTCCATGTTATCTGGATTGATTTTAGCCACTGCTATAAATTATTTATCCAGGCAAGTAATCAGCTTTTCTAAGAGTAATTATTTGACCACTGTCTCATTTAAATGTAATTGGTGTCCCAACAGATGCCTCAAATTTGGTCATGAGATAGAACAAATATAAAGAACTTTATATTTTTATCAGCACAAACACAACTCCATCAGAAGCTATACGTTGACAAAGAAGCATAGCAGACTCAATGTAAGACATATAACATAAAGATCAGTATTAGTTTAACGGCTCAATCAAACCTGATGAACAGAGAACTCAACTGGAATGAAAACCAGAATACAGGGTGGCCCCAGGACCAGGGCTGGGAAGCACAGACCAAAGTGCCAGGCACATCACCACTGCAAGATTACGCAGATGGAATGTAATGAACAGAATGGTTTAATGAATGATAACGCCTGCCTACCCCACACTGCTATAACCAGCTATTTAGACCAAGGAAAATCATTTTGCTATTGGTTAATACAATGCAGTGAAAGAAGATGCTCATTTCAGTACACAGTAACAGACACAATATCACATTATGCAGGACCACAAAAAAGCACCCTTTCAGTGACAGGAAACTGGTGCTATAAAGCAATTTCCATCATCCTCCAGGAATCAGTATGTCAGAATGATATGTACCTATTACACAAGTGACTCCACTGGGATGGGTGAAAGGCCATTAGAACCTCTGAACATTTCTGGGGTTGGGGGTCAGCTGTAGATTCTAGGAAACACCGTGGTGAATTATTCTGAGCCAGTAGGGTAAGACCCAGGCCCTGCCCAGTAAGACTAATGGAAATGTGTCAGTACTTTACAAGAAAATCTCTAGCTCCATAAATTTAATACATTGGGCTGTTAAAAATGCACAGTGGCAATGTTTTGGCCACACTCCAGCAATCAGTATGTGACATGCCACAAACACATGCAAGCAACAGCACACAGTTTGTCAATATCAGCAACTCACATGCAATGCGATCAGTATAGCACATCATTAATGCCTGTTATCAATGTGTAGTCCAAATAATCAGTCCAAATGATTTAAATCATTTGTATTTGCATTTAAATCATAGTATTTGAAGGACTGAATATGTGATAGCATATAAATGCTCCATTTCCTGAGATAATGGGGACTACCTCTCCAAGCTAATTAACCATTCACTCATAAGGTTATGAATTGCAGGGTTCGATGAAGGAGTAGTCCCCTTCAATAAGGTATTTTGATTAGTTGTAGAAAACGCTTTTTCCACACTCCACATAGTTGAAACATAATTAAGCTCTCTCTTACAGAGTAGGTTCTTGTTTGAATAATATTTGTCTCTCCAGAACCTTTTATGGTAGAAAGATGAGCATTACACTGAACAGCATCAAGATGAGATAACTGAGTGAAAAGAAGCCTTTCAGCCTTTCAGCATGTCCAAAATGAGAAACATAATAGACGAAGTAAATAAGGCTAATTTTGCTACAGATTCAAACATATGGCTGGTCTTTAGCTTCTGTAATCCATAATTTATTTTTTATTATGCAATGCTAAAGTTTCCATTTAACAGAGAAGAAAAGGCTACACGTAACAGTTAAGTTGCTACCAGTTTGCTGTTGAAAAAACCATTGAATGTGATTTGTAAAAAAGAGCAGACAGGGAATGCAGCTTGCTACTCAGCAGATGTAAGAAAAGACTACAGATAGTGGATTGTATTTCGTGTTTCAACTTCTTATTTATGGCAAATTTATTATGAAGAAATTGTGGATATCCTCAATTCATTACAGAAAGAAACATATTTTCATCTGGGAATATCCCTCCCAGCTCTAGATCTTAACCTGTGTGAGTCAGACTACTGGCATCCGTTTTCCATTCATATTCTCCTTCATAGGTGCCCGAAGAGGGATT
The DNA here is from genome assembly GCA_019176425.1 of Megalops atlanticus. NCBI lineage: Eukaryota > Metazoa > Chordata > Actinopteri > Elopiformes > Megalopidae > Megalops > Megalops atlanticus. Next base: position 21,328,779 of record CM032877.1, on the reverse strand, counting down.
TCAAGGGATGTTGGTGGTCAAGGAGCTTCACAAATTAATTTATCATTCATGAAATTCTGCCAGCTAGTGAAGCTAAGATGAATCAAATCAGTACAATTTCACTTAATCTCACAGAGCCTCAGTAGGTAATACCAAGAGGAGAAATAGGTGTAGATGCTATTTAACCAATGGAATTTTAAGCCGTGTGCAGCACAAGGTCAGATGTTTTTTGCTACAGAACATCTGCTTGGTGCTTTGCAAGAGAATAAACAGAATTTTTATACATGGATGAAACAGTCAGTTTGGTTGGTGTCACGCTGAAAATTTGTCCTCTGTAGTTGTTGAAGCTACAAATATTCTGATGTGCTGGCTCACTATTCTCAGTCTCTGTTCATTACTTCATTTTGTATTCATATTCATCTCTAAAAATTATTCTTACATTCTTATATCCTTTATTCATCATTCTTGAAGGGGCGTGGTCCATGCAAAAAAAAAAAAAAACATGACAGGTAGTTGTTCTTCACACAGCAGAAATTTTCTCTCCTGGACCTTTTTTGCTGTGCACCTTGAACACAATTATGTTTTATTTGGAGAAAGTTATTCATCTTTGTGTTTTCTGTCCATTGGCTGTGTTATCAGAACTGAATGACAATGAAGTCAGTGTATTTTCAGCTTTGCACAACCTGTGTTGTACCACATCTTACACAGATAGACAAGAATGTAAATCATCATCAGGACTCATACATGTCTGCACGCACATACATGCACATCCACACACAAACACTATGCGTGTTCTAGTGCCATCAGCTAAACATTATCTGCCCACTTGGAATGCAAGGCACCCAGTCGTTATTCATGTTCAAGAGAGTTAAAGCAATCGATGTGAACTATACACTACACATGCTGCAATCAACCCTCTGTGGACTGAGCCCCCTAATAAGAATAAATACTAATTTATTATTAAAGGATCAATAACAAGTAAAATATTCTAATTTGTTTTACAGGCGGATAGCTGCCTGAGGTTCCTGTCCTGATATTATTTTACAGCCCATAGTGCTTTTCTACTGACTTATGCTTTTGTGTTTGCCTCTCATTCAAAGTCAGTAGAACATGGGTACAGTACAGGCCAAATCTGGAATGAACTGAATAGCCTTTATGGTGTCTGTGCTGTTCCAAACAAGCTTTGGTATCAGACATATGTCCATCAGCTGATGTAGAAAAGTTCACTTCAAATGACCAATATCTCTTCTTAGACAGCTTGGTGGTACTTTGTTCTCACTGGTTTGAAGCAGAACTGTGGTAATTTGTTCTCACTGGTTTGAAGCAGAACTGTGGTAATATTCAATGAACTGGCCCCTATTTTTTGTTTGCAGGGACAGAATCTGAGAGTAAAATCTGCCACATTACAAAGATCTCATCTGACAACACACATTAATCATCCATTCACTGTTGCATTGCTTGCGTGAAAAATGTATATTGTTCACCAGCCAATAACTGCATGTTTCCAGAATTGATTGACTGTTAAGGTGAAGGTAGAGATAGAGGCACTCAATTACATTTAGTTAAATCAGCAATAAAGGTTTTGGAGATGGTTTATGTGTCACTGACCCATCTCTGTAATGTTGTTTCGTTACTAAATTGACAAATTGATGACATGACTGTGTCAGAGAATGACTGTCAGTGTCCACAGGAGAGCTCTAGATTACTTGAATGCCATCTCAGTATGATTTGCATCAATCTTTCAAATGGGCTGCATGAATTGAACCAAAGAGCAGTCCCCAGCTGATTGTAAATCGTGTGTATTGATTGACCAAATCCAATTATAATTCAACATAAAGCTGATTACTCCTGATATAGGTCAGGTTAATAACCAATCATTAGTATAATTACTTATTAGTATTATTGATAGTCGTACCATAAAAGAACATACAAAAGTGACACACTAGACTCGCTGCAGGCTGGCAGGAGCTGCTTTTATGTGTTGGAAACATCCATCCGGGCCAGGCTGTTGGCAGTCCTCCTGTATTTTTAATTATCCGATTACACTGTGGATGGAGAGTAAACCACATGCTGTTACAGTCCCACACAAAGACCAGGTCTGACCCTCATCTGCTGGAAGCATTTAAGAAATAAGTGTTTTCTGAGTGTTCCTCCAAACAAATGCATAATGTATAACACAGCACAGTTATTATTACTATGTTCTTAGAAACAGAACTGTGGCATGCTTGGCCCAGGATTTTGTCTATTGGACAGTCAGATGGCCACCTGAACCCACAGCCAGTCATAACACACTTCATTACTGACTGTCTGAACAGCAACCATGACCTGGCCACATTCTGTATTTGTATGTTCCACCTTGTTCCACCATTAATTCAGTCAAGAACAGTCACACTAACAAATATAATAATATTGTCAGTATGATGTAATTACAAAACCCCCTATAGCCCATTTTCACAGACCACCAATGACTGTTTTCTTCAGAAAGAAATGAAAGTTAATTAAGCTCATTTGATTGACTTTGGCAACAGCTCCCTGCAGCTAGGTGAGAAACAGTGAGTCAGAGTGCTTGTGTCCAGGGTTTACAGTGCACTGTAAAGTACAACACACTGCCAAATCTAATATTTCAGTTAATGGTGATATATAAAATTAAAACAGGTGTGGCACTGGGTAAAAAAAATTACATGTAAAATAAAATAATAAAAATCCTGTTGCCACTTCATACTGCTCTTTGAGACAGCAGTGTTTCTGCTCATCTCAGAGTAAACTGGAGGATTAGAGTGAACATGTTATGCTCCTATTTGCTTTGGTTATGTAGTATGAACAGTCAAGCTGAGGGCATGTATATGACTGAAATCGGAAGGCAGGTCGAATTTTCCATCTTATTCCATTCTACGATCCATTTCGATAAGGCTCTGTGAATAAAACAGTTTGTTTCTTGTTTATTTTGAATGGACAAAAATGAAAGAAAGACCTTTTCTTCAAGATGCTTTGTGATCATATCAAACAGATTTTTTCTACAAAAATCTACATGATCTTTTCACATGACACTTCTGTTTAATGCAGTTTAATAGTATGGAATGGTGTATGATAGGAAATAAAAGGAAAAAACAAGACATACTGTTTACCTCCTAAAACACACATTAAAAGGAGAGATAAAAAAATCTTACAACATTTCAAGGATATTTTAACGTAGCCATTGAAATAATATTGACATCTTCCCCATGATATGCAAAAATAGAATGCAGAGGTTCAAGTGTTCATTTGACAATAACCATGAGCTTGCTGAAATCCTAACTCAAGACACACAATGCACTGAAAATACATAACAGCATCACAGCTGAGTAGTATGCATAATAGTCAGAAGAATGTTCAGATACACAAGCTTTAGCCAAAGATGGTGAGTGTGTGCAAACTTTTTCCAGTTAGCTGCCTTTTCACCACCAATGCTAGCTAACAGAGGTGAACAATCTGAAAAGGTAGTCTATAGCAGACGAAAATGGCAGTGTATAAAAAACTTAACTAGCTACTTCCAGGTAGAAGTGCGAAATGGCCTGATGTTTTGCACTCTCCAGGAGAGAAACGGGGAAAAGAGTAACTTTCCAATAGTTCACAGTGAATATAAATAATTTTCTGAATCATTTATGTTTTTATTTATGTTTTACTTGTGTTTTTACTAGATTGTTACATTATATTGTTTCATGTGTTACATATTACCTTCCTAAATGAATGTTATAACATTAATAATACTAAAGCTTTAAAGTTCATTGTAACCATCACTAACTAACATAATCTAGCTAGGTAACAGTTAGCTTCATAGTCAGAGTGCTGCTACAATTTTGTTATATGGAATATTCATTTATATCATTTACCTTGCATTGCATAAAGCAGTTTGCTGTGAATGTTCACATAGAAAACAGACCTCTGATATGTACTTACTTAACTAAGCAGAATATTATCTTCAGTAAAGGTTACCTGTCATTGTACCGATATTCATTCTATTATTTAAACAAAAAGGATAAACGTGGTTTATGTGCAAGAAATGTATAAGGCAGCCTGTTGAATCCTATATATTCTTTGTCTGCTTTGTATGTACTGTTTTAATGCTTTTTATTTAAAAATATACAGGAATAGGTTCATTCCACACCTGTCCTTAACTTTAAATAACAATTAAATGTGTTTAAATGTATAACACTTGCATTTCTTGGTCAAATTTAAAGACAAGTGTTAAAACTATGCCTTGCTGATTTCAGAAACTACACTATACCTGATTAATTTCACACTCCAACTAGAAAGAGAAGTGCTGCATTTTCACTTCAGAGAAACTCTAAACTTTATTTCTGTCAACCCATATTTAACACAGGGAGGCTGAACAGTAGCTGAACATTAACTTGTGTTGAAGACATTTTACCTGAGATTCATACTAGATCTGGCAATGCAGAACACTTAAAGAAACTAACTGCATCATAGGTGTATCTGACTCAACAAAATTAAACAGTATCACTGTTATTACAAAGCAATGGCACTTACAGGCAGGTATTAGTGATGACAATAAACGTTCTTACAACATAATAATTATATAAAACATCAACTAAGATTAATCACAAAAATATACCAAAAAATAAGGTACAATAAAACTGTGATCATGGCCACCACCATTATTATGGACAACTTCAAGCAAATATTAATGATTGAGTACATACAAACTCAAAGTGTTTTCTCTAAGTTTACAGGTACCTTTATCATTGTACTAATGAACTACATGTTTAATTGTGAAGTAACACTTCTTAAAGATGAAGTTACAGCGTATTTTTAAAAAGCAGGTCCTTGTAAGCATGGAATACTTATGTGTAATATGTCACGTAACCCTGATTAAAAAGGACCGTTTATATTTGAAAACAAAAAAAGATGTGCCAGTGACAATGCTATGACATTTCCTCTCCTTTCAGGAATATTAATCACACCTTATCTACAGCTAAACATTTTACATTTTAAAATTTTACATTTTATTACATGTAACATAACCTTTTTGGTAGCACGTTTATCCTTTTTAATCACTGCTTCCTATTTATGAAAACAAGCAGCAAAGAGAAAACTAACAAAATTATACAACAAAGTGCTTCACTGAAAGAAAACATTTAATACAAAATTTCTCTGCAGTTCTTTTTATGTACGGGGAAGTATAAAGCAGCTTAACGGTGAAAATGAAAGGAAAAGGTATACTTGTTACAGTTGAGGGTCAGCTGGCACCACTCAGTTCTAAAAGCTTTTCATTTCAACCCGTTTTTGATGCCTGTGTGTGTTCTGGCAGGCAGAGTGACTGCAATATAAACAGTGACATTATGAAAAGAAAACTAGGAGCAAGAGGAGAACAGCTTCATCAACAGATTCTTCAACTTGGTTGGCTTCAATTCCGTACACTCATTAACAGTGTGCTAGATGTGTCTAGTCATTATATATGTCTAGGCTTTTGTCATATGCTTTTCCCTAGTTAGCATTTTCCCATGCAAATGTTTTCAGGCATTTAGCGTTGCCTCAAGCAACAGATCCTGGATCTGAATGTTTAATTTTTATTTTAAATGCTTGAAGTCAGGATTTTTAGTGGGTCAGCTGATCTCAGATCTGTGCTGACCTCGTGAAAGAGCTGGGAAAGGCTTCTTTAAAGAGACACCGACCGTCAAGGTAAGAGCCAGTGTTCACGGGAGGGGGGAGGCTCTAGAATCCGGAGGTTCTAGAACGCGGTGCCATTGCCGTCCCTGCCGCTGCTGCGGTTGATGATCTCCATGACGGTCACATGCGTCCCGGCCACCGAGCCGATGATGCCGACCACGCTGATGATGGCGTTCTTCAGCAGCGTGGCGGCGGAAAGGCCCTCGCCGTGGAAGGTGAGGACCTGCAGGATGGGCGGGAGGATGAGGGCCAGGAAGCTGCTGCTCACAGAGCCCACGAGTGAGATCATCAGGTCCAGCTCGGGGATCAGCACAGCAAGGGCACCTGCGGGGGGCACACACACACAGCGACCTGCAAGAAATGCAACCACAGCCTTTCTGGGCCCCTAGAAACCTGGAGGCGACAGTCAATATCGCTTCCACACTGTGTTGATGCAAGCAGTCGAGGCTCCAATGCACTATAGCTGTTTGCTCAAAGGAATCATCCAAAACACTCTGAAGCTGAGATCAACTGTTGTAGGTAGTACAAAAACATCTACATGACCAAAGTGGGATCCCTAATGTTATTATTAAAAGAAATGAGATGAGCTTACAACCTGCGAATGAATCTGCCTTCATTAGTCCTACCTGGTTTAGTAGGTTTCTTTTCACAGATAAACTGAAAGGAGCCTCTGCACCTGAGTACCTGCAATGCTGCCATTTCAAACAGCACATATCAGAGCACGGAGTGCCATCATATTAGGGGGTCTGTTCTGGAACACGACCTTTCTTGTGCAAAAAAAGGCAGACTGAACTGAAGCCGATAAGACAGAGTGAAGTGGATGTGATGATGTACTGAATGAAACGAATGTGATAATGGATAGAATGAAATGAATGTGAAAAGGGACAGAATGAAATGAATGTCGTAACAAATAAAACGTGAAAGACTGGCACATCATGCTTGACAGTAGCACCAACAGAGGAAAATGAACAATCAAGTTGGGAGAGGGGATGGGGGGTGATGGGGGCAGACAACCTGTGGTGCATCTGCCATCAAAGCCTCAGTAACAAGGCAGGAATTGAAAGAGAGAATTCAATGATTGGGAAGTGGAGCAGAAGGGCCCTTTGAAAGAGGAGATAATTAAAGCTGCGTGATGAGGCTCTGATGCACTTGAGACGCCAGGAGGGAAAAGTTGCTCTTCCCCTTTGTCTTTTGTGGACTGTGGGAATAACTGAAGGCTTCACTTCTTTCCTGTGTCGTTTTACACCCCAAAGAAGCACTTTCTCACAACTGTCAACTGACCAAGACTCAATCATCACTCAATGAACAGAAAAAAAGTTAAAAGTGTTGCAGGGACCCGACTGCACCAGAGATACAGGAGGCATGAGAGAGAGGCAGAAAGACTGTGCCTGATACCTGTTAGCATTACTGTATCACAAACTGTTGGTTTTCAGCAGGTACATGAAAGCATGGAACAGGTCTGGGCTTATGGTGGGGCCGTTGCGGATGGGTTTCTGTGCAATTTTTATAAACATACACACATAAAACATGATACACCTACTAGGGATGTGCAGAGAGCCCAGTATTTGTATTTGTATCTGTATTTGTTGAGGCAGCAAAATTATTTGTATTTGTATTTGTATTCGAGTAAAAGTGGAAATAGGCGTAACAATCCTGTTTTTGTTTTTATTACACTTCTAAGTTTAGGATATTAAAGTGTTGATATAAGTGTTCTTCAATAAACTATTATAATAATTATGAACACTTAAACGTAATATTGGTTTATGGTTTTAATAAACCCAGCAATAAACATGTATAACCATGAAATGGAGGTAACTTAACTAGCAGACAATGGAGCTAACAATGGAGCTAACTATAGATCTTGCTGTTTGCAAAAAGGAGAGTAGCCTAACAGGCTATAAAAATCTCAATCCTTGTCAAGTGTAGATGCAGTTCGAAACAATCACACAAAAGGTAGACCTACTTCTGCACTGCCAACAATATAGGCCAATTTACAGGGCTAACAGGTGAACGCTAGCCTAATCTCCTCCCGGTCAAACAAGCTCCGCTGCGTCTGCGTCTTCTAAGTTGAAACAGTGGCACAGGAACTTTGCTAGAATGGCTATAGATAGCGCTCAAATTCTCCAGTGTGATATCTGCAACCCTGTGACACACAGGCTGACTGAGCAGTGAGCACAGCGTGTAGGTGAACTAGATAGTAACTACACTGCCAGAGCTAACGTAGGCTAATATCGTCCTCTCGGTAAAACAAACTCTGCTTCACATATTGTAGGTCCAACAGGAAGATGAAAGACAAGTAACGTTATAATAAACTACCTCAGCAAACCAGTTAATGTAAAAAGAATACAAAAAAAAATAATCAAAACAAAATAGTGGCGTAGCAATGTACTACCTTTTGCCTATATTTTAATCAGGCTGCACTGCTCCTTTTCAGTCTGTGCTCTCTCTCCCCTCCACTCTCCTATTGTCTTCCTGTCATGTCAGCACAAGCAGGTGGAGTACAAATACCCACCGCGCTCACAGTTATGAGGAACACCAGCTATTTGACATGTTTTTTTTTTTTTCCCGAAAACAAATAATTTAAAAAATATTTGTACGAAATAAATATTCGTAAAAACCCACTATTTGTGCTTTGCCAAATACCGTATTCGGATTCGGCTCCACCCGTAACTTTTGGATATGTGCACACTCCTTATGAAAACATATTTTAAAAAGTTAAGCTTCAGTGCTTGGTATCCTATTATTACCTTCTTATTGTAGTTAGTACTATTATTATTACCCTTGCTGCTGCTGAGAATAATTCCAGCATACACTATACAGTATATAATGAACTATATGGACAATATTGAATTTTAATAGGAAAACATGCACAATGCTACACTGACAACCAGATTAATGACAGGACATGGGGCACCAGTGTAGTTACTTTTTTGCCAAAGCATCACTGTCATTTGTGTTTCCTGGCAGCAGGGAAAGTGTTTGGCAAACACAGCTGTTCTGTCATGTCAGGACTCATGGGTTTACTTGTGCTTCAGCCAATAGTCTGTGAAGGACTGTCTGTGCTACAAGAAAGTCACGTGGTCTGTCTCTAAATGCAGCAGTGATGCTGGTGAATACCTCTGCTGCACAAATGTTCTGCTAAACCTGTCAGCTGCTGTCTTAATGAGATGAACCAACGACATGCATAACTGTGAGGTGAAGCTGGAGGTGGGCAGCTGTGTAGCATAGTGGTTAAGGAGCAGGACTTGTAACTGAAATGTTGCTGGTTCTATCCCCCGCTGGGACACTGCTGCTGTACCCTTGGGGCAAGCTACTTAACCGATAATTGCCTCAGTAAATATCCAGCTGTATAAATGGATGACATTGTAGAAAACTGTAACTGATGTAAGTTGTTCTGGATAAGAGCGTCTGCTAAATGCCAATAATGTAATAATGAGATGTTTGTTTTTTTTTAATTTATTGCAACATACTTTGGCAGCTGCTGTTCTGTGACTCTCAAACTGCGCTGATCTCTGCAAATCCAACAATGCTGTCAATACCATCTCGCTGCAGCATCCGTGTATTGGCATCCACTCAAACAGTGCATTGATTCATTTGTCTTCACACCAAGGTTCACATAATAAATCCATCCCCAAGGAAACATGGCTGCTTATTGCATCTAGCTCTGTTTCTGTTGGTTTCCTCTTCTGCCCTCACATACCTGAATCCCAGGGCAGCTCCAAAAGCCCATGTAAAGCCCCCTACCAAAATAAGTTGTCTTCATAAAGCAGCTTTTCTAAGTAAGCGCCATTATATAGTCTATATCTGACAGTTGCTTATTATCAAAACTGAAGAAGAGAAAACCATGTGAAATAAAGCACCGGCATTGATGCCACACTGTAGTCCTGCGGTGTCAAGGAATTTTTGTTTGGCATTTCAAAGGTTCCCGGTGTTTATGAGCTCAGGAAAAAAAGACCCGGGGCAGAAACGTGTTTACTGAACATTGTTTACTGTGATTTGAAATCCTGTTAGAGGTTTCACTGCAGACGTATCGATTTCTACCTCTGTGTCAATACCCACCTCTGGAGCTTGTGCAGGTCTATTTTACATCTTTCAAGACAAGAGGAAAAAAGAAATCCTCCTGGCAGACAAAATTTTTATGCCAAAAAAATTATACAGGAGAGGGACTGAAGCAAAAAAAAAAAAAAATTACGGCCAAGGATCACTAACCTTATGGATGAATACAATGACCCTTTTTACCATTCCTTCGCTGTGCTAGCACGGGATCATCTGCAGATTAATCTATATTGTGATGGGCTAATCCATGTTGCAATGAACATTTGACTTGGCAGCGGTCACATGACAATCAAATGGACAGCATGCAGCTGTTAACTCACAGCTCACAGTATTATCTTCTAAACTCGCATTGCAAATGGTCTTTCATTTTCTTGCTGCCCTCTAGAGGAGGCTAAAATACTACAGGATAATCTTTTGAACACAAGATCTTCAGTCCATGAATTTCACATGGTTTGAGAGAAAATCCTGTGCAGAGAGAGTGAGTTCACTACAAATCCCAACATCCAACAGCACCAGCTACACAACTGTAGAACTGTTTGAGAAGCACAGCCTGCATGTTTGAAAGTGTGACCATGATGTGTAAAAGAGTTTTGAGCATGTTAACATGGTGGGCCATGGAAAGAAACGGGTGCTTTACAGGGGTGTGTTCCCAGCTGAACACATGACATGAACATGACATGTTGTGAGGCCATTTCATTTAAATACTACACATGCCTCAAACACCTTCTAAAGTGTGCACCATACCTGCCTTGTTTTCATCAATTCTATCCAAAAGTATCCCCTCAGCTGGTTCAATTTATTCCACCAGATATGGTAAAGAAGGGATATGGTAAAAACAAATGAGGAAGAGGGGTAAACTCATTAGTTATGGCTGAAGAATAACACAGCAAACACAGAACAAAAATATCATTATTCAAACATAACCAATAACAAAAATGAACTGATTCTGACACAAAATAATGCTAATGCATATCATCAGGAACTTTGCAAAAGTAGAATTTTCTTAATGCGTACCGCCTGGAAAACTATGGGCCACAATTTAAAACAACATGGATGGATGAATGGATACTTGATTGTCAACAATTACAACAGCATTTTTTAAAAAATGCTAATTATCAAATACATTCTTTCAGACAAAACACAGTGTGAGGGCTCATAATTATCAAATGCGTTGCCTTTTAAAACAGCAGCAGCTCTCCTTCTAATAGACCCCTCACCAATAGAAATTAAAGCCCTGGCTTTTTCCCAACACAAATAACCCACTGTTGGAGACATTCCCCCGGTGTGGGATTGGGTTTACGTCCACCCTGTCGCACTGTGTCGTTCCTTATCTCCCAGCCCCAGGAAACTCAAAACAGCACCCCATGGCCCTTCTCCTGTTGTTCAGTGTCCTGTCGGAGCTCAGCTGCTTACGTACATATTACAGCAGGGTACGTATTCACTGACTTCCAGCACCCCCCACTCCCTACCGCCTCCCTCCAGGAAGTGATGACAACATAACTGTGGGGAACACATCAAAGGGACAGCTCTCAGCTGTGAGGACATGATGACGGAGTCACATGACTGGACAAGGGGACGACTGTTCTCTGGGCCGTCAGCGAAATGCTGCCTCTGTACTGACCTGGATAACTGGAGCACTGAGGTCCTGTGTATGGGGGGGCACTGAGCCACAATGGGCTCGGTTATTCGGCAACCTGGGCACCTCTGGAGCTCAGTGGTCGCTCTGGGCGAGGTACCAATTTTAAGGTAAAAGTAAATGCGAATGTCTGATGTGATTATTATTCTTTCAACACACTTGTAAATTATGATCTACGTCTTCAACAGTAAGCCGATACTACAGTATTAAACAATGAAACATTTTAAAGTATCTCACAATCTTATAGGCGTAAACAGGTGGCAAAAAGATTATAAACAGCAGATTTAAAAGTATACAGTATGAAAACACTAACTGACACTGACGGATTAAGCAGGAGTGTGTTCCAGAAACAAATTTCAAGAAAAGAGACATTTTCTATCAGCCACAAGCTTCTTCACCTGACAGCATGACACTGAAAGTCTGTTTTCACACAACTCACGCACATGGAGCTTAAAGGTATGCTTGCATGGTACTGTATGCACAACTTCTTGAATCTAAGGTTCATAGTCTACATTCCCATATTCTAGAATCCCCCTGATACACGCACAAAATAAACTGCCGTTGGGGGAAATGACGGCCCCTTTCTGTTTCATTGCAATACCTCCAAGCTCCCCTCCCCAGTGGTTCATATCTTTCAAAGGTATCTCTCAACCCCAACAGAATGAATTATTGAGTACAGGCAAAGAATGAATTATTGCTGAGTAGTTGATTTGATAGGTCTTGGTAGCACTGTCTTGTAGCGCTCAGGTATAATAAAGACACCACTTACTGTCTTCATACACAATGATGGTAACTTTCATTCATTATAGAATGTAGACCTCTATTACTGTATTTCTGCCCTGATTAGGAGGTTGAGCCAAGAAGATGGAAGAGGCAGTAGGAGATCATTTGTTAATCCGAAAGTCACAAACTGCCAGATCTTGATGGTAAGAATTCTGCTATAGTCTGCACAACTTATAAAAATATCTATGTGGCAACCCCACACAGTTTAGATGGTGGCTAGTTGGCTAGTTAGTTGTAATGGGGCCTTGTTAGTGTACCAGACATATGATTTTCTATTGTTAAAATGCAGACAATCTGAGCAAATATTCAAAAGTACACCATCTACTTATGGCTCACTGTGACGGGACGGCGAGCGGCAAACAGGTGACGACCACAGAGATTGGGGTGAACGAAGACAAGACAATTAATTGTGCTATATAACGACAAACAAACAAAAACAAAAAAACCTATTTACAAGAATAAACAAATAACACTGGGCAATTATTCCCAGGTGCCTCCTTCTTCACTGGCTCAGAGTCTATGCTCTCTTACCACCTTCTCCTCCAAATGACAGAACTCAGGTGCATAAATAGTCTGAGCCCCGCCCTGGACTAACCCATTACCTGGGTCAAAATATTAAAATAGATTTACACGAACAAAGTGACAACAATTATAACAACAATTCATCCCACAATGAAATACGAACATTACATTGACAAACCCACATGTTTTGGTTCCAAATAAACATATTGCTGTATAAATTCACATTGGCAGCGCAATCTCCCCCTTTCACGTTTCACCCGATGGGAACTACGCTACCCATAATACTATATAATTTCCATGACTAGAGTATGCACTCCTTTTGCCTGTTCCCGGCGGCAGCTCTAAACCACAGGTGAGTCCTTTAAACTTAATTGCAATTATTCAATTTTGTTTTAAAGTAACAAATCATAATTGCTTAGTTGTTATATTAGCAAACGCGATTGCTTGTTCCGTGTGCACCCGAAACAAACACTCGTGTTCGCTACCTTAGTTTAGCAAATCCAAACAAACAATTCAAACATACATTGTTGTACCAATCCTATATACAGTTATAACCATATTCTTTCCTTTTGCAGGACTGAACACAATATTTCTAGCCCAAGGAATAAACGGATGCAAGTTATACCGAGTCCGTGTATTATTTAAACATTGCGCAAAACACATGTATTGCCGCAGTCCCCCGCTTCCTCATAGCGAGGCGGATGCGCCCGTTTGTGCGGAGAATCCTTTCTCCGTCACACTCACCCTCAACTGGCAACCAGACTAGATTCACAGTGTGCATTAAAACTTTGACACCGGGACAAAATGTACAGCACTACAAAGAATAAACCATCTCTGCAGCAGACGACTGACACACACTCAAGGATGATTCAAACTGGAAAAATGAAAACCAGAGTAAAAGCCTGAATAGCAGCAAAAATCAACTGAAATACACAAAAATCAGTTTTCCACAGCATAGTTTGTACTCCTTCAGAGAGAGAACATTCAAAGAGCAAGTTAGATGGGTAAAAAGATAAATGCATGGATCCCAAGAAAATAATCAGTTTCTGTGCTTCTGTGGTACTCATCATGTCTAACTGAATGTCCATTTACTAAATGAGGATCTTACTAGGGGGAGTACTGTGCAGCTCCACCAGATGAAAAAGACCCAAAATTAAACACTGCAGAATACTCATACATCTTGTGACAAATGATTTAGTCGGTCACTTCAGCACTAGTCCACTCGGAATCATTTATATTTCATTTTTAAATCATAATAAATTAATCCTGCAAATAATCCCTCCCTGTTAATTCGTCAGCAACTGAGATATGAACAGGGTCAACCTCACACACTGCCGTTCTGTGAAAATGTTGAACGCCATTTATTATGACCAGCTAAAATAATAAATAGCTAGTGTTGTCTGTGTGCTCTGTAAATATAAGAAAACAAAATGAACAAACCCAAAAGTGGCATGAGGAAGATCTCCCAATCAAACATGGCCAGAGAGATCTTACCGACTCGCCAATTCTTGGGAACTCTTTTTAAGCCACTCTTCTTAATCACCTGGGCTCCAACAGCCACTGCCACCACAGTGGTGGGTTTGGCGTTTCATTTGTTTTTATTTGAAAAAGAATGGCACAGAGGTGACTCCAGGCTTCAAGGAAGTTATAGGGGAGCGAGTCGCACCGGAAATAAACAGCATACCAAATAACCTAAAGATAAGGCTGTTGTAGGCCCAAACAAACACTATCTACCAGCTACTGGCAAAACAAAAGTGTAAACAAAATGAGCAAGACCTCTGTAGCCCCACAAACACTGACTACTGATGTCACGTCAAGAGAGAAATTTGCAAGCGCCTGCACCACAACAATAGCCACCAATGTCTTTGTCAAGTTCAAATCTGCCACCAGGGGTTGGCATCTCGTCCTCCGGTCAGTGTTTCACCCTTTTATGCTTAGCTAGAAGGGAGGCTTCATCTAGCTGCATGATGACATACCCAGCAGGTGTCCAGTCAAAGAAACAAAACAAAAATGACATGCATGTGGAATCTGCTTTGGCCCAAGTGTAAATTTTTCAATATGACAGAAATCAAACTGATTATCTGTATGGAAAATGTATGGAAAATCATTGGTTACAGTCTGTATTGTTGAGATGGGAATATATGCATCTTGACAACAGTATATATTGTAGAATTGTGTGGTATTTTCTAAATCTGGGGACACCTGTCTGAATGAACTTGCATGAGCCTTATCAATCGTAGGGTGCCCAAATGCAGTGAGTCAAGGAAGCCCCATTCAAACTACCAAGCCCTATCCCCAGCAGAACAAAACCAATTTGTTCTGCCTCTGTGGGCTGCTGGTCATTGTTGGCAAATGGCACTGCCAGTGTCAAACACAGGATGAAAGGCTTGTCCCATGGTAAAAGTTAATGCCTTGCCAACTGAGCCTTTTGCGACCGTCATGTCACTTTTAAAGAGAACTTCAAACAGCCCCTTAGGAGCAAGCCAAAAGTAACAGCTTCAACTATAAGCTCTCTTTTCTTTGTTTTAGAAAGGATGAAAACTCAAGTTAAATCAGGCTCTAGGGCAGCCCCATACTCAGCTGGAGAGCTGTGTGCGACATACTAGAACAGAATGTGGGCTACTATTTATCCAGGAAACACAGACTAAAGAGCTTTGGAATGAACCAGAACAGTGGCGATAACAAGGTGGCTCTCCGAAGTGTTCCTGTGTAAGACATTGCAGATCATATTCACACTGCTCAGCGATGATGCGCTGTAGCAGCCATCTGCATATGAATGAAAAGGGGTCTGTACTTCACATCCATTTTGCATACAAATTGTTCGATAGACAGGCGGGGAAATGAACACCAAAATAACACTCACCTTTGCTTTAACACGGAGACACACAAACAATGATCACTGTGCAAGCTTTCTTTTTCTCACCCTTGGGAGAGGAGCATCCAGCAGCTTTCATCAGCAGCTTCAACAAACTATACATACTGGGTCAGAGTAGAGAGGATCTGTCTCTTGTCTGAGCTGAGGTAATGACTGCTGTTGATGTCACAACAGCCTTTTCGAATCACAAGAGCTTACCGTGCACTGTTCGCTTCTGCTCCCATCCTGCCCCTACCGAGACTATGAGCAACGAACACAACTGGCACCCTCAATTACTCCTGATACCGAGACTACAGCATGGCTCCTGTTTTCCCAGAGGCCAATTCACCATTGATTGCTAGGCATTTTAGCTGCCAGTCAAAAAGGGTGAACCTTCCAGTCAAAATGATGTTTTTCTGTCTGTACATTTTCTCCCATGTCCATGTCCACACACCCCCCAACTCTGCCTTCTGAGAACACCATACAAATTCCTGTAATTTTTGCTGACAGAAAAAAAGGAGTCCATCAGTTTTGTTGACCTGGTTCCTCTAATGCCTCTTTTCAAACCTGGAAACAGACCTAAATTACAACCTCTTCAATCAACCTGGTTTTAGTTTTTGTTGTCTTGAGAGGCAACAGGAGTATCATCTTGTTTTAATTTGCTCAAATTGCAAAAGTTCCCAGAAAACAAGCATTATCTGAGGGAACACAACTGTAAATGACTACATTTATACACTGAGTAGGCCTTATATTTTTATCATTTAATTCCTTCCACATCACCTCTTACATCACTTCTTGATCAGCCACAAGAGAACCTGTAAGCTAGCTGGCCATATATGACAACAAACAATGCATTTAGACTTGATTTTAATGGCCTTCCTTTCTGTTGCTCTAATGTTACGGGCCTCATGTAAACAGCAAACAGGTTTCCAACTTAATGCATAACTGCGTATCTAAAAATGGGATTTTAGATCACTGTACAACCACACATTGTTTCACCCTGTTGCTTCCTTCAGCTGAGCGACTTGGCTTTAGCTGAGAAATGTGTGGATTCCCACTCTCTCCAATTTAAGGAAGGACTACAATGGAGTCCCAACCATGTGATGAAAATTCATTCCATCATGACCTTGTGGCACAGAAACACAGTTACTTGGCAATCTAAAAGGTGGTTAGTTTCATTTCTTCGGTAAAAGGCAGTGAGTTTCATTTCTTCGGTGGTGCATTTGCAGACCCTCCTCCCCATCGATCATTGTTTCCTTCAGGTATGCTGTCACCTCACCAACAACTCACAGCCCATTAAAAATAATAAATTGTCTTTTTAGTACAGATTCTCTTGGCAGCCAGTAAACAAGTTTATAACAGTTAACTGCTTCCCATGACCAACAGACATATTTCAAGTCACATGAAAGACAAAGGCTGAAAAAACTACTCTACTAGTCTGATTTCTGAAAGGCCATTTGAATTTTGCTTCAAAAGATTCTTAATGCCTTACCTTTACACCACTGAACTATGAGGAACAACACTTACATTAACATTGTTACTCACTACCACACTTAGAACAAAGATTCTGCTGCAGAATGACTGAGCTTTGTGAAGTGCAGTCAAAGCCAGGAGAAATGTGCTATTTCAAGGCAAACAAGAGCAGCTCCTAGCTCTGAATACCCTTTCTTGTTCTGAAAGCACTGCCAGGCAATTTTCAGTGCAGGTCCACTGTCAGATAAAGTTACCCACAAGAAACATGTTGAGATTTTTTCAATTACAAACTTGTTTGTCACATGGTTAAAAATAAAGGCCTCAATATCTACAAGTGACATTGGATTCAACAGGGAGCCAGGAGGATAGTCTACCGAGTGACAGTAGGAGACTTGAGACCATTTATGCTTGAGTTCTCACCACAATTTGAGGGCTCAGGGCTATATTTGCCTTAATGCACTTAATGCAAAACAGGCTTTGAAAGAAATAGTTTTGCATTTCTGAAAGGTAAAAAGGTTCATGCACAAACAAGACACAAGGCCAGCTCTAGTAAACTATTTTTCTGCACTAAACTTTGTATACTTTAGGTTGTTCTATTATTTTCACTTACATTGTAATTATTTTCAATAGGTCCCCTGGGCAATGTGATGGGGGGTGGGCACAGGCTTTCTTTGCTTTTGGTGGTGCACAATTTACAACACACTCTGTGGTGAAATTACTTTGACGGTGCATTTGTAAGCTTCTTTTTTTACAATGGCCAGACAACAATAAAGGAGACAGAGGAACTATGAACTATGAATTATGTCTTCTTGAAAAATGACCAGGGAATCACAGTCATTTTTCTGCCTCTAGCATGCAGCACAAAAAACAGAAAACATCTCAATTTTGAAATGTTTTTGGCCATTGGAACATGATCACACCTGTTCCTTTTAAGGCCTGGGGAAAACATTGCTGCCAATTCACTGTGTCTGTGGTGAAAATAATTTTTCCCTCAATGTCTTACCTCAATTCATCAACTTCCATTCATTTCATGGGCTGATTGTTTTAAAACTACTCTTAGAGTCACAGGGAGAAAAGTATCTGATATGGACTCACTACAGTATAGGCAAATGCTAACAGAAGGTCACACCTTCAAAAATCACACAGATATTTCTCTTTGATGCCCTGCAATGCCACTGCACCCAGAATATTTTTTGCCTGCTTGCAGATGTGGTAACAATGTCAAACATCAGGAGATGCAGTTACCACTGAAAGCAACGCTCCAGCAAGCAAAATGAGTAAATGATGATGCTACAATGTGCCTTTTTCCCTACCCGTTCCCGCTTTCTACATGATATATTTCTGGCAAACTCTCCTTGTATTTCAACTTGTCTTTCATGTCCAACAGTTGCGTCGTAGGTAAAAAGGAGTGAAGGCCAAAGAAAAATAACAACAAAAAGAACCAGGCTTAGTTCTGTTGTCAGTCTTCCTGCTTGTTGTGTGCCTCATGGATGGCTCAAACGCAAATAATTGTCATGCAAGTTATTAATAATGCCTCCTCTTCAAGGCTAGCAAAGTGCAATGCATGAGATTCTGATAGAGGAATGGGTGGGTGGGGCCTATATTCCACAGGAGAGGGGGTTGTGCAAAAGGGGGTGGATAGACTACACTCTTGTTTCCAATTGCAGTTTTATATCACATGATACCGTGGTACAGTGATAAATTAGGGAAGGAAAAAAATCACATTAGAAAGTGTGAAATGAGGCATGAGCATGAAGCCCAGTCACAATGCAAGAAACTGTTCAAACGCACACGGAAAATACAGAAAATGCAGGGTTCTCTGCTTTGTGTTATGTAGAATGTATGAAGGGAATTTTGCTGCAGGCACATACAGTCCATGACAGACCACCCCACTGCTTTTGCAATTCCCAACGAGATGTCACTGTCATTCTGGGATGACATTCGCAAGACAATTTTTCTTTTTCTGGATGACGGGTGACCGAAACTCAAGTGGACACGGCCTGGAGCCTGAGCACAATGAGAATGTGTGCAGAGTGATAGAACATTTAATGCAGTCTGTATTGACACAATGCAAACAGTGGCCACAGCAGAGGATGACTGAGGGCATTGGGGAGCCAGATAGTATTAGCTGGAGCTGGAGGTCTCCATTGCTATGGGCTCCTCTAAAACTAATGGCAGCCACCTGATAAGGTTGTGTCTTTCCACAGTGGTGGACAGTAATAATGTGTAAAAGCTGTACAGTGTTTGTTATCAAGTGTGCTGTTTTAAGATTGGGGTTGGGTAAACACACATAATCTACAGTACCCAGTTCCTTTATGCCTTTTCAAACTGTGGCTCATATTATAAAATAGGGTTACATTTGAATAATAAGTATTATTTCATTTTAAGCATAATCCATATGTATGCTCTATTCTACTTCCATTAGTTTTCATAACAACCATCAACAAATCTTCATCAATGTTAAACCTATGGTGGCCTACATAGCACTTCATAATAATACACTTCAAAGGAATTTAAATTTGTCTCCTACAACCATGATTGGTCCAACAGCAATCTTCATGTGATTTACACTTTTAAAATATTGATCTGTCAATGAATTCTGAATTATTATATGTATAACTCAATGTTCTACACACACCTGAAAAACCAGACAACAGGGCATGTTACAGAGAAGCAGTGAAAGCCTACAACCAATACAACGTGAAGGAGATTTAAAAAGGAAAACACTGGTTCAAAGACCACAGTGAACAAACCAACCCCTGTGATAACACACAAAAATATATGCTAGAGATAGGCTAGTGCTATGGACAGGTATCCAAAGATTCACACAATTTATGTGTAATATATGCTTATGCACAGCATGAACTAGCATATAGATTTCCGCACGGAATTGCACGGTTTGTGCTGTAGTCATAAAAGCTGACTTTGAGGATACATCTTGCAGGCGTTCCCAAGGGCCTCTCCCATTCCTCCCCAACATCATGTTAATAACAATTAATGGCATGAAAAGCCAGCAACCAAAGGGTTTCCACAGAGAACTGCCCTCACATGCACTGGAGAGCCCCACAGTGGAGGTCCCTGCCATGTTCCAGCATTCCCATTAATAAACCATACCGATTTTTCCATATCAAAGTGGTTCCCCGTTAGAGCGGAGTTGGCAATCTCTAACAAGCTGCACTGCTGGCCTCAGCGGATTTCAAAGTGTTGACTGCTGGGTGGTGTGGTTCACTTATCTCCTGTGTTTTGGAAAAAAAGCTTCCTTCTGAAGTTCGGAGACGTTTTCAGGCCCTTAACCTGAAGTTTAATTAATCCATCCAAAAAACAAGGTCGTACCTAAGGTCGTACACTCCTGCTTTTGGGGTGAAGTTGGCATGGAGTTTTATAGAGTCTCTCACACACACACACACACACACACACACACACACACACACACACACACACACACACACAAACATAAAACTACCTGAAACTGCAACAAACTACCTGATTGACATGGAGACAATGAGAGAACAGTATTAAGGAAATATATCTGGGAAAAATCTGCAGATTCTGCCTGGCTCAGCCATCCGTTGATTACAGACATCTGAGTTTGGGGCATGAAAAGAGAAAAGGGCTATGTGCAGCAAAACCCACGGGATGGAGTCTGTACAACGGATCTCTGGGCAGGATTAACATTCTTGTCAGCCCTGGCGATGGGAAATGCCACCGCCCCCCTTCTCAAGCAGAGTGTGCGAAAGGACTACACGACAGTGATTTTACTGATGTATGAAGCTCATACTCTAGATGACTGCTATTAAGTGTGGTAAACTAGCCACCTCATTGGGTAGAGCAAGGGACCTGAGTAATCATGCGATTAGGGTTACATATGAAACCCACACTCTGAATGACTGCTGTTCAGTCTTCCAGCCTGGTTCTTCTGCCACTGAACAATCCTGCCAATTCTTGGCAGGGTCAAACTATGAGGTCTGATGTTACCAGACTTAATATACCATCCATATCTTTGCGCTTGCACATGCATGTACTGCATGAACTGACGACAAATGACTATTGTAATGTCTACTGTTCTTCTATACTGGAAGTTTTCTACTCCACTGATGTGATAAAACATTTAATGCATTTTAATTGAAGCACTTCTGGTGCACAGAATTGAGAAGTTGCTTGATTTGAATTTATAAATTTGCTTGCGGGTACATGCTGAGATTATCTATGTACGGATGTGTGCGTGTGTGTGTGAGTGTGCATGTGTGTGTGTGTGTTTCATACAGTGATACTAGTGCCTAAAGCATTCATTCCTGGGAAATGAAGACAAGAAACATGCAAATTGAATCAGGGGTGCTGTGTGGGTCAGGAAACCGTGGGCTGTGAGTGGCACATCCGTCTCTTGTGACAGGCCTCGCGGTGGAATATTACCGTTCCGGTGGAGGGTGCACGAGTCACAGCTGTGGGGGGCGTGCCCACTGTAGTCTGACAGGAGAGGCAGCTGTCATTCCCACTCCAGGGTTTGGCTCTAGGGTTCTATGGCAAGTTTCTGTGTTATAGTTTCCAATGGCTTGCACTCACTCTGGTCCGCTACAGAACCACAGGTGATCTCTCAGTGTTCTGTCAGCCCCCATTTCCGTTGTCTCAATCCCATCTGTGGTGAAAGGGACAGGGACATCTCCACTAATATTGGCCTGCTTCCCATCAACCCTCACTAGCCCTGGAGCCCAAAATCTCGTGCTGCCTTCCCTTAAGCCCCCAAACCCTCAGTGGGGGCTCTCACTCACCACGTGACACAACGTCACCAAGCAATCATTCCTGTGCCTGAGGGAACGAGGTGTTAAGAAGTTATAAAGAACGGAATGGAGCTAAAAATCATCATCATCATCATGCTACGCTCAGCATTGCCAGTGAAAGGCACCACTAAAGGATGTGTCTCCTGGGAACTGTAATTTCAGTGATGGTAATATGGACACACACAGATTCTTGGAAATGTATGGTGATGCCTCTTTTGACAATACCCTGCAGAGCTGACCAAAAAACATCCCAAGAATTTAAAAAACAGTGAACAGCCCATCTGTGTTTAAAACTAACCGAAAATCATTTTCTTATAAATTGTCAAAAAAGTGTACAATTATGCATAAGGACTATAAATGTTTTCATTATGGCTACCTAAAGGGGTAGTTTCTGTTCTTTTCCTTTATCAAACAATGATTATGTTATTACAGATCGAAAAATTCTAACATACAGCAAACCACATGCCATAAGCTGAGGGTCCTGAAAGTGGAGTAATATTTAAAAGGGATATTCTCAGGTGTTTAATGCTCATCCATGCACACCATCTGGTATGCTGGGTTTTAAATCTAGACTCACTATTGTGGAAAGTGCATTTCCAAATCAACCGTACTTTCTAATCTAAACTGCTGAACAGTCCCCAGAGGGGAAACATAAGAGCATCAGACTTTACAAAGACCAAGAGCAACACAGCAGTTGGGGGTGTTTAATTTAGTCATTAAGCAATTAGCATGTCCATAACGTACAGCGGAAACCACTCCCTGCACCATGTGAGAGAACTATTATAGCAACACTGCTGGAACTGACCAGCAATATGACTTAGAGGGCAAGCCACTTCATGCAGGCACTGTGTAGGATATGGACACTGATCCAATTGGATCATGTGGAAAGAATTCAGTGAACAAGCAAAGCAAAGAAAGGGTTGATCAGTTCTCAGGCATTTTACAGGCATTGTCATTTTCGATCTCGCTAGCAAAGACCAGGAATGTGTGTGAAACTCTGCAGATGAGGCTCGCAGAGCTCCAAAGTAGAGCTTGTGGAAATTAAGAGTCGAGGCAACCTCCCATGCAGCAATCCACAATCTAATACAAGGAGGAGGGGAATGAGTCTGGGACTTCAGTCCCTTTGGGGGAGAAAAAAATCAATGCTATAAATATCCATGCCAGTGGCTAAAAATACCTTTGTTCTGAAGTGGATCGTTTGTTTTCTAAAGCTTTTTAATGAAAAAAAGAGGGGGAGGGGCATGAGCCCTGCATGTGCCGGATTAATCGCTGGCATTGACAAACTACTTTTCATGTGCTCTGCAGGGGAAGAGGCAATATCATCTCACCCCAGTGTCAAAGGAGCTGAGGCAGTAATTACAAATGCACAGAGGGGCTACTGGCCCCATCTCACAGCCATCACCCCACATACCACAAAAAACAGGCACCCTTCACATCCTGGTTACAACAAATGAGTTCAGAGCTGAATTAGAGACAGTATGCGACAGCGTGCGACCTCAAACCTCCCAAGCAGTCTAGTTCCCTCGGTTACCCATTCAGTCAGGAGTCTGAGGGGCTCGTAACCGCAGAAATACAGCCCACTGAAATGCTGAGAGGGGCCAGTAAACCCCTGACCAGTGGGGCTGTGGTTCAGATCTCAATTGTGAATTGTGGGGCAATACCGTTATAGCCCTGAGCGGGGTCACTGGCCTCCACTGCTCCAATAACACACCAGCTGTGCACAAACAGGTAATATTTCAAAATGCTGACCAAGCATGTTTGTGTGTGTGTGTGTGTGTGTGTGTGTGTGTGTGTGTGTGTGTGTGTGTGTATAATATATGAGTATTATGCATACCCCTCTATAAATAGAAAAAAACTATGAAACACAAAAAATACATATTGGGTAATTTTTTTCTACTTTCTACTTAACTCTTTTGCAAATTGCAAATTAAAATTTACAAACTAAATTGTAGCATATAAATTTTATAGTTTACATTAAACATTATACTTTAAGTGATTGTTTGAAGTTTTAATCCTGAAAACATGACAGTCATATTTTTTCACGTCATGAATCTGTATGCAATCTTTTGAACTAAATCCAACAAAACTAATCTATACCAGCATCAAGCTTAATGGAAGTTCAATAGAAGCAAAAGAAACCCACAAGGGCAAATAAACCACTGAATAAACCCACTTTGGTCAAAATTTTCACCTGACTCTACATGCTATCATAAATGAAAGCGGAGAAAGTAAAACTGAAAAGAGTTTGTGGCACAGTGCTCATTTGCTGGTGAAACAGTGGCTTTGACCTCTCCAAAGTCAATAAATTAGTCATGTCTTGGGCATGGATGTCAAGCATAATTGCCTTGCTTACTGTCATTTTGACACTCTCAAGCGAACTCCCATCCACTATTGATTTTTTCCCTTGTCACACCCCTACTGACCAATCACATGCAAAGTTAAAGACCAAAGACATTGATCACAAAACAGCAAAACAATCAGTTAACTTATTCTTTTTTATGGACAATTGTGGGGAATGAGTGTACTTGGTAAAATTTCTTTGAAGGGTCTTTCATAAGAGCTATATGATCCAACCATAAGCACCACACAACACTTTCATAAGTCAAAAGTCATAGACTGTCATAGGGCATGATTTGTCATAATCCATTCCAGTATGTCATGGTAATGGATGATTTGTCATCATCCATTCCAGTATGTCATGGTAATGTCGTTAATGATATTGATCATGACAAAGCACACCGTATGAGAGTCTATGTCAGTTATTTTAAGTGTCTTTGAATGTTATGTAGTACTTATGAATGTGTTATGCAGTGCTTCTGAATGTGTTATGTAGTGTGTCTAGGACATTTCATAAAAAGTTTTAATGAACGTTTCTACGGTGATTTTGGTGATGTCAAACACATATCAAATGTAAGGAGAGAGCTAAGGTATTCAAAGGTATGACAATTTTTACCTAAGATCCTTTTATTCATTGCAGTTGAAAACACTATAATTACCCCTTCAGGATTGCTCTGTGGATGTGCCGTTATTTGTCACTACAATATCACTAACCAGGCAATTCTTCAGATAGGTGAGAATAATAAATATTTCTTCCTACTATGAGTTAGATTTCAGCTGAATGAACACTCAATTTGCTATTTGCCAAATAAGCGGTTGGACAGCTTGTTGTCTGTGGTTAAAGCTGACTATGCTATAATGCATTTCTTGGCAAACATGCCACCTCTCATTTGAAATGTAACACAAGCAGGGTTGGTGTTACGTATTTAAAATACAAAATGAGTAACTGTATTCCATTACAGTTGCCATTTAAATTCATGGTAATCAAATTACAGTTACATTTAAAAAAATATTTAGATTACTGAAGAGATTACATTGGATTTTTTTTCATTTAATTTCTTTTTTTTTTATTTGATGTTTATTCAGTTGGAAAATCTATCCAATGATAGGCAACTCCGGGGCGTATCTTCCGTATGCCCCTCATGAAAAAGAAAAAAAAAAAAAAAAAAAAAAAAGCGTGCAGCCTGCCTGACTCACAAGACAGTAGAATGGAGAGTGAGACAGAAAGCAACCAGTACAACGCGTTTATGTCATGGAAATACCGGGACCATTTTACTTTCAAATTTGGCAAAGGTCACAACATAACAGTACAATGCAAGCTGTGTTTGCCAGCAACCAAACTGCTATCTGCTTCAAAAGAGTCGACCTCTCTAACCTGAAGAAGCATCTTCAAGTAAGTTCTCTTTCATTATTTAAGCTAATATTGATTGCAAGCTAGCTATCTTACACAGTTTGGCTACACTGGATTAACTATTCAGCTAGCTAGTAGGCTAGTAGGTAGGCCTATTAAAGCTAACTAGCTAACGAGTAAATACAGTGACAAAACAAGTGAAATTTCACATGTTCAAAACTGCGATTACTCCAACAATTTTACACTACGCATATAATACATTAAATTGTTAAGCTATTTCTTTCTCACTCACAATGTATTTAGGGTGGCTCTTGCCTTTTCTAACTCGGCTCTTGCCTTTTCTAACTTTCAGGTAATGTACAGTTTTTGAATTAACATTCACCATTCTGAAGAACCTGCGATGACATGCCCATAGACTTAACACGGGGGTGCCAAAATGTTAGCCACAACATTGCTAAGTGAGGCTGTGTTCGCACGTAGCGTCTTTTTTGAAGCTGTCAGCGTCTCTTTTACATAATAATCCTATGAAGTAGACCGTGTTTTCAAAAACATCCTGAGCCTTTTTTTTAATGCTGTCGCCAGTGTTTTCTTCTGCAGCTCAGAGCGTTTTTTTCAGTTGAAAAAAGTTCAACTTCTCAGAAAAAAAACGCCCTACTTCAAGCGCTTTTTTGACCGCTGACCAATCACAAGCAGAGTAGTGACACCTGTCGTTTCCCATAACAACCAAAAAGGGAGAAGGTAGCGGTGGAGAAGTTAATTGTGCTAGTTTCTGAGCACAGTGAACTGTACAACATGACAGTTAAACTGTATCATAACATTCTTCATAAAGATGCCATTTGGAGTCAAATTGGACGGATCCTAGGAGTTTCTGGAAAGTGTTTGTGTTTACTGCTTGTCGTTAGTAAAACTAGCCTGTTAGCTCTGCAACAATGTGTAGCCAGCTTGATCGCTGTACATGCTACTGTTGTTATGGCAACAAAACACTCTCAACTGCTTTTTGGAACAAACGCTGCCAGCGTTTTTTTACTTGAAAAAAATGCTCTGGCCAGCATTTTTCATCAAAAAAGATGTTATGTGTGAACACAGCCTGAACATTCTAAAAATAACAGTTCAGAACCTTAGTCGGATGAACATATTTTTAAAAAAGTAATCCAAAGTATTTAGATTATGTTACTTGCCTTGAGTAAACGGAATACGTTACAAATTACATTTTAGGGCAAGTATTCTGTGATCTGTAGTGGAATACATATTAAAAGTAACCCTCCCAACCCTGAACACAAGGCATGCTCGCTTTAATATAAAGTTATGACCTCCAATCCCCTTAAGGGACACTCTCCTGGAACAAGCACCGGGGTGAGATGGAGATAGCAATATGCAGATCTGATGTGTGCATTAGTGTTTCGCTCATCCAGGATCGCGTCTGACTCGCCATTTTCAGGCAATTATTCTCCATGGCCTTGAACAGACCATATGGGGTGTAAGAATCACTTGTTTAGTGGACAGCTAACTGACAATGGAATCAAATACTTTTAAAACAACCAACCACTGGGGCACTCAGATTAATCAACTACTGCTGGCAGGTTTAAAAGCCTTTCACTACATTGTCGAGTCTCAAAAGCAGAAAGCCTGTTTTATTGAAAAAAGGCGCATTTCATTTTGCAATTCTCTCTCTCTCAATTTTCTAGGTCTGTGGTGTAAGAGGTGTGGGTAACAGTCAACCTTGCGCCCACACTTACAGCATAGGTCCACTCACTGTATAGCTCACCAACCCCCTTAACTCACCGTCCCAACCCGTTTCATGGGGACCAACCAATTCTATTCAGTTTTTTTACAGAAAAGAGAAACCCCCACCAATACACATGTCACAACCCATCTATCTGATTCACAGGTTATCCATGTGACATCATAAAGCTATGCCTTGTTTTCATTCCCCACATTCAACCACAGCGCCCTGGCCCCAGTGAATGCAGGACAGAATAAAAACATGCTCCATCTCCATCCCAACATGCTGGCCTCAATCCTCATTGCTTGCTTATGCGCAGACTCCGGTTTTCGTAAGGAGCATGTGAAACCGTTTGAAGTGCTGTACTGTGAGAATCTCTGTCACAGAGATAGACTTACAGGTCAAAATGACGATCACGGTGCGCATGGCGAGGTCCACAGGAAGCTCCCATCGGTTTGGGACGCAGACCATGATGGGGGGGATCAGGATTTCTGCAGCAACGTAGAACTGCAGGGCGTACGAGATGTAGATCCCGAAAGAGTACAGAAGTTTTACAATCTGGTACATCCTGCACACGCACAGACAGGAGAGAGATAGAGTCACTGCGGTCCCTTGACACTAGTCTGACAGTGTATTCCAGGAAACACTATCACATCTCCTCATTGTAAATGTTTCCTGTTCAGTGCATGTGATACTTGATGCTTGAGTGTACAGTTTTTCTGTCTCAGCTATATTTTATGATTACAGTCACACAGTGAACACAGTTGGGCCTATTTAATCTGGCAAAACCAGAATGCTGTTATCTACCAACCTGTCAGCTGCCAATTAAGTCAGCTTTAGATTTTTTATGCATATGAATCTCTGGTTAATACATTAATGACACCATTCATTTATAATGGAATGGAGTGGGATACATGCACATGGGCAATATGGGCTTGCTAGGTGTACATGCATGAATGTGTCATTTTTTTGTGTGTGCATGATTGAATTTTTCATTCAATGTACTAAATAGTGTATGTAGAATAATTTTGCACTTTGATTCTATTCCACATTATCCTATCTTTTGCAGGTCTGGCCCTTTACCAAGAGTATCATGAGGTTATTGCATTAACTGGGATTATCTCAGAGGGGTTTGAAGCTTGAAACTAATCAGTTTGCTGAATGCATGATAATTAATTGGCCTTATTATGGAGTATGATTAAATGCAAGTGTACTATATTTACAATAAATAAAATACATTCTATATGACAATACTACAATGAAATACAGTACAATCATTGACAGATACATTCACTTGTGTAATTCTCTGACATAGCCAAGTAAAATCAAAGTCAACTCAACTCAAAAAACTCAATTCAACAGCCCCTTGGTCAAATATTCTCAAAGAATACTGATGGTCCAACATATCAGTCCTCAAAAAAACATTTCTTTTGTTCTCAACTGTGTCCTCAGTCTTTGGTTTCCGACTTAAAAGTCAGCCAATGAAAAGGAAGCTATTCCATCTCTAAGACAGTGAAAGCAGCCGGTACGGAGAAGCCCTGCCCTCTTTAACAGGACATGCACGTGTGAACAGATCACTCACCAGCAGCTGGGTAAGTTGAGCGTGATGCTCGCTCCGATCTGATCTCCAAAGCAGAGATAGCCAATGGTCCCCAGGCTGATGTAGAGCATGGTGACCAGCCCCATGCCCAGGTAGAGGACTGTGCTTAAGGTGTGCGGCTTCTGCATTTTGTTCTCCAGGGGGAGGACCTAGCAGACGCCATAAAACAGTATTTTAAAACTGCCACATTGTGCCAACAACCATACTTTCAATCCTCTCAAAACTCCAACCCTGCATTTATTATCTGTGGAGGGCTGTGAACTAGAATAGGATATCACCTGATTGTGTCATGACACTGTTTTTTTTAGTTCCTCTCTCTAATACAGGGGTAGTTAACCCTGGTCCTGTAGTACCAGAGATATTTCTGGCTTTTAATTCTATTGCTATATTTATTAATATGTTCATAATTAAAACAGTTATTATGTTCATTCAATGCACGTGGCTCAGTCTGAACAGTGACATGCTGAATATCTCAAGCACATTGTCATCTGCATTAATTTACCAAAATAATTAATCCAATTACATAATTAAGAGCTTGGATGGAACAAAAAGCCAGAAACATCTCTGGATGTTGCCCCCCCCCCCCCCGCTCTAACTGGAACTGCTCACAAGTCAATTAATCAATGCTTTTCTTGTTTGCTGTCATAACTTACCACTCCAATCCCTTCAAAGGCAAATATTGCAGTGCCAAAAAAGAGAGGGTAATCCTTAGCATTCCCAACGTACGGCAGAGAAATGGGGTATTGAATGTTCTGAAATTAAAAAAGAAGAAGGATCTCAATGCATTTGATCATCTCATAAGTTTTCACATCACACGTTCATCCTTTCAGCAAAACAGGTTGGTGCATCCACAGATTTTTGCTCTGAACTAAATAATTTATCTGTTGATACATTTTGAACACAAGAATTTGAGTAACTTTGAATAACTTTTTAACTTTAATAACTGCAGCAAATGTTTATCATATTGATTTATTGGTTTATCGGAGCTTTATAGCAATTTGACAATATATTTAAATATATAGGGCCTTTCATTTTTTTCAATCTCACATTGCTTTACAGTTGTGTGTGTGTGTGTGTGTGTGTGTGTGTGTGTGTGTGTGTGTGGGGGACAGGGGCAACTTGTACCAGAAAATTCACCACACATCAGCTGAGGTGTAGAAAGAGGGATTCACTCAACTAATTAAGATGAGGGACAATTACCACAGATTGGCAGACTGGGAATTTTAACAGTAGACTAGAAAACCCCCTAATCTTTTGCAACAATGTGACAGGTATTTTGTAATGGCTGCAGTAAGTTAGAGCACAGTGATTCACAGTATGTAACACCACAGTAAGTCAGCAGTGGGGTATTAGTTTTCTGCTTGGTCCAAGAGGCACATTGCCCCTTAGTGGTGGACTAACAACACTACCAGGAGCAACTTATTTTACAATGGTTTTCTGTCCAAGCCCTAAGCATGCCCAACCCTATTTAAATTCAGCCAGTAGGCAGGAGAGGACAACAGGGTCATATGGTGTGGCTGCTGGCCAATGTGAGGAGGTCATAATCATCTGTGCTACCTGAAACTCCATTCCCATCCTACCAAAATTTACATTTGCACATCACTTGGCAGATGCTCAAACAAAGCAAGAGTGACTTACAAAGCAAGAGGACAAGAACGCACCTAATGAAGTCACAAGATCAACAGTATATAAAAGAACACAAAAGACCACATCTAAACATGTGTCACTCCAACACAACTAGTGCCACAGTGAATACTCAAGCACTTTAACAAACAAGTTCAAACCCTGCTCCATACCCAGTATGCCACACTCTGCATTTGCACTCACTGTTAAGGAGTACCAGTAGATGAGGACCACACTGCAGCACATGGCCAGGTTGGCCACCAGGGACAGCGGTGCCAAGTACTTGAGGTTCCGCGTGAACACCAGCAGGATGACGAAAGGCAGGAAACAGAGCATGTAGAGCCGGGAGTCGAAGCTGGGCGTGATCACGGCCGTCTGGTTGCTCTGACAGTTCATCGTGGTCACGTTGGCTGCCTCTACGACCTGAGGGGAGAGAATTACTGTCACTCGGCAGGAAACAGAGCATGTAAAGCCGGGAGTCGAAGCTGGACGTGATCACGGCCGTCTGGTTGCTCTGACAGTTCATCGTGGTCGCGTTGGCTGCCTCTATGACCTGAGGGGAGAGAATTACTGTCACTGTCCCCAGCCACTGCTGTCTATGCCACATCATTACCTGCCATTCGGAAGACAGCGGTCATGGTGGATCCTCTCAGTTCCTTAGTAAAATGAGAAGGTTCAATCAATCAACTGAAATGCCATGCCTGAAGCAACTGGTAAGCACATCCTCATTAACTGTAATACTGAAATTATGTCACTAATGAGTATGTGAATCTGATTTCTTAGTAGATGAACACAAAAAACATAATTTATAAGGTAATATCTCAATACATATTGAGCATACAATGGATCTAGAAATTCTATGCATCCTTTCAAAATTTCTTGTTTTTAGTGTCTTAAAGGCTAAAATAAAAACGAGCAAAGGTTTTTCTAGCTTTACTTACACATTGTAACAAACAATGTCTAAGTGCATAAAACATATTGTTTGGAATTAAGGCCAACAGTTTCTACCTTAGTCTCATCAAACCACAAGACCTTTTTCCACATGACAACAGGAGATCCAGAGATCCATAATTCAGATGAGACTGGATGTTCTTCTTTGTGAGAAGTGCCTTCCATCTTGCCACCCTACCCCACAGCTCAGAATTGTGTAGAACACATGAAATTGTTACTATGTGCATATGGTGGCTAGTCCTTGCCACAAAGTCCTGCAGCTCTTTTAATGTTGCTGTCGGCCTCTGGATGGCCTCCCTGATGACTTTCCTCCTTCCATGGTCATTCATCTTGGAGGGACAGACTGATATAGGTAAGGTCCTGGTGGTGCCATATTTTAATCCATTTCTTGATTATGTTGTTTACTGTGTTCTGTGATATATTTAAGGCCGTAAATATCTTTGTATAACCTTCTCCTGATCTGTACCTTTGAACATTTTGATCCTGGAGATGTTCTCGTAACTCCTTGTTGCCCATAATTGTTTCTATAAACTGGTATAAACTAAAAAAACAAGGAAACCTGCTGAGAAAACTTACAGGAGCAGCTGATTGTGTCCTGAACTAATCACAGTCACATCAGTTGGTAACAATGCTCTTGTGCCTGTTGTCTGCCCACTATTTGCACTTTTGTACGTCGCTTTGGATAAAAGCGTCTGCCAAATGAATAAATGTAAATGTAAATGTAACAAGTGAAGTGAATTAACTGTGGGCCTGATTTGGATAGTGAATAGTTAGACCTGAGCACAATTAAAACTTCTATAGAAAAGGGTGTGCAAAATAAATGTATGCAACCAAAGTGTTTCTATTTTAAATTAATATTCAGAATTTTTTTTTACTTTGATGATGTGGGGTACTGTGTGGGTTTTCATTTAAGGCCTCAAGGCAATGGATGTGTAGACTTTCTAGATCCAGTGTATGTAAAGTTAAACATAGCAATAGAGGTACAGGGTAACTTCATTGTGTAGTTATGCTTTGACAGCTAATCTAAAATAACATGCTTTAAAAATACATTAACCTGGGAAAAACACACTGCTACAAGTAAAAAACCAAGCATTTTTACTACTCAACATCAGTAAAGAAAGATCCATATAACATGATCAACATACACATTCCTTTATTAAAATGCAACCCCTCTGCAACAAGATAATTACCATTTATTAAATCTAGGATTATTGTTCCAGAGAATAAGTAATCCAACCATTCACTCTGTTCAAATGCTCTCACAGCATACTTTACATGCAACAAAAACAGAAAATAGAGAGCATGTTTTCTGTCTTGACATGTGCCTAAGGTTCAAATTAATTAAAGAGTACACATAAGGGAAATCCAATTATCTTTTGCTCCAATAATTTTGTGATGGATTTCTCATGTGCACAAGGCAGTGAAACTGCCCCGGTTGTAACATATGTGCACAAGCACAATTTTTAATCAACAAAACGTTGGTGTTGATCCATTCTGAGGGGTACAGCGATGACTGGCACCTTAAATTCACTTCAGCAGTAACAGCATCCAACTACATGTGCAGATGACTGTGTCAAAGTAAAACACTGCCCTCTTGTGGCAACTGAACTGGCTGAGGGAAAAAACAGGGAGGGCCCCTGAATGCTGCCTGTGTTTCTTTGGGTGCTCTTACATGTGACCATCATGACACACTCCCAAAAACTCATTGATCATTGATCAAAAACAAGATTATGTAAATCAGCATGAAGATGATGAAATATTCAGCCAGTTCTCAATCAGTAGCAAGTAGCAAGAGACAAAAACATTCTGGCAAGAAGACGTTCAAGTGTGTAATATTAAAATGCAATACTTGGAGAGAATGCACATTTCATATTATTTACATTAGACAAAAATAATAATGATTATATAGTTCAGGCAAAGTACCTTGTTCACCGGCTCAATAGCAGATTCAAACAACAATCCTCCATTTAAGAGTCTAAGTTCCCTTACTGCTGTTCCAAAATACAGAAAAGCACATAACGCTTATGGTGACTGTGGGAAACAGAGGTAAGTTTCCTTTTCCGTCTGCTCCTTCATCCTCTGAGTGTATGTTCCACACAGCCCATCAGTGTCTGGACCAATCAAAAGTCAAACGAGGGTAAACAACCCATCTTAAGCCCTGTTTTGACTCTTATGACAGCCCCGTTATAATACTGACCACAATCTTAGCAAGCTGTGACATCCTTCTCACAAAACTCATATCACTGACAAAACAGATAATTAGTCATGAATTTCAAGACTATGGACACATTTCAGGTACTTTAAGACCGGTCAAGCATTTCAATACTGCTGCCTTGTCAGTAACTTAACACATTTAAACACGCTGCAATGTCAATCAAGGGGATAAAAACTAAGCATCACCTTTAAAAGCACTATCCTTAGGATCAGATATTCACAATATAAAGGCAACATTTAAGGAACATTGGTTGTGCAGAGACATTGCTGGGCAGAATGTCTACCTGGGAGAAAGGCGTCTAACCTGTTTGATGTTTTCGCTGAGGAACACAAAGTAGGCACAGCAGAAGCCAAGCTGGGTGATGACCAGGAACACATTCACCAGGCGCCTGGGGGATGGGAGGGGACAGGATGGTGAGGACACACCAGAGATACTGTAACACTGGAGGACACAGGGGAGGAAAAAAGGTTGGGAAGGCGCAAGAGACACTGTAACACGAGGATACGAGACAGGAAAGTGTGGTAAGAACACTGTACCACTAAAGGATAAGTTCACTTAGCAGATTGAAAAGGCCATATTTAATGATGTTTTGGGCACAAGACAACACAAAATTCAGCTGCAGTAAGCATCAGGGTAAGGATGAATTTAAGGACTAGTTATTGAAAGGTTGGCAACGGATCATCGAGGGACACGGGCTCATCTTGGGGAGAGACTGAAAAAGTCACCAGGGGCAGTCCAACATGGCAAAGACTTATGTTGCGGCCTTATGGTCCACAGGGAGCGAAGAGGAGGAAGTAAGTATTGAAGAGCAGATAATTAAACAGTCTCCTGAGAGCACTGAGAATGTCACACATTGAAGTCACAAGTGTCAGGAATCCAAGGACACAAGCAACAATGTCACTGAATGATAAATATATTGCTTATGAGACTAGACTGCAAAAGGTCAACTGTAGCACGTTGAGAATTTGGTGTGGGTGTGAAAAATGCAAAAAAACACCCTTACGTCCACCCTGCAAATGGGCGCGCATGTGACGAGTGCACGACGTACAGACATGCTTAAGCAACACCTGACCGACCTATCATGAGCCTGACACATTTCGCACACACTATTTGAGGCATTGTTAAGCCAATACAACACATTTTAGACATTCCTCATATCTGACCAAATTACCTTCCCCAAATCGAGTGCCTGCTCATCCAGGAGATGTTCTCCATGCTGTATTCCAACACCTCCCCGTAGGTCAGAAACGGTTTCCCTTTCCTAGGTAGAGAAACAAAGCATGGATGGTTTAGACCACTTCACACACAAAAAAATATACCACAAAACACACATCACCAAAAGCACTCTCTGATCATTAGTCCACTCTTGTAAAGTAACGCTTAGTACATCAGTGTTATTATTATTACTGAATCAATCATAAAGAAAAAAAGAATAGTACATGTTTTCACTGCCTCAATCAACATTTTCACTTCTCTCTTCTCAGAAAATGTCCTAACCGTCATCAGAACATCAATGTCAGTGACAATAACAACAATAGTAATACACGCATACCGTTTTGACTTTTCAAAATGAAAAATGTTCAGAAGCACTCCATGTTTTTGATGAATGGAATGTATCTCTCCTCTTGTAGAGCACTTTAGGGTTGCTCTGATTCATGCACTTAGAGTAGCTGTTGTTAAAGTAATTATTGTGATGCACTGCCAGTTGTTCGAACGTGGTCTGACATTTTGTGTGCATACTGTTGTTTACATGGCTTTATCATATGCCTTCATGCTCCTTTGTACTGTAAACTGCTCTTGGTAAGAGCCTCTGTCAACTGACTAAAAGCAGATGCAAATGCCTCCTTGTATGGCAACAGTTTTTAAAAGCAAATTTTTATCCAAAGGGACAGCAAACTAAACCTTTAATTTAATGACTTCTCTGGTTGGCATGTTTCAGTGTATCTGGCACTGTTTCAGATGAGCCAACTAGGACCTAGGTATTCACACCCACCCCCAGTTAAGGTCATGGAACTGGGGACCCTACATTCCAAATTCCTACAATTTCACCTGGATCCAACCAACATTCTTCATGAACTTTGAATATGAACGTCGAACTTTGACTAACTAAATGCAAGAGTTACTTTTATATTCGATACAAACATAATTTCATTTTACCCCAATTTTGGTGATCACTAAACTTGCAGCATTGTGTTTGTGAAGAAGAAGAAAAAAGAAGTGCTTGCATTTAGGGACAATTAGCGACAAATGTTGATCAACTGTCCTGGCTTTAAGTGCAGTACCTAAGCCCCATCCAGTTGTTTGATTTCCAGCACTTTGTGGTTGCATTGCAGAAGAGCTGACAACAGCTGATAACATGGAAAATCCTCTTGGTGGAAGATCATTGTAAGAGCACAGCGCAGAAATGACACAAGGGAAAAAGAAGTAAATACAAGAGAACCTACTTGGCACTTAGACAATGAGAGCATCTCACAAGGACGTTCATACAATGGACAGCAATGATCCCCATAACGAGGAGACTCAAGGGTCCCAGCTGCAGAGAAACAAACAAAACAAGAAGATTAAGAGCCATTTCAGCTCTCTACAGCATAATAAAGCAAGTCAACTTAGCAGGTGTTTGAAAAATAAATCATTAAAAATATTACCATCTTCACACTTCCATTTCTGCATTAACTGTTTGAAAGATCACAGAAACTGTCCAAGTGATGCTTTCATTCCAGTCCCCTGAATAACACCTTTATCTGATGCTCAGACCCATCGTCTACAGTGAGGCATTCTGTACATTCATGTTTAAAGCAGACCGCATCAGATACGAGTACATATCTGTGTGATTTTCCCGCTAGTGCCCTGAAAAATAACTGTATTCATAGGAAACAGCACTCAAACAAGATGCTTGAAGCAGTTTTTAAAGAACATATACATATACACAAAAACCATAAAATACTATATAATTAGATTAAAACATCAGGCGAAGTAGGCAGACCACCTTATTCTCCCCTGGTTTTCTCAATGAGTCTGATTGGCTACCTACCACAAGTCCCGCATTTTTAACAGCCAATGGCAAGCCCAGTAACCCCGTGCCAATGTTACCCTTGATTAGGTGGATCAGTGTTTGAGAAAACCTGTGGAGACAGAGAAATCCCAGAGACTTAAAGACAGACTCAAGACACTTAACCTCTTTGACCTCTTAGAGGAGACACGGGAATTATAATATTTTAAAAGGGACTAATAAAGTGGACTATGGATGCTATTTTAAGATGAGTTCTGTTAGCAGAACAGGAAAAAACAGACGGAAATTAAAGAGTAAATGTAAATTCCACACTTACACTAGCAAGTATTTTTTCCACTCAGTTACTATTTTTTTATTAATACATAGGAGAGGGGAAGTCAAGAGTCAGACAGTCAAAAACCAGACCTGATACAGTGCTAGACACACTCCACAGACTATGGACAGAATGATGAGGATATCTGGACTAAATGGCCTGTTCAGTGATGCAATAAATGCAGTAAACGTACATCGATTGTGGCATGTGTACTGGGCCGCAAACATCGCAGTCATGGACCTTGAAAGACTCTTAATATAGTTCCACAGAAAACATTAATGCTAACATTCAACAATCACCCCCAATCGAAAGGCTATCAGCTTTTACAAGGTGCTATGGCAGTGCCATAACTAAAGACTTACCTAGGGTCTAACACAGGCCTTGCCAACCTTGGGCATGACAGTTCAGTGTAAATACTGACGCATGGCTATGATACGATATGAGTCACTATATGACATTCAATGTTATTCAATGCAATTCAATTTGATGCACTATCATGTAATGCAATAAGATTTGAAGTACTGCAGTTCAATGCAATATGATTTGATGCACTATAATTTAATGCAATATGTTTTGATTCTCTGCAATTCAATGCAATACTATTTAAGGCAGTGTAATTCAATGCAACATGATTTCATGCACCACAATTCAATACAATTTGATACACTGTACTTGAATGCAATAGTTTGATGCACTATAATATAATGCTATAGAATTTAATTCACTGATTTAATGCACAACTGATCAAACAAGCAGTCAATGTGAAAAACTAAATCACAACTTTAAAATTCTACTTGAGCAGTACAGTCATCTTCTATATAGTTGAAGAAATGTTCGCTGAAAAAAAGGAAAATTACAAATTAACTTTCTATCCAGTAAATGAACACAAAAATGTATCTTAACAGATATTAGATTGACCTTTGTTCACTTTGAATAGGTATCAGTGGTTGTGTATTGGGTCAGAGAGAGGTTTCAAGCACTGAATCAACAGTAACAATGAACTGTTCCACCTCCAACGTTCAGCAATGAGGTTATATTATACTGCCACTTACATTAATTACACAGCCATTAAACTAACATGGAGCCAGGTTCACTTATAAATATGCTCAGTCTTCATTGAATTTGGAGACCTCTAGCCTTTCTTGGCATTGCAGAAACAGAAACTCAGATGTAGTACTGCAGCAAACAGACTACCTTTTTGTCACTGGTGCCTACTGGAACGACCTCAGCTTGGTTGTGCAATGTAATCGCAGCTAATGAGCTGCTTGGCTGTCAGATGCTGATGAATGAGGAGTCACTGAGGACACTGGAACGAGGTCTGGTTTCTGTTTCTGAAGGGAGGCTGCTACTAAATTTGAACAGTCTGAGTCCTCAACACAGGCATCCTACTGTCAACTCAGCGTTGTTCTTTCTGTTTATATGTGTATGGGATGTAGCAGCTGAAAAATATATAATTTCCACTTTGCTGGAAGATATGCCTCTAATCAGGAAATAAAAAATGTGGCAACACAGATGTTTGAGTATTCAGATTGAGCGTTCATAGTTTATACACGACATCGGTATCGGCCGATAAAAACTTAAGAAGTTAATGAGGCTATCGGCATCGGCAGATATGGAAATTTCTGCCGATGTGCCTGGCCGATAAGGTGGCGCGTTAATTACGTGCACGCGATGACGCTAAATGTTTATTATGAGCGCCAGCAACAAGCTTCAACATGTCATCTGTATGGAAGTATTTCAAAATATGTGAAACAGATAACAAAATTGCTATTTGCAATGCTTGTGAAGCACCAGTGAAGCGAGGAGGGGTAAAATATACAGCTAAGTTTCTCACTCTGGGAGGATCCTAGCTGCGTGCTGCTAAGCTTTTCTCTGCTTCTGGAGGGGCGTGAGACCATTTTTAAATAACGCGGCTCCGTAAGGAGAGAATGCGATTTGAAATGAAACAAGACCGCCCACGATCGCCGAGCTCCTGCTTTGGGACTCGAACGGAGGTCCTTATGGTTTCGACCGACCCCTAGCAAGGTTTCTAACCCGGGAGGATGCTGGCTGTGTGCTGCTAACCTTCTATTTGCTTCGGGAGGGGCGTGATGCTATTGTATCGCGGCTCGGTAAGTAGAGAATGCGATTTGAAATGAAACAAGACCGCCCGCGATTGCCGAGCTCGTGCTTTGGGACTGAACGGAGGTCCTAATGGTTTCGGCCCCTAGCTAAGTTTCTGACCCTGGGAGGATCCTAGCTGTGTGCTGCTAAGCTTTTCTCTGCTTCTGGAAGGGGTGTGAGAAAATTTTTAAACAACGCGGTTCCAGAAGCAGAGACAATGGAAGCAATGGAAAATAAGACAACCCGCAATCACCTAGTTCCTGCTTTGGGACTCGAACAGAGGGCGTAATTTTTGTATTTGTATACTTACACAACGACATTGAACAGCAAATAAAGTCTGTAACTTTATTGTGTCTCTGCTCATTCAAAATAAATATCGCGGCTCCATAAGGAGAGAATGCGATGGGAAATAAGACAGCAATCATAAGACAGATAAGCTTCTCTCTGCTTCCGGAGGGGAATTTTTAAATTACGCGGCATCTATATATATATACACACACACACACACACACACACAATATTGGTATCGGCAATCGGCCAAAATGAGTTTGAAAATATCGGCACATCGGATATCGGCAAAAAATCCAACATCGTGCATCCCTAGTTTGTACATATTGGCAGTAAATCTATGTCTTTGTGCTTGTGGTTCTTGTTGCTCTTATAATCTGCATTTAAGGTACCTCACCATGATTGCTTTAAAAACTGATATGAGTATCAACCTAAGAAATAATTCTAAAAATAATAATAGGCTGCCACTGCAAGACTCTGCAGGCAGCTGAAATGGTGAGGTAGTTGACTTTGGCAGTCACAATAACATGCTACCAAAGGCAGCAGTACCATGCATGCAGATTGCATTTTTCATATTAACTTTCCCTGTGAGGCCTTAGGTGAAGGTCAAGGCCAGAGTTCCCAAATGCAGCATGGTGTGAACATCCTTACGAAGAGCCGCCTTTGCCTCCAATCCTCTCATACTGGCTTTGGAGGTGGGAGGGGCCTTGAGGGACTGTGGGAGAGAGAGCTGTCTCTTCTGTAGGGCTTCCCGGTATGCTGGACAGCACAGCGCCTGGGGAAACAAACAGAGACACACCCATGCACACAGACACACAGACACGTATATGCACATGCACGCACATGCACACACACACACACACACACACACACACACACACACACACACACACACACACACACATGCACACAGGCATAGAGACACACACAGATATACACACAGACACACATACAAACACATACACACAGATACACAAACACACAGATACACATACAAAGACACACATGTACACACAAACATACACAGAAACACGCACACACTGGTTATCTCTCACAAAGTTACAATCACATGATGAAGCTTTTCACATGAGCTGAGCTGAAGGGGCTGTCCTACTTAGACAATCTGAGAAAAACAGATGACACATAAAGATCATTTCACTGAAAAAGTTTTGTTTTAAGACATCTCAAAGTTTAGTAATAATTTGAGCATGACAAAACCCACTGGGTTTGGGTAAAAAAAATCCATATGACCTAAAACTCAAACTTAAATGGGACTACAACATGTACTGTAGCCTAAAACTGCAGACAAGGCACGCTAGTGAGCTAATGTAAGTATGTCAGACCCATGGCAGTTACAGAAAGCACCAACCAAAAGGCAAAATCTAATGTCTGCTTTACTGCACATTCCCAAAGAGGACAGGGTTCAAGGAAATTCAGTACAACAAATTGGATTAACCAGCTGAGGGAATGTCACCCGGCTGTGCATCTTGCATTCCTAAAAAAAGCAAGAAAGAAAATACACCCTGGCTGATACACACTTTAATGAACTGACTACAAAATTACGGAGCTGTCAATACAAATCATATAACTGTTGTTAATCTGAGCAACTGAAGATGATAGTCCTATACAGGAAATAACTATGAGAAAAGACTGAGATAAATTCACTTTCCCTTTCCAAATAATGTTTGAGTCACCAGATCAACTAGTAAAACATTCCAAATGAGACATTTGACTGGGCTGGCTAGATTTCTACAGTTCCTTCATGAAGAGTAACAGTGAAATGTGTACTTAAGATGAATGCAGTGAATTAAAATGTCACAAATGTGGTTTCTACTTGCATTTACCTGAGATTAAATGTTTGACAACAAATCTAAGAAATTCAGTCAGAGTGTGCGTATATTGCAGTATTCAATGAAATATATTTCAAATTTGAAATATTACATTTGGACAACAAATAGTTTTATATAAACCACTAAAATCCATGAACATTGGCCTGAATGGCCAGCAAGTAAAAAGAAATCCTGAACAGTGAGATCCAAATTTGGCTTGCAATGCATGAGGCATGGTAGGAGAGAAGGACAGAATTTTGCCTTAAATTTTAGCATAAATCATTATCACATACATAGCTCTGGTTACAGCTCTGCTCTGAGTATAAAGGCTGAAAACCAGTGCTGTTTATACAAAGGCACAGCTGCAGGGATGCAGGCCTACCTTTTATCTAGAGATAATGACATCAGGAGGCGTTCTTGCTAGACCTGACTCCTACAGTGGAAAACTGGAATTAGGTAAATTACCATCAAAAGCGTTGCTTTTGTCCTTGGTCATGGTTGTCTCGACGGTACAGCGTGCAGCCCAGAGCTTCTAAGATACCTGTGATAGAGTGTGCCCTCCCTGCATCCAGCCACTGCAATGACACCACAAAAATGACTGTGATTACTGTAGCCGGGCCATCTGGAGAGGGTATTAAAGGAAAACGGTGCCTGGGGGATGTGAAGAGCACTCTACACCGTGAAGCTCAGTTGAAAAACACAATGCGGTTTCATTTCGATAAATAATTTCAGAATGTGATTCTTTGAAGAAACCTGTGTGTCTCTGTGGCTGATGATACCAAAAGGGCAGCTCTACAACAATCACTCCTTTTTTCAAGACACAACATCAGCCAAACATCAGATGGACAGGTCAGAACTAGGTTTGTGTTCATCCAGAATTTCATCCAGAAGACAGAGATCTTCACACTTGATTTCTAGAGTGTTTTCAGTACCACACATGAATTTGAAGTTTATATTCATTCACCCATTCCACTCTTGCAATATGTTCATTTACACAGCAAGGGAGGTAAAGAATTCATTTTCTTAATTGCTTCATTCTGTCTCAGGGGTTAGTAAATAAATGTAAGCACAGAAAGTACCTAAAAATACCAGAAACATCTGGTTGGTAATTTATATCTTTTTGTCTGAAATAGCTAGGTTAATAAACAAGATACTCTCTCAGGGACCAAAGTTCAATACTGCTGTGATGACAACCTCTACATCTCAGGCAAGAACAGAAATTTGATTGAGTAACCAACATCAATTTGTTCCTTTTTGAGAGGTATTACACAAAACTACTTACCCCTTCCTCTCCTGGAACAGTTAGGTAAACTTCACATTTCCAGGTCAAACTCAATTACAGCATAAGTGGGCAAACGATGTGAGCCGATGTGAAATGAAAAGCTATTGCAAACCGTGAGATAAAATTCAAAGACCAGAGAGGACACTAGAGGATGAAATTCTCCCAAGTGTCGTTGTGCAGGAACATCCTGGGCTGAGCTGTAAGCTACTGGCTTGAAGTGACAGCTTTCCAACTCACATCCCACAAATTGCATTAATTGCTTTCCATTCCACCCCTCCTTAAATCAGACTGAACAATGTCTTCATAAACGGTTTCATACACGCTATGTTTTTGTGTTGCACTGATAATACTTTTGCTGCAGTTAAAACTAATCTCAAATTCAAACTACAACAAAATGAGACAAAAACAGAATTCATACTTTTCCTTACCACTGTGGCTATGTGTTTAAATAAAACATAGCCTGTTTCGAAGACTCGTTGCCTCTGCCCAGCTACGTTTAATGTTCTGACGTTATATAGCAAGCAAGATATTTGATGGAGTTGGGATGGGTCTGTTTGTAACCTACACTTTATATAAACAAGGCAAGCAACGGTGTGGAAGCAAACGCTGTTCAGTCGTTAAGCTGAAAGCAGGAACTCCGCAAAGCAATGCTTAGTGACAACGTTTAACTTTCTGTCGAATCAAACGGTAACAACCCACAAGAAATCAAACAGACGTGGCACCACAGTCACAACGGATGAAACCGCAATATCCGGAAGCATATCCTGGGTATCAGTAACCACCTGGTAGGCTACTGTAGCTAGCGACCTTGTCACACATTATAATCAATAGAGCCGCAAGCTCACAGATCCTATCTTAGTCTAAAAAAAGTGAGAGATAATCATTTTTCCCACTATACTTAACTTATATACCTCCTGTTGCTGAAACTAGGCTACATATCAATAAATCTGGTCCGAAGATACGGATACAACGTTACCGTCACTTTCAGCTGTAGTATTCCTTAGTTTACAGCAGCCGCTGATCAGCGACCGCAGCTCACCGCTGAGATGTGTGGTGCGTTCAAGTCCCTGATTTTGGTATGATCACATGTGTTCAGAATATTGGTCAGCTGACCGTGTAGTTATGGAAACGTTTATTTGCGCCACACACCTACTAGATAAAGATAAGCAAGACAAGCACATATGAGATTCATCACGCACATGCGAATTAATGTTGCTAAAAACGCTGCTATCCGCAGTAACAGGGAAATATAGGATCGAAAGAAGTTGCAGTGCAAAGTTAAAATTCAGGTAATTCGCAGCAGGCACTAATTTAACACGTTACCTATGTAGGCTATGTCAGTGTTTTTAAAGAGCAAAATGCTGTCAGTAATGAAGAAGGGGCGACTGTGTTGTGCCTTGAACTGACTTGAAGTCACTATTGGTAAGGCTATAGCCTATATATAGCTTGCACAAATGGAAAATGTGATCATAATACTTGGCTACAAATACCCTGTTTGCTGAATGCCCC
Organism: Megalops atlanticus; assembly: GCA_019176425.1. Lineage (NCBI taxonomy): Eukaryota > Metazoa > Chordata > Actinopteri > Elopiformes > Megalopidae > Megalops > Megalops atlanticus. The sequence goes on along the minus strand of CM032877.1, from coordinate 21,284,900 downwards.
ACAGTTCTTTTAAAGAGTTCGGTTCATCGCAGTCAAAATTATAATTTTGATCACTCAGATTTTCTTGTGTGGATTTGTCTTTACCCTAAACCACTTAGACTATATTGAACGTACTTTAAAATTACTTTTCATACAGTCAGTATGCAACTGGCCGTGCTCTTAGCTACGATAGGCTACTACAACAGTTTCGGACAACCAGAAGATGGTGATGTTCATTCATGAGAAAAATATCTTTCTTCATCTTCTTGTATATCAGTGATGCAGTCTATGTAACTGTAATACTCACTGTAATTCTGATATGAATACAATTAGAATGCGAAGGGTAAATACAACTGAGTATTCAGCCTCTAGCCACCACCTCCGAACTTTTCCAAGACATGACCCAATTTCAGCACTGTAAATATTATGACCCCAAGATTATGCAGACGAGATAATACCCCGTTAGTGAATATGCAACTGATTATGAATAAAACATATAACAATTAGGAATGTATACCCTGCATATGAAACTGTGACTGGCAGATATACCCTACTGAATTGAAGCACAAATGGGCAAAAACACGCAATTAGAATCATGAGTACCGAAATCGATGCAAAAGAGTAGACAACACCCTAGAGGCTGAATACCCTACTGAATTGAAGCACAAATGGGCAAAAACATGCAATTAGAATCATGAGTACCGAAATCGATGCAAAAGAGTAGACAACAAAGCATTGTCCGTTTAAACGGACAATTTCATTTTGACTTTATTTTGAACAGAAGGAGTGGTGAAAGTACTCGTGTGTATGGGTCGTGTTTTAGACACATCTTCACCCCTTAACGAAGTAATCAATCTTATGAAAACACGCCATGACATTTTTTTTTCCAGAACGGTATAATAATATCTTCCTTCAGCATAGATTTAAACATTTCATCGCAATACGAGATGTAAGCAGAAAATGCCGGAAAGGTTTCCATATTTACTGATATGTAAAATGTAGAGATGCACGATAACTATCGGCACCGATAATTATCGGCCCGATATTGCAAAAAATTACGTCATTCAGATAACTCCGATAATAAAATTTTCGCCAATAAATAGAACCGATATAAGAAACCTAAATTCCTTGGATAATAATAATAATATTAATAATAATAATAATAATAAATGTTCATTTGAAAAATTGGAACTGTTCTTGTTTTTATTTTGATTACAACAGTAGTGATATCATTTATATTTGGACAGGACAGAGGCAGAGCTATAATGTTAAATTCATTTTTGCTCACTACATCTTAGCCTTTCTTACACTCAAGTAGGGATGCACGATATAGCCATCGCGATGTATGCACAGCTGTTTTTAGCGCAATAACAGATATCCCCGGTATGTGGCGTTAGGTTTTTTCCATATGTTTTTCAGTGGCTGCGGGTGAGCTGGAAACAGGGGAAGCGGAAACACTACCTTTAAATCTATCATTACTTTCAGCCTGTTCCCCTTTATCCTCCTTGATTAACAATAAAACAAATAATTCACAAAATAATTGACACCAATCGTAAATAAATGATTATGCTCACCAAACAGCGCAGATTGTCAGTAGTTTGTGTGCTTGCGAAAGCGACAACGTGAGATTGTATAATTAACAAGGATGGCATTTATCGATTTAAATTACTTTAAATGCTCAAAATAACAAGGACGGCGATTTGAATAATTAAGTGGCAAGTAATCCCAAAGCTTTCTCTTAAATGTTTCAAATTATAGCTTTCTTGTGTTAAACAATTCAAATTACAAAACGGAGCTAAATTTAGTTAAATCGATTTAAATTACTGAGAATAAACTTTCAGGTTAGGTTCAGTGCAATGAACAATAACGTTTAGAACACAGACCTCACAAAAGCTGTGATGTGTCATGAGCATTTAACGTAATTTAAATCGATAAATGCCATCCTTGTTAATTATACAATCTCAGGTTGTCGCTTTCGCAAGCACACAAACTACTGACAATCTGCGCTGTTTGGCGAGCATAATCATTTATTTACGATTGGTGTCAATTATTCTGTGAATTTTTTGTTTTATTGTTAATCAAGGAGGATAAAGGGGAACAGGCTGAAAGTAATGATAGATTTAAAGGTAGTGTTTCCGCTTCCCCTGTTTCCAGCTCACCGGCAGCCACTGAAAAACGTACGGAAAAAACCTAACGCCACATACCGGGGATAGCTGTTATTGCGCTAAAAATAGCTGTGCATACATCGCGATGGCTATATCGTGCATCCCTACACTGAAGTGTGTATATAAACTATAAAAAATGTTATCAGTTATCAGTATCGGTATTGGTTATGAGAAGCAGGAATTTATCGGTTATTGATATCGGTTGTAAAAAACAGTTATCGTGCATCCCTAGTAAAATGACGTTAATGTTGATGGAAGGAAGCCCTTCAAGTTCATCTTAGCTGTTGGTCTTTAGTAATACTATCCATGTGGCAGAGTATGTACCTTTCAATGTCAAGTTCTGTGAAGGATCAAGACTGTTAAAAATCAGTGCTGTGAATTTCTTGAATGTACTGAAAGACAAAAAGACACAAAACCACCTGGACGGGATTGGTCTCAGGAAGGTTGTACGAGAAACGTAGATTTGAAGAGATCTTAACTGCAAGATTCATAGCTGATAAGATAATCAACAGGCCAAGGGTTAGGGCTGTTAACATTAAACAATGTGGTTTTCTTGAGCTCAATTCCACAACATGACCAAATAGATAGCAAAAGCCCCCTGGATTTGATCTGTTTCATCAAGCGTTTGAGTTGCTTCCATGACCTTATTCATATAGCAACACAAGGACACATTTGCCAGAAAGACATGTTCATTCTGCAGACAACAAGAGGGTTTGACGCTGTGAGCAGGGTTCGAACCTGCGTGGGACAATCCCATTGGATTTCGAATCCAACGCCTTAACCACTCGGCCATCACAGCTGCGTGAAATGAGCCCTCATTTATTCAATCAAACTGCTGAACAAACAGGTCTGGCAGTGTGGCATAGTGTTTAAGGAGCGGGACTTGCACCCAAAAGGTTGCTGGTTCGGTTCCCCGCTGGGGCACTGCTGCTGTACCCTTGGGCAAGGCACTTAACCCACAATTGCCTCAGTAGATATCAAGCTGTATCAATGGATAGCATTGTAGAAAAATACAAAACTCTAGCTGACGTAATTGGCTCTGGATAAGAGCTTCTGTTAATTGCCGATAATATAATGTGATGTAACGCTTCCACAGAGTTCGGAAAGTAAACTGGATCATCACAAACTGGCGACTTCCTGCACAGCAGGCTGAACTCCCAGTGTGGAAAGAGCCATCCTATTATATCTCACAGCGGCCCTGTTTACTGGGATGCTGACTATTCACTCATGGCCTACCGTAGGCTCTGTCTTAGTGGTTATGACCAGACTGCAAAAAGGATATGAACTGTTGCGCATGAATCGTTCGACTCACCCATGGGCTCACCGCAAGGTTCCATAGTGTAGTGGTTATCACGTCTGCTTTACACGCAGAAAGTCCTGGGTTCGAGCCCCAGTGGAACCAGTTCTTTGACAAAAGACACAACACCTTTGCAGCTTGTGTGTTTGACCCCTCTTCCTTCCTGTACTAGATGAATTTCAACACTGGTGACTGCAGCTCCCCCTAATGAAGGCTATGAAACCTGAACACCCTCCCTCTTGCTAAATATTCTCATACTATGAATGTCTAGAACATGTTATTAATCAACTTTACTGATCTCTGTTAGGCTATGAAAATCATGGCTGATTTTGTTTATATGACCTTCAGAATGTAAGCGGGTGACGTTTTCTAAAACACAATACCGTCACAACCGCCAATTTTTGCTCATTTCTGTCTATCCCCGACTTTGCACGACATGACTGAAAAGACAATATCCAATCAGACACCTTGCCTAGACTGTAAGCGCAGTGGGTGGAGAGCCAGACCAAAGACCATGATGCTTTTCACAGACAGCTGTCCTGACATAGGACATCAGCGGGTGAGGGTGGAGGCATTTATCCGTTGAAGGTAGAAAAGGAAAGAGCGCTGCGAGCAGGGTTCGAACCTGCGCGGGGAATCCCCATTGGATTTCAAGTCCAACGCCTTAACCACTCGGCCATCGCAGCTACGTCGTCTGCTATGTTGATGGTTTAAATGAAGGAAGGAACAAACAAAGAGACCATAACGACAGAAAGTGATAGCTACTTTTCCCGCTACGTTAAGGCTTTGTAGCTTTGATGGCCGAGTCCTTAATGCCTTGAACTGGACAGAAATGAATCAAAACAAAAATAAACACACCGCAACCACGGAAAATAGTTACTTTTGTTTTGAACTAGCCCCCAGGCCTTATAGCTGTGAAGGCCAAGTGGTGAAAGTTTTGAACTGGACATCCAGTAGAGTTTGCCCAATGGTTTGAAGAGATCTTAATTGCTAGTTTCATAGCTGATAAAATGAGAAAACAATCAACAGGCCAAGGGTTAAGGCTGTTAATGTTAAATCAGGGAGATTTATTGAACGAGCTCAATTCCACAACATAACCATGTAGATAGCAAAAGCCCCCTGGATTTGGTCTGTTTCATCAAGCGTTTGAGTTGCTTCCATGACCTTATTCATATAGCAACACAAGGACACATTTGCCAGAAAGACATGTTCATTCTGCAGACAACAAGAGGGTTTGACGCTGTGAGCAGGGTTCGAACCTGCGTGGGACAATCCCATTGGATTTCGAATCCAACGCCTTAACCACTCGGCCATCACAGCTACGCAAAATGAGCCCTCATTCATTCAATCAAACTGCTGAACAAACAGGTGTGGCATAGTGTTTAAGGAGCGGGACTTGCACCCAAAAGGTTGCCGGTTCGGTTCCCCGCTGGGGCACTGCTGCTGTACCCTTGGGCAAGGCACTTAACCCACAATTGCCTCAGTAGATATCAAGCTGTATCAATGGATAGCATTGTAGAAAAATACAAAACTCTAGCTGACGTAATTGGCTCTGGATAAGAGCTTCTGTTAATTGCCGATAATATAATGTGATGATGAACGCTTCCACAGAGTTCGGAAAGTAAACTGGATCATCACAAACTGGCGACTTCCTGCACAGCAGGCTGAACTCCCAGTGTGGAAAGAGCCATCCTATTATATCTCACAGCGGCCCTGTTTACTGGGATGCTGACTATTCACTCATGGCCTACCGTAGGCTCTGTCTTAGTGGTTATGACCAGACTGCAAAAAGGATATGAACTGTTGCACATGAATCGTTCGACTCACCCATGGGCTCACCGCAAGGTTCCATAGTGTAGTGGTTATCACGTCTGCTTTACACGCAGAAAGTCCTGGGTTCGAGCCCCAGTGGAACCAGTTCTTTGACAAAAGACACAACACCTTTGCAGCTTGTGTGTTTGACCCCTCTTCCTTCCTGTACTAGATGAATTTCAACACTGGTGACTGCAGCTCCCCTAATGAAGGCTATGAAACCTGAACACCCTCCCTCTTGCTAAATATTCTCATACTATGAATGTCTAGAACATGTTATTAATCAACTTTACTGATCTCTGTTAGGCTATGAAAATCATGGCTGATTTTGTTTATATGACCTTCAGAATGTAAGCGGGTGACGTTTTCTAAAACACAATACCGTCACAACTGCCAATTTTGCTCATTTCTGTCTATCCCCGACTTTGCACGACATGACTGAAAAGACAATATCCAATCAGACACCTTGCCTAGACTGTAAGCGCAGTGGGTGGAGAGCCAGACCAAAGACCATGATGCTTTTCACAGACAGCTGTCCTGACATAGGACATCAGCGGGTGAGGGTGGAGGCATTTATCCGTTGAAGGTAGAAAAGGAAAGAGCGCTGCGAGCAGGGTTCGAACCTGCGCGGGGAATCCCCATTGGATTTCAAGTCCAACGCCTTAACCACTCGGCCATTGCAGCTACGTCGTCTGGTATGTTGATGGTTTAAATGAAGGAAGGAACAAACAAAGAGACCATAACGACAGAAAGTGATAGCTACTTTTCCCGCTACGGTAAGGCTTTGTAGCTTTGATGGCCGAGTCCTTAATGCCTTGAACTGGACAGAAATGAATCAAAACAAAAATAAACACACCGCAACCACGGAAAATAGTTACTTTTGTTTTGAACTAGCCCCAGGCCTTATAGCTGTGAAGGCCAAGTGGTGAAAGTTTTGAACTGGACATCCAGTAGAGTTTGCCCAATGGTTTGAAGAGATCTTAATTGCTAGTTTCATAGCTGATAAAATGAGAAAACAATCAACAGGCCAAGGGTTAAGGCTGTTAATGTTAAATCAGGAGATTTATTGAACGAGCTCAATTCCACAACATAACCATGTAGATAGCAAAAGCCCCCTGGATTTGGTCTGTTTCATCAAGCGTTTGAGTTGCTTCCATGACCTTATTCATATAGCAACACAAGGACACATTTGCCAGAAAGACATGTTCATTCTGCAGACAACAAGAGGGTTTGACGCTGTGAGCAGGGTTCGAACCTGCGTGGGACAATCCCATTGGATTTCGAATCCAACGCCTTAACCACTCGGCCATCACAGCTACGCAAAATGAGCCCTCATTCATTCAATCAAACTGCTGAACAAACAGGTGTGGCATAGTGTTTAAGGAGCGGGACTTGCACCCAAAGGTTGCCGGTTCGGTTCCCGCTGGGGCACTGCTGCTGTACCCTTGGGCAAGGCACTTAACCCACAATTGCCTCAGTAGATATCAAGCTGTATCAATGGATAGCACTGTAGAAACATACAAAACTCTAGCTGACGTAACTGGCTCTGGATAAGAGCTTCTGTTAATTGCCGATAATATAATGTGATGTAACGCTTCCACAGAGTTCGGAAAGTAAACTGGATCATCACAAACTGGCGACTTCCTGCACAGCAGGCTGAACTCTCAGTGTGGAAAGAGCCATCCTATTATATCTCACAGCAGCCCTGTTTACTGGGATGCTGACTATTCACTCATGGCCTACCGTAGGCTCTGTCTTAGTGGTTATGACCAGACTGCAAAAAGGATATGAACTGTTGCGCATGAATCGTTCGACTCACCCATGGGCTCACCGCAAGGTTCCATAGTGTAGTGGTTATCACGTCTGCTTTACACGCAGAAAGTCCTGGGTTCGAGCCCCAGTGGAACCAGTTCTTTGACAAAAGACACAACACCTTTGCAGCTTGTGTGTTTGACCCCTCTTCCTTCCTGTACTAGATGAATTTCAACACTGGTGACTGCAGCTCCCCCTAATGAAGGCTATGAAACCTGAACACCCTCCCTCTTGCTAAATATTCTCATACTATGAATGTCTAGAACATGTTATTAATCAACTTTACTGATCTCTGTCAGGCTATGAAAATCATGGCTGATTTTGTTTATATGACCTTCAGAATGTAAGCGGGTGACGTTTTCTAAAACACAATACCGTCACAACCGCCAATTTTTGCTCATTTCTGTCTATCCCCGACTTTGCACGACATGACTGAAAAGACAATATCCAATCAGACACCTTGCCTAGACTGTAAGCGCAGTGGGTGGAGAGCCAGACCAAAGACCATGATGCTTTTCACAGACAGCTGTCCTGACATAGGACATCAGCGGGTGAGGGTGGAGGCATTTATCCGTTGAAGGTAGAAAAGGAAAGAGCGCTGCGAGCAGGGTTCGAACCTGCGCGGGGAATCCCCATTGGATTTCAAGTCCAACGCCTTAACCACTCGGCCATTGCAGCTACGTCGTCTGCTATGTTGATGGTTTAAATGAAGGAAGGAACAAACAAAGAGACCATAACGACAGAAAGTGATAGCTACTTTTCCCGCTACGGTAAGGCTTTGTAGCTTTGATGGCCGAGTCCTTAATGCCTTGAACTGGACAGAAATGAATCAAAACAAAAATAAACACACCGCAACCACGGAAAATAGTTACTTTTGTTTTGAACTAGCCCCCAGGCCTTATAGCTGTGAAGGCCAAGTGGTGAAAGTTTTGAACTGGACATCCAGTAGAGTTTGCCCAATGGTTTGAAGAGATCTTAATTGCTAGTTTCATAGCTGATAAAATGAGAAAACAATCAACAGGCCAAGGGTTAAGGCTGTTAATGTTAAATCAGGAGATTTATTGAACGAGCTCAATTCCACAACATAACCATGTAGATAGCAAAAGCCCCCTGGATTTGGTCTGTTTCATCAAGCGTTTGAGTTGCTTCCATGACCTTATTCATATAGCAACACAAGGACACATTTGCCAGAAAGACATGTTCATTCTGCAGACAACAAGAGGGTTTGACGCTGTGAGCAGGGTTCGAACCTGCGTGGGACAATCCCATTGGATTTCGAATCAACGCCTTAACCACTCGGCCATCACAGCTACGCAAAATGAGCCCTCATTCATTCAATCAAACTGCTGAACAAACAGGTGTGGCATAGTGTTTAAGGAGCGGGACTTGCACCCAAAAGGTTGCCGTTCGGTTCCCGCTGGGGCACTGCTGCTGTACCCTTGGGCAAGGCACTTAACCCACAATTGCCTCAGTAGATATCAAGCTGTATCAATGGATAGCACTGTAGAAACATACAAAACTCTAGCTGACGTAACTGGCTCTGGATAAGAGCTTCTGTTAATTGCCGATAATATAATGTGATGTAACGCTTCCACAGAGTTCGGAAAGTAAACTGGATCATCACAAACTGGCGACTTCCTGCACAGCAGGCTGAACTCTCAGTGTGGAAAGAGCCATCCTATTATATCTCACAGCAGCCCTGTTTACTGGGATGCTGACTATTCACTCATGGCCTACCGTAGGCTCTGTCTTAGTGGTTATGACCAGACTGCAAAAAGGATATGAACTGTTGCGCATGAATCGCTCGACTCACCCATGGGCTCACCGCAAGGTTCCATAGTGTAGTGGTTATCACGTCTGCTTTACACGCAGAAAGTCCTGGGTTCGAGCCCCAGTGGAACCAGTTCTTTGACAAAAGACACAACACCTTTGCAGCTTGTGTGTTTGACCCCTCTTCCTTCCTGTACTAGATGAATTTCAACACTGGTGACTGCAGCTCCCCTAATGAAGGCTATGAAACCTGAACACCCTCCCTCTTGCTAAATATTCTCATACTATGAATGTCTAGAACATGTTATTAATCAACTTTACTGATCTCTGTTAGGCTATGAAAATCATGGCTGATTTTGTTTATATGACCTTCAGAATGTAAGCGGGTGACGTTTTCTAAAACACAATACCGTCACAACCGCCAATTTTTGCTCATTTCTGTCTATCCCCGACTTTGCACGACATGACTGAAAAGACAATATCCAATCAGACACCTTGCCTAGACTGTAAGCGCAGTGGGTGGAGAGCCAGACCAAAGACCATGATGCTTTTCACAGACAGCTGTCCTGACATAGGACATCAGCGGGTGAGGGTGGAGGCATTTATCCGTTGAAGGTAGAAAAGGAAAGAGCGCTGCGAGCAGGGTTCGAACCTGCGCGGGGAATCCCCATTGGATTTCAAGTCCAACGCCTTAACCACTCGGCCATCGCAGCTACGTCGTCTGGTATGTTGATGGTTTAAATGAAGGAAGGAACAAACAAAGAGACCATAACGACAGAAAGTGATAGCTACTTTTCCCGCTTCGTTAAGGCTTTGTAGCTTTGATGGCCAGTCCTTAATGCCTTGAACTGGACAGAAATGAATCAAAACAAAAATAAACACACACCGCAACCACGGAAAATAGTTACTTTTGTTTTGAACTAGCCCCAGGCCTTATAGCTGTGAAGGCCAAGTGGTGAAAGTTTTGAACTGGACATCCAGTAGAGTTTGCCCAATGGTTTGAAGAGATCTTAATTGCTAGTTTCATAGCTGATAAAATGAGAAAACAATCAACAGGCCAAGGGTTAAGGCTGTTAATGTTAAATCAGGAGATTTATTGAACGAGCTCAATTCCACAACATAACCATGTAGATAGCAAAAGCCCCCTGGATTTGGTCTGTTTCATCAAGCGTTTGAGTTGCTTCCATGACCTTATTCATATAGCAACACAAGGACACATTTGCCAGAAAGACATGTTCATTCTGCAGACAACAAGAGGGTTTGACGCTGTGAGCAGGGTTCGAACCTGCGTGGGACAATCCCATTGGATTTCGAATCCAACGCCTTAACCACTCAGCCATCACAGCTACGCAAAATGAGCCCTCATTCATTCAATCAAACTGCTGAACAAACAGGTGTGGCATGGGCGTCCCCATTAGACAACAGGCTGGGCGTCACCCTCAACAACAGGCTGGACTTCACCGACTACATCTCCCAGACGGCACGCTCCTGTCGATTCCTCCTCTACAACATCAGGAGGATTCGCCCTTTTTTGACCACCTACTCCACCCAGCTGCTCGTCCAGGCCACTGTGCTCTCCCGCTTGGACTACTGTAATCGCCTCCTCGCAGGCCTCCCAGCCTGCACCATTCAGCCGCTGCAGCTCATCCAAAGACGCAGCTGCTAGGCTGATCTACAATCTCCCAAGTTCTCCCTTTGTCACCCCCTACTGAGATCCCTCCACTGGCTCCCAATCGCAGCCAGGATCCGCTTCAAGACCCTGACTCTCACCTTTTCCGCTGCAAGAAAGACTGCCCGACCTACCTCCAGGACCTCATCCTGCCCTACGCACCCGCTCGTCAACTCCGCTCTGCTACATCCGGACGCCTCGCTCCACCCACCAATAGTTTGAAAGGCCCACGCTCCTCATTGCGTTCTCCATCATCGCCCCCAGTGGTGGAATGAACTCCCCACCCCCTAAGAACAACTCCATCAATCCAACCCTTCAGACGTGCACTGAAGACACACCTCTTCAGACTCTACCTGGACTGATACCTCCCTCTTCGACCTTGTAACTTTGATGTTGTGAATCTGACTCCTGCCTTGTACTTGTTGCTCACTTGTCTAGGTAGTATAGCGGTACTCCATTTTTCTCTCTGTAATTGTATTTGAGATGCAATCCTAGTTCAGATTAGTTGGCTCGCGTGACTGACCTTGCGCTCAGCTTCAGCACTATTTGCATTATATGACCTTTACACATCTTGCTCTTGTGCCTGTTGTTTGCTCACTATTTGCACTTTTGTACGTCGCTTTGGATAAAAGCGTCTGCCAAATGAATAAATGTAAATGTGTTTAAGGAGCGGGACTTGCACCCAAAAGGTTGCCGGTTCGGTTCCCCGCTGGGGCACTGCTGCTGTACCCTTGGGCAAGGCACTTAACCCACAATTGCCTCAGTAGATATCAAGCTGTATCAATGGATAGCACTGTAGAAAAATACAAAACTCTAGCTGACGTAACTGGCTCTGGATAAGAGCTTCTGTTAATTGCCGATAATATAATGTGATGTAACGCTTCCACAGAGTTCGGAAAGTAAACTGGATCATGACAAACTGGCGACTTCCTGCACAGCAGGCTGAACTCTCAGTGTGGAAAGAGCCATCCTATTATATCTCACAGCGGCCCTGTTTACTGGGATGCTGACTATTCACTCATGGCCTACCGTAGGCTCTGTCTTAGTGGTTATGACCAGACTGCAAAAAGGATATGAACTGTTGCGCATGAATCGTTCGACTCACCCATGGGCTCACCGCAAGGTTCCATAGTGTAGTGGTTATCACGTCTGCTTTACACGCAGAAAGTCCTGGGTTCGAGCCCCAGTGGAACCAGTTCTTTGACAAAAGACACAACACCTTTGCAGCTTGTGTGTTTGACCCCTCTTCCTTCCTGTACTAGATGAATTTCAACACTGGTGACTGCAGCTCCCCTAATGAAGGCTATGAAACCTGAACACCCTCCCTCTTGCTAAATATTCTCATACTATGAATGTCTAGAACATGTTATTAATCAACTTTACTGATCTCTGTTAGGCTATGAAAATCATGGCTGATTTTGTTTATATGACCTTCAGAATGTAAGCGGGTGACGTTTTCTAAAACACAATACCGTCACAACCGCCAATTTTGCTCATTTCTGTCTATCCCCGACTTTGCACGACATGACTGAAAAGACAATATCCAATCAGACACCTTGCCTAGACTGTAAGCGCAGTGGGTGGAGAGCCAGACCAAAGACCATGATGCTTTTCACAGACAGCTGTCCTGACATAGGACATCAGCGGGTGAGGGTGGAGGCATTTATCCGTTGAAGGTAGAAAAGGAAAGAGCGCTGCGAGCAGGGTTCGAACCTGCGCGGGGAATCCCCATTGGATTTCAAGTCCAACGCCTTAACCACTCGGCCATCGCAGCTACGTCGTCTGGTATGTTGATGGTTTAAATGAAGGAAGGAACAAACAAAGAGACCATAACGACAGAAAGTGATAGCTACTTTTCCCGCTACGTTAAGGCTTTGTAGCTTTGATGGCGAGTCCTTAATGCCTTGAACTGGACAGAAATGAATCAAAACAAAAATAAACACACCGCAACCACGGAAAATAGTTACTTTTGTTTTGAACTAGCCCCAGGCCTTATAGCTGTGAAGGCCAAGTGGTGAAAGTTTTGAACTGGACATCCAGTAGAGTTTGCCCAATGGTTTGAAGAGATCTTAATTGCTAGTTTCATAGCTGATAAAATGAGAAAACAATCAACAGGCCAAGGGTTAAGGCTGTTAATGTTAAATCAGGGAGATTTATTGAACGAGCTCAATTCCACAACATAACCATGTAGATAGCAAAAGCCCCCTGGATTTGGTCTGTTTCATCAAGCGTTTGAGTTGCTTCCATGACCTTATTCATATAGCAACACAAGGACACATTTGCCAGAAAGACATGTTCATTCTGCAGACAACAAGAGGGTTTGACGCTGTGAGCAGGGTTCGAACCTGCGTGGGACAATCCCATTGGATTTCGAATCCAACGCCTTAACCACTCAGCCATCACAGCTACGCAAAATGAGCCCTCATTCATTCAATCAAACTGCTGAACAAACAGGTGTGGCATGGGCGTCCCCATTGGACAACAGGCTGGGCGTCACCCTCGACAACAGGCTGGACTTCACCGACTACATCTCCCAGACGGCACGCTCCTGTCGATTCCTCCTCTACAACATCAGGAGGATTGTAGCCCTTTTGACCACCTACTCCACCCAGCTGCTCGTCCAGGCCACTGTGCTCTCCCGCTTGGACTACTGTAACGCCCTCCTCGCAGGCCTCCCAGCCTGCACCATTCAGCCGCTGCAGCTCATCCAAAACGCAGCTGCTAGGCTGATCTACAATCTCCCAAGTTCTCCCGCGTCACCCCCTACTGAGATCCCTCCACTGGCTCCCAATCGCAGCCAGGATCCGCTCAAGACCCTGACTCTCACCTTTTCCGCTGCAAGAAAGACTGCCCCGACCTACCTCCAGGACCTCATCCTGCCCTACGCACCCGCCGTCAACTCCGCTCTGCTACATCCGGACGCCTCGCTCCACCCACCAATAGTACGAAAGGCCCACGCTCCTCACAACGCGCTTCTCCATCATCGCCCCCAGTGGTGGAATGAACTCCCCACCCCCTAAGAACAACTCCATCAATCCAACCCTTCAGACGTGCACTGAAGACACACCTCTTCAGACTCTACCTGGACTGATACCTCCCTCTTCGACCTTGTAACTTTGATGTTGTGAATCTGACTCCTGCCTTGTACTTGTTGCTCACTTGTCTAGGTAGTATAGCGGTACTCCATTTTTCTCTCTGTAATTGTATTTGAGATGCAATCCTAGTTCAGATTAGTTGGCTCGCGTCACTGACCTTGCGCTCAGCTTCAGCACTATTTGCATTATATGACCTTTACACATCTTGCTCTTGTGCCTGTTGTTTGCTCACTATTTGCACTTTTGTACGACTTTGGATAAAAGCGTCTGCCAAATGAATAAATGTAAATGTAAATGTAAATGTGTTTAAGGAGAAAAGGACTTGCACCCAAAAGGTTGCCGGTTCGGTTCCCCGCTGGGGCACTGCTGCTGTAGCCTTGGGCAAGGCACTTAACCCACAATTGCCTCAGTAGATATCAAGCTGTATCAATGGATAGCACTGTAGAAAAATACAAAACTCTAGCTGACGTAACTGGCTCTGGATAAGAGCTTCTGTTAATTGCCGATAATATAATGTGATGTAACGCTTCCACAGAGTTCGGAAAGTAAACTGGATCATCACAAACTGGCGACTTCCTGCACAGCAGGCTGAACTCTCAGTGTGGAAAGAGCCATCCTATTATATCTCACAGCGGCCCTGTTTACTGGGATGCTGACTATTCACTCATGGCCTACCGTAGGCTCTGTCTTAGTGGTTATGATCAGACTGCAAAAAGGATATGAACTGTTGCGCATGAATCGTTCGACTCACCCATGGGCTCACCGCAAGGTTCCATAGTGTAGTGGTTATCACGTCTGCTTTACACGCAGAAAGTCCTGGGTTCGAGCCCCAGTGGAACCAGTTCTTTGACAAAAGACACAACACCTTTGCAGCTTGTGTGTTTGACCCCTCTTCCTTCCTGTACTAGATGAATTTCAACACTGGTGACTGCAGCTCCCCCTAATGAAGGCTATGAAACCTGAACACCCTCCCTCTTGCTAAATATTCTCATACTATGAATGTCTAGAACATGTTATTAATCAACTTTACTGATCTCTGTTAGGCTATGAAAATCATGGCTGATTTTGTTTATATGACCTTCAGAATGTAAGCGGGTGACGTTTTCTAAAACACAACCGCCAATTTTTGCTCATTTCTGTCTATCCCGACTTTGCGAAACATGACTGAAAAGACAATATCCAATCAGACACCTTGCCTAGACTGTAAGCGCAGTGGGTGGAGAGCCAGACCAAAGACCATGATGCTTTTCACAGACAGCTGTCCTGACATAGGACATCAGCGGGTGAGGGTGGAGGCATTTATCCGTTGAAGGTAGAAAAGGAAGAGCGCTGCGAGCAGGGTTCGAACCTGCGCGGGGAATCCCCATTGGATTTCAAGTCCAACGCCTTAACCACTCGGCCATCGCAGCTGCGTCGTCTGGTATGTTGATGGTTTAAATGAAGGAAGGAACAAACAAAGAGACCATAACGACAGAAAGTGATAGCTACTTTTCCCCCTACGTTAAGGCTTTGTAGCTTTGATGGCCGAGTCCTTAATGCCTTGAACTGGACAGAAATGAATCAAAACAAAAATAAACACACCGCAACCACGGAAAATAGTTACTTTTGTTTTGAACTAGCCCCAGGCCTTATAGCTGTGAAGGCCAAGTGGTGAAAGTTTTGAACTAGACATCCAGTAGAGTTTGCCCAATGGTTTGAAGAGATCTTAATTGCTAGTTTCATAGCTGATAAAATGAGAAAACAATCAACAGGCCAAGGGTTAAGGCTGTTAATGTTAAATCAGGGAGATTTATTGAACGAGCTCAATTCCACAACATAACCATGTAGATAGCAAAAGCCCCTGGATTTGGTCTGTTTCATCAAGCGTTTGAGTTGCTTCCATGGCCTTATTCATATAGCAACACAAGGACACATTTGCCAGAAAGACATGTTCATTCTGCAGACAACAAGAGGGTTTGACGCTGTGAGCAGGGTTCGAACCTGCGTGGGACAATCTCGTTGGATTTCGAATCCAACGCCTTAACCACTAAACCATCACAGCTGCGCGAAATGAGCCCTCATTCATTCAATCAAACTGCTGAACAAACAGGTGTGGCATAGTGTTTAAGGAGCGGGACTTGCACCCAAAAGGTTGCAGTTCGGTTCCCGCTGGGGCACTGCTGCTGTAGCCTTGGGCAAGGCACTTAACCCACAATTGCCTCAGTAGATATCAAGCTGTATCAATGGATAGCACTGTAGAAAAATACAAAACTCTAGCTGACGTAACTGGCTCTGGATAAGAGCTTCTGTTAATTGCCGATAATATAATGTGATGTAACGCTTCCACAGAGTTCGAAAAGTAAACTGGATCATGACAAACTGGCGACTTCCTGCACAGCAGGCTGAACTCTCAGTGTGGAAAGAGCCATCCTATTATATCTCAGAGCGGCCCTGTTTACTGGGATGCTGACTATTCACTCATGGCCTACCGTAGGCTCTGTCTTAGTGGTTATGATCAGACTGCAAAAAGGATATGAACTGTTGCGCATGAATCGTTCGACTCACCCATGGGCTCACCGCAAGGTTCCATAGTGTAGTGGTTATCATGTCTGCTTTATACGCAGAAAGTCCTGGGTTCGAGCCCCAGTGGAACCAGTTCTTTGACAAAAGACACAACACCTTTGCAGCTTGTGTGTTTGACCCCTCTTCCTTCCTGTACTAGATGAATTTCAACACTGGTGACTGCAGCTCCCCCTAATGAAGGCTATGAAACCTGAACACCCTCCCTCTTGCTAAATATTCTCATACTATGAATGTCTAGAACATGTTATTAATCAACTTTACTGATCTCTGTTAGGCTATGAAAATCATGGCTGATTTTGTTTATATGACCTTCAGAATGTAAGCGGGTGACGTTTTCTAAAACACAATACCGTCACAACCGCCAATTTTTGCTCATTTCTGTCTATCCCCGACTTTGCACGACATGACTGAAAAGACAATATCCAATCAGACACCTTGCCTAGACTGTAAGCGCAGTGGGTGGAGAGCCAGACCAAAGACCATGATGCTTTTCACAGACAGCTGTCCTGACATAGGACATCAGCGGGTGAGGGTGGAGGCATTTATCCGTTGAAGGTAGAAAAGGAAAGAGCGCTGCGAGCAGGGTTCGAACCTGCGCGGGGAATCCCTATTGGATTTCAAGTCCAACGCCTTAACCACTCGGCCATCGCAGCTACGTCGTCTGATATGTTGATGGTTTAAATGAAGGAAGGAACAAACAAAGAGACCATAACGACAGAAAGTGATAGCTACTTTTCCCGCTCGTTAAGGCTTTGTAGCTTTGATGGCCGAGTCCTTAATGCCTTGAACTGGACAGAAATGAATCAAAACAAAAATAAACACACCGCAACCACGGAAAATAGTTACTTTTGTTTTGAACTAGCCCCCAGGCCTTATAGCTGTGAAGGCCAAGTGGTGAAAGTTTTGAACTGGACATCCAGTAGAGTTTGCCCAATGGTTTGAAGAGATCTTAATTGCTAGTTTCATAGCTGATAAAATGAGAAAACAATCAACAGGCCAAGGGTTAAGGCTGTTAATGTTAAATCAGGAGATTTATTGAACGAGCTCAATTCCACAACATAACCATGTAGATAGCAAAAGCCCCTGGATTTGGTCTGTTTCATCAAGCGTTTGAGTTGCTTCCATGACCTTATTCATATAGCAACACAAGGACACATTTGCCAGAAAGACATGTTCATTCTGCAGACAACAAGAGGGTTTGACGCTGTGAGCAGGGTTCGAACCTGCGTGGGACAATCTCGTTGGATTTCGAATCCAACGCCTTAACCACTCGGCCATCACAGCTGCGCGAAATGAGCCCTCATTCATTCAATCAAACTGCTGAACAAACAGGTGTGGCATAGTGTTTAAGGAGCGGGACTTGCACCCAAAAGGTTGCCGGTTCGGTTCCCCGCTGGGGCACTGCTGCTGTAGCCTTGGGCAAGGCACTTAACCCACAATTGCCTCAGTAGATATCAAGCTGTATCAATGGATAGCACTGTAGAAAAATACAAAACTCTAGCTGACGTAACTGGCTCTGGATAAGAGCTTCTGTTAATTGCCGATAATATAATGTGATGTAACGCTTCCACAGAGTTCGGAAAGTAAACTGGATCATGACAAACTGGCGACTTCCTGCACAGCAGGCTGAACTCTCAGTGTGGAAAGAGCCATCCTATTATATCTCAGAGCGGCCCTGTTTACTGGGATGCTGACTATTCACTCATGGCCTACCGTAGGCTCTGTCTTAGTGGTTATGACCAGACTGCAAAAAGGATATGAACTGTTGCGCATGAATCGTTCGACTCACCCATGGGCTCACCGCAAGGTTCCATAGTGTAGTGGTTATCATGTCTGCTTTACACGCAGAAAGTCCTGGGTTCGAGCCCCAGTGGAACCAGTTCTTTGACAAAAGACACAACACCTTTGCAGCTTGTGTGTTTGACCCCTCTTCCTTCCTGTACTAGATGAATTTCAACACTGGTGACTGCAGCTCCCCTAATGAAGGCTATGAAACCTGAACACCCTCCCTCTTGCTAAATATTCTCATACTATGAATGTCTAGAACATGTTATTAATCAACTTTACTGATCTCTGTTAGGCTATGAAAATCATGGCTGATTTTGTTTATATGACCTTCAGAATGTAAGCGGGTGACGTTTTCTAAAACACAATACCGTCACAACCGCCAATTTTTGCTCATTTCTGTCTATCCCCGACTTTGCACGACATGACTGAAAAGACAATATCCAATCAGACACCTTGCCTAGACTGTAAGCGCAGTGGGTGGAGAGCCAGACCAAAGACCATGATGCTTTTCACAGACAGCTGTCCTGACATAGGACATCAGCGGGTGAGGGTGGAGGCATTTATCCGTTGAAGGTAGAAAAGGAAAGAGCGCTGCGAGCAGGGTTCGAACCTGCGCGGGGAATCCCCATTGGATTTCAAGTCCAACGCCTTAACCACTCGGCCATCGCAGCTACGCTGTCTGATATGTTGATGGTTTAAATGAAGGAAGGAACAAACAAAGAGACCATAACGACAGAAAGTGATAGCTACTTTTCCCGCTACGTTAAGGCTTTGTAGCTTTGATGGCCGAGTCCTTAATGCCTTGAACTGGACAGAAATGAATCAAAACAAAATAAACACACCGCAACCACGGAAAATAGTTACTTTTGTTTTGAACTAGCCCCAGGCCTTATAGCTGTGAAGGCCAAGTGGTGAAAGTTTTGAACTGGACATCCAGTAGAGTTTGCCCAATGGTTTGAAGAGATCTTAATTGCTAGTTTCATAGCTGATAAAATGAGAAAACAATCAACAGGCCAAGGGTTAAGGCTGTTAATGTTAAATCAGGGAGATTTATTGAACGAGCTCAATTCCACAACATAACCATGTAGATAGCAAAAGCCCCCTGGATTTGGTCTGTTTCATCAAGCGTTTGAGTTGCTTCCATGACCTTATTCATATAGCAACACAAGGACACATTTGCCAGAAAGACATGTTCATTCTGCAGACAACAAGAGGGTTTGACGCTGTGAGCAGGGTTCTAACCTGCGTGGGACAATCCCATCGGATTTCGAATCCAACGCCTTAACCACTTGGCCATCACAGCTGCGCGAAATGAGCCCTCATTCATTCAATCAAACTGCTGAACAAACAGGTGTGGCTGGGCGTCACCCTCGACAACAGGCTGGACTTCACCAACTACATCTCCCAGACGGCACGTTCCTGTCGATTCCTCCTCTACAACATCAGGAGGATTCGCCCTTTTCTGACCACCTACTCCACACAGCTGCTCGTCCAGGCCACTGTGCTCTCCCGCTTGGACTACTGTAACGCCCTCCTCGCAGGCCTCCCAGCCTGCACCATTCAGCCGCTGCAGCTCATCCAAAACGCAGCTGCTAGGCTGATCTACAATCTCCCCAAGTTCTCCGCGTCACCCCCTACTGAGATCCCTCCACTGGCTCCCAATCGCAGCCAGGATCCGCTTCAAGACCCTGACTCTCACCTTTTCCGCTGCAAGAAAGACTGCCCCGACCTACCTCCAGGACCTCATCCTGCCCTACGCACCCGCTCGTCAACTCCGCTCTGCTACATCCGGACGCCTCGCTCCACCCACCAATAGTACGAAAGGCCCACGCTCCTCACAACGACGCTTCTCCATCATCGCCCCCCAGTGGTGGAATGAACTCCCCACCCCCCTAAGAACAACTCCATCAATCCAACCCTTCAGACGTGCACTGAAGACACACCTCTTCAGACTCTACCTGGACTGATACCTCCCTCTTCGACCTTGTAACTTTGATGTTGTGAATCTGACTCCTGCCTTGTACTTGTTGCTCACTTGTCTAGGTAGTATAGCGGTACTCCATTTTTCTCTCTGTAATTGTATTTGAGATGCAATCCTAGTTCAGATTAGTTGGCTCGCGTCACTGACCTTGCGCTCAGCTTCAGCACTATTTGCATTATATGACCTTTACACATCTTGCTCTTGTGCCTGTTGTTTGCTCACTATTTGCACTTTTGTACGTCGCTTTGGATGAAAGCGTCTGCCAAATGAATAAATGTAAATGTAAATGTAAATGTGTTTAAGGAGCGGGACTTGCACCCAAAAGGTTGCCGGTTCGGTTCCCCGCTGGGGCACTGCTGCTGTAGCCTTGGGCAAGGCACTTAACCCACAATTGCCTCAGTAGATATCAAGCTGTATCAATGGATAGCACTGTAGAAAAATACAAAACTCTAGCTGACGTAACTGGCTCTGGATAAGAGCTTCTGTTAATTGCCGATAATATAAT
Source organism: Megalops atlanticus (assembly GCA_019176425.1). Lineage (NCBI taxonomy): Eukaryota > Metazoa > Chordata > Actinopteri > Elopiformes > Megalopidae > Megalops > Megalops atlanticus. The sequence goes on along the minus strand of CM032877.1, from coordinate 21,264,465 downwards.
GTGATGTAACGCTTCCACAGAGTTCGGAAAGTAAACTGGATCATGACAAACTGGCGACTTCCTGCACAGCAGGCTGAACTCTCAGTGTGGAAAGAGCCATCCTATTATATCTCACAGCAGCCCTGTTTACTGGGATGCTGACTATTCACTCATGGCCTACCGTAGGCTCTGTCTTAGTGGTTATGATCAGACTGCAAAAAGGATATGAACTGTTGCGCATGAATCGTTCGACTCACCCATGGGCTCACCGCAAGGTTCCATAGTGTAGTGGTTATCATGTCTGCTTTACACGCAGAAAGTCCTGGGTTTGAGCCCCAGTGGAACCAGTTCTTTGACAAAAGACACAACACCTTTGCAGCTTGTGTGTTTGACCCCTCTTCCTTCCTGTACTAGATGAATTTCAACACTGGTGACTGCAGCTCCCCTAATGAAGGCTATGAAACCTGAACACCCTCCCTCTTGCTAAATATTCTCATACTATGAATGTCTAGAACATGTTATTAATCAACTTTACTGATCTCTGTCAGGCTATGAAAATCATGGCTGATTTTGTTTATATGACCTTCAGAATGTAAGCGGGTGACGTTTTCTAAAACACAATACCGTTACAACCGCCAATTTTTGCTCATTTCTGTCTATCCCGACTTTGCACGACATGACTGAAAAGACAATATCCAATCAGACACCTTGCCTAGACTGTAAGCGCAGTGGGTGGAGAGCCAGACCAAAGACCATGATGCTTTTCACAGACAGCTGTCCTGACATAGGACATCAGCGGGTGAGGGTGGAGGCATTTATCCGTTGAAGGTAGAAAAGGAAAGAGCGCTGCGAGCAGGGTTCGAACTCTGCGCGGGAATCCCCATTGGATTTCAAGTCCAACGCCTTAACCACTCGGCCATCGCAGCTACGTCGTCTGATATGTTGATGGTTTAAATGAAGGAAGGAACAAACAAAGAGACCATAACGACAGAAAGTGATAGCTACTTTTCCCGCTACGTTAAGGCTTTGTAGCTTTGATGGCCGAGTCCTTAATGCCTTGAACTGGACAGAAATGAATCCAAACAAAATTAAACACACCGCAACCATGGAAAATAGTTACTTTTGTTTTGAACTAGCCCCCAGGCCTTATAGCTGTGAAGGCCAAGTGGTGAAAGTTTTGAACTGGACATCCAGTAGAGTTTGCCCAATGGTTTGAAGAGATCTTAATTGCTAGTTTCATAGCTGATAAAATGAGAAAACAATCAACAGGCCAAGGGTTAAGGCTGTTAACGTGAAATCAGGGGGATTTGTTGAACGAGCTCAATTCCACAACATAACCACGTAGATAGCAAAAGCCCCCTGGATTTGGTCTGTTTCATCAAGCGTTTGAGTTGCTTCCATGACCTTATTCAGTTAGCAACACCAGGGCATATTTGCTGGAAAGATATGTTAATCAGCTGACATTATCCTTTGAAGGCTGAAAACACATATCGCTGCAAGCAGCACTTGGACCGGCACAGAATTTCCAATCTATTGCATTAACCACTTCACCATCACAGACCTATAAGCATGCCACAGCAGGTAACACAGCCATCTTCTTTAGATAACAGAATTTATTAATGGAATTGAATGACACAATGCGCTCAACCCCGGTCACTGAGGTTAATAGGCTGTGTTTCTGAAGATTGTTAGATTTTAAATAATAAACCCCCAGATTTCTGCCTTTTAAAATAATTTCTAGGTTGTCATCAAGGTTGACACAATACGCTGCATGCACAGTCATGAAGTAGAGAGCTTCTGTCATCCAGATGAGGGAACCCGAAGGCCTTGTTAAGGAGCTTGGTTCAGCTGGAGTTGAAAAATGGGCAGTTTTAGTGCTAATACTATGTTTAGCTAGCTTTATATCAGTATAACCAGTTTGGCTGTCGGTACGTAGAGGATAGGCTGTTACGGTAATGCCTGTCATGTGCCATTCGTAGAGTAAACCAAGTCAACCATTCTAAGACACAATCACAAAGGTGTGAGTGACGGTATAATTCCCTGGAATTACCAGTAGCTAGCGAATTCATTTGTGGTATGTGGTGCACTTGAAGCATTCCAGCTCCTTGTTCCTACAATAGGTGCTGAATGAGAAAATGTTCTTAAATAAAAAATCTATTGTCATCACTATTTTTACTGTGATCATTCACAAGTCTGACAGGGATTTTTTCTGATTAGATGGTTTTATTAGAGTACTTTCTCTACATGAAACACAAGGTTTACAGATAAATATCCTTATTTGTTCTCAACCTTTTTTTCATCCATGTCTGTTCAGTTATGACCTAGTACAGTATACACAAACACGTAACTTGGTTAATGAGAGCTCCAATCCCAATTGACGTTCTATTAAATGATAGCTTTTAACAATAATGCAACACAAATAGTCCCAGTCATAATGACAGTCATAGTTCACACAAAATACTATTTTATTAGCTTCCTACCCTTTATGGCTGTTTTCATGGCTTTGGTGTTTTGTTTACGCACAAGACCAAAAATAACTCAAAGGAAATTGAATCAGCAGCAGCATCCCTTTAACAAACTTAATTTACTGAGTTCAGCTGGGAAAAAACAGTGAATAAAAGGACCAGAAACTGTACAAAAGAGCTGTGTGTCACACCACAGCTCTTATTTCAATGCTATTAGGCAGAATGAACATATTATTTTCTCATATTAGCATCAGCAAGGAAAGTGAAGCTTGAGAAGGATAAAGATTTGATCATAGGTGAGGAAACATTACTGGATTCTGAATTGAATTGAAATACTGATGCACTGTACTTTTGCATCAAAGATGACAAATTGAAATGTGCTAGGTCATAGATGTGATTTCGTCAAGCACATTTTGTTCAGCAGCTATGCATTTGTGTAAAAGGTCTGTAGTGTTGTAGAAGGGCAGGGTAAAGAACGCTTTCAGCTGTGAGTTTGCAGCTTTGAAAGACCACTACTCTATTCACATGCTGAAAACCAAAGGGCCAAGTTACTGAAAAGAAAAGAGGAACCATGTCATAGCATTTGTTAATAATTCTGTTGATTCAGTATGTGCATGGTAAAGTGGGCAAAATTGCCTGTTCTGTTGGCCTGATGCTGATAGCAGTACTTTGAGCATGTGTATGAACTGCTAGATGCAGTTTAAAATCCTCCATTTGTGTATCATTGCCTTTCTATAACATCCACAATAGCGTTGTCCCGTAAAACTTGTACCTGACCCCAACTGATGTAGCTATGGACTGAATGTGATTAAACTTAGGCTGTCCAGACAGGAGAGACCAATGATGGTAAATATAATGGTTTCTGGAGCATTAGGTAGAATGCAGCAGGGAAATTAAGATGGAAAAGGAGCTGCAGAAGAAGAAAGTGCAACATGGTTTCAGTTTTGCCATTTACTGTGTGACTCCGTGAAGCTGTATCTGAACTCTGTGTGTTTAAATTAGATTAGATTATGTACATTATGCAGTGTCTAGATAGGAATTTAATTTTTCAAGTCAAACATTCCACTGTGGGGTGTGTAAAATTGTTTTTATTTTTATAATAATTTTTCCCAAATCATTTTATACTAATGTTTTACAAATGCATTTTATGCTCCTGTACACATTAATATGCTGTCATGTCATTTGACAGTTAAAAAAAGATACACATACAATATTGCAATATACATATTTGTCATGAAAACTGGTATCTCAGTCAACAACAATGCTTGATTCTCAATGTTTGTTTTCTCAATGATTATTACATTATAAAGCAATAACACATTACACATTTAATTACACATTAAAACACAGAGATGTGCTTCTCCTGGCAAGGGTTATGGTGCTTTTGAGTGATGGTATTTGGAGCTGAACCCTCTTTCCCTGAAGGAAAACAGTGACCTTGTGCTCCAAACATAATCCTGTAGTATTTTAGTGGCCTCCAGAGGGCAGCAAGCAATTTAAAAACATTGTCTTTGGGACCAAGTTGGAAGAGAGTACATTTTCTAAGGGGTTTCACGAGGCCAATGTTCATTCCAGTTATGAATGGCCTCAAAAACATAAACAGAAAAAAGTTGTGGATGATCGTGGAAATGAAAATGGTTGGTGCAATTGCCCTCATAGGCAAATACCTCCTATTAATAATCATAATAATAATCATTATCATTGCCTTCATAACCATAATTCATGGCTGAACTGAATAGACTCCTAAAGTACCAAGAAGCAACACTATTTTAGTGTGAATACCAAAAAATGTGTTACAAGAATCATCCAGTTTGTTATTTTACAGGATGGAAGATATTCACATACTGTTATGAAGTTCTGTTCTGCCCTACTCTTTTCCTTTCTAAACTATTAAATTCATATCAATTCCTTGTCTGAATGAATGGTCACTAATTTACATAAATTACTGCATCTGACATTATTTCTAGCTTTCTCAGCCTTGAATGTGTCAATATGGTAATTTTGTGGTGACTTCCTTCCTACCTGTGGTGTTAATAATATCAGTGGTAATAAACATTTTTAATCTTCAGTTCAGTGCAGACCTCATGGTGCACTTGAGTCAGACAAACACAAAATTTTAACATAAAATTGTGAATAAAGAAAAACAATAATAAAATCTAATTGTGATAAAAGTATAAAAATAAATCCATTAAATTGGTGCATTAATCATTTATCAAGATCCTCCACACCTGCAATTAATACAAGAAATGTAATCCACAAAAAGGAAAAAAGAAATGGTTTGACAATCTTTAGAAAGGAGAAATAAAAGGCATTGTACATTCAGGAGACAAGCCTGAGAAACAGACAGCGCCACGTCTGCAGCCCTAAGCAGCATTTATAATTACACCTCCTCTTCTGTCCCACGTGTTTGGGTCTCCTTTAAGTATCCCCAGAGGACAGAATGGGACGAGCCCCGTTGCCACGTTGCAAGCAGCTTCCTTTCCTTAAACACATGTTTTTCTCCTTAACAGCCTGAGCTGTGCAGCCAGACAGTAGCAATCGATCACTGATAAATAATTTCAAAATATGCAATGTCACTGACGTCCACCCCTGTATTTTAAGGCCTTGGAGGATGGCTAAAGGGTTCAGTGTTTCCCCTAATGGGAAAATGCTATGTGTCAGAAGCATTCTTATGTGATGAAACAATCTTTTGGTGAGAAGCAGACAAATTCATCTTTCACCATTTTTCTCTTATCGGATTTATGCAGCATTCAAACTAATCTGAACTCATGTCATCTAAAAAATACACCAACCCGATATGAAATTATGTGGAGTTAATTTTTCAAATGTGGTAAAAACTTGGAAAATATGAAAAAATAGGCAGTGTGGGTGATGGTTGCTTAAATAAAGTAATTCTGATGTTTCTGTGATACATTCACACTGGATGAATTAATAAGTCACATTTTGAAGAGTCACTTAGGGGTATGGAGAATACCAGGGCCTAGGAAACAGCTTCATAGAGCACTTGGAAACAGTCTTGTCTAATAGTGCCAGGAAAATGTTTGGAGGTGAGAGTGCTTTAATGAATGCTTTAATGATTAAATAATACATCTATATTTAAAATGTCATTATTGGCCTTTTAAAATGTTGTTTTCTAGGCCAAGCTGCAAGCTGACAGTTCTATCTATGAATTGGCAAGACAAAAATATACATTTCTATAGATTATTTATGATTCTGTAGGCTTAAACCCAGACAGGCATGATTCTGGAGTTGTAATTAACACTGATTAGCCACAACTGAAACTTGAAGACATGCACCAATATAGATTCTTCTTAGAGATTAAATTTGGAGATCTAAAATCGCTTTCAAGAAATCTCTGCACAGACATAAATCAGAGTTATGTTTTTGAAAAACGACACTTCCTTACCAAATTCTTTGCTGCACTTTAAGGAGGTATCACATATCCAAGACAAAACATTAATGCTTAAAGCGTATGTGTTCAAATGATTATTATTTAACAAGTGACTCTATTGACTCTGTCCTCTTGGTATGACTATTTTTAAAAGAAAAGCAGAAACAGTTACAAATATACAGATTCTGTGGAAGGCCACCTCCCCCTAACAATCTTTCCACATCCGCTGTCTTTGTAAGCTTAACCTGGGTCATTTGCTTAGCTATAATTCGCTGTGAAAAAAAAGCGTCAGCTCTCAAAAATTTTATGGTTGTGATGGTTACCAAGAACAGGGAGTTTAGGACGGCCCACTAGTTGCTCAGAGGGGGGCTATAACTAATGGCCCATCCCACAGCAAACTCCTTCTGTCTGGACTAGCAGAGTCTCTGTTAGATTCTCCCTGGCCCCGATACTGTGGACTTCTTCCCAGTTTGTCTCTCTCAACGTTCTTTAAGGTAAGGGGAATTTAAACTATTATCTGATTTGCCCTTTATTCTTTGTCTTACTTTCTTTCTTTTTTGTGAAGTAATTTCAGCCTGGCTGTTTAAGCGCAAAGCAGAGATTTGTTGTGGCTCCTCAGTGTCTGTTGAGCCAGCGATTTCAAATAATAGCTCCAAAAATATGCATTAAGACCTCTTAGTTCTTTACCTGACGTTAAATCATCAAAATAAATGCATTTTCTTTACTTTTTAAACATGGATGTGCACTCAGCGAGGTGTGAATTTGTTTGTTTTATAAATATTCTATCCAATGGATTATTAACCACACCTGCGAGGGGGGTTACTTTCTGATGTGATATAACTAAATTGAAGTTTAGGTCAAGAATTTAATGCAAAAATCAGTTTTTAGTAGAATATGCATATAATGCTGAAATTGTAAGATTCTTTGGGGTGGGGTTATTTGCTATTTTGGTTATTCTTGCAGTTTAATATAATTGCATAATCGTGAATGTTTTGGAATGCCTAAGGTGATTTGCACATTTCTTTGATTTTACTTTTCCTTGAATATAATTGTGCATTTCTTATTTGCCAAGTTAAGTTATCATGTTTTGATGAGGATTTAGCACATTTTACAGTTATCCCTGTATTTAACTCAGTGAAACTGAAAGATGCTTAGCTGACTTAACAAAACATCAACTGAAGTGAATGAAAATGGAAATCTTTTGGGGAGACTCTCCTGGTGCACGACACGCAGTCTGGCCAGGACAGAAAGGGGGGTTTTGCCTGCACAATGTACAGCTCAGCTATTGTGTGCCACATAGGCAGGAAGGGGGAGGGGGGGTGCTGTGGGGTGGGGGGAACTGGGGGTGGTCGTGGAAAAAGCTACTCAAAGCCTGAGAGGAAAGAGGAAAGGCTACTCCATTTGAATAAGCCCCTCCCCCTATTACTCACATCTAAAGGAATGTGTGTCGCCATGGCAGCCTCCCCCAGCTGTCAAAGGGCAGCACAAGGATGTGCAGATGTCTATCCCCCCCATCCATAACACAGGCACTGCTGGCCCTATATGGCAAACTGGGGATATTTTTTAGTAGTGTTTTGTTTATATAGTTACTCTGAGCAGATAGCAACAAGAAAAATCAGAACTTCTTTCATAATTGTATTATTTTTGTCACCAGTTAAGTGTCACTTTTAAGAGTGCAACTAACAACTATTTTCTCTGGTTTATTTATTCCTTGAGGTATTTCTGTCACAGCGACAAACTGGGAAACCACCTGTAATGTTATACCCACCTTTCAGTGTCATGGCTATTCAGCCAAGACATGATGTTTGTCTGTCCTAGTTAGCCTGCCTGTGTGCTCCAGTGTGCACTAAATCCTCGATTTATAGGACGCATTCCATGACCTCTGTTAGCAGCCTCAAGGCTTTCCCTCTCTGCTGTTGAGGATTATGATGTGAGTGTAACAGGTCGTTCAACTCTGTAACACGCAAAAAAGGCCTCCATTGTGGTGAGTTTAGCCATGCTGAAAAATGAAAAGTCATGCAGAATGCCGACAATTATCCACAGAAGGGAACTGAAAAGGGACAGCATTTTGTAGACCTGCACTGGGAAACTGGACGCCAGAATAAGAGGTGGCCTCACTGAAGCAACAACTGGCATATGACTTTCCCTCTCCTCAGTTTCACATAAAGACCCCCTCTCAACACCCACAGAAAACAGAGAGTTGGAAAGGTTTCCATGAACCTCTCTCCAGCTCTCCTCAAAAATAACACTAGGCTTGACAGGCCAGAGCTGTTGGAGTGGCAGAGACACAAGAGACACAGAAAGAGGGAAAAAGAATTTGGCAGGAACTTTTTTTTTCTTGGCTCAGCTGAGATCAGAAGTTCACTTTGTGTCTGGGAATGAATTGGATTTAGATTTGTTTCACACAACGAGCCTGCTGATCCTCCTGAGCGGCCGGGATCGGTGACTCAAAAGGGCTGTTGGGTCTCTGTCGAGTCGAAACCCTCACTTGAAGGCTGACTTGAGAAGGTCAGCCCTGTGAGCTCAGGTTACATGGGGGCCATCATTCATTCAACTTCTTGTGTTTCCCTTTTGTGAAGCTTAGTTCCCATCTCCAGGCATAAGTCCTGGATTTCAGCTGCATTATTTTCAAGTTTCTTTGATACTGATGATAGCAATGGGTTGGATTTAAATAGTGCCTTTCATGGATCTTAAAATGCTTTACAGTGAGGAGGGAAGTAACCTCAACCACCATTGTGAAACCCCCACCTGAGTGAAGCATGGCAGCCATTTTGCACCAGAAGGCTCACCACACATCAGCTAAGGGGCAGGGGAAAGGATTTGGTGCTCATATCACTCCCCTGTTACTTTTTTGGCATGCTCTAGTCTTCTTCAGTGAGTCACTTCACAAACGTTCTAGAGTAAAATTCTAGAAAAAAGTTCTCTAGTCTAAAACAAGCAGACCCCGTTTGCTTTCAAAAATCTGCAGATGCCTTAAGGTTCTACAAACAGCAAAAAACTGAAGCATCCCTTGATGAAATCATTAACCCTGCACATTTGTTATGTTATTATCATTGAGTACACATACCAGCAGCAGCAAAGGTTAAAGGTCACAACAATGGGAGATCAGAGGGAGAAATTAGGGGAGAAATAATGTACGACTTTCCAGTTTCAGCCTCTATGAGCCTCCTGTCCTTACCCTTAACAGAAAAAGTAGACATTACACACAGCTGTGTAATACCACAGTAAACAGGTGTGAACAGGGCTAATGAGCTTTTTCTTTGGTAACATGGAGGGTCAGAACCCTGGTGGGAAAGGACAGAATGTTGCCAGGCTTTCCTAAAAACAAAGATGAAGGTGTGGAACATCCGTTAGCCAATGAGAGTACAGAATATCCAACTGGAAGGGTAAAAGGTTTTGAAAAGGGGAGCAATATACTTTAATTAACAATGAAATCTACTGATGGAGCATGGCATAATACAAATGTAATGTATATTAATGTAAAGACTGACACATAAAGACCTAGAAAACAAATAATTCATTTTAGGGTTTGTTATTTTCCTTGAGGGATATCCCTGGAGTGGCACAATACTGGAGATTGCAGACTTCCCAAATAATCAGATATATATATATATAGCACACAGAATTAAATTGATTTAATTCTGTGTGCTATATATTTTCCTATGCTGAGAGAAATATCCAGGTGCTGAAAAAGACAGTAAAGATTATCAAAACTACAAAGGGAGAACAGCCTCTAATTAATGTCTGCTGCATATGTAAATTTTGTCTCCCTTTCTCTTATATTTCAATGCACAGGCTGTGGTATTCATAGTATAGTTTCCTGTAATGCTAAATGCTTGTCGGAGAAGAAATAGTTGACCATAAAGTGTGTTGTGCATGTCAGTTTCTATGGTTCATTTGCAATATTTGCAATACTTCTGGGATGTTGGAAAAACTGATTGCAGCACTATGCAAATAAGCGGGGGTAGAGAAATCATACTATTGCTCAACAACAACAAAAAGATTACAAAGACAAAGACACACAGTGTTTTGTTACACAGGCAGGACAGAGCCAGTGACTGCATCTCAGGCTTTTCAACAAATGACAAAAGTCAGTAGGTGTTTAAACTTACAGCTGTAATTTGGAACTGGCTTTCTGAGCCAGTGTGACACATGCATGTCTACTGTGTGATCTGGCTTCTCAGTGATCTTTTTATGACCTCCAAGCCACGTATTGGCATCCCCTCAAAGCTGATGTTGGTATTGTCACTCCCTTTAAATTTGTATTGTCATCCCATTTACATTTTTACAGCTGGGTATGTACTGAGGAAATTTTGGGTTGAGCACTTTGCCCAAGAGTACAACAGCAATTCCGTAACAACTGTTCAGCAACCTTTCAGTTATGAGCCCTGATCCCCACCACTACACCACACTGCTAATAACCAGCACAGCTTTGAACAGCACAGCAGTGAACAGAAAGAGCTCAAAATGCTTTCAGACTCCAACAGTGTTAAAAATACACCTCAAAAGCAGTCCCCCCCTTTTCCTCACTCCTCTCCCCACCATTTTTCTGTACCAGTCCAATGGTGTCTCTGTGGAGCCTCAGGAAAAGTATGTTGAAAGTATGTTTGTCCCATGTGCCTCTGTGCAATGCTGTGAGGAAAACAGGCATGTGAGACTAATCAAAAATGATGTACTTTGCAGAGGAAGGCCACATGAAATGAATGCATGTACTCAACATGTTTCCAAATTGGATTGTAGCATATGATTTGTATCACACAAGACTTATGGAGAAAATTTTCTACTGTAGAGTCTCTGTACCTGTACCATGTTTGAGCATGAGATCAGCTATCCAAATAAAATGATTTATTTTATAATTAGGTAAGTCATTTCCTGAGGCTGATGGCTGTGGCTTTATTACAAATAATATATATATTTTTTTAAATGGCTGATTCTGGTAATGAAGTAAACCTCCAAGCCACACAAGGAAGTTCTGGCCTGTATACGATGCATGTTCTGAAATCACACACCACCCACTCATATAATCTGCTTATACAAAGAAATACTAGCATTTTCTCCCTTTCTCTTGAGGTGGAGAAAGAGGATTCCTTGTGTGGAGAAACCTTTCCACATTCAGACCCATTAAGAATGACAGCCAGCCATCCTCTCTCAGTAACCAAAGTGCAGAGGCAAAGTAATAATTATTTCTGCCTTTACAGTATAGCCACTTAGCCAGCACTGGCCAGTCCCTCTCCTTGTACGTCACACCAGCTGCACACACAGCAAACATGTCTTTACTAGCCCTTTGGGGGGGGGGGGGGTACCCTCAGTAGGCTTGTGAGAATTCGGTCATGGGGACAACACGTGCCCCATAGTCAACGGTCCAAGACAGCAGGCCACACTTTTGCTAGTCACAGTGCACACAGTGTAAACCAAACCCACACCTAACCCTCACTTACACTGGGCAGTTCACCTGAAAAAACAGGTGATGAAACCAAAACTTTTATCAGTTGTTGTGGTGAATATTTCAAAGGGAAACTCTGCAGCTGGGGAAAAAGACTGTTATTTGGTGGTTCTCATTAACAGGAAATGAACTGATTGATATTCATAGTACAAAGACTGGTAATTATTTTTTTTACAGTTGGTGTACTCCAGGGACTTTAAACAAATGTAGATAATTAGCTCACTTGCTACAATTCTGCCATTATATCCAATCTCTGATCCTAACTCTCTAGATGGATAGTTAGCCACAGCTGGAGATCAACAAATATGTTGCTACTTCTGTTGACTAACTAGGAAGAGTACTCTAAATTGGACAGCCCTGACCAAAGTAACAATACTAAACATTCCATTGCTATGGTAACCATGGATGTTCTGCCCTTGAGGATGCCCACTTCATGAATTTAAGCCTCTAAAGCAATAGCAGTGACAGAACCTTGAATGTTAAACAAGCAGCACTGAATAGAACACTATTCACCTGGACAGTGGGTCATCAGAGAACACATTATTATCACTTGATCATCACCAATTGCGGGAATATCACCCTGCTCTGTAAGCCTGAATACGCCTCAGCCAAAAAGAGGAGAGAGGCATACAGTGATGTGCCATCTGCTGCTCTAGCCAGCAATCTTGGAAGTTATTAATTAACAGGTCTCTAGCTTGGACATGACAATTCAGTATAACAGCACTGAACAACCATCACAACTATCACAACCATCAACTATTTGAACAGATAAACCCATTTGTCATTTTGCATTTCATACCTGTAACTAGTTGCTGAGCTAGTTAGCTAAACCATCAATGTAGCAGTGAGCTGAATGCTTTCTTCAAACATACTGGCAGCCACATTCATTTGTTTCTTCTAAGGAAGCCTGGAATGTTTTTGGCTTGGCTGTTAGCCATGGAACATAATCTTATGCGCCTCTGAGCAGAGTGCAAAGGTCTGTGTTCAAATGCTTTCCGGGGTCCATGGAATGTTAAGTTTCCCACGTACTGTAGAGCACTGGCCTGACCACATTCCATCAGTTGGCTGAAACAGAAAACAGACTGAGATTACCTGCACAAACCACTTAAGCATCACCTTGCTTAGGGCAAATGGAGTTTTGTCACAGTGAAATTCATTGTCTTCTGTCCGTCACCTGCTGTGATAACAGTCACTTTCTGTAGAAGCATTATTCGCTACATTTCACATAAATTTAGCTCACGCTTACTAGGAACAGAGTGTAGAGAAGTAAGTAATAAGACCTCTTTTAACTGTAGCAATTTGGTTAATTAATTGATCTCACTGTTGTTCTTAATCTCATTCTGCATATTGTATTTAATTTGTTTGACTTGATACAATAGATACAAGGACTCTTCAATTTGACTGAAAGCCTTGTTTGTTTGTTTTGTTCCACTTAGACAGTAGTACAATGGCTTTGATCTGTGCAGTCTCCTCCGAATTCATTGTAATTACAGATTCAGACAGTATCAGACTAACATTACTCAGAGTCCCCACTATTGCCATCGTCATTATGGTTTTTGATCGTCTTGCAAACAACTGTCCTTCACTTAATGTTTAACTACAAAGAATGTAAAGAGAAAAAACAGCAGGCAATTGATTAGTGAGGCATTTTCAGAAACAAAGAAGCATTGTGGACTGAAACAAGAGTGTTCTGTCAGAAAGAGAGCAAACAGAATTCTCATCTTTCACTGTGCAGAAAATGGCAGTAAGCATGACTTGAACAACTGGCATCATGTATAGTGAAAGGCTGTTCAATAAGAGCAACATTACCCGTTGCAATGCTTATAGACTTGAGGAAAACATTGTAACATTGCAAACATTGTAGTATATGATTTCTCATGTCCAGTTAAACAGTATACAGGATTGTTGGATTTCAAAATGTTCAGGTAAACTTTCAGACACTTCATCAGTCAGCTGAACTCGAAATATGTTGGTTGACCTACGTCCTGCCTTGGTTTATCTAATGTATCTCTGCTCTGGCTGCTCAATAATAAAACAGACATTAAGTGTGACTTAAAACAAAGAGTCTGCTCTGAAATCGGAAGCAGACTTTGCAAGGTTACAGAGTCTGAGAGCTCCTATGTGTGCAGTCATACAGTGAAGGCGAAAGGAGCGGAGCTGAGGAATTGTGCAACAGGTCGGAAATGTACTGGGTTTTTGTTTCAGCATTTCAGGTTTGCTGTTACTCTGTTAAGAGTACAAAGGGTAATTATTGGAGTGAATAAAACTCCAAAGCATTATGTTGGACATTCATTAGTGCAATGAATTGCTGTATGCATGGTACATCCAAATAAGCATTTAACTACTTATTGTATACTGTATACTTATTGAAAGCCAAAAATTGACTTCTGAACCTCTCTTCCATTTATGTTACGTAGGCTATTACACGCATTGTTACATAGGCATACCTCTTAATAATTTGTTTATCACATCACTACATTGTCTATATATTGAAAATGTGGTTGCTCTATTGCGGGAAACCATTTACGCAAAAGTGTTAATTATTTATCTTTAAAAGTGGAAACACTAGATGGTGTGATTTTGCTGTTTATGTGAAAAGCCTACAGTGTAGCCAAAGATACAAACAGAATAAACTGTGAATGACAGCAATGTTTTGCACTATAATATGTTCCAGATCATTGGCTAAAATGTGAGGCATGTGCCAGTGCTGTTGTCCTCTATTGTGTTTTTTTTTGGGAACTGTAAAAATATTGCATGCTTAAGTAGGTGAGTGATGGTTACCATTGTTTTTTTCTGTAGGTTGAGTCTGAAGATGAGGGTGTGGGTCATCTTTCTCCTGTGCCTGGCTGGCAAGGCCTTGGCCGCTCCGGTAAGAGACATCCTGCCATCAGTTAAGAGGCCAGCAGGGCTCAGAGGGCAGTGAAACTAGATTAGACATGAGCTGGGAAAACACTGACGTCTATTCATAGACCGATAACAGCATTTTGCAGACACAACTCACATAGAGAAAATCAAATGTTTGTCAGTAGGCTTTGGTAAATATCAGAATCAGAATTAGACTTTATTGGCAAATTATGCTTCTACATGTACAAGGAATTTGACTCCGGTTCCTATGACTCCCGTAGTGCTTGCATACAACGTCAGAATGACAACAACAAATGCTAAACAACAGTAGTGTTACAACAAACAACATCAGTAGTTCAGGACACATACATGGAATAAGGATGGAATGAATGAGGTGTATACGAACAGCAATATCACTGTGGCATGATGATTATGCAATTCACATATTTATTTATTCAGTTATTTATTCAGTAATGTCATATTAATTAAGACTGTTGAATTAAAATCTTATTTTAATATGTAATCCAACACACCAAAACATGCCTAATAGTCACATTGTGTTTGTTTTCCAGACTGAAGAGGAGCCAGTTGTTGAGGTGAGAAGGGAAAAATGCTGTTCATTTGCAATATTGTTTCTTGTCCTGAAATCTAAGAGTAATCCACCAGGCAAAATACAAAATGTGGATCCCTTTCAACTGCAAACATAAAAGGAAGCATTAACAATTATGCATTTTTCTACATATGAACACAGATAACAATACCTTTATATTTTAGTCATTAACTTTATTCATCTCAGAGTCATGAAGCAGTTCAAGCACAGATGTGGATGAGAGTCAAAATGGCAAAAATGGAGATATGAGGCATTCTCATGACATTGGGAAGATTCAGTGTAAAAAAATCCTGTCCTGCCTGTACCCATGTGCCAGGAGACAGAGGTGGGAGCTAACCCGGTCCAGGTAGAGACTGGAGAGTTTGATGAGGCCATTGAGGTGGAGGAAGAGCTTGTCACAGAAACCGAGAGTGAGTAGCAGTGTCTTTTTTGCATCATCATCATTTTTTGTTCTTCCCTATGTCACATGCCATCTTTTGTGTTCTGCATGAGATGACTCTAATAAAGTTGCTTTGCTACATCTTACACCAAAAATCCACCCAGGCTTCAAACACCATAGATGATATTATTGTCACGTGCCTCAACTTGATTAATCAAATGAGGAAAAGTATCCAATATATTTGAACATGCGCTTTAGCTACCTTAAACTCACAGCATGGCATATTATACTTCACACAGCATGAAAATTTCAGTCAGTTGATTCATTTAAGATGTGTAAGAATAGTGACAAAAATGTGCATGGTAAAGCCATACAGCTATATTGCAGGTTGACTGAATCTAGGTCTAAGCGCGGCTCTAGAAGACCCTCTGCTTGAGACTGTTCATTGGCAACAGATATTTGAAATTGATGTAATTTGGGTTTCATTTTTTTCTCGAGTATTCTAGTTGTCAGCCTCCAGGAACATCTACTGTGCTAAACATCTGAGGAAACTGTGAGGGGAAACTATGTGTGGGCAGCACAGACAGACCAAAGATTTTGACTGCATGGGTCTCAAAACACACAGCTTTAATTATCTATTCCGTCTTGCTAAGCATTACTTGCTCCAGTTTGGCCACAAGCTTTTCTCGAGGGGCAAACATAAATACTTGTAATAACAGTTTTTTCATTGGACTTTGACATGGGTGGAGAATGTATTAAGCTACAGTTGAAGTGAAAGGACACAGAGCGGTTACATGTGTGCATTCAAAGCTTAGATTCTGCACAGTTTTTGAAGGTTAAAATGACATTGTGTGGGAAGGCATGGCTTATTTTGCTTGTCCTCTTATAGACCCCTGCCTGAACCACCACTGCAAGAAGGGCAAGGTGTGTGAGGTTGATGACAGCAACACCCCCATGTGTGTGTGCCAGGATCCCTCTACCTGCCCCTCCTCTGTGGGAGAGTTTGAGCATGTAAGTATCCTAGCAACCACGGATGAAGCATGTTTCATAATGCGAATGGTATAGAGCGTTCCACCCTTCCCTTGGGCAACCATTCACCATAGATTCAGCTCTGCTGGAGGAACTGATCTTGGAATACATTATCTTTGGTCTGTTGAGTGGCGTAATTCACTGCTGCTATATAGCTGTCTCACCTTGTATCATGTATCTGTATCTGTAGTTATTCTAAATTCAGAATCCCTCCCTCTCTCTGTATGCCTTTTTGTGCAGGTGTGTGGCACAGACAACAAGACCTACGACTCCTCTTGCCACTTCTTTGCCACAAAGTGCACCCTGGAGGGAACCAAGAAGGGCCGCAAACTGCACCTGGACTACATCGGTCCCTGCAAATGTGAGTAGAGTCTACCTCAGGCAGTGGAGTCTACACTGCATGGATCATGGAGGTTTGTTGAAGAAGAGAAAACAACGATAACACCCTTGCCACAATATTGTCACCACCCAGAGCCTCTCATTGTCTGGTGTGTGATAGCCCGTCTTTCTTTGGTTGGTTGTTTGCTGGACATTTTTTCCTGTGAAAATTTACACTGGCTCATTGTTGGTCCAATTTAGCTTAATGACCAGCTCAGAACCTCTTACATCTTCTCATATTGCCTCATAACTATCACTCTTTGTTCTTGGCCAGTTATTGGTTATTGGTTCTCCCATATCTGTATGATCCAGTAACACTGAGCATGGAGTAAAAGCCCCACACAAACATTGATCTGGGTGGAGCTACTTGAGGTATCTCTGCTCTGAGAAAACTACCCTCTGTCTAAACCCATAAGCCACCACTGCGGGGGAGAAATGCACACATATTTGCTAAGTAGGGGTGAGAAAACATTGACCAAAAGGTTGAGGTTACCTCCTCTGTCCTCCTTTGACCCTTCTTTGAAAGCCAAACCTCCCCTTCACACTGGTCCTCTCCACACAGAGTGGACACAGAAAATATTACCGTCTGATGGCTTAGCCACGTACATCTACATTACATGCACCTTTTACGTGTTGAAGTCATTCTTTTGAACAGGATTATATGCAAAGAGTGCTGTTTTTCCTTTTCATTTCATTTACCTTCATCTTTCATCTCCACCAATGAGATCTTGTCACTTTTAGGGTGTGTCTATTTTAGTAACCTTCACCACTGTAATTCACATTCAAGCACTGCTAAGAAGTTACAAGGGAGTCATGAAACCAAATGTTAGACTATGACAAAGAAAACAAACCCTCCTGCAAATGTGGGTAACCACTGCCTCAGGCAGTGGTGCAACCACTCCGCAAACCCTAACAAAGAAAGACAATCCCTTCTTTAAAAGCTTCATCTCCTGGGAGTAACAGTGCTTTGTCAGCCATTCAGAGAAGTTGTAGCCTTGAGGTGTGGCTATGTGGCCCAGTCTCTCACTGCACCTGGATCAAAGACTTTTTTCTTAATTTTTAAAGCACCTGGCAAAAACAGCATGAAAAACAGGAAGAACATTAAAAGAGTCTATAAAAAAACAAACAACCCCCGAAAACCTAAACAGTCATCATACACTCCTTACACATTTTGTAAATGCAGTGAATATGCCAGAATTTAAAAATGAGTGCATATATTGTATATCATAATGATAAATTTAGTGATCGATCAATTTATTAGTTATGTCATTCAATCAACAATATATATGATGATAACAAAATATGTAGTCCTGCATTATATAACTGATTTATGATATTGTGACTGGAAAAGATGCATCTGAGTTTGAATGAGATTTTTTTTTTGTAAGGGTTTCAGATCAGTTGTCATGATCATAGCAGAATAATTTTATTTGCTGTCCCAATAGCCACTACGTGTCCGGTACCTGTGTCTCATGCGCCCCTGTCTCTCCCTGTGCTGTTTTCGGGCCAGACATTGCCCCCTGTGTGGACAGCGAGCTGAACGAGTTCCCCCTGCGCATGAGGGACTGGCTGAAGAACGTTCTGGTGACCCTGTACGAGCGTGACGAGGACCACAACCTGCTGACTGAGAAGCAGAAGCTCAGGGTGAGTACTCAGAGCCCCCTTTCCTCTGGGGAAACCCTGCCTCTGTTCCCTCCTCAGACTGTAACCTTCTTTTACAGGTGTGAAGGTGTGTAGAGTATGTAGCTCATTGCGAAGACTGAGGAATGAGGCTGTAGATACAGGGAGTGGAAAACGAAATCTGGAACTGAACAAGCTTCTCAAAGGGAGGGGCAGCAAAACAGTGCTCCTCCCTAGGGATGTTTTGGAACAAAAACGTTAACCTAGCAAAGCAGGAGCCCCTCAAACCCAAAGACCTTATGAGCTCCCAGCAACACACTTCTACCACCCATATGTAGCAGTCTGTAACCTGATCTCCGTGAGCTCGCACAGAACGAGAGGGGAAACCTAACCACGTCCCCCCAGGGTGTCAGCTGGCTGACTGATGGGATCTCACTGCCATTATGAAGCACCGACAGCTAGAAATGGCTCTGTGTAGGGTTGCTCTTACCTATAGCTGTATTCACATAGCAGGGAATGAAGGAGACATACTGCTTCTGAAAAGAAAAGAATAGTTAGCCAGTGGATTACCATTAGCATACCATATGTTTACAAACAGTCCTTTGTTAAACAGAAGTAACTTTCTTTTCAACTGGAGATTGGATAAAAGACATAAAAAGAAGTAAAACTTACTGCAGTTACAGGTATGCAGAGAAGCACTCCTGCTTGGTCTATCAATAGCCATCAGCAAAAACATAGTGTTTTCCACAATAATTAATAACTTCAGTACAAAACAGGTAGCTGAAAAAGTAGTGAATTGTAGCAGGTGCTGTTTAGGCAAATAGATCCCTTGTAATTGAATTGCAAATTGCAATAGATAAGATCCCCCACCAACTCATTATGACACAAACAGCACCAATGGCCATTTTATCTGAAGTAACAGACAAAATTACCAAATTGTTCCTGTAAAAGGAGACCACCTGTTGTTTGGGGCACCATAAAAGACCTTGTTACTAAAAGACTCTACTCAATGGTCTTCTGTCCCTTTCAGGCAGGATTTATTCAAATATTTTAGCAGTAGGTTTTTAGCACTCACATACTTTGAATAATGATCTAACAATGACATTTTATGCCTTTGTTATAATCGTAAAAATAAAGGAAATTATGATGTGTACGTGCTGTAAAAAGTCTTGCAAATTCAGATGAAAGGTGTGAAGCAGGTACATTATTAATACTGTTAGTCACAATAATGTCATTTTTTTGTTTAGTCCTTATCAAATCATAATTTGTAATCTCAGTGTAAGCCATTCATTCATGCTGACTTTAAAAATTAAACCACTGCATATAAATACATTCTAAGCAGTGCTAGTCTTCCTCGACACAGTAAGTGGTCTTATCCAGAGTACAATTGTATTCAGAGTGTAAAAACTGTGTCATGGTATTGATTTGTTTTCCAAGGTAGATGCATATTTTCTAAGACCCTGGCACAGAAACAGGTTGCATGACGACATCTTATCTGTGGTTAGCAGTGCAGTGTAGTGTGGCACAGAAGGTCAGAACCGGGGTCATAATCCAAAAAAAATCTTTATGGTATGAATCCTACATGGGGAAATGCTATTTTAGCCTCAGGCTAGGTGCTTACCCCAAACTATCTCAGTAAATAACAGGCTGTATAAATAAATTGTATGTAAAAAAGTCTCTCTACATGAGAAGAGTCTGCTGAGATAATATAATGCAATGTGATGTAATGTTCTAAAGCGTGTGTCACATGTACCTGGCCTTCACAGGTGAAGAAGATCTACGAGAACGAGAAGAGGCTGCACGCTGGTGACCACTCCCTGGACCTGCTGGCCCACGACTTTGAGAAGAACTACAACATGTACATCTTCCCCGTGCATTGGCAGTTTGGCCAGCTCGACCAGCACCCCATCGATGGGTATGTGGCCTGTGGCTCCGCCTCCTTTTCCTCACCACAGTGACTCACAATGTCAGAGGAAATCCTCCACACAGAATTTGTTGGTGATGTAATTGCTCTAGGTGTTCATATATATATATATATATATATATATATATATATATATATATATATATATACACACACACACACACACACACACACACACACACACACACACACACACACACATATATATTCTTAACCGTTGTTAAGTTCCTATACTATGGTAACCTGGGTGTCAGACCACCACAGGCTGGTGCTGGGTGGTATGATGGTACCGTTCTATGACACTACAGCCAGACTGATTTAGGCACAGCTGTGTGACTTTGTGACTTGTGACTCCAAGGCTGTCAACAGTAAACATGAGGTGTGATTTCTGGAAAGGAGTAATGAGACCTGTGTAAACCTCCCCAAGGGCCACTTAAAAAACAGAAGAAACTGACCATAATGGTGACCACCTGATCTAACTCCATCTGTGTGTGTGTTTTTTATGCGTGCGCTTCCATGTGCGTGTATGTGTGCATATGTGTGCGCATATGTGTGCGTATGTGTGCGCATATGTGTGTGTATGTGTGCATGTGTGTATTGCGTATGCCTGTGTGTTACAGGTATCTGTCCCACACTGAGTTGGCTCCCCTGCGTGCCCCCCTCATTCCCATGGAGCACTGCACCACCCGCTTCTTTGAGCAGTGTGATGCCGACAACGACAAGTACATTGCCCTGGAGGAGTGGGCCGACTGCTTCGGCATCAAAGAGCGTGAGTGGCCACGAGAGTGAAGAGCAGCATTGACTTGGGCATGCTGATCTTTAGATCAGCGACAGCTCCATTTTCACTGCCAACAGTAGGCTCAAAAACAAACACTAATAGCACGAGAAGAAAAAGGGTGCCAAAATAAAATGGTTATCTTGCTGCAAATCCTTTCTCACAATGTGATTTTCTTTTGTCTTGCAGAGGATGTGGACAAGGACCTTGTCATCTAGACTCAGCAGCAGCTCTGTGTTTACTGATGTGGAATAGGTGTGAACTCCTAGATTAAAAAAGACAAAATAACGGTGCTAAACTCCTTATTGACTTAAATATACCACTAAAAAATTATAAAAGATGTGCACACTTTAAATTAACATTCACAAAAACAGATCAAAGGAGCATCTAGTCCTTTTTATTTTGTTTGTTAATTAGATTCTTTTTTTCAAGCTGAAATGTAATGTAGCACCAGTTTACTGTATAGAGAAAGACTGCTTAGTAACATAGCTGGTTGTGCTGTTGGACCATGTATGTTGGGAACAGATATGAGATGAATTATTGACAATACCCAAATTATTGAACAATTATACAGTTATTGAATACAAAAATACTGTGATTTTTTCCATAATCTGGATTGAATTTGATTTCAAATTGATGTTCACATGAAAAAATGTAAAACAAAAATAGTTTCCAAATAAATGTATTTTTTTGCTTCCTTTTATAATTTTTTATTATTTTTTCAGTACTTGGTGGTGGGTTCATTTCTTTCAGTTTTTTATTTTTATTTTCAGTTTGATCCCTAATTTCATGTGTCATAAGGTTTGTTGTGTTTAATGTCTTATTGTTCATAGAATGGCAAAACGTTGAGTGTTTTGAAATTTAAAACAATAAAGTATTCTTTCAATAATAAGAGGACAGAATCTCGCAGGTTGAGAGCTTTTCTACCTCACATGTTCAGTCATTTTGATTTTGCCACAGTGTGAGCATTCTAGGAGAGTCTTTACATTAATAAAAGCTATTAAATGACCAACCTCCTTTGCATGCATTTTAAATCTGATCCTTGTCCTTTCTTCCTGCTCCATAGCAAAAAAGTCTTAGATAATCTGTAATATGTGGAAACTGAAGTGTTACATTCTTCAGATAAAGTTAGATGGCCTTAAAATAGCTTCACATGTTAACAAGCACCTAGAGGAACTGCTCTGATTTCTGGCTGATTGAAGAGTCCCACAACTGTTTTTATTTTGACTATACATGCACATTTTTAATTAACCAGCAGATTCATATTGCTTGCATCTTAGTCATGTGAGAAAACTTTCACCCTTTAGGACATGCAAAATGGTATGTACATTGTGACTGTTGATAGCTTGTGTAGAGAGAGGGAAGGTATTGAGACGGCATGTGTTTTCAGTTTGCAGGACATCTGGCAGACTGTTGTCTCTGCATGTGTTGATTTTACAGGGACTGGAGTTTTTGATTAGATGTATAAACTGATCGATTTATGAACTGAAGTCTTGCATGAGTCTGCTGATGTCCACAACCAAATAACATAGTTATAATTCACCTGGCAGCACACTGAACAATGTATGTTATGCGAGAAATGACACAATGAATTATCAAAATTCTCTGAACGAACGCACATGCGCATCTCAATGTTATTCTGCATATGAAACATCCCACGACATTGAAATCTGTCTCAAATTGTCTTTCCTACTTGAAATCATACACTAACTCCTCCAGATTTTAAGTTGAAAGCCTCAAACATCCCAAAGTTATATCAAGCTTGTTTAGTAATGCTTCCAAATTGTGCTGTATGTGATATGCTGTACATACATTTTAATGGTTTTTTTTTCCTATAAGCTTTTAAAGGCATTTTTTCCATTTAGAGACAATGGTGTAACTTCCAAAGACAAGTCAAATCACAATTGCCTGTCCATTCCCTAAGTAACCAAACAATCTTTGACAGTTTGAAAAGCCTGCCAGGTGTTGTCCTCCTCTAATTATCTAGTTGTTTACATAACAACATAAGGATTTGCAAAGAGAAGCAAGAACAGGCCGTCTGGTTTGTCTGGGGACCATGCACTGTCAGGCCAAATAATTCTGGGCAGCATGGTAACAATCACTTAACTGGCAATGGAGGTCTTGTAATTAACATTTATTTGCCAGCTCCGGGGGCTCTGGGTCCAGCTCAACTTGAGACTGAGGCAGTGACACTGCACTTTGGCTGTCCTTCTCCAAAACAGAACTGATGAAGATATCGATGCCATTGTTATGTGAACGTATGCACCAGTCTCTCCTCTTTGCTCAGATCCTGCAGGTTCGTCGTCACCTGGGTTACAAGGGGAATGACACACGGCAGTTCATTTACCAGCGCATTGTAGCTTGTACATTGTACGTCTGTGTATTTGCAGACGATTCAAAGTCTTCCTCTTAACAATGACCTCATACTACCGAAACTGTAAGGCACTTACATTCAAAATAGCCCTGGAGCTAACCCTAGTCGTTTTAGGCAAATTCTTTTGCAGACCAACTTTGAGTATATGACTCAATTTCTGTCGCTAGTAGAAAGGATAATCTAATCTGCTAAAATGGAAAACCTAACAGGCGTCATGGAGCAAGAATGTTTTGGGTATTTGTGGATTCCTGGCTGTAACCGCGGACGCCAGAGACGCCACTTTAGTCTGCCGCGTTCGGGTCGCCGAGTTACCAGCTGCGCCTGTTCATCCTGGAGCTCAGGCCAAACAGTCAAAGACAAGGGAGCTACAGCTGTTGAAACAGGCAGCGGCTCTACCCCTGCCATAAAGAGGGGGAGTGGGGGGGCTGCCCTAACATTCCTCCTCTAAACAAAGAGAGAGAAAACAGCCCACCGAAAATATATGTGCCTTTCAAACGTACCGCAAACTGCTGCGACCGAAACATTTGTTTATTTTCGAGAGTTGAAAAGTTTATGAAATTGCAATGTGCATACGAATCAGTACACCAAGATTTATTTGCTTTATCGCTGTTTATCGCTTATTTGCTGTTGCATTGTCACAAATGACGCTGTACAGCGAATGCTCTTCGAAGAGAACCAGGAGCCCCGGAGCCAGTTGGAGAAAAACAGTTCTCTGTATCCTCTGAGTCAGGAAAATAGCGCTGGGGGAATCCTCCAAATAAAATAAAATAAAATAAAATAGCAAAGAATGAAATAAAACAAACAATGGAATTGAAACACGGAGATGTACTTTCATTAAGAAAAATCTAAATTCATCGTCTGTGTAGGTTGGCTTTGTTTATTTAGGGGCCTTTCGACAGCTTTCTTTGTGTTTCATATAATGACAAATTTCCTTTTATATATTACCAGCCTTCAAAAGGACACGCACCCTCTATGAACCCCTTATCTGTTTATATACTGACCTCTTCTGATTTCAGATGTGCCATCGCAATCAAATAAGGCAATACATAATAAAAACACTTATTCCTACCCATCAGGAAAATCAATCAAGTTTGTATCTTTAACAGCATAAGGCTGCTGAAAATACGTAACAACATTACCACTTCGTATATGCACTGTACACATCAAACCTATTGAATCATGTATGTATGTATATACCGTATGACTGAAGACATTTTCTGGTATATGTGTAAAATACATAAATAAATATTGTGATTAGTAACAAATCCAATCGTTATAAATTTAAATGGATTTTTAAAATCTTCTCATGTATGAAGACTGTGGATACGCTGAGGTGCTGATAATATTTTGCCAAAAAAGTAAAATAAACAATATCCGTAGGTCATCCTGTTTTCGTATGGAGAATGTCTCCCTCTAGTGGCAATCACGTCAAACAGCACGGCTCTACGCTTGGAATTTGATTGGAGACTGGGGGAAATTTCTGGAAAGGAGCGCATAGCTGTAATCATTTGCAGTGAGATTGTGATTATAAATGCATCCTAAATTTACCAGCGACAGAATTTTTCAAAGGGAAACCTCATTATGTGAATGTTTATTTAAAGATCACAATGTGCTGATGTGAAGCATCCCTCTCAAATTTTGGAGTTAAAATGTGTAGAGTGTATATCAATGTCTGTGTTGAAAAAGTTTCTTTTTTTTTTTTTAAAGAGGACAGAAGAGGAGACAGACTCAGACACACCCTTTTCACACCCTAAGATTCAGACCATCCAAAAGCCTTCAGAGAATCTTGCTCATCTGTCGTAGGTCCATAAGAGCTATGGGATTGGAGGAGCTGCAGTGATTCCTCATCACGTGATCACAGCATGTGAACTTCTGTTCTACAGCAAAGACTGCAGGAAAAAAAAAAATTATTAGAAAGGACGCCAGGAAGTAGCTAGGTAGGAGAAGCCAACAGTCTAAGGCATTTTTTGTTTGTTTACCTGGTTTGTTAATCATTCCGGTGGGCTGGAAGATGTCCTGAGGATGCCAAGCCCCACCCCTTACTGCACCAGGGCAACTGCTTTGTAAGACTCACAAGCAAGGCCTTACTGTGAGGGATGACTATGTGCATTTTTTTTTGTGAACCACAACCCCTCCCTCACAAATACAGACTTTAGGCTCTGCAGCATTGTTACATAATGAAGCCTTTTGCCTCACTCATATAGTTAGTAAGCTTAACACTGTGACATGAAATGATTTCCATGCTGCCAGCATGAGGTGGACAGTGCAAACACATCTTGTGTTTCACTTTTTGTGTCCATGACACGATGCCCAGATACCAGGCTCAAATCTTCTTCTTTGCCTTCTCCTCCATTTCAGTTTTTCCAACCATTACGTGGATAATCCTCCAGTGCCCTAATATGACTTCTCACCACAGGTTCATCACAGGTTAGGGTAGCTGAGACTACATCATAATTAGCCAATAGCAACATGGGTTCATGACAGCCAGCTGAAAGTCAAAGACACAGTGAGCACCGTTTTCTGTTTGGAAATTCAGCCATCTTGGATGTAAATCCAAGACAAATTCAGCCACCTCTACATGTTAGACAAGTCCATTGACAAATCCTCAGAATTTTCAAGACCAGACTTGATACAGTGCTACATACATTCCAGACTATAGAGAAAATAATGAGCTGAGATGGACTGGACAGCCCAATCTCAATCTTTAACTTATGTTCTTATTTATTCATATGAGTATGGCTGTTGGTCTCACTTATGTGGTTAGGCTTTTGCATTCTCTTGAGAGTAGACAGTACATTGATTTTCTGCCTGAGGTCAATCAAGCTTGTAACCAGCCTGCCTGATCTGATTGTTTTTATTTGTAAAGTAAAGCCAGGATTCAGTCAACATTTGTCCTGAAATTTAACAACTTGAATTGTCTAAAAAGTATTACTGCATCAATGCAAAATCAGTTCTTTTTATTTATTCTGGTGATTGCTGTACTAGTCAGATTTTGTGAGGAATAAAAACAATGCTTGAATTTAAATTGTGAGCCCAAGATAAGGCCAAATGTTGATTAAATCTGCTCTTAAACTGATGTCATTGAATGACCAGGACAAAGAGTTTATGAAATGCATGTTTAACCTTTATTGTTAGCTTGCTTGCTAGCTAGGTATGTTAGCTAGGCAGCTAATGGAAAAAAATACACAGAGCTTTTTTTTTTTAGCTAATCTCAACCAAAAGCTACACAAAACAATTAGCCATCTGAAGTCAGTATCTATTATCCAGTTATATATAAATGTGTCCTTATCTATACTTCATCATACTCACAAAAAGGGTGTCCTTGCGTTCATCACAATATGCTGTGTGCATGTGTATGTGCAGATCGATAGCCCCTCTTCTCTCCACCAAGTGTTTTTATTTGGATTCAAACATTCTTATATAAGCATTTGTATCTATTTCCACAGTCTCATTTACAAGGTTTTTTTTAGTTTTTAAATATTTTGAGCATTGGCAAAATGGAGTAAGATACACATATTACTCATTGCTTTACTCACTATCTATTTCACATGAAAAATGGTACATTATGTTTTTGATTACACAGGAATTTTTTTATCTCAAATGTTGTTTTTTCAGTATTTTGTATCCTTACAAAAAAATTAAGCATTTACATTATATACAGGTTGTGAAGCAACTTATCTTTTCAAGAGTTAAGCTCAGTGATGCTGCAGCATCTAACACCGGATGCATTGTGCAAATTTGTGATGAGACACTGAAAGACAAAAAGAAATAAATGCATGCCTTGCAAATTCTGAGTGGTAATTTGTGTACATTAGCAGCGGATCCCCAAACTCATGTAACACATTATGAACAGATATGGAAGGAAATTTGAATCAGTTGTCTTAAAAGTGATTTTTAGATTATTTAAAGTTGAAGAATTTTCTAGTTTTGCCAAAGTTGTGGGAGTACAAAACTATAAGCTTATCTTTCCATACATGTGACATTCTTCAGCATTTCTTTAAAGGAAGACTTGTAACCATTGACAACATTGGAATAGGCAAGTTATTCTGCCACCAAGTGCCACAAATTGTAACTGCAGGTGGAAAAAAAACTCCAGCAGTCAATCTTGGGAACAAGTGCTTTGAAAGTAAAATTGAAATCAGAATATTCTTCTATGGATTTCAATTGCTACAGAGTTAATCATTTCATGGATAGATCTCAGCTCATAACATTTGATTGTAATGAGCCTATGTATTCAATAACATTGCAAAAATGTACTTACTGTTGGTGATTTATAATTTTATATAACTGAATTGCAATTTCAGATTTTACCCATTATCAGCATATTGAAAACCAATCCTCATAACAGTGATAAATAAGTTTGCTACAAACCTATAGCATGGTGGCATGGTTACATATATAGGTAAACACTAGTAAGGGTAAGGGATGGATAATATCAATGAAATGACAGCATTTAAACACAGATGTCAGATGATAACTTGAACTTGTGCATAATATTCCCAAACTGTGTGTGTATGTGTGTGAGTTAAACTTGTGCATAATATTGCCAAACCATCTGTGTGTGTACGTGTGTGTATGAACACACATTGCTTTCATGAAGCTCCTGCATCACCACTTGAATGCACAGACATTAGCTCCCTTCAGCTGGGTGGTGCTGTAGAGCTAAGGAAAAGTTGCATAAATTCACTATTTACATCATAATCATCTTACAACCCTTTCTGATATCTCCTATCAATATAGTAACGTTAAAGTAGTTACACTGCATAACATAGGCTATAAGAAAGAATACAGCATA
Source organism: Megalops atlanticus (assembly GCA_019176425.1). Lineage (NCBI taxonomy): Eukaryota > Metazoa > Chordata > Actinopteri > Elopiformes > Megalopidae > Megalops > Megalops atlanticus. The sequence continues at coordinate 21,236,459 of CM032877.1, read as the reverse complement.
AAAATACTCTTCTGTAACTGTATCAATATACACCAGAAAAGAAGTCAAGAAAAAAGTATTTTTGCCTCATTTCCAAACAGAAATATAAAACAGAATACAGATCTATTTAGCACTTCTGGGGCACAATTCAATCAGTCACCAACAAATCAATATATTTTGAAGACAGCTTGGAAAACTTTACAAGAGATAAGCAATTAATGAGTCAAGTAATAATCTCATTTAATATTATGTGCATACATGAAAAAGAAACAATTGCTTTTCCTGCATTCCACAGATTCAGCCCTCCTCTCTCTGTGACTTGTGGCAAACATCTCATATGAGGCATGTTTTCAATTGTACTGCAGAACAGGAAGTACACAGCACATTTGTACCCAAATTGTATTTTTATAAGATATTACATCCTTAAAATGTATTGCCCTACATAAGAGATTTGCAATTAAAGTCAATTTTAAAAAAGTAAAATGGCCATGTGTGCTACAAACTCAACATACACCATAGCAGTAATACACAAATTATCGAGTATTATATTCCTAACACACTATGTTGTATACTGTTCAGTGCTTCAGTGCTATATAGTATGAGGTCACTGTCAAAAGGAATTTAAACACACATTCAAGTTCGTCTTTGCAAGTGTGTCATCATTTACTCTCCAGCACAAGGTAACAGCATGGATGTAGGCAATCATAGAGTGATTAGGATTTTTCTTTTTTTTATTCTATACAAACTCTTAATTACATCGCTGGGTCAATTATTGCACTAAATTAATAAGGGTGGCCACGTGCACTGTATGAAATATGGATCACCTCCAGCATGAGGTCACCTGTGTTAATTCAGAGTAAAAATGCATCTGATATTGTGATTAAGAGCTGAGATGGAAGAAAAAGCAGAAACATCTCCAGCCCTCCATTTGCTACCCCTTTTTATGTCCAACATTCGTGGATATTTGTATAATAATGCAATGGAATGAAAAAGCGGCATGAGAAAGGATCAGATTATCAGATGCTACGAATTTCCTCTCTGCAGTGCTGCCCGTGCTTGGCAGTAACAGTGGAAACTAAGTTTGGCTTTGTTCGCATTATGTTGGCACTGTATTTTTCACACTCTGGCTAATCACAGAGTTAAGCTTGGACTTTACTTTTGGAGGAGTTCTCCTTTTGAGTTATGAATGCATCAGCAGAAAGTTACAAGGGCTTGTATGGTTACATATCTACACTGGGTAGAACATTTCATCCCATAACAACTAACTTGCAGAATACGAAAACTATGTGCCCATAGTTGTACATTGCTAAAACATTCTTGCAGAAGCCTTTATTTAAAGACAGAAACATTCTTTTTTATCATACGGATAGTCAGCATCCTTTTTCTGAAACTTTACTTTTCAGTTTTCAAAATTCACCTAATAATAGTTAGAAAAATATCCCATCCTCTTTCAGACACCCTGGGGGACTGTTATTTTCCTCTGAATTCTGGGTAATCACAGCAGAAAAACTGAGTGATTTCTTGATAATGTGGAAAGGTGTGCACTGTTTTTGATGCACCAAGCAGGCTGATTCCATTCCCTTGTAGATGGGGGCTTCACACATACCCAGAAAGCTCACATTAATCAAATGACAAATAATTAACTAAACAGTAATTAAATAAAAACCTGCACTATTTAAACCTGACCTTTTCCCACTGGAGAAGGTTTGCAGAAAAATGAATTGATTGGTCTGTTTTAGAGGAGATGACAGAGACTTACACTCCTGTTGGTTCTTGCTCCAAATTAGCATACCTCACCTCAGAGAGGTAGCTGATGGGTTGCCGTAGGATCTCCTCACATTTCTGCCCACTGTCCTTTGCTCAAACACATCTGAATTCACTCCCAAATAAAAGTCCCGAATCTCAGGACAGTGACATCTTCTCTGAACAAAGTCCTCTGTGACTTTCTAAGAACATTGGAGGGATAAAGCCCTTATGTAAAAGTATAGAGGAATAACACAAGGGCAGGTAGGTGGAGGGTAGCAAGTAACTAACGATCCAAAAAAGAAACAGAAGCAAAAATAAAATGAAAGAGAGAAAGACAAATAGAAAAAAGCCTTCAAAAAATGCTAGCTCTTTAAAATATTTCACCATATTTCATTTGCTTTTGCTCAGATAAATTACAATGTCCATTACCATGTCCAAACAGATCAGCAGATATGCAGACAGACAGATGGGTAAATAGGTACAGTTAAATATGTTAATTTAAAAAGGAAAACCATTGATGGGCATCTTTAACCTAATCTTAACCTAAATGCCCTCAGGAAACTATCTGGCCGTGGAACACTGCCTTGCAGGTCACCATGTGACCTTTGGCTGTCCTGGACAGGAGCACACGCAGTCAGGAAAACAGGAGCTGATGCTGGCTCTCTGAGTCTTAGAAAGAGATGAGGGGGCAATAGAGGTGGGGAGGGTGCATATGCGCACACCCATCCCCAGTCAGTGACTTATGGTTTCCACGGTTTCCTTCCTTTTTTCACCATCTGGATCCGTAATTGGTGAGGGGAGGTTTCACTCAAAGTTCACTCAGCATTCACTTGCACCTGCACTCATTTGGTCTTCCCCGACGTGCTGGAGTGTCTGTCTGATTTCTCCGTCTTTTCTGCCCTCTCTGCCCTCTCTGCCTTCTCCACCTTCTCCGCCTTCTCTGCTTTCTCCACCTTCTCCGCCTTCCCTGCCTTCTCTGCCTTCTCTGCCTTTTTCGGTTTCTCGCTCTCTTCTGGTGCCTCGCCTCGGTCTGATTTCTCTGCCTTTTCGGACTTGTCGCCATCCCTCCGTGTGCCTTCATCGGTAGAGGAAGTGGTGGCCTGGGGTTTCCCCCATTTAGCGATCTCCTCATGCTCTGCTATGCTGGCTGTGATGCTTGAGACCCACGTCTTCAGGTCCTCCTGAAAGCAGCATGAGAAAGAAAGAGAGAACGAGAGAGAGGGAGAGGAAGAGGGGCAGAGAGAGGAGGGGAGAGTGACAGACAGACAGAGAGAGACAGGCAGAGAGAGAGAGAGAGAGAGAGACAGGTAGAGAGAGAGAGAAAGAGAGACAAGGAGTGAGACATATGCAACAAGAGGAGAAAGAGACAGAGAGAGAGAGGCCTTGTGAGACTTCATCTACAGCTGTGTACAAAACCACCATCAGCGTATTCATCCTTCAAAGCAGGAAGCTCTGGGGAAAGCACAAGCAGAAGACGTGACAGGGGGAGACACTAACATTAAAAAGCCATGAAAATTGTATTTAAAAGTTTGAATTCTCACCTCATCCTTTGCATGGAAAAGAAACTCATTCCCCTCTGTTGTTCTAAAGGAAGAGAAAGGGAAAATGCTCCATTGTCACGTCATCTTTTCAGAAAAAAAAACATTTCTGTATTCATCACCATTTACTGTGGAGTGATAATACTGTGCTATCTGCATTTTAACCTCTTTAGATTACTCCATGTCAGTCCTTCAAAAAACTCAATTCCTCTTAACACGTGGTTTCATAGCAGTCTTATAATGGCAGTAACACCTGCATGTGTCGAAATGTAACCTACCATTTTGGAGGTGCTGTCACTTTAATTAGGTATACAAGGGATGTCAATGGAAAATCCCAGTCTGAGCCATTCCAGGTTTGACAAGAGGCTACTAGAGGCTAACTGGTGTGCTTCTGGTGAGACCTGGAATGGCTCAAACCACTAAGTGCTGGCAGCACTACTTCCCCCTCTGGGATGGGAGGACTGGATCCTCTATTTAAACTAAGCACAGTTATAAGCATGAGGGTCATGTGATCACAGCACTATGTTTGGAACTGATGCTTGTTCATGTGTGGTTAGTGGTGTCCTGTCTGTGCAACTTTCCATCCCCCCTCATTGAACTCTGCAAGTCGTTCTGGATAAGAGCATCTGCAGAATGACCATAATGTACAGTAATGTAATGTAGTTTTCCAAAGACACCAGACAAGGACCTCAACAGTCTTGAAATGTTGTCCTGTTTTGTTGATCAAAAGCTTTTGGGGGCATGAAACAGTGTGTGGGCACCCAGGTCTCTTTTGCTTCCTATCTTCATGCCCAGTGCCCGTGAGCAAAGCTCTATTGAATGCGAGTGCATGTCATTTCCCTCCAAAAAGAGCACACAACAGAGCAGCGAAACTCACTTGAGGGTGAAGACGTTCTTCTTCTTCTTGTAGCCATTGGTGACGTCGCAGGTGCAGCTGCTCAGGTTGAGCAGCGGCTCGCTGTTGTAAGGTGTTGCGGTGTTCTTGGCGTCCTTGTAGAAGCCAAGCTCCCCCTTGGACAGCACGCAGTACAGGTTCACCCAGGACCTGCTGCGGGGAGAGAGAGATGCAGGCGCTGTAACCGCGGCACACCTCCAGACCCCATCTGTATACTGTACTCACCTGGCCGCAGATGTGAGGATGAGCCCGCACCGGTCGTATGAAAATGGACAGTCAGACAGACAGTTAATACGAGAATCACGCGACGAAGGCTAATGTGGCTTACCTTCGTGGAGAGGAAGGGAGCAAGTCGACACCAGGACCAAGGAGAGAAGGAGAGGGAACATTTTCGATTAAAAGCAGGCATGTTGATTGAAAATGTACTTAAAATTCACTCTATGGAATTTCTGATCTTTGCGTTGACTCTTTTGCAATGTTAATATTAAAAAGAAAAATATATGCCATTTACCTTAACATGATATGGCAAGAGACAGACTGTGCATGTCCAGCTGGCCCCATGCTAGGGACTTGCTTGTATAATAAACCTCGCTCAGACTGTACAGCCAATCCCTGCAGTAGGCGGTAAGGGTCGCTTCTGTCTCTCACACCAGAGACCCAGGGCTTTGCATAGCCTGATTAATACCTCCAGCCAGGCACTGTTGGCACGTGGGTTCAGGGGATGACGAGAATGCATGCACTGTGCTAAGCATTGTGTACCACAAAGACTACAGCTGCATGAAATGAGGCCCTCAATCAAACTCAGTTAAACTAAAGAATAATTCTCAGGAAGAAGTTCTAGAGATGTAATGCACCAAGTATTATATGGAGTTTCTTCAAGGCTCATGGCCACTCATATTTTCTCAGATGTCTATATACTAATGGTATACAGTAAGGTTATGTTCCAGGAGTAATCTCAGGTTAGCCTGCACTGTTATCCTGTTACGTTACAAGGCTCCTTTGTCTGGGAAGGGTCGTGCTGTTAATATTTGCCCTTTGCACTGCACACTTATATTTTCCACAGTGAGTCTGATTGGTTATTGCTCTGTCAGTCATGTATACCTCTGAGAAAAGGGTGGGGAATGGTAGGAAAGGACCGAGACTCGTGACTTGTGATTGATTTTCCTTGCAGAAAGGTCAACCTATCACAGGTAACCTCTCCCAGGGAATGAACCATGAATATCTACTTTATGACAGAGAAGGCCAAAATAAAAAAGGGTGTGGCTTTCCAGACTTGAAAATCAAGTGTCCTGTACTACGCGTATGTCCAATGGGAAGGCTAACCCTAGACCCCCCCTAAAATGGAATTCTCACTGCATTTGATCAGGTAGTGGTTGGGTTGTGGAGCCCCACCTGTTGGTGCTCTTCTTCTGGCTCTCCACGTCGTGCTTGCGGAAGAGGAAGCCCTCATGCTGGGCGCTGTGTGTGGGGGGCTGGGGGACGGCTGGGTTGCTCTTAGCAGGGGCGGAGCGGGACCTCCGGCTCTCCGTGGGCTCTTTGGGCCGGGGTCTCCTGCGTGGTTTGGGCCGGTCCCGAGCTCGTGGCCGGTCGGGTCGGGTAACGCGGTCCAGTATGCCGTTGGACAGACGCGGCGTCTCCCCACGAGCCTTTGGGAGCACAGAAGAGTGTTTAGAAACCATATCCCTCATCAGTACCGCTAGACGCGTCCAAATCATATCCTGACTTCTGGTGTGTATCTGCTGTTCCATCCTGATATTATTTCAATATTATAGGGTACAAGACATTTCAGCATCTGCTATTCCATCCCCACATTACCCCCACATTAAAGGGTGCAAGCTATTTCTATGGCATGTATCTGTATCTATTCCTACAGTGTGTAATGTTGTTGTTATTTTATGACTATTTTTAGAGATGGGGCATTTTATACCCATCTGGTCAGCTGGTCTGTGTGTTTTCAGGTGGAAGCAGGACTCACTTGTGCAGCCTCCCTCTCCTGGAGCTGTTCCACGATTTCCGCCATGGTCGACCGCTTCTCACTGCAACAGTCATATCACTGCAATGTCACATCACTCCATACCACTCAATTTTTTTTCTGTCCCTTTGAAACATCATTATGTCATATTTAAACAGAGCAGCGCAGCTTCTTAAAGCTCTCCCTCAGGTTTCTGCGTGCAGCCCGGCTGCTCTCAGGCCCACTCACCCTCCCGAGCGCTTGTCGGAGCTCTCCCTGGTCGTGTCCTGCTCGCTGGACTTCCGGCTGCCCTCCAGCGTCTGGCCCTCCTGTTCGCTGGACGTCTGCCTCTCCATCCTGCGCCTGTAGCGATGCTCCCGCACCTCCAGGGGGAGCTCCTCCCAGCGGGCCTTGATCTCCTGCTCGCTGGAGGTCTGCCGCCCGAGCCGCCGCTCTCGCTCCCGCTGGTAGCGGTCCATCTGCGGGTCGGATCGGCTGCCACGGGTGTCGCGCGACAGCTCCCCGCTGAACAGATCCCGGCCCGGCTCCTGCACCACCACGTTGGCCACCGCGAACTCTGACCTCCTCTCCAGCTCCGGCTCCACCGGGCGGACCTCTTGCGGTGGCGCCGGCGCCTTGTTTATGATCTCAATCTTGGGCTGCAGGTGGTCGGGCGTCGGGGGCTGCTGCAGAAGGGGAGAGGCTGGCTTGTCTCCCAGGATGCTCCGCACATCCAGGGCCCGGTGGCTGGACCAGTTCATGATGGGGGTGTAGTTGGCCACAGTGGAGCCCAGGCGCTGGGCGACCGAGGACGTGCGCAGGGGCACTTGTCTTGGCTTGGGCTCCATCTGCTCATAGATGGTTTGCCGCAGCAGTGATGAGGTGGGCCTCCGAATAGGGGAGGTTTCCTGGGGGTCCAGAAACACCTTTCGACCCAGCAGGGGTGTAGAAGGAAAACTGCTCTGCTTGGCTGTCAGCCTCTCCACCTGAATGCAACACAAATGTGTAGAATGTTATCTGTATTTTCATGTATGGCACTGATGATTGTAGCACTGTGACACGCTGACACTCATTAAAATGTGGTCTGAACTTTTATGTATGTACTGTTGTTTGTGCTGCCAAATTGCACTCACTGGAGAACATTTCCTTTTCCACACAAAAAATAATACATTAAGAATGTATTTTACAGAATCGATTTTTTTAGAACACTCAATTTATTGTATTTAAAATGTATGTATTTAAAGTACATAAATTACTGTCAATTTGGTATATTGCGAAATATTTCTGCTTTGTATGAATATATTTCAAATGTATTTGCATTATATTGTGGGGTTGAACAACGTATTTCTCAGTATATTAAAATATATTTAATTTTTTGTTTGGGTTGGCTCCGGATGAGAACATCTGATGAATGCATGAATGAATGAATGAATGAATGAATGAGAGAGAGATCGACGAGGGGGATACGTACAGTGTTGAGCCGACGCAGTGAGCTGAAGTGCTCCTCCCAGGTGGCGGCAGCCTTCCGGAACGCCTCGTGCCTGCGAATCAGCTGCTCCACCTCGTCCACGCTGCCGCCCACTTCCTTCCTGCTGATGAAAGGCTCCTGGCCAGTGAGCCAGGCCTCCGCCACCACTGCATCCCGGGAGTACTGGTGCTCCTCCAGCACTGCAGGGGGCGACAGAGCATCTTTGTGTCCCAGACTTCCAAGAGTAACCTCTTTCACAAGGTAAACCAAGTCTCTGGCTGACTGACTGTCGCTGAATGACTCATTAATACCTCATATACATAACATACAACATAAACATGTATTTTCTCACATCTTTCCAGGGGTTTATCTCAAACGCCTTCACAATTGTCCAGAGAAAAACATTTTCAGAGTAAAAGGTACTGTGTGGGTGCTGAGGTCCTAAAGTTTTATAATTACATGGCAAAATAAATAAATAATCTTATAAAACACTAATACATGTAATTAATAAAACAATTAACCACAGCTCATTTCCCTGTACACGCATTCTTTGTTGTTTTACGGGGTATAAACAGAAACTATACAAGTACTCACTGCGCTGTAGCTCCTCCCACTGCTTGTCCCATTTGTCAGACAGCTCCTTCTGCTTGGCCATGAGCTTATCCAGCTTTTCCTTAACCTAGACAACAGCCATGAACACCAGAGATGGCAAAAATACATGAGCAGAACGGCTGTGTGATGTGCTCCTTACTACTACACTACACTTCCGCCCTAAAATCACACAGAATCTGAAAGCTAAAGGCTGGGGCTATGGGATCAGTGGGATTCAGGGGCAGGTTTTTTGGGGTCACCTCCTCAGCCGCAGGGTTTCGGGCTGCCAGCAGTGTCTTGCCCAGCTCCATGCACTGCATCACGCTCTTGTTCCGCGCCTCGATGTCACTCTTCAGGCTCTGGTGGTAGTTCATCAGCACCTCCACTGACGACACATCCCTGCAGGGGGCAGTATAGAGCCAACAGCCTGTCAGCCCACTGACAGTGTGGGAGTGTTACCCTGTGCAAACCAGCTTAACAGTCAACTTAACTTTATCATAGGATTTTTTGTATTTGGGAAAAATGGGAAGCACTCCTAAATGCATTGTACTGAAAACTGGAGCCACTTTGTCAATATTTCATTTAAATGATAAGAACATGAGGAATCATTTTCTTATTATTAATATTTTATTATTGTTTATATTTATATTGTTATGGAGTTACCATTGAAAAGTTCAATGTTCCAAGAACTCTTATGTATGAAATGTGTAAATGCACAGCTGTGCAGGTCCCTAGAACCCTAATGGGTCAATTACCAACCCCACAGACAATACCAACAGAGTCTGGGCATTCAAGGTGGAGACATGCAGACATGCACACACACACACACACACACACACAGAAAAAAAGGGCATAGGGAGTAACACACACACAGCCGTGCATTTCCCTAGAACTCTAATGTGTGAAATGTTTAAACGCTCTCAGGTGTACCGTGGGGTCTCTCCTGTCCCGATCTGGCAGATGAGGCCATCCATCCACAGGCTCAGGTCGCGCACCATGCTGAAGAAGCGGAGCTTGTCTGACACCGTCGTGATTTGCACACGGCTCTCATCACAGATGGTCAGAAGCTCCGCCCACGCCTGCATCATTTCCTGCTCCTTCAGAGCGATGGCCTCAGCCTTCTCCCCCGCATACACAGTCCTGAGCTGGCTGGCACTCTCCTGCAGCTGCCTCACCTGCAGGTTTACAATGATTTGACATCATTTTCACCTTAAAGTTCTGACATTTCAAACTAGCCATGCTTTGTCATCTCTTATCTGCATCTAGCCATGCTTTATAAAACCCACAAATGAATTCAGTCAATGAATTATAGAATAGTAGACTTTATCCTGGAATCAAGGAGAATTTGTCATTAACTTCAATATCAAAATAATTGTAACTATTACTATTACTAATAAACACAGGCACAAATTTACTCATTAAATTTGATCATTGATGAAGTTACTGAGCTGTGCTTGGGAAACAAAAAAAAATTACACTTGAAATCACTTGAAAGACAAAGTCATGGAAAAATTATGACTGAATCCAGAGGTGTATCAAACACATGGACCAACAGTGTCAGAAATGGAGAGCATTAACGGCTGCACTCCAGTGATGGGCACCATGGGAACAGGAGGGGCTCACCTGGGTGACGAGCAGCTGGATGTCGTGCTCAAAGGTGTGCATGAGTCTCTGTAAGGTGCTGGTGTTTGCACTTCCTGCCTGACACGCTTGCAGCTCTGACAGCCGCCTCTTCTTCTCCTCAATCTGCACCAACGCCTGCAGCCCAAACATCATCACCAAGTGTCATCTCCACACTTAACAATACTGCAACGTTCACCTTCAGCATTCATGTTAACATCCACCTTCAGTGCCTGGACATGTTTAATGCATATTTATATTTAACTCCTAATTAAACAGGATCAAAAAACATCATTTAACAGAAATGTACATATTGTATATTTTTTTTCTCATTAAAAAATGGGAAAAAATGTTCTACTGTAATCTGAATATCATTGCATGGAACAAAAAATGCATATCACTGCACAGAGCAAATAATGCATAATGAAGTTTATTCCAGGAAACGTGAATAAAATTAGACAAAGAAACGTAAAAAAAAATTGCAATGACGATTCACTCCACCTCTCGGCAGTTGGCGAAAAATTTGTGCAGCTGATGGGAGGCGGCGAGCATCTGCCCCCGGGTCTCCATCATCTCCAGCAGGTCAGCCCAGGCCTCGCTCAGGCCGTCCTTCCACTCGGCGATGGTGGCCGCGTCCACATGCCCGTAGTCGATCAGCTCGTCCACCATCTTGTTGACGGCCGTCACCCGCTCCTGCCCCAGCGAGCGGGTCTCAGAGGAGAACTCGGTGAACTTCTCCTGGAGCATCTGAGTACGGGACCACACAACAGGGAGCCTTTGTGTTACAACTCATTGCAATACTGCCTCTTCCTGGAGCCTCAGCTCTGGGCAAGTTATTATTCATAAAAGAGTCACTGTTCGTGTATTTGAGCCTGACACTTGACATTATGAAGTAACCTGGAGGGAAGTAAAAACCACAGGATAGTAGCTTGTCTACCCAGTCAGGTTTCTTTCTTAGATTCATATAAGGCATTTTGTACAGTCAACTACAACATCCACTCCTCAAAACTGTACAAATGTTACTTCTTCCAGGGAAGGGTAGAAACACTGAGAAATTTGTCTCTTTTGTTTGGACCGTGGCTCAGACAGGTCATCCAATCACAGGTAAACCACACCCTGAGGCTGAATCACAGATATCTAATTTAAGATGTGTCCAGTTCGCCAAACTGAAATAGGGCGACTCCCCTTCCAGACCGAGCAGCCCATATCCAGTGGCGGCCTTACCTATGTTTCAACCGTTTCAATTGAAATGGGCCCCGCCCTCCGGGGGGGCCCCCAACTGATATAAACCAACTGGAATCCTTGCTTTTTTCTGCTCTTTTATGTTTATGTTTTATGGGGGTGGGGCCCCATATTAAGTATTGAAACGGGCCCCCAAATGCATGAGGCCGCCTCTGCCCATATCCTGAACTCTGAACCCGTCTGCTGGGCATGCTTGTTTGCCGCCAGCGCCAATAAAAATGATTGATCAAAGTTTCCTTAGGCAGTGGTAACAGACCCACAGGGGTCTCCACAAGGGAAGTCCACACTCTGACTTGATGCCTCACAAAATTTGCCAAATCAGCACCTCCTGTCAGAGCCACAACTCAGTGGGAGTCTCTATTCCCTGATATAAAGACCTGCAGTGGATTGCAATTTCTTTCAACTTTCGTCAGCATGTCCATTTAAAATATGTTGCTTGTAATTTTTAATATTTCCAATTCAGAGAATCTTTAACAAACAAAATTAGAAGTTGTATACCTTTGTCTTATTTCTTCATTTTATTTAGCACATTTAAGTAAACTTGAACACCTTGAGAATTTGTGTTTTTATTGGTCTAAGTAATTAAAGCAGTTAACAGTTTGGATCACAGAATTAAGTGCATTTCCAGGAATAGGTCTTGCCCTTTCCTTGTTTAAGATCTGTTTAAGATCTGCACATCTTTTAAGCAGTCTCTGGGATATGCCCAGAAAGGCCTCCTTTTTCTCTCTCTCAGAGAGTAGTGGGTTCCGCAGACTGACCGTGACATGCTCTAGGTCCTGTCCGAGCTCATGGGAGCTGGCCACCACTTCACGCTCGGAGATCCACTGCTCCAGGTCCTCCACCTCCCGGCTGAGCTGGTACAGCCAGTACTGCTGCTCCAGCTTAGACTTCCTCTCCTCCACCAGGTCCTTCAAGCTGACATACAGGCGGTCAACCTGTGACTGCTGCTTGCTGATCTGCTCACTGTTGCGAAGAGACACATCGCCGACATGAGGGAAACATGTCAGGAAACCATTGACATGAGAGACAGATTTATGACAAGAAACAAACTACTGATACGAAACAAAACTCTGACCAGACAGAACCCTGAAGTGAAACAAACTATGGACACAAGAAACACCACTGACATGAAACAAACCACTGACCAGACAGACTACTTTAATGAAAACGATCTCAGATGTTCAGAATCCATACATCAGGAACACAGACTTGTGTGTACCTGTCTGGGTGGCCTAGTTCCAGGAGCTGTCGGCAGTGCTGGGAAAGCAAGCCTATCCTCTCAGCATAGTCCTCAATGGTCTGCTCTACCACCAGGTGTTTCTTCAGCAGCTCCAGGGTACTGGCCTCATCCTGGGAAAAGCCAGCCCAGCCATAGACTGTAAGTTAGTCTCACAGCATCTGAATCATTCCTTCAAAAATCAGTCGATAAAGTGTGATATCACATTGTAACTCTGATGGATGGAAAAGGTTGTAACTCTGATGGATGGAAAAGGTTGTAACTCTGAACGGATGGAAAAATGAATGTTGTAACTTGCTAGGTGTGGTGTATATTATGAGTGAAATCAAGGGGTGGCTGTTCTTTATGCTGTACGTTATGATTAAGGTAAAAATTTATGTTGGCTGCCATGACACTGTAGCGAGGGGAGGGAGCAGTCACCCCACCCAGCCTTGAACCCGGGTCTACAGGGTACCAAACATGCGACTTTGACCACGACACCAAAGAGCCAGGCTTGTTGGTATGGCAGTCAAAGCACATACTCAACCATAGTGACAGCACTCCGTCACACTGCCCTCCCCTTTGGGAAGCGCACCCATGTGCTTCACGCACCAAGGTGTCCCTCATGCACTCCCCTGCCATACTTCTCCCATCCCAGGGTGCCCCACTCACTCATGCTTCACCCATCTCTGGGGTCCCTCACACCGTGCTTCACCCATCTCTGGGGTCCCTCACACTGGGGTCAACCTAACCTGGGGGCCCCTCATACAGCTCACACACTGGGCACGCCTCCGATGGCCTCGCGGCCAGCCATCCCACTCTTACACCATTTGTAGCAAAGGGAGAGAGCAGCCACCCCACCCAGCCTTGAACCCGGGTCTACGGGGTACCAAACATGCGACTTTGACTGCGACGCCAAAGAGCCAGGCTCATTGGTATAGCAGTCAAAGCACATACTCAACCGTAGTGACGGCACTCCGTCACAGACACATAACACAACTGTCACTGTCCTTATATAACAGCTTGTTATATTGCATTTAGGGCCAACTAACAAGTGATATTTTTGTAGGAAATACCCCATGTAAGTTTGTAAAGTTTGTAAAAATATATATTTTTGATAGACCTTAGAGTCTGCTTTTTCATTGTATAGCCTATGTTTTTTTTCTTGTCTCTACAGTAACCTCTGAAAAGTCTCCATTATTTTCAAAGCAGATGTGACACAGTTACCATGGTCGCATTTCTGTCCTCAAGAAAAAAAAAGAGTAAAACTCTGATGAAGGAAGCCTTTTCCACCTCTGCCTCCTGTGTCAGGAACCTCCTCAAAGTCAGCATATTTAATTCACTTTTAAAACACCGCACTTTTCAAACTGGCTTTTAATGTATGTTAACCAGTCATATTCCTGACTTTTTTCTTATTTATAGCTGGTATTTTCTTTTATTTTCTCTCCTCTGTGCCCATTTAAACCACTCTGAGTCTGAGTGGTATACAAATACAATGTATTATTATTGTTAAAGTAAGCTTTTCACACCAGAGCTTCCACATTTTCATGTCAACGCATCAATGTGTCTTAAACACTCTCCAATAGGAGCCAGTTTCAGTTAAATTTCAGCTCAGTCTCAATGTCAGCTAAACCTAAAAAAGCAAAAAAGGCAAAAAAAAAAAAAAACACCCTGGGCTGCTAATAGGAGCTTTATGGAACATCCATATAAAATCTGCCGCTGTGGTTGGTTTGTGTCCAGCCCCTCCCCCCATCCAGCCCACCTCCTACCTTGCCTTTGTCCTCGTTCATCATTAGCCGCTCCTGCTTGCACAGCCAGGCCTCCACCTCAGCCACGCTGCTGTAGTACTGCTGGGCCTGATGGATGGTGTCCAGCATGATCTGCCTCCGCTCCGTCTCCAGGCACAGGGTCCCCCACAGGTGCCGCAGACGCTCCAGGCCCTCCCGCACAAAGTCTGCCTCGGGGCTCCGTATGGAGGCGATGAGCGCCGCCCGGTCCATCACGTCCTCTATCCGGGGCTGCCGCCCATGCAGGTCCCGCTGGAGGCTCTGAGCGTCCAAAAGGAAGATGTGCACCCATTAGCTTGGGTGAATCCCGAGTGACGCTAATATGGTAGCCTTATTATTGCTTTTTATCAAACTGCAGAATAACAACACAGTCTCACACTCCTCTTGTGTCAGTGACCAGATGATATGCTTTATGGGTTAGCATGTAATGATTGACCACTTACAGAAAATATTTTCCCCCCAATGTTACCTGTTATCCATCAAGAATTCTTGAATCTTTTTTTCCTTTTGACATTTTTTGACTGAATTCAGCTTCAGATGTGAAAGGCACACAGTCTTCCTCCCTTAACAGAGTTATCCTACCTTGTTTTGGTTAAAAGTTTTGTTTGGGGCCCAAATGTGACCTGAAATTACTTTCTTATGGAGTTTCTGTGCAGGTGGCCAGGCTAACCGCTGAATGAAGAAGCGAGCTCTGAGTGCATAGGTAAAGCCACCTTTCACCCACCTCATTCTTCTGCATGAGTAGCTGTACAGCTGCCAAAGTGTTTCCAGGGTCCTTACAAGTGGCCATCGGGAGGCGCTCTTGAACCCACAGCTGCAAAATTATCAAGTAACAGTCAGCCAGACTTTTCTACTTAGAATGTTTCACTTTTTCGACTACTACGAAAAACTCTACAAACTCAAATGTTGACTTTTTTAGCTGCTTTCCCTGTAAGTTTTTTCATCACAATTTTTTGATTAACCAGCTTCTGATTAATGATATACATATTATGACAAAAAGAAAAAATATATCCTTGACTAACTTCCAGTAGCATCCAGTAAGGTTCTTCAAGGTGAGACTTCCAAGACACCACTCTGTCATAAATAGTTAATACATAAATACAAGTGCAACCTTGAATGATGACCATGTTTAAAGCAACACTAAACCTCAAAAAAGACAGTTTCAAGTCACTTTTTGGCCTTACAATTTAGAAGAGACCCAAATGAGTTGCACTGAACTGTGTCAGTGAACTCTCCCTTTCGTTTTTAAGTTTTTACTTTCGGAACACCCCTCTCCAGAGAATTACAGGTGAGAGGATACCTGACTCCCTGCATCAAACAGTATTGTACTTTCACAACATGAGCCTTCAATACATGTTCAGGCCGCTGTCTGCCACCAGCTAAGCAGCTAGAAATGGCTGCTAAAAGGGAGGGTGACTCCTTCAGCTGAGGCCACTTAGCAACAGCCCACATTAAAGGAATCACTTTAGTTACATCCAAAAGCCTCACATAAAAAATGACTCTTGTGAAGTAACTACACCATGAGATGGGTAGAAATACATTACATTACAGCCATTTAGCAGACACTCTTATCCAGAGCAACTTACATAGATTATAATTCATCCATTTATACACCTGGACATTTACTGAGGCAATCATGGGTTAAGTACATTGCCTAATGTAACAGCAGTGCCCCAGCGAGCAACTGAACCAGCAACCTTTCGGTTACAAGACCTGTTCCTTTCCACTACACCACACTACTGCCAACCACAACAATCTGTGGATGGTAAGTGTAGAAGACCGGCTAAGACCAGAAATGCAGGCACTCACAATCTCGTCCTCCAGGTCCCGGGTAACTTGGTGCACCTCCTTGGTGGCCAGCAGGATTCGCCGGCGCTCCTTGAGGGGTTCAATGAGACGGACGATGCGCGTCTCCACCACGGCCTGCTTGTCGCTTGGGTCGTCCCCAGTCAGGGTCTGCTGGGGAACGGAGGTCCCCTGCATGTGCAGGTCCCCCAACTCCTTATACAACCCCTCCATTGGTGACTCCATGGTCTAAATGAAAGCACGAAGATGGTCGTAGTCTAAGAGAGCGCAGGCAATCAAGGAAGAAAAGCACTCCAGAGACATACCCCAGTAGACTGGTAAGAAATCACAGCTGGTGCCTCAGCTTTGCAATCAATTCCTTTCCAGATAGATCCTTCATTCTTATCTTTACTTTACTACAAATATACAATGGCATGTATAATAACTGTCCACTGGCCATGTTCCACTGTCAGTTTATGATGATGATGACAAAACCACAGTAGGTTTATATCATTGGCTTTCTGGGTGAAGGACATTTCCAGTTCTCAAAAACAGATTCATGGCAATTTGATAATGAAATGCATCCTGTCACCTCTACTGCAGCTAATGTGATTGGAATGGGATTTTTTTCAGCCAGTACAGCCTGAGTTGCATGTGAAAGACAGTGAAATAACAGTGGGAAATATATGAATATAAGGATCACACGAAAATATGATTTCTGTTACAGTTTTTTCAATTGAATATCTTAATGTGATTGCATCTTATATATTTACAGTGCCCCATATTTATTCAAATATTTATTTGTACCCAAATAAAGTGGAATGAAATGAACTGTTGGATACTTCTTTGTAATTAAAAAGGTTACACTTTAATCTGAATAGCATTGCACCAACCAGGGTCTGATTACCTGTAGCTTCCTGAGCTGCCTGTTAACAGTGACCAGGTCCCGGCCCTGGCCCACCTGGGAGAGCTGGCCGTCCAGGTGTGCGTAGCCCTGCACCAGGTCAGTCTTGTTGGCCTCGAAGAGCTGATGGGCTTTAGCCTGGGTGCTGCTCTCCAGATCCAGCCAGCACTCTCGAATCTCCTCCAGCTTCCTCTGCACGATGGAGCTAAGCTCCGGCTTCTCCTGGATCAGCTGCTGTCCCTCCTGGGAACGGAGAGGCAGAGGGAGGGCGGAAAACAGGTTTTGGAATCCACACGTGCAATGGTAACTCACATATTGTGATTAATAACTCTACTTTCAATATCAGGCTGTAGACAATGAAGTACTGTCCAGCTTCCTTTTACAGGAGCACACTTTGACATACTCCATGTTTGCCTCTGAACAAGTGAATTAATGCGCAATGCCCTGTGCAAAAATTCATCACCAAATCCATTAGTCTGTTTGGATAAAGCACTCAAAGCAATCCACCAGCCACCAGCCACCAGCTCAAAGCAATCCACTAGCCAGTCACCAGTGATAATGAATGACAAGAATTGCTGAGATAGCTGTGTCATTTTGTTTGAACATTATGTGATGCATGTGAGCAGCTGGCATCCTTGTTCAGCAAGTCTCACATCCAAGCCCTCAAAAATCTGCAGAACCTTAACTTCCAACCCCATGTTTCTCCATCAGGTCACAAGTGTAGAGGACATACAGTCAACAGGGTATTTTTACACAACCACAACAATATCTTTGATCCAGGCAAGGCAAAAATTTTATATTAAAAAAATGCCTGTATTCTCACAACTGAGCTGAGTGCACCGGCATGACTCTCGGATCATGAGACAGAACCTGTGAGCTGCTGGATCTGTGCTAGGAAAACAGAGAAGGAGACATCAGGTAAACCTTTTCTGAGACTATTCCAAAACCGCTCTATAAAACAAGGAGAGAAAAAAAAAAAAAACATTTTGATTATGTGTTGCGTCTGCCATCAAGACACACATGCCCTTGTCTGAGAGAGAGAACAACGGATCACAGGCTTGGGTTGTGACAGCCCCATTTGTAATGTGGCTGAGAAAGTCCATTGACTTTTGGAGTTTCAACACTGAGAAGACAGTCACAGATCATTTTAAGAGTAGACCATTTGCAGTTTCCTGTTTACGTGCAGCTCCTGAGTGAACAAATCACTGCTGATCATTTCCAGGGCAATACATGCTGAATGGGCAGCCATTCAGGGTGCCAGTGGACAACAGTGATTAAGGAGCCAGGCTCCTAACCAGATGATTGCTGGTGCAGTCCTCAGGCACAGCACTGCCTTTTGCGTTTTTGTGCCCTGATTGGAAAAATGTGCCGAAGTATCAGGCTATTTCCAGACTGCGTCAATTCAACCTGCTTCCTCTTACATTGATATGCATGAGTGAGTGAGTGAGTGAGTGAGTGAGTGAGTGAGTGAGAGAAAAAATAAACAGAAAACAACATGCCAGGTACCATAGCCAGACACAAAGTAAGAGATACCACACCCCAAAGGGTAGAAGACCTCTCATGACCTGTCATAATGCAAATCCTATCACCCAGGTGGAAGTAACTTTGTTTTTTCTGCCTGTCATCACCTGCTCATGAGTTTCAGTTGGGTCGTGATAATTCAAGCCCCAAATCTTGAAATACTATCCATTTTCCCAATTTCTTTCTTTTTTAACATTCATATGTATGCACTTGACCTTTGTCAGACATACTGCATTTATAAGAGCCAGAACACAGTGTGTTCCTGATTCCAAAGTTTGTTTCAACGTAATATTTGTAGTCAAACTTAATATGTATGGAACTGGAACAACACCAGCCCACTAGCCTACCACCCCCCTCCCCCACGACAACTGAGAATGTCATAGCAACCACCTCTGTGGTGTTCCCTGGCACATTGTGTTTCATTGGCTCGGGGAAAATGGGGGTAACAGTCGCATTTCATCCTGTCAGCAGGTGCAGGGGTATTATGTTCAATGACATGAAACAGTGCCGGCTCAAGCACGTCCTTCCCCTCGACCCTGGAGCCCACTGCCTTCAGGGAGAGTCAGAATGAGCACATGCTCATCATTACAGAATAGATACATGGGGGATATATGTTTTTTTTCTACGTATTTTCCTTATGATTTTTCTCTGTTTTCTTTAATGAGGTCACTCAGGGTCCAATAGCAGATTCTTATTAGCGATGAGAACACTTCTCTGTGGGAGGTGTATTTCCCACTTGACCATATCAGGATTTCATAAACATTCCCATACATGACGGCTGTGTATTGACTGCCATGCAATCCCAGCACGATGGACCTTGTCCCCAGATTTCACATTTTGGAGTCATTTGATTCTGCTTACAGGTGTTTTTGATGCCAAATTAAGTCAGGGTTACAATAAACAACAGAGGATTACAATAAACAAGCTGCTGTTATGTTGTGATACATTTACACTTGAGACTAACCCCCAGGTTAGGGCCAAACATAGGTTACTTGTACCATAGGTTACAACTGCATATTACAACAACCCATATTATTCATTTAGTTGTTTGTTTCATCTGCAAAGATAAACAAACCTCTTTTGCAACTTTAGAGAGGCTACTGTAATATACCATATTGTATACTGTAAAACTGCTGTTTATATATAACCTATGTACTGACAAAGTCACGATGACGCACCAATGCTTTTGTTGTTAATGAAATATATAGCTTAGAAAATGCTTTTTACACTTAATAATATTCCACATGGGACTAAGCAATTTGCCTTTCATGAGAAAAATGGCTGACTTAGATCTAGCAACACCCTCATAGAAAAAAATGAGCAAAGAGTATCCCATGCAACAGAGGTTACGCGCATTACATAACGGGCTGTTTTCTGTTCTCCTGCCTCACCTCTGTGTGCTCTTCCCGCGGTAACGCATACGGCTGCAGAAAAGCATGCAATCGCATCTCCGCTAATGCACCACAGAGCGCTGCGCGGGAGCAGGCAAGGAGAGGGCTGCGCTAAAGGGTGAGGGGGTTTGTTAGCACAGTGGCTGCCCTTCCACAAGCCGCTCAAACCACTCACATGCCCGTTTGTTCCGCTGAGGCAGTTCAGGTTAAGCACCTTCGCTTTGGGTGGGGGTGTGTGGGGGCAACAGCGCCCCTACCTGAGAGGCAAACCTGGAACCCTTTACACTACACGCCCAACTCATCACCCGCTACATCACGCGGCAGCCCCGCAAGTTGCCAGGGCCGCGCTGCAGATGGACACCAGATGGACAGGAGAGCGCACGTGAGCAGGCCTGAGGGGGCCTTGCTGCTAACTCAAGGCCTGACCTGGATATGCGCTAAAACAGCGCTTGCTCTCTCTCAGTCCCTCTATCAGTGAAAACCACACGCACCAAGGCGACACCTGCCCAGGACTGTCACCTGTCATCCGCAATATGGAGACATCCGGCATCGTTTGACCTAGTGTGCACCCAATGCAAAAATGGAGGAATAATCTTTATAATCAGGAAATGCACAAAATGTATGTGTGTCTTTGTAAGAAGGAAATCTATTAAATGTATGTATGTCTCTGTAAGAGAGAGATCTATGAAATGTAGGTATGTCTTTTTTAAGAAAGAAATCTCTGAAATGTATGTACATCTTTGTACGAAAGAAATATATTAAATGTATGTACTTCTATGTAAGAAAGAAATCCATGTGTGCATGTATGCACGTCTCTGTAACAAAGAAGTGTATGAAATAAACGTATTTCCTTATAAGAAAGCAACGCATGGAAGAGGATGGGAGAACATACGAGAAAGAGGACAAGCATCCTCAGACAGGCAGACTCTCCAGGCCATGACCCCTCTCTGCTCTGCACTTGCCTTCTGGAGGAATCTGAGGCTGGAAATTCAGCAGTTTCATAAGAGCAGGTGGCCATCCTTAGGCATGTATCACCCTGTCCATTGCTGGTGAATTACACACTTCCTTGCTCCATCTTTGCAATGAAAAAAAATTCCCACAAAGGGCTAAACATCCATTCACCACTGCAATCCCTATTTTTGTACACTATCCAATCAATGCACAATTAATTATCTACGTGCCCACCTGACTCACTGTATACTTCCCAAAATACATGGAGCTAATTCGCTGGGTCTTACTCAGGGGGTGGGGCTATAAAGGAGGCTCACTGACTGATGTAGCGGTACACCATGTTCTTTCTATCAAAAATGTTTTCTCATCAAATTCAAGAACTATATATACACTATATATCTACAGGCTACATGGACAATTCTCCCTCTGAGCTGTATTCAGGAATGGACCCTCACTGACACATTTAATATGAAAAAAACATGACCTTTTTGTATCCTGGTGGTCCAGCGACATGGATTGATTCACCAGGGCATTTTAAAAATTTAGCTACAGCAGCTCAGATTCTTTCAGAATGGTGTAATTTTTTCACAAGATATAAAATCAGATCAAAGCTCTCCTCACCAAGAGCCAAAATGATATAGCTAGAGCAGGGTGTTTCTCTTACAAACACTTCTGGAATTACAAACATGCACTATTTTTACATTTCTGTGAGTTCTCAAGTTAAAAGACAAATGTCCTCAGCTATCATAGCTAGCAAGGTTATTCATGATGAGACACCATTTTGTACTGACTGCCATTCATTGGTGAAATCATTTCCACTGGCCATACCTTGGAATATACAAACATTCTACTTTATATCAGCTGTTAATCTGCTGAATGGGAAGGAGCAACTTGCAAGAAAAAAAGTCTCCCTTCTTTTCAACCTGCCTTCAAGTTCTGCACATACTATGTAGAGGGGACCAATGGCCCTCGTTCCATCTGTCATTAGCAGAGCTGCAAAAGCACAAGGTCAACTCTGGGTAATTCACTGGCTCCCTCATTATTAATACAGGCACAAATGACCACAGCTCTACCACAGGGGAGAGAGCATTCCCATTTGCTACATAGGAAGAAAGGGAAACAACCAAAAGGGAGAGAATGAGGGAGGGAGGGATGGTGAGTGACGGGTTTCAGACATAGAAAAGAACACTCCAGTCATTGAGGGAAGCAGAGTCATCTTTTTTTTTTCCTCTGGTCTCAGGCTGATCGAATCATTTCAGCAAGATGCTCATGTGCAGGGAACATTATCTGGCTGTGATTGGGTGACTGCCGTCCCCTTTAGCATGGCACACGCCACGGGAGATGAGAAGGAAAAAAAATAGTAATTATATAACAGCGCCAATTAGGCATCTAGAAGAAGCATGAAAGACCAGCCATACTGGAGGAACAGAGTGAATGTATGTTTCCTCGCTGTTAGGAGAGGAGTACAGAAGCACAACAGAACAGCCAATAAATTTATTCATCTTCGGGTTCTGTGTTTCCCAAACAGAAACATTTTTTTCCATCCATTTGCAACATCAAAGTTCGCTCTGAATCAGCTCTCTCAATAGTGGGGTTGTCCTTGGCTGCGCTCCAATCCATTATTAGATGTTCACCTGTTTTCCTCACTCGGCACTTCACCTTGCTTTGAGAGATGAAAGTAAAGCCGTCACCATCTTCTTGGCTGTCCCAATCCTTGAGATGGTAAGTAACGAAAACTTCAGTAACCATCAAGTCTCAACTGCTTAAAATGGTACACTTAACCAGAAGACATTTTTTTCCCAGAAGGAGTTGCAAATGGAGAGCATGTAAACATCTATGGTGGTAACCTAAGGTGGCCCATTTTCAAGTATAAGCACTCTAAGAAAATTGGATATTATTTTTGTTTTTGGGGGGTTGTTAGGAGGGCCACTTAGAACGGTCATTACTGGTAACTGTAGATATTTTTCATAAAAACATGAATACATTTTGACATTTTAATTAGTCCCTAGTTAGCTCTTATACACAAAGTACCTTTTTCTTACATCTGTGTGAAATGTATGTGACTGCTTTGAGAAGTAACTTTTAAAAATATCCTATATTAAAATCAGTCACACTTCAAAACATCTCCTGATTGCAAAGGTCAATAGGTGAGCTACCTTGGTGACCACAAACAAAAATTCAAAGCTTGAAAAACACTGGGCTCTATTTCACAGTTTATGGACTTTTCCAAAGGTTTTAAGATCACACATTTTGCAGAGCTGTACATACAGCTTGCTGGCTAGAATAGCCAAGATGGAAGCCACAGCTACAGTCTTCTCAGTGGTTTGTTTAGAAGAATGTGGTAAAGTCGCTCTCTGAAAATGAATATCTATGTCTAGGAAACCACAGAGCACAAAAAGATGCGCTGAAAGCTATAGTACTGCCCATTATTTCAGTCAGGCCACAGTCTGAGTTGCCATAGCAATTTAGTGTCCAAAGGCAGGGGTCATCTGGGTAAAGCATCAAGCACTGAAGAATGAGTCTCCTTTCAGTGACCCATGTCTGCTCCGGTCTGTCAACTTATGGAAAACAGCCATTCAGAAATAAAAAATTAGTTCCACTACCAAGAACGTTCATTACCATAAATCATGGTGGTTGTAACGGTGCAGACCAGGGAGGCTTTTTTAAAGGTCTACAAGTAGCTTAGCAAGTAGCTAACCTTTCCCCACAATGGGTCTTATGTAATCCTTTTTACTTCACCCATTGTGAAAAATCATTTTATACTCATGTCACATAACCTGATTGCCCCCATTAGGGAATGCAATCCATGTCAAGACTCACCATTCAGACACAGCAACCCTCTGTCTGAAACTAAGACTTACTAAATAAAGCAGGCTGGTGGAATCAGAGATGCTCTGTCACCAAGGCATAATAAGGGATCCATATATGTTTATATAACAATTTACCATAAAGTCAGACATCTTAGCTGGAAAGACACTCTCCATTAAATAGAGACATTATCCTTAAACTAGCCCTAGCACCTGATCTCATGTGCAAACACGCCACCCTCAAATACCTCACAGTCTCCATGTATAGCAGTATCTCACCTCTTCCCATATGCAACAGAACTGATACCATGTCATCTACTACCTCACCTTAATGTCCATATTACAACAAATACTAGATCAACATACCTATATTAATCTGCCCTGGTTGTCACCACTGTAAGCCGTCTAACCTTTTCAATATAAATATGGATGATGGTTACATTTGGAGGCACTCCCATCATGCACTCGAAGCAGAGGAATCGCGGCAGTTTCTACACACTTATGGGGTGGAGTAACACGATGGTTCAGACAATGGCACAATTTTTCAGACAGTGCAGCTTGTGAAGGCATACTGCATCGGTCCATCCGTCCCAGAAGCCAATCCTCCAATCTCAGCATTCTTGGATTCAAATGGCCACAATACTAACAAAAAAACCATCACTCTATACATTTGATTTGGCCTGCATTTCCACAGGCTGTAAACACAAGCAGCATTCTGGGGCGCAATGACAAACACTGCAGCACATTATGCTCTTCCCATGCCTAATGGACAATCATTCATATTTCTTCCTGTCTAAATCAGTCATAAAGGTCATGCTTTTATTTCATGGCTTTTCCTTTTACCATCAAGCCACCAATAAACACCAGTAATTCTGTATCAAAGATGTTTACTGGTTCAGTGCCAGAAGCAGGATTGTAAATTCCGATGTTACAGTGCCAAAACACACACAAAATACAAAACGGCAGGTACAACGTGTCTATGTTGGTCAAAGACAAATATTTTTTAATCAATATATGTGTGGAAGAAGTGTGAATCAAAGAGTGATATGCCCTGACATATAACAAAACATATTGTAAGTAAAACACCAGAAATCTTCTATATAGCCATTTTTCTGCAGGGCCATATCTTTTTAATATGGTCAGGGTATTCATAGTAAGATAGTTGTGCACCCCTACTTGCAACCTGAAAATAACATCATCATGTCTTCCAAAATATGCACACATACTAGCACCAATCTGTGCACTGCATAACTGACAGAATTTTTGTGCGGAAGACAAAAATTCACAAAGGACAAAAACACAAAGGAAATAATAAACAGCACCCAAGAAAGATTATTTCTGTCTGATGAAGTTACTGAACAACATCAGCATACATGTTGCTTCCATAAGTGACAAAGGAACTAATATGACTGCAATTGTTAACAGTTGTGCTGCCATGTAGGACCCAAGGGGCCTCTTGAAGCATCTTAGGTAGCTGTTTAGAAGCAACAGATTCAGACACTCACTTTGGAACACAAATGAAAGACTGCACTGCTTAGTATAAACATCATAGTGAAGGTGGCTTCCATCAAGACAGGAAGACTGTAAACGAAATCTGCTCGATTATTATCTCAGTAAAATTCATTAACTCAGCCCCTTCCACCTTGTGCGTAATCAAACTTTCTTTAAAAAAACAACTAGCTAAGGAAAAGGTGACACAGTCATTTTAACAGACAAGCCAATGCACCACATGAAACCTTCTGAGAAAAATGAGATAAGCCAGTTCGCCACAGAAAGAGGGTCATTGGTAATTTGTTGAGGGCATTTTTTTAAGGGACAACGATCCGATGTGCAAACTGTCAGACTCAGACTTGGCTGTCACCTCTCAGGATTGTTACTGCACACGGAACCCACAGCAGAGCAGGTCATGATCCCTCACCTTCTCAATCTTCTGCAGCCACTCTTTGTTCTGGGCGAGCTCGGCCATGAAGGCCTGGTGCTTCTGCCACTTCCTGTGCAGCTTCTGCGCCTCGTCCCGGGCGGTGTCACGCGTCATGAGCATCTTCTTGGCCACCCGCTTGTCCAGCTAAGGGAGAAAAAAGAGCATCACTGATGGGGGGGCCCTCAGAGGCACCTCACCAAGGCCTCCCCAGGACAGCTAGCCTCCTTCCTCTGTACCGGAGGCAGTCACCGCACAATCCTGCCAGCTATCTGTGTGAACATGCACGTCAATCAAGGGGTTAAAGACAAAACGGCTAAAAAAAGACATTCTCCTTAAAGGCTCTCCCCTTGCTCAAGAGCACACTGTTAACCCTTCTCCTGCCCCCCTACCCAGCCTAATAATACCTCAACAGTAGTAGCAGCAGCAGCGACGCTTAAAGACCTCTGGACAGGCACCGCTGTGTCCTCATCCCTGCCTGCCTTCGTCACCGCCCCTGCAGTCACGGTGCATTGCTGCAGACACGGCCATTCCTAAAGAGCCCAGCTAGGAGATGCAAAAAACCAGCGAGACTGAGGCCCCGCGGATGCCTTGCAAATTCCTTTGTTGTTATTGTGTTTCTTTTTTCTCTGAAAAGCCTGATAGGTTACTCAGTGCAAGGTTAGCTGATGGAGGGGTGGGGGGTGGAGGGGAGGGGGAGCATAAGACAGCAGATGCCAGCGCAGTAGCTCAGGACTGGCTTCCGCTCAGGAGAAGCTGGTCCTCCAGATGTACTGTAGCCTTGGCAATTGAAGCTGTGCTGGGGAGTGGGAGGAGCTGGAGCGGCGATGCGTGGGGATCACAAGCCAGTCCCTTCCTCCAAGATCTCCACGGCACTCCTTGCTCCAGAGATGCTCAAAGATGTTTGTTTTTTTTTTTCTGGCAAAATCCTTGTTGTATCTGTCCTTCCTTTTTGTCCCCTTTTCAGGTCCCTCTTGCTGTCGTCCGTTACCCTGTCTCAGTGGTGCTGTGTGCTGTGTCTCTGTCCTCTGTCATTCGGCTCTGCCATGTTCCTCAGCAAATGAAGCGGACCCTGGATTCTTCTGCTACTGCAGTGCCTGAGCAGGACGAGTGAGTGAGTGAGAGAGAGAGAGAGAGAGAGAGAGAGAGAGAGAGAGAGAGAGAGAGAGAGGAGCAGTAAGGGGGTGGAAGGTTGGGTGGGGGTGGGGGTAGGGGAAGGGGGGGTAAGGGAACCTACGTCATCCATAAGCATCACCAGGGACAATTCTCTGCGCTTGAAATTACTGCACTGAGAGCAGGAGCAAGGGGGAGTGTTTTTTTGGAATCAGCTGAATGAGACAACAGAAGAGAGGCAAGAGCACATGGGCCGTGATTGGCTGACTGATTTGGAACACTGACTTCATTTAAAGGGACCTTGACCTATTTTCATCACTCCCCCCCTGTTTTTTGGGGGGGTACCATTCTCCAGGATCATTGTTATTGTCTGATGTAGATGCTGCTCCTCCCCTGACCATAATTTGAAAAGGGAATGTTTAGCTGTGACAAGACTGCACCTTTGGAAGGACAATGTAAAAATGAACTATGCCTCAGGCAATAATGGAGTTAAAAATGGTGCAGAAATCAGTGTCGTGTGCCCTTATTCCAACATCAGGATGAATGAATAACATTTCATCATTACATTAGTAACTGCTCCTGACATTAAGGGGATGAAATTATATGCAAATACATACATACGTGTAAAACACCAGACTAAATAAACTGGAAAATTTTCAGGGACCTTAGATAAAATTTCTAGAAACACAGGAATACATGGGTTATTTTGTCAGATATTTAAAATAATATATTTTAATATTACTAATTATAACTCACATAAAGTAGAAATGATTTGGTTTAATGAGATTCACATAGAGGTTCTGGTGCCTGTGAATCTTTTCACCAATATGATCATTTTTATGTGAGGGTGCTCTGATCTTTCAGTCTGTGCACTGTGCAAACTGCATGGTATTGTTTTCCTGGCATGTACACAGGGCAAATGACAATCAAACAAGAACGATGCTTTAAATTCAAAAGTAGATTCTGTCTTTCCACACTGAATTGCTCTGAGCAGACGTCGGATCACAATCTAATCAGTCATTGTATAATCTGTGCAATTTCACCAGCATGTTACCCTGGAGGCTGCGTTAACCCTTTTCACAAGGAATGTCTTCAAATGTGCTTTAATTCAGTAGATACGAATTTTTGTGCAATTAAGGCAGAAATGTTGCAGTTGATGGGGGCACAAGCAGTACTTCTGTTTGGCTTGGAGTCCAATGAAGGGATCATGCCTAGCCTTGGGCTGAGGTTGTTGAACCCTAGATTGGACATCATACATGGGGAAAAGAAAGGGGGAGATGGGCTGGAGGAGGGACGTTGTGAACAGCTGACACAGAAAGGAACTGGTGATAGTCATGGATGGGACCAGTTTGTCCAGGTTTGGTTAGTTGCATAAGGATTTTCTTAAAATTCTACTCTGAAATCTTAATTTGGAACTACAGTGCACATCAAAGATGTGATCCTGTACATGAGGAACTTCTGCAAGGGCATCTTGATTGATTAACCTGAAATCTTTAATTTACTGCTCACCCTCTGATACTGCTCACCCTCTGATACTGATACTGACACAAAACTGATACTGGAATACAAACAGGAGAAGGGAAGTGCAAGAGAATGACAGTGTGCAAAACAGTATCAGTAAAATTGATTTTTAGATAAAAACTTCAGTGGATGTTCTATTGTTTCTACATCTAGCAGAAAAGCCAAAAGCAAAAACATTGTTACAGAAACACAAGGTTTCTGGAAGATGATTTTCCTTTTGCTTTACAAAAAGGATGTAATAAGGAGTCTGGAACTGAACCTGTAAGCCAGACAAGATTCGCCTTCTCATCAATAACCACTCAGCAAAAAATAATTGCTACCTGTTTGTGTATTAATAGTTTAATAGGAATTAATAGTTTGTACAATATTGCCTCACAACAACCCTTGTGTTCAATCTAAAACATTGTCATCCAAAAGAAAATTACTGTTCAGTATATAAAAAAGAATTAATCATTTTAATAAACTCATTGGGGCTCAAAATGCAGAATCCAGGGTAAGCTGAAATTAGGATCAGAGAGGCTATAAGGGAGTTCTCTTCAGAATGGCAGGTAACATATCAAATAATTAGGACAGTGAGTAAAGCCCCTGATTAGCTCAGACTGTAGGAATTATTAGGTCTTCTGTCCGATAGAGGCATGTGTGTTGGGCTAGAGCCAAACTTTATCAAGCCAAGTGTAAATAATGAACATTAAATCATTCCTAAATGTAAACATGCAGTGGCTCTATCTGTAGCCCAAACACCTCCCCCCCCACCCAATTGGGTTTTACATAAACCAAGACAATAACCCTCGAAATTATTGTCACATAACCTAAAATACAATTTTTAATCATTTGTGGCTGCCCATAGGTCTGTATGTCAAAAGGGCCTTTTTAAATATAGGGAGACTTGCAGTATCAGAGCTTACAACAGAGCCCCACGCATATTTGAATGTCTGAGTCAGGGATATACAAACCAGCAGGGAAAGGAAGACAGCGTTAGGGCTCCACCTCTAAAAATATCTCTGTCTTTTAAAAGAATTTTCTGAAGAGACAGAGCCTTTGATTTATTTGTCAAATCAAGCGGAGCAACAACAATGCAAAAATCAGTGTGCCAAGGCCAAGACCTGTGCTGGCTGCTACTATGCTGTTTTCACTCATTCAGTGGGTGGTGGGATTTGGTCAAAAACCACACGCGCACGCTATGCAGTAATGTTAAACCATGAATGATCTACACAAACGATTTCATGAGATGATTAAAATTCATATCAGCTACGTGCTGAATGATTTTGTTATTGTCAACATGTACGAAGGCGAATTATGCAACACGAATATATTCAGACTACTGGAGCATCATTTATTCATTTAAACGGTTAGATACTCCTGTGAGGCTTTAATGAACAGGAAATAGGAGGCGTTTCACGACACCTATGTCAGCGAGGCTACCTTTTTACTGAATACGTTTTCATAAGTGTATCAATACCTTAATCTGTTACCTTAAATGTGTTGTAACAACAATAAACACATCTGAGTAGAAACTGATGCTTGCCTACACAATGACGCATCTCTGGGACAGTAAAAATGGCAATCGTTAATGACGCTCAGTTCTATCATGCAGGTTACTGAGACACTGTACGTGCGCGTTCACGTACGTTTTTGTCACTTTTCCGTTCCGTTGAACTGCCGTCATGGGGCCGTAGTGCAGTTTAGACGGGCGACAGTTGGAACTAGACCCTCCGCCTTTTGAAAGCGCATTTGTCACTATTAATTCCTTTTAAAGGGATACGTTATGTTTGCCGAAATAATCATGTTGGGTGCATGCATGCTATCACTACAACCTCAGTAAATTCAGCTGTATTTCCATAACCAATTCTGTCGGATCTTAACGTCAGTTCCGGTGCGTTCTGTCGGGGCTTTCGCGAGGCGAGATGGCGGCGCCAGAGGAACTGGAATTATCCCAGGAACAGACAGAGAAACTCCTGCAGTTTCAGGTAGCTAATGAGTGCCTAGCAATTCTGCGATCGTTCCTAATAGATGTTTGTTTTGACATTGTAGCGGGCAAGAATACTCCGATTTGATTTTGGCCACCAACAGGATTTTCTTCTGTGAACTAGTTTGTTTTTTTCCGATTAGGAGGCTAGGTAAAACTTAGCAAGATGTGCTAGCTGGATACAATTCAGCAAAGATAGACGTCTAGCTAGCAGGGATGTCATATTGATGCGGTAGTAGGTATAGCCACCCACTACTCGTATTGGAATATGATAGCTGTGGTTTGGTAGCAAGCAAGCAGGCTAGCCATCTAACTTGCAGTCTACTATCTGGCTGTCCAGAATGTAACGTGGTTGAGCGTGCTAACTTGCTAGCCTATTAAGTGCAAGGAGCTGGCTTGTTAATGTTAAGAAACTTGGCTTGTTAGCATCTAGTTTTGGTATCACTGACATGCAACATTTGGGGTATTCCCAGGCTCTCATCGCGTGACTCACAAACGCACTGTTATACAGTGCTAGCAAATGGCAATGGTCTGACGTTTTGCAAAAGTAACGTAGGTAGCCAGTCGTCTGTCATGCTTTAATTAACGACCTAGCAGGCAATATGGACAAACATTTCCGTGTTTCCCCATGCATTTAGCTAGATGTTTTGTCACCTCTACCACATTGTTTTTAAATACATCGCCTTATAAAGGATTATGTAGCTAGCCAACCAGCGAACTCTAGCATTAGGTTCACTTGCATATAGCATTACCTAGCTAGGCCCCACACTTATTTGGATTTTTATTTCAAATGTTGTAGTTCGGCTGCACCTGCAGGAGGTAAATAATGTCCAGATGATATCATACTATAGTGGGCTAGTTTTGTCCATGCTTTTGCAGTGGCGAAATTGCGTCCCCCCATGCGATAGGTCGCTCTCAGTAGCTGTCCTCTTCATAAGAGATCTGATTGCTGTGTGTTAATCCAGAAGTACATTTCCTGGTCTGCAGTGCCCTACTACGTGTCTTTGTGGATAGTTGGCTGAGCACACGTTGTGTCAGTAGCGATGTGCCTAACTGAAATATCAAATTGTGATTCCTCCCAGGACCTGACAGGCATTGAGTCAATGGACCAGTGCCGTCGCACGTTAGAGCAACACAATTGGAATATTGAGGTAAGTTAAAGATTGCATTACCGATTGCATTACCATTTGCATTCAGGATGCAAAGACAGCTGAAGTGTTGTTTTTATTATTTGAGCGAAACATGCTCCAAATCTTAGGCTGTTGTTAATGTCTATGGTACATTAAATGGAAAAAAACTCCGTGCTATGCTTAAGGGTTTAACGAAAATGATTATTTCAAGACGGGGAATTTCTGCCAGTGGTCCATGGCAGAAATTCATGGTAGATGAGCTTCCGTTGGTTAAGTGTTATAGTATATTCATGGTTAGTCTGTGGCAATGCCATTTCAACAGAGTAACGTTACAGAATGGTTGTTTTGATATGGAAACCTTTTGGTTGTGGATGCTGGGATATTAAGGGGAGGGGTGTTACTTTCATCTGTATTACAAGATGGGATGGTGTACTAGTACCTCTGGTAAAACATTTCAATGTTTTTGTGGCCTGTTCCATTAGTTGTTGGCTTCTGCCTCTGTGTTTTTTTAAGGGAAGATGAAGCTGTTGCACTGCAAAGTACTCATTTTGAACATGCATTCCCTCATAAATCCGGTAGCAGAGCCACTTTTTTGAAACCCCCCAACCCCCCGCAAAGGATTATCTAGTGTGCATGTGAATCAGACCAAGACACTTTAAATCTGACAGGATATTTCTGTCTCTTTTTCTTTTTATTTCACTAAAAGTAGGCTTTTAAGGAAAAATGGTGCCCCCCTTAATTCTTTCAGTTAAATATTGTGTTGCACAAAACTATGCCAGTGTTACATATTATTGTTAGGTCATACATTATGTTGTTCTGAAAGATAATTGTATGGCACACTGTTTTTTTACTGTCATGGTTTAAGGTCATTGCCTAATGCTGTCTAATCTGTACCCACAGTGTTGTCATTTTTGTTGTTCCTGTGCATTCAGTGTATTGAGATGTAAGGATAGTACCTGCTGTAATATTGTTTTGCTCTGCCATATTGTTAAAGTATATAATACTTTGTTACAGCACTACATGGAATGCTTTGAGAAATACTCTCACATACCAACACACGTTTGCCCGTGCTTGCCATGTTTCTAATCACATTTGAAAGTGCAGCAAGAAAATATGGTCTGCAAAATATGTCCCAGCACATAAAAACACCATTGTAAAAAGTTCAACAACATAAAACTTTTGTTAGAACAACCAGAGACATTACAGACACAACACATAGATTGTCCAGTATTATTTACAAAGCCTAACTCAAAGTCTTTGAATCTTTAAACTTTCATTCAATGAATTTTTTTCCCAGATATTCATGTCATGCTTCTGGCGTTCACTCAGCTGTGATCGCTACTGTCCTTTTAATACATACAGCCATCTTCTGCTGTGTTGTGTTTCAGCAGTTTGTATCAGTTTGTTGTGCTTGCTGTGGGGAGTTTTGATGAATTGCACGTCAAAGTGGGAAGTTAGAAACACTGTGGTACTGGTCAATGATTATTGCATATTTTAAACATTATACCAACATTTTCTTGTATCTATAGCTACAAAAGAACAACTTTTGGTGAATTGTCTTCTCCCCAGTCTAAACACTTGCACATGTACTTACTATGTGCAAACTTGCACATAATACACTAGCTCAACTGGAAAGGTTATAGACTGATCCCTGAAAATGTTTTGGTTTGCTGATGCAAATTTTTCTACATGAGAGTCCAGTAGGGTCTGGCATCCAAAACAGTACTTTACCAATCCACTAGGGGGCAACTGCTGAATGTGTATTGCAGTAGTTCCCTACCTGAAGTACTGTAGTCATCATTTGTTGCTGTGACTTGTTCATCAGCTTTTGCCCACACTAAATACATAAGACATTTTTATGATTTAAAAACTCCTAAGTCTTATGGATTAAAGGTGTTGATCCATCAGTTGAAATGTCTGTATAAGTAGATGTTATTTACAGTAGGCTACAGTAGTAGTGCTTGATGAGGACTTGGGAATAGAAATGACAGTGAGAAACGGACCATCTGCATCTGCTTTAATTTGTCAAACACCATTTCAACATTTCAAACACTGTCCCTTTAAGACAGCCATTAGAATAGAGGAGTGAAATGTTCATACGACAGTCTGAATATTATGATGCTTACATTACAATAGTTCACATGCATTTAGCAGATGCTCTTATGCAGAGCGACTTGCAGCACCAAAGAACAGAAGTGTATCCATCCAAGTTATATGAGCAACAGAGTGAACACCTGGTTAACAACACTCCTAGATGAGCAAGTGCATGCACAACACCCTTCAAGCATCAGCACATGCTAACTTAAAACTGAACCTAAGACAACCTGGAAACTGTGGGAAGAGGTCAAACACACACCCCTTACAACAGGGGCCTAGAGGAAACACTGTTAGCACAGGACAGCTTTGGCACTTCGTGAAATTGATGAAAGCAAGCACACATGTTAAACATCGAACACCATCATATACACATGCGATGCATGCAAGCACACAGAAACACTGCATTACATTACATCATACTCATTCATCAGACGCTTGTATCCAGAACGACTACCAGCAGAAAAGAACAAAAGTGTATCCATTTGAATGAGCAACAGTGTCAGACCTGGCTAACAACACTCCCAGACCAGTGAGTGTAAGCAAAAAAATGTTCAAGCCCTAACACAAGTTAACTTGTGCAGGCTGACTAGACATGGGAAGCCAAGTATACTACCATACATCACAGTCACTAGATCACACAATTTGAAACACATTGTGACACTACACCTCCATGTATGAAACAGGTGCAAGTAAACATGAATGTACACATCGCATGCACACACTCATGAAACGGTTAACAGCATGAAAATTTATGCAAGTATTTCATATTTGTGTAAGTGATTTTGAATAGTGCACATCACATGGTGACATTGTGAGACAGAAGTGGTGATAGCACCAGCTCAGTGTGGCACATTCTCTGATTTGTCCATTAGTACACAGTATTCAAATTCACTATCTGGTGAATTCATGTGCCAAGTCCAAAGCTTTAATCTAATTTGATCAGTAGAATTTGAGCTTGCAGCACACATTGTTATTGTTATAATTATTACTTTTATTGCTGTTATCATTAGACCATTTAAGGCTCTGACTCCCAGAGAGTGGCTGTTAACCATCCCAGGTTTGTTTTGTTAAATAATACTGCTCGCTGATTGGCCCAGCAGGGGAAGATGTTCACATTTGATTGTCAGACATACCAAATCAAACACTGTTGCCAACTACAATTTATCATGCTGTGATTGGCTGCCGGTTGTCTTGACAAAACTCTACCCGGCAAGTGTACCACACCAGTTGGATTTTCTTCCAAAATGCCCCTTCAGCTGTTTCCTGTGTGGTCACTTGACAGAGGAGGATGTTCTTATTGGCAGCCGTTTAATGCACTTTTAAAGGATGGCGTAATCACTAGTGGTTCTTCCTCCGAGGCACGTGGCATGCGAGATGTGATGCTGGCCGCTGTTGTTTTGGAAGTGTAACAATGAGGCGTTTTCATTGCCTTGACCTTGTACGTGTTTAAAGTAAACAGGAGGACAAAGAAAGGACTGTGTGTCTCGGCTAGATAACAGGTGCTTGTTTGTGTTCGTGTTCGTGTTTTGGATGCGAGTGACTCTGGTCTGTGTTTCAGGCAGCTGTACAAGACCGACTAAATGAAGAGGAAGGAGTGCCCAGCGTGTTTAACCCCCCGCCCTCCAGACCGTTACAAGTCAACACAACAGACCACAGAGTATATAGCTATATTGTGTCAAGACCACAGCCCAGGGTAAATTATCAACCATCTCTTTTTCTATGCCTTTATCTTAAGTATTCTTCTTTATTCAGTTGTCTGATTATGTTGTTGTACGCATTAAGATTTTGACGGTGGATTCTGAAAACTATTTCCAAATCATGTTCTTGATGCATCTTGAAACCCATTTAAAATACTTTTTGTTTTTTCTTCGTTTCAGGGCCTTTTAGGTTGGGGATACTATTTAATAATGCTTCCATTCCGATTTACGTATTACACTCTCCTGGACATATTCAGGTAAGTTGTCAAGGAATTTGCTTTGTAACTCAAAGTGTACAGGTTCTGTTCCCAGGTGGGGCACTAACTTGAGGTGTACAGGTTCTGTTCCCAGGTGGGGCACTAACTTGAGCAAGACATTGCACCCAAATTGCCTCAGTGAATATCCAGCTGTAGAAATAGATAACATGTAAAAATTTGAGCTGTGTAAGTCTGTCTAGGCAAGAGTGTCTGATAAGAGAATACGTCAAGGAGTATTTTGAATGACATGATTTGTTGTCTGTTTTGACAGGTTCGCGCTGAGATTCATCCGGCCGGACCCTCGTGGCCGTGTCACAGACCCCGTGGGTGACGTGGTGTCCTTCATTCATAGTTTTGAAGAGAAATACGGTAGCGTACATCCAGTGTTCTACCAGGGGACGTACGGCCAGGTCAGTCCCCTCAGTGACTGCAGGTTTCAGTACATGTTCAAAAGCCTCTTCTTTTTTTTTCCTGTTTTTCCATAATGTGAGCATTGCTTCTCACTGCCTGTCTGTCTTGTGTTGCAGGCGTTGAACGATGCCAAACGCGAACTGCGCTTTCTGTTAGTTTACCTCCATGGGGACGACAGCCAGGACACTGACGAATTCTGCCGGTAGGCCAGTGGCGTGGGACACTGCAACATCGGCTCACTCTGTGGCCCACTGACTCCTGTCATTCTCATTGACTCCTCCCCTTTGTGAAAGTTCCTCTCTCTCTCTCTCTCTCTCTCTCTCTCTCTCTCTCTCTCTTTATCCAGTAACACACTCTGCACAGAGGAAGTCATCACCTTCATCAACACTAGAATGCTCTTCTGGGCCTGCTCCACAAACAAGCCTGAAGGATATAGAGGTGCAGCTTCCCCCCATCTACCAGCTTTATGCTTCTTACAGTACATGGAAAGCCCGTGTTGACTCATTTCCATCTGTTGTATTCTGCTGTAGCTATATGGCCCCAGCAGACACAGGCCTTTCAAAAAATTGTCTTCATTTTGTTGTCTGTAGGTGCCTTTAGCTCTGGAAGTACACTAGACATCTTCCCCCTTTTTTGGCCAGGCTCTTTTGTATTGGTTAATGACTAGCAGCCAGTGCAGCTGCAAGCTAGCTGACTAAAAACATAAGTACTTAGTCAGATATGAGCAGATGGCCAGTTAGCTGGAGAAGAGGTCCAACCCCACAGGTATTAGTATCCCCCAGCATTGTTTGGTCTGTAATATTAAATAGTCGGTAGCTGTCTTTGTGAAAACGTATGCCGTACAAGTCACCCTGGAAAAGGATGCACTGAGCAATGCAATGTAATGTGATTACTCCAGGGGTGAAGTTTTCTGTGCGCTGTGTCTTAGTGTCCCAGGCCCTTCGAGAGAACAGCCACCCCTTCCTGGCCATGATCATGCTGAAGGACAGGAAGATGACAGTAGTGGGGAGGTTAGAGGGAGTCATCCAACCAGAGGACCTCATCAACCAGCTCACATTCATCATGGAGGCCAACCAGACGTACCTGGTGTCGGAGCGACTCGAAAGGTAACGGCTTGTGTTCAGTCTCGAAATGAGATGAGATGGAACAAAAAGCCCTCGCAACAAGAAGTGTAGGACAAAGCTCCCACCTAAATCACCTTGACCCAAAGAGACCAGTCAGTAATTGATTTTTAAGTGTTGGGAGTGGTATAAATAAATACATTGTGACATGTTACTGTTGAATACTGTCCATCCACTTGTTGAGTGCATTTCAGGCTAACAACTGGTAAATCAGCAGACAAACTTTGATGGCTAGATGGCTAGCCAGCAGATATTTTGTGGAATCCCCTGTGGTGATGACATCCCATGATGTCACAAAGGGGTATAACTTGTTTTTTATGTGTCTCATTACCCAGCTCCACTCCTTTCATGCTTCAATAGTGAGCTAACACCGGTATTGTTTGTCTGTCTGGGGCAGAGAGGAGAGGAACCAGACGCAGGTGTTGCGGCAGCAGCAGGACCAGGCCTACCTGGCCTCTCTGCGTGCTGACCAGGAGAAAGAAAGGAAGAAGAGGGAGGCGCAGGAGCAGAGGAGGAGAGAGGAGGAGATGGCAAGGCAGAGCATCCTGGCCGAGGAGAAGAGGAGGAGGGTGAGTTGCTGTCCGACGCCTGTGGTTTCCACATTTGAAATGACCTCATCTCAAGAGAAATTCATTTTAAGAGTGTCAGAAAGGTCACAGCAGAAAATATTTTTGCTTTGAGTATTTGAGAGAGATATTCCAGCCTTAAAGGAGTACTGTCTGAGTTTTTCAAACAGTGTGGCTTGTGGATTGAACTGCACCCTCATGCAGTAATGCGATCTGGGCATGTACTTGGTTTCAGACACTTGAGGAGGAGAAGGAGCGCAAGTCTGAATGTCTTCCCCTGGAGCCGCCTGTGGATGACCCCGACAGTGTCAAAATTGTATTCAAACTGCCCAATGACTCCAGAGTGGAGAGGCGGTTCCTTTTCACACAGTCTTTAACAGTAAGTAAAACCACTCATCTCTCATGGACCCACCGATTAATGTGTGTGAGAATTGTTGTATAAAACCACAACAAAATCCTATTTTTTTATTATTTCCCTCTTCATGCTTCCCGACTCTTCTTCCAGGTAATACACGACTTCCTGTTTTCCTTGAAAGAGACTCCAGAGAAGTTCCAGATAGTGACGAACTTCCCGCGCCGGATCCTGCCATGCCTTCCCACGGAGGACCAGCCCAACCCTCCCACACTGAAAGAGGCGGGGCTTAGCCGCTCCGAGGTCCTCTTCGTGCAGGACCTCACGGATGACTGATACCAACCAAACCTTCTCCTGTTCATGTGAAGCATCTTTTTTGGTTATTTTTTTGTTTTTTGTTGTTTTTTTTTTTTGGGTTGTCAAAATGGCCATTGCGCACAAGGGATCACTAAAAAGAAGCTTTGCCTCAAAAAGCCTTTTTCTTTGTCCCCCTCACTGTCTTTTCTGTTCTCCCCAACCCCCACACCCCCTTTTCCCCTGAGGCGCAAGTTTGTATGAGCTCTCAAGTACATGTGAACTGCCCCTCACATAGGTTTTACCAGTAATGTTTAGGAATTTGTGAAAAGAAATATTTAAAGACTAAAAATCATGTCCTCTTTTTCTGTTTTTTTTAAATCCTAATTGAATATAAATATATTTATGTTACCAACACAAGATATGTGGTAGTATTATATTTGGACCTCGTGGACAAGTAAAGTAACATGCCACTGATTTTCTGTGGCCTCATCCAAAACGGCTTAGTAAACATCAACCTGTAATGTTCCTATATTGAAAAACACATGCCCGTTTAGTCATTGTAATGTCTGAATGGGCCGGCCATGTTACGATGTCATCGTTTTCCTCTGCCCCTCAACTATAAATGAAACATTTTAAAACTGTGTGTGGGTTTTTAAAAACACAATTTCTTTTTGGACTCAGGATGTTTACACTTGTTTGCAGAGGCTGTAATCCAGTCAGTATTTTTCTTTAACATGTTTTATGCCAATAAAAATGTTTTATTGGAGCCAATCAAGGATCTAAATTTGAATAATTTTGTAGGCACGTGGAAACCAATAAAGCAGTGGTCACGCAAATCTCAGCGAGTTCTTATTGCACTATAAGTACCCAAGAAATGAAGATGATTTCAGTTTGCAGTATGATCTGAAACTAATTAGTATATCTGCTGAATGGCACAAAAATGCATTTAAGTAAACAAACTGGCACATTTAAAATATGCTGTATCAGATATTCTGATTTTTCCTGATACCTTTTTCACTCAGTCATCATAATTGAAACTACCTATGAATGAAATTCAATGAGAAGTATTTTTAGGTAGCTGCTGTATGCTAAAGCCCCATCTTTGAGTTTTCAACCAGCTTTTTATCATATACTTGTAATTACTTTCTCATTGCTTTCACCTAATTTGCTGTAGGTTTCAGATGAGAGTAGTATACATTTGCAGATGAGGCCCCATATTAACCATAAGAGGGGAAATCCTGTTTGCTCTACATGCAAATACACAATTTAAAGAGATATGTTGGTGTATCTCGGTCTCTCTCTTATATATATATATACACACACACACACACAATTACGAGGCGAGTCGAATACTGTACCACCCTCCACAGATTGCAAAAGCACTGAAGTGTGATTGGCAATCCTCCAATCTGTTTTCCCCTCACTCTTATTCACACTACAATTCCCACAGTGCACAACAGGATTGGATCTCACTGATGTCTTTGGAACAACTCTGTTGTTGGCAGCACGTAAGTGTACAGAAGGATTGTGTTCTCTGTGCTTCAGTGCTCCGGGGCAATTGCAGAGGATGTTGTAGTGAGGTTAAAAAGCTACACAACAAATATTATTTCCTATATAAGAAGTAATTTTAATAATAATGAGGACTCTCTTATACTGGTATACTCATACATTTATTAGTGAACAACCCTCTCAAATCAGCCACAACAATTAAAAAAAATATGATTGCACTACTCGGTAAAGCAGAACTAGCAACTTTCATTTAAAAAAAGTACAAATCTTAAAAATTTCAATCATTATACAGATGTGTATATATATAGTACAATATTTCTAGTTGTACGTTATGCTACAAACAAGATTCCAATGCAATGGAATGAAAAATAGCATTATGAACATTTTTTCCATACACACACACACTCAAACACACCCATATACACATATGTGCTTTTTGTCAAATACAAACATGGCAAAAATGAGGTAACTGTAGATGTGCAAGTACCAAAGCAAAATGTCTTCCTAACACAGAACACATGCCCCTAGTCCTCTTGGCAGAAGGGCAGCCTAGAGCTCAGGCAAGGATCCCTAGAGGCCTGGAGTGGTATTGAAACAGTAAACGATCCACCACAGCAAAAAAAAAAAAAAAAAAATCATTGGTAGACAATTAGTGGTATCTAAGGAGCAATCAACAAATCCTAAAATATTTCAGCTGCTTATTGGCATACAAATTTTGCACCACACAAGCTGTGAAAGTTTAATCATTGGATCACTGAAAGACTACAGCATTCTGTTTTCTCTTGTTTTCTCATTTATCACAACTTAAGCATACCCACTGGATTTTTTTTTTTGTGAAAAGCAATCCGGCACATTAACTTCTTCATGCCACAGATGTGTTTTACAATGCTTTTGAATGCTTGTTCCCACCAACCTACCTTTTCCACTAAATATTCCTTTAGGAAAAGTGCTTACTAAATTAGAGGAACATACACAAATTAAATTTACAAATAATAATAAGACATAAGTCTCCAAATACGCCATGCCCTTCACTAAACACACTGAAAATATTGAGCTGTTTAACCGATCCCTCTTGAGAAGCAGCCCCTGATGGGTGCAGCAGAAATGGGTAAATGACTCGGCCCTCTTTTGATGAGGCCATCCTCTCTCCACTGAGAGGAATACAGCAGTTTCGTACATCTTACAAAGTAAGGGGTGAAACACTGTTGAACAGTAGTTGCACACTGATTGTAACCACATTTATCATGGCAATATGACTGCATGTGTAACATGAAAATAGAGCCAATCTACAAGTCCAACCTACAGTATATGCGAGGCTGTGATTCGAGACAACCTGTGTCACCGAAAAACAAAACGGGCATAGTATGATTGGTTTCATTTCATTGTTGAAACTATAGTAGGACATTTTTTGGTGGTGGGTGGGTGGGCAGGGGGGCATTGACAGTATTTTCTAGTATTGTTTTCCCTTTGACTCAACACCACCACCAGGTGACTGAAGACTTACCAGATGAGGGCAATAACATGTTTGTGTTAGAGTGCACCCATGGAAAAGAAAGAAAAAACTATTGCTTTATGCAGAGAGAAAGCAGCAATATTTTAGCACACCAAGCTTCTTTTCACTGTATGACTTACGTGTCACCACTTTCTAAAGTAAGTCATTATCACCCATTCAGGCAATAGAATAACTGGCATTGCAGTCTAAACCCACTTGGCCAATATTTTAGACCAGGTCATTTCACAGCTCTAAAAGCTTTTTTTTTAAACCTGCTACAGTAGCAATAACATCTTGTAGTCCTGTGTTAATAATGTGTATAGTACAGTACAGTGTTTGGCAGTTATCAGCTGGGCATTGAGACTCCCGCTTGCGAAACCCACAGCCACTAGAGCTAGCTAAAAACCAGTGCAGTGCTAGTCAGACATGCATACATATTGTGCACAATTAATAACCCTCCCCAGCCCCAACCACACCCCTACCCCTCCCTCAAATACAGACCCCTTTGTTTTTAAGTCATGCAGACAACTTTAGGATATGTTTGGAAGTGGTCTTAGGCAGGATGGTGTGTGCAAAAGCACACATTCACACTAGGAACTCGCTAGCATACGCAGCTGTATATCATTCAAATACAAGAACGCAGAAATTGAACTCTAACAGTTAATATTAACACAGGCTCTGATGGGCTGCTGAAACACTGCCTCTTTTTTCCCTGTAGTCAAAATTTTGCTTGCATGCCTGTCTTTAAAAATACGTGATATCCATTGCTCTAGTAGGTAAGAAGCAAAAGTTGGAATTGATTACATTTAGAAACCTGACATACTGCATGACCTACAGAAAACAACAAGACATACAAAATCACAAGATACACAAGATACATATCTCTTTCATGGTATCTTTTCCCATTTGAAATTTGAATGATTTCATTTCCATTTGAAATTCACTGGTTTCTTTTCTTTTAATTATTAACAGAAAGGCCCTGAGTTAAAT
Source organism: Megalops atlanticus (assembly GCA_019176425.1). Classification (NCBI taxonomy): domain Eukaryota; kingdom Metazoa; phylum Chordata; class Actinopteri; order Elopiformes; family Megalopidae; genus Megalops; species Megalops atlanticus. The sequence goes on along the minus strand of CM032877.1, from coordinate 21,194,630 downwards.
TTCTTAAAACTCACAATACCAAAATAGGGAAAAATCTACATATATACATATACACACAGTGGTTTTCTTCTCTGGGGTGGGTGGGGGGTATTTACAGCCTTATTCCATAGAATTCATTCATTCATACCAATTTGCAACTAAAGTGTGGCTGGCTAAAGTCACTAATAATTTGATTGAAATTAATATTAAATGAAAGGCAGACTTAAGGAACAGTCTAAACTACCAAATTCTTTTACCTCTGCCAGACAATGGTGAAGTCCACCACAAAGGCTGAAATTCATATTTTTCACCATTAAATACATATGCAGCTTCTGAGGTTCAACATTAAAATAATTTTTTACTTGATTTAATGTTCAAATTTACAATTTCTTCATTACTACAGTATTATAGTATATTGTATTGCTGTAGCATGGGGTTCTGAACAACGTAGCAACCCCAACACTGCTACACCATAGTAGAGGAAAAACTACGGAATATAGATATCTCTGGATGCCACCAAATACACATATTTAAGGTACTTAGCATCACCCTGGGATAAACTAATTGTTAAACCAGATTTTTGAGCGGGTACATACAGGGCCAGGTGACTCTATGTCTCTACTCTATTTCTCTATGAAATGGAGCAAGTTAAAGGCTACTCCAAATTCAGTTTACTCCAATGCTGAACACAGCCTCCTTTTTAAGTCTTAAGACTGCAAATCTTTATGGAGCATTACTATAACTGAATACCTACAAAAGAACTACATTTTGTGGCCCCAATACCTGTATTACTACAATGTACTTACATTTGAACTACTGAGTACCTATATGGCAACTACAGTACATAAACTGGGTTGTTATACAGGTATAATAACACAATCCACAAACGGGTTTAACTTGTAAGTACCATTTATGTGTGTACACAGTTGTTACATCACACAATAGACGCAGAATAAATGCACAGGCATTAGGACCACTTAATGTACAGCTGGGCCCATGTTTCAGAGGAAGTCAACCCCAGACTGAGTTAAGGAAGTCAGAGCAAGATGGACTGAAATGGTAGCAGTCCAGTGTATTACTCAGTTGACCTAGCTCAGCTACAACTGTGAACGGATTCCTATACTGTTTACTGTGGATACATGAACCTGCCCACCGTATAACTGCAGCCAATGAAACAGATTGGTCTCTCTATGCAGTGCTACTCAGGATGTTCAGACATTCTTCTGTCCTCAAAATAAGACTGAATAACAAAATCTTTAAACATTTCACTTTTTAGCTATGCTTGAATGTTATATATTTTTTCACCCGACGTAACATAAGGATTTTAACTGACCAAGGCGCGTAAATGAACATAACACATTTCTAACACGTACAATTTCACTATTTTCCATGTCCTTCAATTTTTTGCTCCCCCCACCCCTCTTCCCAAAGAAGACAAAAACAAAGTAGACCATTTGAAACCTTACAGTCATACTGGAAATAACAAGGATATATATATATATATATATATATATATATATATATATATATATATATATATATATATATATATATATATATATATATATATTTGTTTTTTAAGATTAGTAACATTTTTGTGCTTGTCAAGGTCTTAAGAAGGCAGAGCGAGCTGAAATCTTGAAGAGTGTGTTGAATATTTGGCTCAGAAACTAGGAAAAACCCAGTCTTCCCCAGACAGGGGTGGATGGAGAATCCATTTAGAATGGATGCGCTTATTGTCCATAAACCAGCCAATCACCAACCAACCACAACAAGCTCCCTGTCAGGTGGAAATTGGTTGGCTGAAAAAAACCACCTTTGAAAGAACCCCCATGTCTTTTGCTGATGCACAATGATGAGTAAGGATGAGGGTCACTTCCCAGACCTGGAGGTCCTGGATTTTTTACCTAGTATTCCTTTGTTTGTATTTATTTTTCTTTTTGTTACAATTGAAATAGTGGCCAGTCTTGATTTAAATATTGCTCATCTAAAGTAAGCAGTCCGTGCGCATCTCCCAGCATGCCCCTGGTACCCGGGAGACGTGAAAAGCGACAACCATATGACAGAGAAGTGTTCTGCAGAGGGGCAGGGCTGGCTTAGAATGTGGCCCTTTCATAACCAGGCAGGTAACATCGCTAACGTTACCTCCAGTCTCCTCCCTTGTTCCACAAGTCCCTTGTTCCCCCGGCACCAGGTGGAACTCCCTCTGCCAGAATTACAATCGTTCCACAATGGACAAGGAGTCCCCCCATCCCCTCACCCCGAAGTTTAAATAAAGGACATGTGGGAAGTTTAAAACCAATGTGAGACCCTCAATTCCATTAATGATTTTTCTCTTTTTTTTCTTTACTTTAGGCTTTGAAAGGATACTGTGCCCTTTGCTGCAGTCAGTCAAACTTTCAAAATAGCATTTGGCAAGTAAAAAAATAAAAGTGGGAAAGTTACTAAGATCATCAACACATTATTGCATAACATACATTATTAACAAGTCACTTATACAAACATGCACTGAAAGTCAACCTTCCCTCCAAGCCAGTGGATTGGTCCAGTTTCTCGCAAGACACACATATTCCCCCCATACATACACACACACTAACACCCTCCTCTTCTTGGTGCAGTGCTAGTAAAGATTCTAGCATCAAACCGAAAAACTGCTCACTCCCAAACGCTAACATATTTCACATGTTAAATCTTTGGAGTATCGGAAAGACAACAGCATCAGAACGAAACAAAACAAACACACACAAAAAGAAAGGAAATCCACACACAACAGAACTTTAGAACTTGATGGCTATGTGGTTATACCTAGGCAGTAGCTTCCATCACACTCACGATGCACAGCCGAGGCAAAGGAGGGCCCCAAACACGATACTAGAGTGCTTATTGTTCAAGGAAAGGGGGTGATGGCGGGGGCACGGCGGTGCAGACTACAGGTGTACCCTGTCTCCACATGGAACAAACCCCATTTGATTTGCTGCTTCTCCCTTGGACAAACCATGACCCAGTTTCACTCCACGTCCCGATGAGCCTCTGATGCATCAGCTCGACAGATCGGGCAAGTGCGATTGGTCTAAAAGACACAAGCAAATGGGAAAGGCTGGATATGAAGTTTATATGGCTGACCAAAGCAATTTGAGGAGACCCAAGTGAAGTACTTGCAATGTCATCAGGAGCCACCAGAAGGCAGCTGATTAAATCATGGATTAAATGAAAATTAACTGCCAGACTAGTTATACTTAGATGTTAATCCAATTCTAAAACATTTTCCTGGAGTTGCAATTATTCAGAGTTTGAAGTAATTTTTTTTATCTATTTACCATGATACAATTATAATTAACCAGTTTGGTATTTTATGTTCACCTATTATCCTGTTCACTAACTATCATATAGTCTGTTTGTAGCTAGCGAGTTGATGTTGTGCATATATACTGTTTTTAGGTGGCTGTCTTACATTCAATATGTGATCCAAATCTAGTGTGAATTTGTCTAGATAGTGAGTAATGTGTCACCAAAGACAATGCTATTTAATAGCTAAGTATAACAATAATTATCTTACCACATTTTTATTTCATGTTTATGATCAAGCCTATGTAAAGAGCACATTGCACACACTAGCTAGCTATCATCAGTGTCGTTTGCTTGTGCTGTTAGCTATACAGTGGCACTAACATTAGCGACATACTCTGATTAATCTTTAGATTCAACTTGGAGGTGGCTTTAGTATCAAGCAAACTCCTAACTTACGCCAAACAACAGATTGCAGCTGAACAAAAAAGCTCGTACCTTTAACCATTTGTCGACACACTTTGCGTGAAACTCATGGTTACAGGGTAACACTCGAAGTAGCTGCCTAGACTCAAAGTCACTGAAGCACACAACACACCTAAGAGAAAGAATACATTAAGAGAGTAAATACAGAGAAAATTGTTATATTTTTACTGTTCAACCTTACATGTTTGTCAATGTTTCAGTTTCTACCTCTGTATCTCATGTTTAAAAACATGTCATTTCTTCGAGTCTACATAATCATCTGTAAAAACCATCTTCATGAGTATCAACTGGAATGCTCTTGTGTCTGAGTGTCTGTTCTGATTGGATAAATTAATCAGAAGCTTCTCTCAAGGTTTGTTCTGACTGGTTGAATTAACCAGAAGGTTCTTACAGGATTTGCTCTGATTTATTAAATTAGCCAGACGGGTTTATTTTGATTGGTTGAACTGGAAGATCTTACAGGGTTTGTTCTGATTGGTGGCTCTCTGGGTTGAACCTGTAGGACGGAAGCTGCTCTATATCAGCTTTGGTTAGCCCACGAGGTTTGGCCTCTCCCAGCCTCTCAGCAAGGTTCAGCAATGCCTGAAAGAAATGTGTACATGTGTAAAAGGCTACCTCACCCTAACAGAGAGCACAGCAAAATGAGGAGTGGTGAACCTCTGAATGTTTGTACTACAACGTACAGAAGAATACTTTTTATGTCATTATTATTTGCTTAGCAGATGCCTTTATCCACAGCTAGTTACACAGCTTACGAATCATTCATTTATACAGCTGATTGGCTGTTCAGTGACTCTGTGCTCTATGATTGGCTGTCTCACCTCATAGTTCTCCATTTCCACATCATCCACATCCAGGTCCAGGCTGATGGCAGGACCCACTGCAGTCTGAGGCACAGGAAGCATGGAGCTGCACCCAAACAGACAAGGAGCGGCTCTGAGTGTGAATCAAGACCAGGGTGCTGCCTCCCAACAACATCCCCTACACTCTTACAGGAATGTTAAAGCATGAGAAGCCCAGTCCTTCCACACTACAAGTCCCATGCTGCATCACAGGAGAGCGACTGTCAATTGGAGGATAGGCACATCTCTCATTGACATCATCTGAGAAACTCACAGCTGCCCCAACCCGTGTTGCCAGACAGTGCAAGGAAGTGGAGCAATGAGTGAGTGCCAATGTAACCCAACCTATCACAAAGCAATGAAGCCAATCATGTTCTGTTGCTGTGGGCTCTCACTCACTGTTAGTTAAAGACAAAACCTAGACTTGGTTTGGGCAATATGGCTCAGTCTGCACACTGAACAAGCACCTTAAACCACTGATTTCTGACTGACAGATCAGTGTCGGTCTCGAACTTTGTCATAGATACATTAACATGGAAAAAAGAAGACACTTCAATGTTGCAAAGCATGACTTTAACTCTGGTGCAAAGTTTCTGAAGCTCTGAGAATTATCAGAACATAGAAACATGGCAACCTAGGTTGTACCTGCACTCAGGTGTACACAATGTGTTTAGACCTTCTTCAGGCAGAATTAACTGTGGCCAAACCACATTGTACACACCTGAGCACAGGAACAAGCCAAGTCACCATGGTCTGATTTTTCTGAGTGACTCAAAAGTGACAATTAGCTTTTCACCAGATTTAAAGTTAATAAAGAGGCAATTCAGAAGCTGCTCTTTGCTACTGTTTTTAATATTTACTTCTGAGCACCTGTCATTTTTTTCCAATGCCCTGTTTATTCTGATAGACATGTGTATGCCATCAAGTGAAGTGGTGTGATTTACACACAAACAACTTGTGTCCTTTGTTTACAGAGAACCATTAAAGAGGCATCCTCATACAATTACTGATCACTACTTGCGCAGTACTAATACCACAAGAGCACAAGAGCACACTCTGTCAGATACCAATACTCAAGGTTATTTTGAATCAAATCTCTACATCTTTGGCCATCCATCTGCGCTCCACTTTGGTACATACAGGCAGAACATTTGCGACAATGCAGAACTTGCTATGAGACAAGCAATTTAAGTCATTTCTAACATAAGAGGCTCCTATGAAAAAGTTTGTATTGGTAACAACGATTTAACTTCTGATGAGGTCGTACTTACAGGAAATAGGGCAGAAAGCTAGGGTAGTAAGTGGGAGGGGGAGGGGGTGGGGGCGGAGGGTGCTGTAGCCGGTATCTCTGCCCACTGACACGACGTGGAAGCATATGTGGATATGGCTAGAGAGAGAGAGAGAGAATGACATTACAGCCATGAAGTCAAACGCATTCACAAACTACATCCATATTATCAACCATACCATGAATGTATACAGGTAACACCCATTTTTTATTTCAAATAAAAATTATACTGTTAAACATGGGCTCAGATATAACCTAGTAAGGATTGGCATATAGGATATATGAAGAGCTCTGGTGACCTAATTCAGAATCTGCCACTGTTTAGGGACTTGACAGAGGTAAAATAATAGGAATGTAGTGTCAGGAATAGATTGAGGGTGATGCTGTCAGTGGTGACACTACAGTTGGAGCCCCTGTTGATCCTTTAAGGTGAACGACTGTTCCACAAACAGAGGACCTGGACAGTCTGCTGTGTAAATCAACCTGCTACAAACTCCAGTGAATGTGCACTGTTTACCAAGCATATCAATCAGCTAGGAGAGGGCCAGTGTAATCAAGAGTGTTTATTTATGTCCCACGCACGTGACAGAAGTCTCTTGACTTTGATTTTCACAAGGAGGTTTGCAGCCAACAGAACATGCGGTGCTCCATGACCCTAAAAACGGTCCTTTGACCTCGGAGGCACGCTTTGATATTTCACTGTCCATACCTCATGCTTTCTGTGACCATTACAACACTTTTTACATGTATAGACAATTGCCTATACTTTACCTGGTGAATACTTTACTTTATCCGAACTCTATATTGATCATATTTGGAGACAACATGATGATATTTATTGTACAGCCAATCTTATTGTTGCCGGGGCAACAGAAATGTTTGTTGGATATCACACATCTTGCACATTTCAGGGTTTATAATTTTAGGGAGTGGAATATAGTGAAAATACATAATAAAAACATAATACAAAATAAAAAGTCTAAACTCACCACTCCAAAGGGCAGTTCCTGGTGTAGAGGATCATGGGAAAGGTATGGGAGGGGGACAGATGGAGGCAGTGCTGGTGGGTGATGGGCAGGGGGGTAGGAAAATCCCCCTACGTGGTGCTGGTCCCCTCTCATCTCCACCTCATTACCTAACCTCTGTGGGGGTGGGAAGAGAAACACCTCAGAGGAGCAACTTGCAGTTACTCACATACATAGTACAAAAATATATGTACACTTACACATTAGATTTAGCCTGCCCAAATTCCAGTTCACCGTCCCTTGTTTAATTGGCTAAAATCTTCCACCTCAGTTGTTGTTGGGATGAATTTTCTACCACAAAATGCCTGCCGTGCCTCACCCAGGAGGGTGCCATGCTTCGGGGGTGGCTGAGGTGAGTCTTTCATCTCCTCAGTGGAAAACACTTTAAGAGCCGTTAAAGGCACAATAACAAAGCAACCCATTATTATTATGGCATTTATTATTCATTATAATCATTATGATTGTGATTATTGTTATTATGTCTAATATTTCATCCTCCATCCTCTTACCTTATTATTGTTCAAATTTTTACCACACTCTTCATGAGCTTGAGGCATATATGTAACCTTTAAACTGATCCTTTCTCTCAATCTGCTTTTGTTTGTTTTGCTTTATTAGCAATCAAGCAATCAATCAGCCAAATAATCCACAGCAGCCTGACCCTAATTCCCTTCCACTGAAGTGCATCTTGTGTTGGGCTTTTTTTTTCCTTTATATGACAACACCGAACAGCATTTTCATGTATCTGCAAATTATTCCACCATATGAGTAGGTTTACTCTTCATTTTCGATGCCTGTGAAGCAGGGACTGTTGACAGTGTAAACATCACTTCATCTGTGCACGCTCCACACAGTTTAAATGGAAAAGCTCTGATTTTCTGAGCCTTGATTTGTGCTTTCCCCTAAAACCTGTGTAGTGCAATTATGGGTTATTTTGGCTTTTTAAGTTAATTATTGTCTTCGCTATGATTAATTTGATGTTCCTAAATTGAACTCTTAAACGTCTTGTCCTTTAAACGGTACAATATGATGTGGAGAACAAGAATGCGTCTAGATGAGACACAATTAAGAGAAAGGAAATTGCCTGCCAATGGATGAGGATTATTCAGCCAATCAGCACTTTACTCAAGCAAACATGTTGCCACTAATGACTAGGATGTGCACAGAATTGCATATGTCTTACGTGCGTGGTATGTATGTAACACATGTGGAGATTTCTATGTAAGCAGGTGTGTACACTTGTGTGTCTGAATCTTCAAGCTTGTGTTTGTACATGTAGTGACAACAACAACAGTAATAATAATAATAATTTAATTCTATCATTACTATTATTATTATTTCCCTTTACTGATCCTCATTTTCCCATCAGCTGAACTGGGTCTCAGAGGAAGCCTGGGCAGCAGGTGGGAGGAGTCCCAGAGTCCTGGGAGTCCCGTTGAGGGGAAGGGGGTCCTCACCATGCGGGGGTGCTGGGTCTGCAGGGGGACGAACTGGCCCAGCGGGGCAAGGTGCGGCTGCTGGTGGGCAGGCACGGGCGGAGGCGGGTGCAGTATGAAATGCTCCCCGGTGATCAGAGGCTGAAAGGCCTGGTAAGAAAGCGGAAAGTGCTGCATTGTACACGCCTGAATCAGCTGGAAAACAGAGACAGACAGACAGACAGACAGACAGACAGTGAGAGTGAGAACACCATCAGCAGGACAGCGTTTTAATCACGCTCACCACTCAGAAACATTATCACACCTCTGCGCGCTGGGACCTGTGAGCTAACTTTGTGATTGCAAACGCACACACATACACACACACTGAATAGAAATGTGAGGCCTGTTACCTACAGCTACATCCCAGGGCTCTTCTTCAGGATTGCCACTTAGTAAAGAAGGGTTCAAATGTTTACCATGAGAACACAAAATGATGGGACGGATGGATGGGACAGGATGATGGGAGGAATGGCGCTCACAAGGGCTTATGGATTTGACTATGAACAGAAGCAATCTTAATTCATCTTTTCACAAGGAAATTCTATGACAGCCTAAAAACGACATATCTGACATGTGGACTTCAGTGAAATTCTATTACAAAGCTAATCTAAAACTAGGCTAACCTTTCAGTACTAAGATGTTGTTCCACATGGACTTTTATCTGACATTACAAATCCTCCTTTTCAAACTCACAGGAAGTGGAGGGCAGCAAAGCAGACAGTGCTTACCGAGCATGCTGGGAGCTGCTGAGTGTTGCATCCTGGGATAGGCTGGGCAGCATGGAGAGGAAAACCATGGGTCGTCACCGTGGTGACCGTGTACGAAATCGGGACAGGTCCCTGGTGAATCTGCAGGGAAGAAATACACACATGAGGAAGCAGTTTAAGATTTCTCTTAGTTCTTCAGAGATGTCATTATGGATTGGGCTCAGTTATACGGGAGGGTTCACCTGAATGTTCACCTGCCCTTACAACGCACTTCAATCATGACAACAATTTCTGACTGACCATGCTTCTCATGAAAATTTGCCCTGAGAATGATCAGATGAAGAAGCTATGGCTGGCCTACCAACCCATGTCCCCAGCAGAATATTAAATTTATATTACATTATTGCCATTTAGCAGACGCTCTCATCCAGAGCAAAATACATAGGTTACAGTTTTTACATATTATCCATTTACACAGCTGGATGTTTACTGAGACAGCTGTGGGTTAAGTACCTTGCCCAACAGTACAGTTGCAGTGCCCTAGCTGGGAATGAAACAACCAACCTTTCGGTTAGGAGCCCAGTTCCTTACCATTATGCTATACTGAACAAAGGCAGTTCCCCGTCATCACTGGCTGATGACATGGCTGGGACTGAACCCAAGCAATAAAGGTCAGCTTGAGCTCAAAGCGAATGCCCTAACCACTGAGCTACTCAGACACCTCACAGTAAGTGATTTAAATCCCACACAGACACACTATAATTGTAATTTTCAGTAGTCCTCAGTACTCATTAAGCAAAAAACTGTTTTTCATCACTTTTAGAGATAATACTGTTCCTGTTCCAAAACTGTCAGCTCTAAATTTTCAGCAGACATCCCATCTGTACATGCAACAAATGCCAAGCACTTGTTGTGGATAAACACCCAGAATTAGACAGTTCATTTTTTTATTTTTTAGGAAAAAAACAAGACTTTGTAATAACTGTTCACACTTTCCAGTGCAAAACCTCTAGATTGTATGTGAAAACTGCTTCATGCCATCTCTACCTGGTGAACAAAATCCAGATTTATTCTTTAGTGTTGGGTTTAGTTTCTTAGTCAGTTACTAAAGGGCACTTTTTGCCTCTAAATTCCAAACCATACAAAAAAGTCTAAGAATAAGCCCTGAAGCAGACCCAAGCAGATGACTTCACTTAGAGCACTGAATGACATATCTATATATACCCTGGAGTCCAGATACCACTACTTCTCTAGAGGCCTATTGAAAACAAACTGTCATTAGAAATTCTGTACCCAGACCTTTACACTTAGTATTGTTTATACTTACCACTATTAAAGTCATACGCTTAAACCAAAAAGAAAACACAAGAAGTTGACTTCAGCTCATTAGGGCGGCACCACAATGCTACCATTCCCTCCATGGGCTACTCATACCCAGCACTGGCACAGTACAGTAGTAGCAGGAACTAGCTTTGTAACCACAAGGCTGCAGCAGAACCTTGGTATATAAAACTTGTGTTCCCTCAGTTCCTCCTGTCAAACTGTGTGATGTTGTATAAAAAGAAAACTCCAGCTGCACCCAAAAGCATTATTTTCCAATGAAAGCCCAGTGTTAAAATGCACAGCATTGGCTGTTTTGAAGCAAATCCGTGATTCACTTTGATGGGGTAAAGCCAGGTATCACGTCCTCCCACTGTCCTTCAGTGTCACCAGACGCTCACACCAGCCAATCAAATCTCCTGCAAAATTACACTGGTTGAAGGGGCAGGACAGTTTTAGGTGGTTTAGGGGACGGGACACAACAATAACGTAAAGATCTCCCTTTGAGCTTTACCAATGCACCCCCTTTGCATTAGCCGAGAATTTCACATTGGCGCACTGTCAGCCATGAGAAAATGAAGGCGTGAAAGACGTGCCTGCTCGTGAAGGTCCACCATGACGGGGTTCTGTTGGGGCGGGTGTGCCACAGGGTGCAGCATTCGTGGTGGAGCGCTGATGTGGCCGTACGGTCGCGACTCATCTAATATCTGCTGCTGTTGCTGGGACAGGAGAGGGTGGTGGAAGTTTTCGTCCTGGTGTGGGCCGCTGAGTGGGAGGGGTCTGTCTCGACGCTCCCACTGGTGTCTCACGGGAGGACTTGGGGGGGTGGAGGGGAGGGAGATATAAAACCCTGAAGCATGACACTGAACCCCATCCCATGGAAACAAATGCAATGTTCACTGTATTCACAAATGTTCACTGTATTCATAAGTGGTAAATAGCTACCTCTACACTTAACTATTTTCCATCTTTTCAACCCTGACTTGGAAATCAGCAGTTGAGAATTAAGTCTCACCACTATACCTCCCACATCTGCACAGAAGGTGCAGCGGTGATGATTCACTGTACACAAACATATATATATATATATATATATATATACGATAAACTCTAGTCAAATAATTGCCAAGTAAAAACACTACAGCCCAGAAATAACCCTGGTCCTGATGGGCCAATTCATTAGATCTTTCCAAACCAATCATGTATTCAGGCTGTTACTTTACATTTTGACAAATTGCACCCAATTAGAAAATTATTTCACTTGTTCTCCATCACAGCACATGGCAGGTCAAATCAGACAAATTCAAGATTCAAATAAAACCAAAACTGTAGGGCACTGCTGGCAGTTCTTTATTGTCCCCTTGTCCTTAATCTGACCTCAAGTGATCAGAATGCAGTTCACACCTTGAAGGGGTGTGGTTTTGGGTAAGGCGGTGGGGTGGGTGTGGCACTTACCTTCTCCTGAGGTGCAGTGGAGGAGTGCAGGGCTCCCCTGCGAACCTTCTCTGAGTGAAGGGGGCTGTTGGTGGCCGCCTATTCACCGCGATTTCCCATGGTCGCATTGGTGATGCTGTGGGGGCGATGTCGCACTCAGGAGTGGGGGCCGGGGGGTGATCGGCACGCTGCAGACTCGGATTGTCTTCGCTCTGGACGGGAAAGGGTTAAGCAGTGTGGCATAGAGGTAAGGAGCAGGGCTCAAAACCCAAAGACTGGCAGTTTGATTCCCAAGTGGACTGCTGCTGTTGTAGCCTCGGGCCAGTTACTTAACCCAACATGCATCAGTAAAATACACTGCAGGATAACATGTAAAAAGTGTAAGATATGTAAGTCACTCCTGATAAGAGTGTCTACTAAGCAAAATGTAATGCAATGAAAAGCAATCCCAGACATGAAAAACCCTCCTCTCAGGTCACAATACTGTGCAATATTGGGCCAAAATGAGAATATACCTCTTCATGGGGGCCAGATTTTTTTAAACACTTTTTTTCATTTCCTACTGATAAAACAATACACAGCTAGGTTGTGTACAAGGTTGTGTTTTTCTGTACAGACAATGCAGACATGTTTTTCCAATATGCAGAGCTATTACTTACCATGTTCAAAGCATCACCTTTACCTCCTTTTTATTTATCAGGCCATTAATAATCAGCACTGTGGTGTAGTAGTAAAGGGCAGGGGCCATAACCCAATGGTTGCCAGCTCGATTCTGCTATGGGGCACTGCTGTTGTACCCTTGACCAAGGTACTTAATCCAGAATTGTCTTATCAAATTTCCAGCTATGTAAATACATGACATGTAAGATGTGTAAGCTATACAAGACACTTTAGATAAGAGCATATCCTAAGCAATTAATAACATAAGTGCTTATTAAATCAATGAAGCAATACTGAAAAACAAAAAAGCACCATAGGCTCACTTTTACCTCTACCATTATATGCAGCACCTCATAATGGCTTGTGCTTTCAGGAAAGATTTAATCTACATCCTTCACAGACCAGTTGTCTAAATGCTACCAAAACCCCAAAAATTGTGGTTTAAGCCCCTATTGGCCACCCACACCCACTCCAGCCGTACACACATACACAATCTCCCCTGCAATGGGATTTTTTTAAGAAATGGAACTAAAATGGTGGACAACTAAAAAACAAAATCTTATTCACAATGCCAAAAAGCTGTTTAAAAATCAATAAAAAAAACTTTTGTACCTAAAAATTTTGAATTTTGTGTAAACAGTTGAAGTTTCAATTGCACTACAATGAAGATGATCACTATGGTAAGGTTAAAGAACTACATAGTGTTCACCAAACAAATTGTCCTTATGCTATGCAAAGGCACCTGAAAAAGGGGCAAATGAGCACCATGGTTTTAGAGCTGAGGGATAGTGAACCAGTAACAAAGATGTTACTGTGAAACTCAGTTTTTTTTTTGTCATAATGTTAAAACTGAAGCTCAATATATCATTCAGTATTTGTAACACCACGACAGGAAACTAAAAAAGATTATACACTTATACAACAGCATGTAGAACAAAACAAAAAGACAGTACTTAAATATTCGCAATTATAAAAATTTAAAAGTAATATGACGTATGTATATGCTCCACAAACCTCTAAGGCCTCAGGACACACCAATACATTCTGATGTAACTTTCTGTTTAGTAATAACACCAGCTTAATGTTTACTTTATTGAAATTTCTGGTTTAGTTTGAAACGTCCACAATTGCAACGTTGTTCTAGTTTGGTAATGTTTAATGTGTAGTAAAATTGCGACTGACCGTGATCTATATGATTCATCGTAATAAATTGTCTAATGATTTTAGTTTGCATTGTTTAATAATTTGTTGACACCAAATTCTGATACAAAAGGAAAATGCGAAAATATGAACGGTTGCACTTGTTATCCTAACTAACTTACTGAATCAAGCTTATACAGTGGGTATAGATAATTCACTAAACTATTTTCCCTGCAGCTTGTTTGACATGTATTACACAACAGGTCAATCAACACAGACACGGACAGGATATCGTGTGAACAATTAGCTAGCCAATTAATAGCATTGAATATATAGAGACTATATGATTCACTATGCAATACGTGTAACAACCCGGAAGATTAGTTAACAACTATAATATATGGTGTAAAACAAATCAAATTAATAATCAGTTCCAAAACGCGTTTATGTTGGGATAAAACCATTTTATGTGATTATCGCCAGTTGGCGAGCTAGCTGGCTGGCTCCACTTTTTAATGGTAACTGCTTTGACTATGATGTCAGTGGTGAGAAAAATGAGCCAATACTGCACCGTACTGTAACACCGCGTAGGTCTCCGAATTCTAATCATTTATTATCTCGCTGTTTGATATGTAAATTATAACCATTCCAGGCCTCTCTACTAACGTGCACCATTGCAAAGCAAAAACACTGCAATATTGCAGACAGGGACGTTGCTAGCAAGCTGTGGAGAGCAAAAACAATGCACATTCGAAGGAGTAATTGTTCTAACACTCTATTACATATGACAAAACAAATTCGGAATGGGGGTGGGTCCTCGTACGTTCAACGAAGGACAAGGCTAGCGAGAGAATATAAACATTACAGCATAGAAAACAAGGAGGGGCTCTAGCTGGTTAGCTTGCTACTGTGGCTAGCTAGCTGGAGAAAGGCTGCGGGCATTCCCCACAATATTACAGCGAGCTAGCTGGCTAACTAGCTAGCATGCAAACAGGCACTGATACCCCGGAAGAAAACCAACAAATTTCAAAACATTACAAAAATGTAATTAAAAAACAGTTACCTGATTGTCAGTTTGAAAGCATTTTATTCCTTGATCTCTCCCATAATAATCCCTTCACGTCTCTTTCATATTTTCAGTGTATCGCTACTATCTTCTGCGGTTCCTGAAAATGGAACGTTCGTCGGGTTTCACCACGTCTATGGAGAGGTACACACCCAGTCATCGATTTCCCAAACACTTGATTTTTAAAAACTTAAAGACTGATTAATTCCAATTAAATAAATGTAACTACCCTCTAACGAAGCGTTACAATCGCACATTAAGATGCACAATCGGACTGGGTGTTGTTATCTGAGGCTGTTTTGACGTTCACCCCCCTCCTCACAGTAAGTCAAAGAACTCACTGTCTGACAGGACATGATTACCGTAATGACCATAGTACTGCGATTTCATACAATTACGCCAATGTCATGTTTCACTCAACGATAACAGGTCAATTTAGGTCAGTTAATTACCCATTATGTAATTAAAAAAGATTTAAGCAGACAGGGCCTCCTTTATCATCTAGTCATAATTCATTTCAATCTCCACTCTATACATTTATACATTGTCAGGTTCGCATTACCTCTGCCTCTTGAGAAGTCATGTCAAAAACACGGTAACCGCGCTTATCAAAAACTTGGAGCCACATAGCTATAAACCAGCAGTCTTTTGATCGTGTTAAAATCTTTCCTACTAGGGAGATGTAGCTTACAATAATACAGGTATACTGACATTATCAAAGCCATGGTAACTAGAAAATTAAATACACAGCAGAAGAAATTAGAAGATAAAATAAAAATATCTTCCCAACCATTTTTAGTCAGAAAAGGGAGTGGTTCCAAATTCAATGTGAAGTATTTTGCTAGACAGGATTTTAAAAATCTTCCCATAATTGTTTATGATCATCTTACTTTAGTTTTCATGTGTAAGATTCCCCATGACCATGGTGCAAAAAGCAGAAGTTTTGTTAAGTTCAGTGCGGATTTTATAGTTTTTTTTTTTTTTTTTTTTTTTTTTTTTTTTTTTTTTTTTTTTTTTTTTTTAGTTTTTGTACAATGGCCCTACACATTCACATATCATAAAAACAAATATCATAAAAACTGCACCTGTATAAAGAGATTACAATTTAAAATCCAAGAGAGACAGTTAATAATAAGAAGGAGCAAGTTTATGTGTGGACCCCTGAGGACATTGACACAGGCCTCAGGGAGTTCCTGCCCTGCAAGGATGTGAAGGAAAACACCACATGCTTGGTACCACTAGGGCAGGGGCCTGAGATGCCACCCCTAAAGAAGGGTCACCCAGTGGCATATTTTGGATAATGCCCATCAGCTCCCTTCCTAAGAAAAAAAGTAGAGGTAGGAGAACAAGACAAAACTGCATCCAGCTAGTGAGAAAGCAGAAGACTGTGGTGCAGGTGCAATGCCTATTTTTAGAATATTTCCTCCCTGGTTACAAATGTGCTGAGAACACAAAAAGGAGAGATGTCTATCCATCTCAACAGTGGCATGGTCTAACAGAAGAAGCAAAGGCAGAAGAGGACCAGCATCCTAAGGGATTCAGTGTGGATGAAGGCACTTTAAGCTACACAGCCGTGGTATCTGCACCAATTTGAAGGAAGGTCCAGAGTAAAGCTACCACAGTAGGTTTTTAGTTAACCAGTTAACCAGTGGACCAGAAATGCACCAAACGGTCAAACTGTCAGAGAGCCTGAGGCACAGAACGGGGAGAAAAACCTCCAGGCTGAGTTGTGTGTTGTAGGGTAGAGGTAGACGTCTAGGCTCTTGTGTGCTGCTCGGGACTCTAGAAGTGATTAATAGGGAATTTAAGTGAGGGGCAGATTGGAGGATGTTGGGCATAGAACTGAAGATAGATTGGCAGTGGGGTACAGGCGTCGAAACCTCTGAGTCTGAAAGAGTGGCAGCACCTTAGCCGTTGCATTCTTGTGATTCAAAGTATCGGGCTCTTAAAATAGAATTACCCATTAATGACAGCTTAGGAGCCACTGGCTTGGGTAAAGACCTTGAGGCAGACAGAGCAACAACAGGCACTGAGCCCAGGTGCATCCAGGAAAGGTGCAGAGGAGGCCTGAGCAACCATCTTAGCAAAAAGGCAAAAAATGGCTAAAGCCAGTGCAAGCTACACAAGCTGGGGTGTAAGGGCCCTCCATAAAGGTAGAGGAGAGCAGTGATTCCATGGCCAGGATAGACTCATGGGAAAAGCAAAGGAAACAAGGCTAAAACAGGGAAGGTTACGACATAATTATGGATCGCTATGCTAAAGGGATGGAGCAGTCTTTGCAGCCCACTCATGTCACAACACTGACAAGAGTAGGCAGGAGGAGGGAGCTGAGCTCAACAGCCTCACTTTGGCATGCCTGCATCCGGATGAGTGAAGAAACAACAGCCATGGGAGGGATGGAGGGGGCTTCCCAAAGCAGGAGTGGACACAGAGGAGGTCTGGGATATTGGACACCAGAGTCAAAGTCACAAGAGTTAGCTCCGTACCAGCATCGGTAACAGAAGGAAAGAAGCCCGGCCCACAGAAGCTGAGTGAAGCCGTGTCTAGGGGTTACAATTGTTACTGCCAAGAAGGGCCTGCAGGGAGTGGGGAGACAGGATTGGCAAGGAGGGCACCTCCCCCAAGGATGTCACACTTAGCCTGAGAACAAACCTGATAAAAACACAGTGAGATTCTGAAATGACCCTACAGTGAAGTAAGAGCCTAGCATGACTCGCGGTGTCCAGGGGGATGGATTCATCAGCTACACAGGGAAACTACCGGCAGAGGTGCCCACAGGTTCCAAGTGAAACTGGAGCAATCCCACTGAGGATGAACCCTGGCTGCAGCCATCCCAAGGTGGGGGTATGAGGGGATTGAATGAGAAATTTACAAAATGACAGGGGGAACATACAAAGTGACTGGTTATTGGGTCCCAGTGTGCTATAGAATTCTGAGACTAAGATGACTCAGAAGTCTACCTGGTGGTACTTCCACCAAGACTTCCATGAAATGTTTTAAAGGTAAGGAACCAATCAAATAATTAGCTACCCCCAATTCCCCCAAACCAAGGACTGATCACAAACACAATTTAATTCATATTTATACAAAGTTGTTTATAATATCCCAACAATACTTCCTTTTCCAACAAAATCTCCTTTACCTTATTCTCTCTGTCTGTCTAGCTCATGTATGTGTGTGTGTGTGCTGTCTTTGAATCACCACTAAAATGGGTGACACTTGCAAAAGGATTGCTCAAATGTCGAATTTCCCAACATAGCTGTTACAATAGTCTGTAGTCATTAGGACCCAGTCCAGATCACTGTAGACTCATTAATTTCCTCTCATAAAAGCCCTTTTGTTTTCAGTTTGTGTTGGAATGTAGGCCGGTGTTTTTTTGCAAGTGGGTTCGTGTTTGTTAACAATGAGACAGCAGTATGCACTGGAGAATCCTAAACTGAAGACAGTCAACTACAGGCAGCTGCTCAACTGGACTCTCTAGGGGGGCTGCTTAATTGGAGGAGCTTGTTAGCTTTGCTTTCCAAAATGGGTGTGGTTTGTAGTGGTTGAGGGGGTGTTTATGAACCTAAGAGTTTGTACAGAAAGTTAGTCAGTTTCTGTTGAACAGGAGGTTGCATCCTTTCTATTGATGATGAGCAGCTTGGTACCCAGAGGAATTAAACAGAGCATCTCCACCTGAGGCCAGGTATGAGTCAGTTTTACCAGGACTGTTGTGATGCCTCAGAGCTAGACCATGTGGTTTTTTTAGTTAGCTAGCTAGTTGTTAGCTAGTTGCACTGTTTGCAAGTTGTTTTCCTGGGTGAGAGAGGACTGGACGTCTGACATGCCTCTGTAGCCAACTACACCGCAAGGTACTGTAACACTGTATAGTTTTCAGACTCACCCTCGTTTGCTGGGGCTGTCAACCCACAGATTGATATAGTTGCTTGAAATGAATCTAACAGACCACAGAGAGGAACTCAAATAGGAGCAGTGCAGTGTAATTGCAGATGTAATTACAAGTCCCTCTTTTCTGCATTAGCATGCCAGCGAGAGACATGGTGTGAGAGGATTTCAGTTTTTATGAGAATGCAGTTCTAAACTATTGTACTCTTGCACAGTTGCCCTGATCAGTGTGCTCAAGGTGTAATATTTCACTGTGGTCATCCTGTATGTTTAGAATAGCAGAGTACACTATTATTCATGTGCTGGGCAGGGACTGTATAATCAGATATTTACAACCTACTATTAGACTAAGGAGCTGCTATATGCAGGCACTTGTCCAATTGTCTACCTCCCTGTTTTTAGGAACAGATTTACCAGCTGGCAACACCACCCTAAGCAGATTTATCATGTGTCTACGAAGTGAGAAGGCTCAATCAAGGACTACTCTATTCTGTATGTGTCTCTCACTGTATGTCAAAGATTAACACTTGCAGCCGGAGAGGCTGATTGGAAAAGCTCTTAATCAAGCTTGGATCCAGCCAACACTTATCCGGCCTTCACACTTTCATCATTCAGAGGGACTCACCTGAAGGCATGGGGAAAGCTGCCGAGAAAGTAAGCCAACCCTCTGTATTTGCAGGATTTTTCTTGATACAACAAAGTAAATTCCTTTTACATATGCTGCAGCAGTATACAATTGAGTTTTCTTTTATAATAGCTGTAGTAGTATGCATTTGTTTTTTTTTATCTTACCTGTAGCACTATAAAATAGATTTTTTATCTTGTAGCATTATCAAAATAAATTTGTTTCATCTTAGGTCTGACAGTCTACACAAAAAACTGCAGTTTTGCCTTTGTTATGGCAGTATAAAAAGAATTTGCTTTATCTTAGTTGCTTAGTTGCAGTTACAACTGCACGGAGATGATCATGGTTATATTTCAAATCCAATCTTGAGTTCTGAAGTAAATCATAGTTTATCAATCCATGAATGACTCTGCTGTATAGTTTTGATATTAATAATTGAATGTACTTGAGGGAAGGAGGAAAGTGTACTTTTCAAGTCAGCCTTGTCAGGTTTTCTTGCTTTCATGGCAGTATTTCTATAAAAGATACAAATGTTTTTTCCTCAGATTTATGAAATATTAACTAAAGCTCAAGATGCAGAAAAACTGTGTTGTAATGTTGTTTTGACTTTCTTAAATTTAAATTGTAAACACAAACATGGTGTTGTGCAACAAAACTAAATAGCTGTGAGTGGATCACTTCAAAATGAAATAGGAAAACAATTGTATGGAGTAATAAAACATTACTCTTTTGGCCAGGAGCCATTGTTATGTTTTGAGTGGACCAATTCCGTTCCACTGGGAAAGAAATCACAACAAAAATAATCTAGTTCAATGTACAATTTTTCCCAAAGCACGACTGGATAGGCCTGTGCACTTGATGCATGGTTTATGTTGTGTCTTAGCATACACATTCAGGGTCCTTGCATGACCTCCAAAGACTTACACGAATCTCACTCGCTGACTGTTAATAATGGCAATATGCAAACTGAGCATGTGATCCATGCCTTCCTGTGGTGAATTACTTAGCAGTGCTCTTTATTTTCAGTTCTCACAGGCGGTGAAGGGGGCAGATATCCTGCTGCTTCTATTAGCATTCTTTTTCCCAGCTGGTAAGTTTTTGCACTTACTTCACTGCAAAAACTTTTGCTCCCTGAGTTATCTGCTGAGATTGTCACTGATTCCTGAAATAGTATATTTTTCAGTGTGTAACCATTGACATACTGTTGATGGCTGCTGATTGGCTGATTACTGGAACACTGAGGGCTGGATTCATTCACAATTTTTCTTTAACTTGGACTCACAATTAATTGCACATGTTACTCTTCACAAATAGAGTTCACCATAATTAATTAGATTAATTGTGCTTTTATTGAAAAATGCATGCTTTTATTGGTTTAAATAATATAATATGAATTTTGTCATCATATAAAAGAATGTCAAAATAAATGTTGCAAAGGTGTTATCATGTTTACGTTAGTGACTGCTTTACTAACTCCACTGATTTTTTGTCTTGTCTTCAAGCTTCTGGGAACACCTCTCCAATTATACAAATGACTTTAATCAATTTAAGAGAAGACATACCAGTTGGTATGTATGTGTTTGTCACATCTTTTTCTGTCTGGTTTTTTTGTTTTGCTTTCTAGTGTGTTTCGAGTGAAATTAATCAGACCTTCATATTTACCTATTTAGTCTATACAATGTGAACACCATTCAATCATTCAAAATGAAATAAAAGTTTATTTGTATATGGAGTCAATAGGGAGACTTTTATTGCAACACTCGGGGTATATTTCCTGACTTTTACCATTGTAACTGTATTGGTAATTGTAATGTTATTGTATCTCAACATTTCGTAGTAATATATATAGTACAAGAAGTAGTTTAAAGCAACAAAAGGTTACTAGTTACTAGTTACTTGATATGCAGTCTTTAATGTTTTCTTTCAGACTGAAATAATTGCGAATAAACTACTGAAAACACTGAAATCTGTTTGCTGATGTAATCATGAAATTAAAAAAGTAATTACACACACAGAACAAAAGACAACTACAAACAGATTTTTTTCTTAGTAACAAAATCACACTACATCTTAAATTCAGGTTCATCTCTTTGTTCCTGGATGCCTTTAAAATGAACAAACACAACTGCATTTCTGACAGATTTATTACAAAAACAGTCTAGGAAAGACTTATCTCTGGAAGCTTAATGACATTATTATGTACCCATTAGGCCATTATGCCTTCACAATTCTGGCAACCGATGCAGAAAATGATCCTTTAACCTACAGCATCATTGGAGAGAACAGGTTCTACTTCAGTGTGAATCCAACCACAGGAGATGTTATGGTCAAGTCACCTCTTGACAGGGAGGTAAGAACCTTGCCCTGAGTGAGAAATTTAGTTCTTAATTTTTTAGACTGGGGTGGCCAAACTGCAACCCTTCAGAGCTCTGTATGTGGCCTCAGAAGTGAGTGTGAAGGATGATTAAAACATATCTATTCACAAACTGGAGTAATGCTATGATGCTATGAAAATGGTCTTGAGTCCTCTGAAATACATAATGCAGTATTCCACTGTAGACAAATCTGAGGGATGAACTGCAATTGAACTATAATATGATAAAAACAATAATAATTACAGTATCGTTTCAAAGTAACAGTGCTTTCAGATATAACTGCAGAGTAATTGTATCAGTAAAATCATCAACTTCATACTAAGTGTTACCATTTATTATTAAAGCTTGGGTTTGACCGCAAGTAAACTTAAAAGATACCACAGAATGATGAGCACTGTAGAAGAAAATTTACAATTTAACTCCTGCCCACAGACTACAGAGCAAATCAGCCTTAGTAAACAAAGTGTAATGCACAATTAAAAGCAAAGAAAGTGAACACAGGACAGAAAAACAAGACATTGGCCATGCTTTTAGTTAGTTTGTTTTTTGACTCATAGGAAAAAGTCACCTTTAACGTGGAGTTATCCGTTTCTGATGGAATGAATGATGCTGTAAGTAAAAAAGCTAATATTTATTAAAATAATTCAATTGATGAGTTCTTTGACTATCTATCTATTCACTGTTACTTAACTTTGGTTGTTTCTGGGTGTCCGGACAGGTTCGAAAAACACTGATTGTGATTTTGGATGATGCCAATGATAACCGGCCCATTTTTGTTGATGCCCCATTCAATAAAGATGTCTTAGAGGTAAGTGATGCTATTTAATAGAATTCATCATTATACATGCTAGCCTGATTCAATACGCTAGGTCAGTGTGCACAAGGCTATTTATTATTTAAGATGTAAGATATCTGAGCTAGTATTGCCATAAATTAATGGCAAAATGTTTTTAGCCCACTATCTCGTATTTTATATTTTAAAGATTCTCTTTAAATATTATTCTTGCTAAGGGCATTGATGAGATCTTAAATAGGATGAAATAATTCAATAAAATTTTTTAAAATATGTGTCTTTAATTTACTTTGTCTTTTTGTCTTTCCAAAACCAAATTTCTGTGGATGTGTGTGGCCCCCTTTCCTAATTAGGAGTTCACCATTTTAAAAAAAGTTAAGATGATGTTCAACATCATCTCAGATTTTTGAGATTCCTTTTATCCTTTTAAGGTCAAGAGATAATAATCTCAACATTTTTAGATTTCCAAAGATACTGACAGGATCATCATACTAACTTGGATTATCATGCAATATGTTTTTGACATCATTATTTTGAGTTTGTGAAATTATGTAAGGATTTTGGTCAAAGGAAGTTATATCGACCGTTACTGTCAGTACGGCTGATGCTAGTTTGAAAGGACTGCAGATCGGTTTGGGTTTCATTGATTAAAGCTCAGTGCAGTGGCATTGCATGTGATGACAACAACGTTACATCTGATGATGTATGTTGTGGAATTTTAGCCTATTGTATCAACAGATGTGTACTGTATATGGCCCTGGTGAGGTTTCCACCAAGGTTACAATATGTGGTGTTGCTGTGTAGTATATATCTCCATCTCAACAGTACACATTGTAACCTTGTATAGCATTGTCACTATCTTGCAACCCTATCCGTCTCCTTAAAAATGTATTAATTAACATTTACTAATGTTGGACTAAACATCAACAGTTCATTTGACTTCATGGCAGTTTCATTTATTTATTTCATTTATAAACATAGCTATAACTAGGAAAGCCACTCAGATCATCAAGTCAATCAGATATCAAAGTCAGCTGCTCTGAAACCCTGACCACCTGATCATATATACTGTAGAAGTTTTAAATTTGTTTATGCTGGGGAATTATCATTTGCAATGTGCATAGACTAGCTAGTAGTAATACATAGTAAACCTGAGTGCAACAAGATGGCTAGCTCTATGAGATTCTCACAGAAAGTTTTCATCCAAATCCCAACACTGACCCAAAAGCTGGACTTTCCTGTGCAAAACCAGACATACAGCCACAGTAGGTGCACCAGCAGGGAGAGAATTTGCAGCAGAAAAGCTGTGATTGGTATTAAAAATGCAATCTGACTTAAGTGGTGCTCTCATTTAATTTTCCCAGAATGCAGCTGTAGACACAGTTCTCTTCCAGGTGACTGCCCGTGATGCAGACTATGGCCTGGCATCACTTGTGAGCTATAAAATTGATGATGTAAGACATCCTTCTTTTCTCATTGTTCGCATGCAACTATGTAACTCTGTTAAATGAATTTGCATTTCTGTAATTTGTGCATCCCACATGTTTTTCATATGTGTGATTTTTGTGAATGTACACAGTATATATACAGCTTATGTATGATAACTATGTCTTTGTGGGTATGGATTTGTGTAATTTGTGTGTGAAGTGCATGTTCTTTCATGTGTGTGTTTTTTGCACTTTTCTCCAAGGTTGTTCCAAATGATGGCATGAGTCTTTTTTCCATCTCTGAGAGAACCGGGGAGGTCAAACTGATAGGCAGCCTGAATTATACAAGCAAAAGCACTTTTTACCAACTGAAAATCAATGCATCGGTAAGTATAATAATCAGATAGGATAAACAATGCCTCCCTGCATTTAGCAACCCATTCACAGACTAGCAGCATATTTCTACGATGGCTTCTCTGGTCAGTTAGGATGGCTTAATTGGCCGTTTTATTTTCAGAGATGTCAGTCCGTTTTTAGGCAAAGGGTACAGTAGGGTAGAGTATGGTAGTTCTCTGGGTAGGGCAGCCAATAGGCGCAATATCAAAATTCAAGGCTGCTGCCTTATTGGAAGAATTTTTTGTTTTTTTAAATCCATGTCCACAGAAACAAAAGGAGAATGTACACTCACACTCATGCCGGTCTGCATGTCCAACAGGACAAATTCTCCTCTTGATTAAAATACAGCAGAGAACTTCAGATTCAGATTATGAAATTGTATTTTTGTGATCTGTGTGGATGATCATGATACTGCCCATTAGTGCTCCAGATGTGAGTCAGACTTCTTCTTCAGACGCAAAATGACAGGCAAAGAGGAATGCCAGTTGAAAGAGGAACACATGTGACTATTATTGGATTATTTGTATCATTCTTTTTGAACACTGGTTGCTATGGAGATATGTTTTTTTTTTTTCAAAAATTGGGATTTTTCTGTGCTAACATTTCAGAGTACAGACTACCGACTAGAGAGGGGGGTGCATGTCATACCCTGAACATTTTTAAAATTTTGTGTTTGCAACTATTACAACTTATACCATATGAAAATGCTTCTCATGGTGTTGCAAGCATGAATGTGGAATAAATTACTTTAGATACAGAGGAAAGGAAAAAAACAACAGCACCTTTCTAAAAATATGGTTTCTGTGAGCTGAAAGGAGGTACGATATAAACCATTGTATGGATGGTATAACATAAAATAATTATGTTTAAGGATGGGGGGATATGCTGTCTTGAGAACAGTGGGTCTGTCAGTGGCCCTGGAGAGGAGGGTCCATGGGAAACTATAGAGTGAACTTTCTGGGCGGTCAATTTATTTCTCGTTATTTTTTTCTATTTATTTTTTTGTTCAATGCGTCTTTGTAACTGTCCTCATCAGTTGTGTCACACTGGGCATTGACCTCTTCTGCCCGGGACTGCTACCTTCAGCGACACATCCCTCCTCCACTGCCAAAACGAACACACCTCCCGCTGGCTTCTCCGAAGCGTTCCTCTTCTCCCTCTCTCTCTCTCATTCACTTTGATGTCACATGATGTCCTGGCAGGCAGTCAACGAGATTTCAGCATCACTGATCTGATTTATTTAAGTTCAACATGGAGCCCTATAGCGTATGTCCACTACAGCGTGCAATAGATTTGTACATGATTAAACTGTTGACATTCAACCATGCAGCTCAGTATGAACAATAAATACAAAGCACAGTATTAACATTGTGTTCAAGCTAAGGGTACTTAGAGCACACATGGCTTAGCTAATAATATTTGGCTAACAAACAAATGTTGTATTACATTTCATATTTTCAATATAATTTGTAAAAGGCCATCCTTGCTAATTTATTTGATTAGTCACAGACTAGCCAGTTAGCTTTAAGTTGCCTTTGCTCTATCAGTATTAAACATTTGCCAGAAATTTGTCCCAGGCATACTATTGCTAGTTAAACAGTTTACAGCATAGTAACCAGGCCTTCTATTCAGTTGCACTGTGCAGTGTGCTTCCTCTATAACTTTGAACCTAAACTTTACTCTCTTTAAGGATGGCGGAGGGCCCCTCTTGGATTCTCATGTTTTACAGTCAAGTTCAGCTTTCGCCTTCATCACTGTCATTGACGTCCCCGACCTCCCACCTCAGTTTCTAAACCTTCCCTATTCAACCACAGTCAACGAACAGACCGCAGTGGTGAGTGGTTGTCTGAGAAATCACATTGTAAATGAATCTGTGAGGAAGGCCGTCTCTTTGAATGCATACTGAATTGCATGTAGAATAACAGATGGAATCAATGTTCTTTTTGAATTTGAGGGCTTCTCAGTGTTTCAAGTACGTGCCATAGATCCTGACACAGGAGTGCATGACAAGATTCACTTCAGCATTAAAAGTGAGTACACTTGTTTGGTTTCTCATTATTAAAATTCCATGTGAAAAATGTGATTGTCATTGAAATTTTCAACATATTGATTGCTCTTCCCCAGATTCAAACGCACCCGACCTCTTTGAAATTGACAAGGAAAGCGGAATCATATCTGTGAAAACTATGTTTGATCGTGAAGATTTACTGCATGTTGATGCTATTGTTAAACTGCAAGTTATGGTGAGTGATGAAGAATCAAATAAATTACTTCACTAATGATTTGGCAATTGAATAGCATATGGCTAAAAGAAATAAAAAATTTTGGTGCAAAATGGTAGGCTAAAGTTATGATGTGCGTTTTTTTCCAGTTTTTAAACTGAAGGATCTAGACCAGCACATTGTACAGAGGCTACATAAAGTCTGAGCGTTTACACTGTTCTTGATTTGAGACAGGACTATCAGAAATGTTTTCTGTGTTTCAGGCCAGTGAGACTAATCCCAATATCCACGGGGACATTTCCAACACCACGGCAGACGTGCAGCTGAATATTGGAGACATTAATGACAACAAGCCGCGGTTTTACAGCTGCGAGCCTGTGTGCGACTTCAGTGCCGAGGCGTGGCAGTTCACCGGCAGCATCAACGAGCATTCTTCTGTAGGGGTGCCCGTCGGAGGCCTGAACATTCTCGCCCGAGATCTGGATGAGGTCAGCAATGGCCCATCACTTCCTTACATGCTGTTCTAAAATTGTGTAGCAATGGGAATAAATCACGTCAACAGGAAATAAATTAATCAGAATGTGAGGTCATATGTTCAGAACCACATCTCAGAACATATGAACATAAGAAGTTTAGTCACAAAAACAGGCCACTCAGTGCAACTACGCTCATGATCTTGCCTATAGTCTAGAGAATATCTGGCACTGTCAAAAATTAAAATAAAAAAAATTTAAAAATCTGTCAAATTCCCCTGAGTTTCCTTTTGCTGGGAAGAAAATATAACAGTAAGTTTCTGAAGTCTTTCTTCATAACATGCTGTATATGTTTGGTACCTGGAACCATGTTTTTTGTATTTCTCTGTTCTTTTTTAGAGCTTCCACTTCCTAGTGTAAATGTAAGCCTGTGGGAATTTGTAAAAATGATTCATGAGGAAGCGCCTGGCTCTTGATAACATTCATTATTATCTCATTCAGGGAGTAAATGCTAGGTTTGAGCTACATCTGCAAGGGCCGGACAAAGATGCCTTCTATGTGTCACCCCCGTCTGCCACATCGAGCAGCCCAGTGCAGATCCTCATCAAAAACCCCAGCGCCGTTGACTACGAGAAAAAGCAAACCATGATTCTGGAGGTAGGGTGCATACTATGCCATGTATGTCAGTGAACAAGTAAGAGGTCTTGGATATTGTCCAATGCCAGAAATACCACAGCTCAGCTGGGGAAAGGGGCTTTGGGACTGCCTGTGTAGATAAGACTGACAAACCCGCTTATAATCACCTGCTTTCCGAGTAAGCGTGTTTTTTTAGGGACAATACATAGCGCTAATGACGTAGACAATTTGATGCCTATATAAAATCTTTATCCTCTTACGGAGTTGCCAGTCAACGGTCGCCATATGATCTTGCGCCACATTAATGAAACCCAGAGAACATTTTAACATAACCTCAAAAACATGTATTTTACAAAGAATTGTTTTGTGAACAACACTCCAAAGGTAGAGCCTCTGTGCAATTGATGAGTGTAATAAGGTTTAACCATTGTTTAATTAATGTAGTGATTTCTGAGCTGTCTTGATGCTTTTTAATGGGCTAAAAGAATAATCAATTTTACCTCCCAGGTTGTTGCCATGGACACTTTCAAGACAGAGGACTGCTGCTCACTGGCCACTGTCACCATCCAGATCAAAGACATAAATGACAACAGCCCCGCTTTCAAGAACGAGACATACTACTTAGAAGTTGACGAGCACAGTCGAACTGGGAAAATTGTTGCTACCATTACAGTAAGTGCATTTTCACATGAATGTGTTTCATGGGTGTTCACTAGAAGCTGTTTCCCAGACCTAATGTATCACCTGTGCATCAGAGAATGTTTGATTGCCTTTTCTTAGGCTACCGATCCAGACACTGAGGACGTGGGAAAAATCTCTTATAGACTTCTACCGGAGAGTATGTAAGTGCTCAAAATCAGATGATCATGGCAGAGTGCGTGTGTGTGTGTGTGTGTGTGTGTGTGTGTGTGTGTGTGTGTGTGTGTGTGTGTGTGTGTGTGTGTGCGCGTGTGCACGTGCATGTGCATGCGCATGTGTGTGTATCCAGTTTTGTAATTTTGGTTATTTTGCTGTGAGTATGTGTGTCTGCGCACATGTGTGTATGTATGCCCACTTATACATGTCTAAACTGGTTATTTTGTTCAAGTGAATCCTTTGATAGTACATCAGTAATGTGTATTTTTAACTGGGATAGAATTTTCACTGTCCATGAAAAGCAAATCACCACAGAAGAATGTATGGATCATTCTCCACTTTTCAGACTGAAGTACTTCGACGTGCACCCCAAGACTGGCAGGATCAAAGCGAAGGACAGCGGGCTCCTCGACCGAGAGGTCCGTGCCGTTTACTCCGCCACTCTTCAGGCAACGGACAATGCCAAGAATGTGGGGACCACAGTGCTGGAGATCACTCTCCGCGACATTAATGACGAAACGCCCAGCATGGCCAGGGACTCTTACATTGACTTTGTGAAGGAGGTGAGCGGTGCTGAGCTTCAGCTTCAGATCCAGGTGAGCCATTCAACGTCTGTCTCACTGATATGTTTGAGTCATCTGTGTTATGTATGGCCTCATACGCACACACACATATGTATTGGATTGTATACAGCTTGAAATGCCTTTTCTCTTTTGTGTAATAACAAAAACACTCACTGTGAAGTCAAATTTCCCTACTTTTTCAGCGTTATTAACTCTTATGGTCATTTAAAACACGTTTTTGTCTGGAACATAATTTTTTTGCATTGCTGTTGAAAGCATTGAACTAAGTGATACTTGTGGATTGAACATCAAATGCTCCAATGCTTACTGCAGGTCACCTGTTTGTTAACTCAACCCACAGGCCTTTGATGGAGATGAACCAGGCACAAACAACAGTAAGATCCAGTACAGGATTGAAACAAGTAATTTCAGTGGAAACTTCACCATTAACGCCAACACCGGTTTGCTAAAAAATAAAGGGCCCCTTGACCGGGAAGCCATCGACCCCTCAGCCAATGGGGTGATTCACCTGAATGTGACCGCCTTTGATATGGGTCACCCATCTCTGTCGTCATGGGTCACTGTTACTATCAATGTTGAGGTATTGTATGTCTCTACACCTGTTAAGATGAATGTAGCATCAACCCTGTACTGAATATGTAGATCGAATTGTTTGTTTGAATATATCAAAGCACAAGACAATTTTACCGCCCTTCTATCATCATTATTATCAGAAATGTATCTACTGTAGCTAGTGAACATAGAAAATATATTCTCAAACTCAAATCTAAACCTAAATCTAAACTTTATCCTTAATTCAAGTGTAACCATTGCAAAGTTTCTGTTATTATATGGACTAAGACTGAGTATTGAGTATTAGAGGGCATAATTCATTTTAAAACCACCAAGCCCCATCACCAACATAGCCTCATCACAGTAGGCTGTAACCTTTAATTATTCATTCTGTGATAGTTTATGAGTCATCATATTTTAAATTTCTTAATTTTTTGCCTCCTAGGACATAAATGACAATACTCCAAAATTTAAATCTCCCGGTTATGAATTCTTTGTCAAGGAAAGTGAGAAAGGTGGGTGGAATTACTTGATGTTTTTTATTGACTCCTACTGACATATATGGTAACAGGTTATGCTATTCAACTATCACTGTGCTATATAAAAAATATAGGTTTACCATGACATACCAAACAGAATGTCCTGATGATGTCATTTACAGTATGGGTGGTCACATACCATACCCTAAGGGAGTGGGCATTTTGAGATTTTGTGAATTTTTATGCACTGCTTATGAAAGCAGTATGTACTGCTTACGAAGGCTTTATGTACACTAGATCTTATGAAGGACTCCTCACAGAACGTTATTTAAAATATCTTACCACAAGTTTACTGTTACTGCATTTGATTTTTAATTGCAATGAATGCAATTAAAAAGGTCTAAAATTTGTGAAGTGCTTTATGTTTGTTGTTTCAAACAACTGCAATGGCTGATAAAGTTTTTTTCCTCTGAACGAACTTGTGTTTCTATCCCTTTGTCAGGTGCATTTGTGGGCTCTGTGCTTGCCCGCGACCTTGACCAAACGGAGATGAACAACCGCATATCCTTCCGTATCGCTGACGGCAGCTTCGGGAATTTCCTGATCATCGCCTACTTCGAGGGGAAGGACCAGGGCTACATGGGCAACATCACTGTTGATCCTGACGTCGAGCTGAACTACGAGCGCCACAGGAAGTCGTACAACCTCAAGGTCGAGGCCACCGACCTGGGCCAGAAGATCGATGTGATCACGGTGACGGTGCACGTCATCGACGTGAATGATGAACGCCCAACCTTGCCAGACGTGGTGATGATGAGCATCAAAGAGAACACAACAGGCCTCGGCGAGGTGGGGCGGGTGGTGGGGGCTGACCTGGACACCAACCACTCTCTGGTCTACAATCTGCTCACCACCACATGCAGATGCAGCGGGGTCACTGGAACCTGCGAAGAGGAGTGGTTCAGACTGGAAGACACCGGAGCTGTGGTGGTGAATGAGGAGTTCATGATTGACTACGAAATGTGTGACCAGGTTATAATGGAAGTCCAAGTGATTGATGTCTTCACAGAGAAAGGAGAGAACCACAGCATTCCAGGTAGGTAATTTAATCAAATCTAGTTGATTCAAATATTGTTTCCAATGCTTAACAGAGTACTGTCCCCCCAAAATTTGGATCCATGTGTGTAAATTGCAACTTGATGAATGAATGTCCTGCTAATAACTAGATCATTTGTATTTTTTGATGAATAAATTCTTTATTTTTGTTCCAGGCAAACTGGTGATCAAAATTGATGACATCAATGACAACATTCCCCAATTCATAATTTCTGAGACACTGTTTGGTATATATGTTTTTATGTATTTTTATATTTATATTTTGTATACATGTACACTCACTGAGCACTTTATTAGGAACACCTGTACACCTACTTATTCATGCAATTATCTAATCAGCCAATCATGTTGCAGCTGTGCAATGCATAAAAACATGCAGATATGGGTCAGGAGCTTCAGTTAATGTTCACATCAACCATCAGAATGGGGAAAAAATGTGATCTCAGTGATTTTGACCGTGGCATGATTGTTGGTGCCAGACGGGCTGGTATGAATATTTCTGTAACTGCTGATCTCCTGGGATTTTCATGCACAACAGTCTCTAGAGTTTACTCAGAATGGTGCCAAAACCAAAAAACATCCAGTGAGCGGCAGTTCTGCAGACAGAAATGCCTTGTTGATGACAGAGGTCAACGGAGAATGGCCAGACTGGTTCAAGCTGATAGAAAGGCTACAGTAACTCAGATAACCACTCTGTACAATTGTTGGAAGCAGAAAAGCATCTCAGAATGCACAACACGTCGAACCTTGAGGCGGATGGGCTACAACAGCAGAAGACCACGTCGGGTTCCACTTCTGTCAGCCAAGAACAGAAAGCTGAGGCTGCAGTAGGCACAGACTCACCAAAACTGGACAGTTGAAGACTGGAAAAATGTAGCCTGGTCTGATGAATCTCGATTTCTGCTGAGGCACACAGATGGTAGGGTCAGAATTTGGCGTCAGCAGCATGAATCCATGGACCCAACCTGCCTTGTGTCAACAGTCCAGGCTGGTGGCGGTAATGTAATGGTGTGGGGAATGTTTTCTTGGCACACTTTGGGCCCGTTAATACCAATTAATCATCGCTAGAATGCCACAGCCTATTTGAGTATTGTTGCTGACCATGTGCATCCCTTCATGGCCACAATTTACCCATTTTCTAATGGTTACTTCCAGCATGATAATGCACCATGTCACAAAGCAAACATCATCTCAAACTGGTTCCATGAACATGACAATGAGTTAAATGTTCTTCAGTGGCCTTCCCAGTCACCGGATCTGAATCCAATAGAACACCTTTGGGATGTGGTAGAACAGGAGATTCGCAGCATGAATGTGCAGCTGACAAATCTGCAGAAATTGCGTGATGCAACCATGTCAACATGGACCAGAATCTCAAAGGAATGGTTTCAACATCTTGTGGAATCTATGCCATGAAGAATTAAGGCTGTTTTGAGAGCAAAGGGAGGCCCTACCCTGTATTAGTATAGTGTTCCTAATAAAGTGCTCAGTGAGTGTATTTTCTTGTTCTCACAACTCATATTTATTTATAAAACTGTGACTTTAGGATTCCACCATTTAATCTTATATTATCTGTAGAGCAAATTGAACAAATTTTCCTTCCTGGTGTGTGTCTATAATTGCAGTTCCCCATTAAAATAATAATAAGGCAGCAAATTCTCATGTGTTCATTAGAAATGTGGCTACAATAGTTGTTGGCCTCTTAGTGCACCCACTGTAGCTACCTGTTTTTTTCACTTGAATCTTTTTATTTTCCTTTAGTTGTTGTGACAGAAGGGACAGAAAAAGGGACCGAGGTTGCCCGAATTGCTGTAAGTAGCATTTTGGTATTTTACAGATTAAATCGACAAATTGGTTGACATTGTCAAGCATGTTGACACAAAATAAAATAATAGTCATTTTCACTATACACAACAGAAGTACAAAAGTACTGAAACATGATAACATACATAAGAATGTCCCAGACTGGCAATTTAATTCAATTTCCTTGCTTACCATTTTTAATTAATTAGTTAAAATATTTTTTTTTCCGATTTGTAATGCTCAGTTATGCTACCCCTATTGCTGCAACCTCCATTGTCTACATGTGAGTGTATAGATTAACATGTGCTCTCATCATGTGATGCCAAATTATGCCTCTTTTACATACTGTTGTCCCCATGATACACTTGAACAGACTTGAGTTGAAGGATACTTCACACACAGTTTTAAGAAGGGGGACTTGCAGGTGCCTGATTGACCAGTGGGGGGTCACTGATGACCAACGCAGCACACTAAACCCCTCGCCCCCATATCACCTGGCAGACGGAAACCAATTTGTTTTGCTCCCGGTCATCCTTTGGAATGGAACCCCTGCAATAGTGTTCAACCTCGTACTTGTGCTTCTACTGATTGAGCCACTTGGGAGCCCCTTGGTTGCCATAATATTTTTCTTTAATATGTCCTCTATATTAATGCTTAATGTTTATTTATGGGTGAATTCCCTTTAACCACATGCCTCCATGACTCGATACAATTTTCTGAATGTGCTTTGCATGTATTGGTGGGATTCATTTCCTACTGGATCTCACTCCTGCTTGACACTGAAGTCTGAATGAATCTGAGTCTGAATTTTGTTTTGAAGAAATGTGATTTATATTTATTCTGTTGATAAGGATAGCATTTCACTAGTTATTAGGTAAGTCTGATGGATTTTCAATAAACACACATTTAAAAAGATTAATTATCCATTTAAGCAAATGTTTCAAGTACAAATACAACTTGATAAAAGTTATAGCTGTAAGACAACACTTCTCAAAAGTAAGTTTTGATTGGACAGATTTCTACTATTATGTTAATGTCAGACAAATTGAATCAATAGGAAATCATTCACCTGTTGTGTTGCCTGGCATACTCCATCGCTGGTGACATAGGTTCTATAAATTGAAATAGGACATGCAGTCAATAAATCCATACATGGTAAGGGACTACTGAATCATAGAAACTCTTCGATTATTGTGAAATCAATATTATGAGTAGACTATCTTGCCTTGGATACATACAATTGTTCACTTAAAACGTGATCTAAGTTTAACCCCTCACCAATATGTTGTATGCACCTTGAAGGCTAAAGACCTGGATTCTGGAAAGAATATGGAGATGAAGTTTGAAGTGATTTCTGTTGAAATAATCCACACTGATAATCGCAAGGAGCCAATGGGGAAAATATTTTATGCTGAAACCACTGCACGGACAGATGACTACTTGGGAACTATCAGGTAAAGATAGCTGTGAAAATCATGTATCAGTGCATTAGCATTGCATTCTTTGCTTAAAATGGCACTTAGAATAATAATAGTAATACTACTAATAACAATGGATTGCTTTTATATTGCACACGACTTGATTAATACATCTTCAGCAACTACTTTTTTAGTTTGTTAACAATCTTGAATTTTCAGTTTGGAATGACCTTTAAAATTAGATTTTTGCTGAAGAAATTTCAGCGTTTTCCAGTTCAGTTCTGCAAATTGAAATCAATGCATGACTATCCATGAATGCATGACTACAGACTGTTCAGAATGCTCATTTGCCTGTATATGTGCATTAAACACTCATAGGTCCTTGGGCACCCTAGACAATAACTTAAAAGGACAATACTTGGTAGCAGTTGAAGTCAAAGACAGTGGAGAGCCACCACTTAAAGCAACCACAAAGCTTGTGGTAAGTGTTTATCATAGCATTTAATTGTTACTGTGGACATGAGCATAAAAACTGCATCTAGGATATTGAAAGAAAGGCACTGATAAATATGTTGTTCAGTTTTTAAATTGCAATATAGAGGACAGCTTCACATGAAATGTGAAATCGAATCTTTGGTTCTTGACCTGACAGATTATATGGTATGTACAAAGCATGCTGGCCCCACAAAGCACACTGTAATTTTCACACCTCGTCCTTTTATTTGGCAGATTTACACTGTAGACAAATCATTCCGCGTTGGTCTCCGTTTTGAATCTCGAGTGGATGAAATCAACAAAAACATCAATTCAATTAGAGGGTAAGAGCTTGACTTCATATCCTGTCATTAAGACTTATGTATGCTTACTATAGGCCAGATTTACACTTAGCTTTGTGTATCCTTGGTGTTTATTTTCAAACAGCATCTTTATGGACGCCATTTCTGACATACCTTCAAAGTCAGGATGTCTAAGGATATATACATTACATTTACATTTATTCATTTGGCAGACAGTAGGTTCTTTGACAATGAAGAGATACAATCACAAGCTGTGTCACTGTAGAGCACTATCTCTTCCCTGTACATCAAGAAACAGCCTCCATCTCTGCTGTACTAGCCTTCAGCTGCATTTCAGAACTCTTCCTCTCATAGTCAATTGACAGGTGAAGGCCATGCATCTCCTCAGCTATGTCTATGCTCCTTTTCTGTAATTCACTGATGACAGCCTTTTGTAAATGTGAAAGAATGTTAATGTAATGAAAAATGAGCCAAGTGTCAATCTCAGCTTGCCCATTTTCAGTCTGTGTTGATAACAGCAGTGTGTTGGCTTCCTGTACCTTCTCTTCCTGTTCCTTGATCTCAAATGGACAAGCACAGGCGACATAATGACAAAATGTGTTCCCAACACCTACATATATATTTTAAAAATCCCAGGGAAGAATACGGGAGTAAGGGAAGAGTACTATATTAGCATCAGTCGAACTTCCTCTCCTGTGCCTTGTAAGAGCGTGCAGCATGCTCATGCTCTTCCTGGTGGGTCTTGATTGTTTTTTGCTTGGCCGCACATTCATTGGCTATTTTTAATTCCCTCTTGTGCCAATCAGACTTCTCCTGAGCCAGCTCCTTACTGCAAAATTTCTGCATTTCACATAATAGTTCATGCCTCTCTTACATCAAAAGATTTCAGCAAATTAAAAAGTTTATAATTTGGTGATGTATGATGAAAGAGGGTCTTTTGTGTAGGTAAAAGACATACAAGATATGCAAGTTCCATGTAAGGATCTGATCAATTTAAGACAAAATCAGGACGCAGTCTATTGCATGTTGCTTTAGGCTTACTTTCGTTCAAGTACGGTTCTCCGTAAGCAATTTTAGTGTTTCTATTTATCTTTACAAATATAAAAATAAATATATATTCAGATAGATAGACAGATTCCTGTGATCATATCTTGCTTGATACTGCTTTAGAGCAGCTTCTCTCTCCTGCCTTATCTTGGTCAGTCTCTCCATTTTGTGAAAGCTGTTGACTTGGCCAGTCCACCTCAAAGCAAAGGTCCCACTTTTCAATACCTGATGGTAAACAAATGTCCCCGTCACTGGTATCGGTATTAGTTGTTTCCTGAATTGAAAAAGAAAGCAGTGTTTTTAATTGCACAACACCACTGCCTTTAACATGCATTCTAATTAAAATGCCAGACAGGTACATTATATGCAATGAGACATTGTGTCATGCAGTGAGCAATGATTGTGTGCCACTGCTGACAAAGACAAGCCCACAAAACAGTGTAGTAGTGGAAGTAACAATCCAAGAAGTGTATTTCTCACCAAAAACACAATTCCTACATCAATGCATTCAGCTCAGTTTCATAATGAATATCAACCTAAAATAATCCTCAACCACCACCAATGTGTAGCACCCACCATTAGATACATATTTAGCCAGCTAAATTTGGAGATGATTAAATGTCTAAATTTTGAGAACCAGTTTGGGATTTTTCCCAAAGTTGTGGAGAAATTTGAAAGATGGTTATACTGCATTGATGAACATTGCTGTTGAAGTGCAAGCATTTGCAGTAGATATATTTTATCCCTTTTTGTATTCAGTGGGACAGAATAAATGGGTGTTGTGGCAGAACAATGTGTTGCTTTCTCGAGTGTAGTCATTGACATGGAATTTTTTTTTTTTTGCTTCATGAAGCTTTTTAGAATTTGCCAGCATTCGACTTTTCACAACAGTGTTGACCGTTGCTGTGTTTGAAATCTCTGTTTAACTCTAGGGCTCTGATAGCAGCCACAAAAGCCACAGTTCATATTATGGAAATCGTGCAGGAAAGCCAGGAAGAGAGGTAGGAAATGTGTTTCCCTCTTGCAAGTAATACAATTATATTTTGAATCACAAATAATTCATAGAACTTTAAGGGAAGACAAATGTATGAAAAATGAATGTATGTTTATGGAGCAATACTGAGGAATATTGTTTTGGTTATTCCGTAAAGCTGTATCGGTGCATATTCTTGTGTAAATGATTTTAAGTAATCATCTTTCAGAGCTTCAGCAGTCACACTGTTGGGGGCATATTTCGTGTACCCCAATGGGAGTGCGATTAACTCTGACAACGTGGAGCGGATTCTTCAGGAGGACCTGTATTACGCCAACGTGCTGAGACAGTACGGCCTCACATACATCGTAAGCACCAAAGGGAAATCAGCTGTGAAAACAAAGAAT
Organism: Megalops atlanticus; assembly: GCA_019176425.1. NCBI lineage: Eukaryota > Metazoa > Chordata > Actinopteri > Elopiformes > Megalopidae > Megalops > Megalops atlanticus. The sequence continues at coordinate 21,157,057 of CM032877.1, read as the reverse complement.
ATGTAGGCTACAGGAATGCAGAATGGATCCACTCACAAAATAAAATTGATTCACACCATCAACAGATTACATGCTGTTGTTATTACCAAGCAGCTGTCATTTTTCTTCATCAGTAAGTTAGAAGCAGACTGCCTCACTGAGTTGGTTTCTTCTCTCCCTCTGTGTTATAGGTGTCCCCAGGCCCAGAAGTGAAGGTGTTTGACCCGGTGTTGTTTGTCCTGATTGGCTTGGTGGCAAGTCTCTTCATTGTGCTGATCGTCATGATGATGTCACTTGTATATACTCAGAGGAGGTATGTAGTGTGCAAAACATAATGAGTCTGCTGTGAATTAAGTCTTAAAACATGTAACTAGCTGCAGCTGGGGGATGTTTTTGGGGACTAAAAAAGTTAGACTTCCGCTGGCCTAAGTGCAGGATGTATAAAGCTTAATTGGATCCTATCACAGTAAAAGACACATTTGACATCATTGCTCGCACTATATGAAAATGCACTATATGAGCTAAAAAAAGTAATAGTTCAACACTGTGACACAAGAATGCAATTCTGTTGACTGGTCCAGGCAGAATTCAACCCTTCCTATCACTGTGGTGGCTCTTATGGTGGTAGTAATTCTTGTCTGTCATGGCAACAGATACTTATATATTCATACAGGCTTATGCATTGACAAAATTATTTATTTTCTATACTGTATACCTTCACTACATTATTTTCATTCAGCAGACACTTTTATCCAGAGTGACTTACATAAGTTACAACTTCATCCATTTATACAGCTGGATATTTACTGAGGCAAGTTTAGGTTTAGTACCTTGCCTAAGGGTACAACAGCAGTGCCCCAGCAGGGAATCAAACCAGCAACCATTCGGTTATGAGCAGTGTTCCATATCACTGTGCCACACTGCTGCTCCTATAGCCTTCTTATAGCAGAACCTAATAATAATGATAGTAAAAACACAATTCAAAATGAATTAGACAGTAACCTGCAAGGCCGAGCCAAAACCAAATGGAAAATCGAAGCTCTGCTCTCACAACCACACAGAAGAGATGCAACTAGTTACTAAAGACCAAGGTCTCTATGTCAAGGGAGCTAATCATACTTGTCCTGACTCAAAAGGTGATGTCACTTCCTGTAGCAGATATGTCTGCAGTTCTTAACTGCATTGTATTCCAACCTGGTTAAGTACCCATGGTAACATGAGCCAATTGATAGACATTGTTGAGCTGGGTGCCTATCCAAGGTAATCAATGGAACACTTATCCTGACCCCTAAGGGGTGGTGTCACCTTCTAGTGTGACAGTGCATGCATCTCTATGCTGCACCATACACATACTTTAATAATAATGATATTTGGAATAACAGACCTGCATAACCTCAATGAGGTGTTCAGTATTAACCCAGTGCCTTGCTGTCCTTTCAGCTACAGGAGGAAATTAAAGGCAGCCAAAGCCATGAACTCTGCTGCAATGGTGTCAGCAGAGAATCACAAAGGCCACAGGCCTGTGGTCCCTGGAACCAACAAATACTCAGTGGAGGGGTGAGTCTCCAACCTCCGGTTCAGAGGGGAGGGGGGTGGAGAGTCAGGTAGCCACAGGTGATGTTATTTCATGTGTGAAAAGGTGAACAGTGAGATTGTCCTCATCTGAAGCAGCTTTAATACAAGCCTTTTAGTGGAAGTCTAATTACTAAAGAGCAGACACAACTTCTAACACAGTTCTTATCACATTCAAGTGTTGCTGATTTTCTGGGGTTTTTATGATCTATATAATTCCATTTGAATGCAAATGTGCACTTGACTTACACTTGTGCACTTGAATGGAGATAGAATGTGAAATGATGAGGAGTGAATTATTGTTTTGAATACCTTCAATACCATACCTTAAAATACTGTGTGGATACTGTAAATATCTTTAAACATTGTGATTAGCTAGCCATAATATAACACCTCTGAAATTGTTGTGAGTCCACCATCAAAAAAGGGATGCTTAATAGCAGCAAATACATTAATCAAATGTTATTTTTCTATGGCTCGTCTTTACAGGGAACATTTCAAAGAGCACTTTAAAGGATAGTGCTCAAGGAAACATATGAACAAACAGATTTGGATGTACACACAAAAACTGTATCAGAAATGAATTTGCTAAAACGATGCATAGTTTTAAAAAGACTGTAAGAGCAATGAAAGCTAATCCCAATGAGACAACCTCAGAACGTCCATGAGGTAAACCAGGGGAGACTGTGAAATGGAAAACCTCCTCCCCTCCCTTAAGCAGAGGAATAAGAAGGAACAATACACAGTACAGTGTTTTGAGAGAAATCCCTCATTGATGAGTACATGTTCTATTTCCATGCTGAAACCATGGTTGGTTCAGGTGTGCTTGATTGTAGTGCAGTGTGTTTTAGATCAGAGATTGTGCCATGTTTTATGATAAATTATTAGCACTATGTTAATGGAACATGCTTTATTTGGTTGAACCTCTAGAGCCAACCCTGTGCTGAATATGAACATTGACATTACCACCGACCTGGGCTTTGATGAAGAGGGCTCGAATGCAGATAGAATAAGGTAAAACTGTATTTCTTTCCCTTTCTTCTCATTCACCTGACAATGTACGCCTGTGGGTTTACTAATCGTATGCAGTATGTGGTATAAGCCTTTTTTTCCAAAATGTATTCAGCAATTAATTAGCAGGCCAGTGGTATCTTAGCCCTGTGCTTAATTATGCTGAGTCTTCAGATAAGTAAAGCTCTATGAATGTCACTGAAGAGCTGTGAAAACAAGAAGTGCAGTCCTTTCTTGAGGAATAAAACCATGTATCGTAAGCTTTTGTCAAATTATATCACATCTGTGTCAAAATATGCATGCTGTACATAATAATAATAATCTCACATTCCAATGTTTTCCTCCTGAGTTCCTCTTTATCCTGTTGGAGATAACCCTCTGGGAAGCAGACATTATATATCATAGAGTATTATGACTTATGTAATAGAAGTATTCCATGCAGTATTTTTTTTTTAATTTCAGTAAACTCTTGAAGCAGAGTTCCACATCTACCCTGCAGAGACCATGCTTGCAATGCAGGCCATCATATAGAGATTTTAGCTTATGAATGTACATATGTATGTTTTTTGTATTTAAACACTGAAACTGTTTCTTCTGTTTCTAGTGTTAACTCTCTGGAGATTGATATGAACATGACTGAGAAAGACACAGTGCCTATGATGGTAAAGAATAATTTTCAGCAAAAAATGTCAGAAACTAATCTGTTACCTGACACATTTTCTGCTGTCCTACCACTATCTCTACTGTAAATGTGTATTCTTTTTCCATCAAAGGAAAGTCAAATTTGATCTTTCTATCTCCTGAAAAATGGTACAACAGAATTGCATGACTTAAATTCCTCAGGATACAGTAGATTTACTTCACAAAAAGGTGATACTAAATTGTGTTCAAAATTTGTGTATTTTTTCTGCTTCACACCATTAACAGGATCTATGTTCTAGATGGGTCATGTAAGCGCAAGAATTTAGGGTTCAGAGTAGTGCAGTGCCTAGAATCTCAGTCCTATGACAATTGCACGTAAAAATCAGCAATAGGAAATACATTTTGATTGATTTTATTTGAAAAAATCCCAAAAGCATAGATTCATGGTTTCATCTTTGTAATTTAAGAATAAAACACTGGTCTGTGGAAAGGTAATCCTCATATTAGAGAATAGGTGGGTACAGGCAGTATTGTCTGTAACAGCCACACACTGTGACGCAGCTGAATGGAGGCTCTCTGTGGTCTGTCTGTGTTGTGTCCCGTTAGATGATTGAGGAGGAAGATGAGGAGAACACCAGTGACCCCCGCTACATCGAGCCCCTGGGGGAGGCCCTCGCCCAGCGGGACATGACGAAGGGACCTGGGGAGATGCAGGGCGTGGTGAACCCTGCCTTGAACACAACAGACCTGTGAACTCCATCCTAACTGCTGCACACCTCACAATCAGACCTGAACACAACAGACCTGTGAACCTGCCTTCAACACCACAGATCCACATACCTTTTGCCTGGGTCCTGACACCATTCTACCCCTAGGAGCCATTGCAGCTATTAGAAAAAAAATAAATGGGTCCCAAATGACTTAGCTGGTAAAGCCACTCGTTGCTGGTAAAGCCATGATCTGCCAAGTGTGAATTGTAGTCTGCATAATTGCCTTTGCGCCACTGCAGAAGGATAGGTTTACATAGTGCAACAGCACCACTTGGAGGCTCATGAGTTACTCAGTTGTCATCAGTGAGAGATGTGCCAATCCTCCAATTGGTTTTCACTCTCCGGTTATGCACTGGGAGGGATCTGTAGTAAGTGGGAGGGTATCAGAGGATTCCTGATAACTCGCTTCAACTCAAAAGTGCAGCAAGCGTCAATCAGGCGAGCTTAATGCTTGATTGGCAATTCCAAAAGTCATGGAGAAAAAAGGCAAAATGTCCGAAAATAAGTATTTTAATCAAATTGAATTAAAATAAAAATGTTAAAGGTACTTCATAGTACTTCACAGTCTCTCCAGCCAGGCTCTCACAATTCAATTTATCTTTCTGTACTTTGTCTTGTGTTATAATGAATTCACCCGAATGTCTGAATACATATTTGTCAGGCTAATATATACTTATCTTCTCCTGTCCCAGTCTACTCTCCAACTGTGGTGATTGCATATAATGTATATATACCAATAAACTATGATAACCAATTCAGTTTGGCTTTGTTGAAAAGACATACATATATTGCTGTTTTCACATACAAACCTGTAATCGCATTTCCTTTTTCCTAAATTGTTTTACAAAAAATAGCATCTGTTTAGACACTTGTCATTTTTTTCTTAATTGTTGTTGGTTCAAGCATTCATTATTCATAGCTATCAATATGTCCTGATAAATGTATGGTAGAGAAAACATAAACCTAGTTGTTTTTTACGTAGTCCTTCAATGGCAATTATGCAACAGTTTTAGGGATTTTCACAGCAAGGAAAAAGATTTCAGGAAGGTCAATGGGCTTGGAAAACTCAGGGATTAAACATTAATGTTTAAACCGAAAGGTGGTTAGTCCAACAAGAGCTGAGGTCTGCAACTGTATGTGGTAAATATACGCTGTATTTAAGAGCATACAAATAGAGCTGATTTTACAGTATTCCAGTGTTTATTGATGAATGTGTGGCAAGTGCAATCATGTTGTAGAGTTATGTCCTCTTTTCAAGTTTTTGCTTTTTTGTAAATCATCCAGTGGCATCACTGTCTGTATTTTACCTATTAAAGATCTGAATACAAAAATGCAGCGTATAATTTTGTTCACAAATCTGTTATATGGAAAAACATATGCCTTTCCATTTAAATCTGGGGCAGGGGTGTAGCATAGTAGTTAAGCAACAGGACTTATAACCGAAAGGTTGGCGGTTCATTTCCCCACTAGGGCACAGCTGCTGTAACCTTGGGCAAGGTACTTAGCCCACAATTGTCTCATTAAATTTCCAGTTGTATAAATGGATAACATTGGAAAAAAAAAAACTAACCAATGTAAGTTGATAAGAATATCTGATAAGTGCCAATAATGTAATGTAAAATCTCTTAATTATTAATCTAGGGTATATAGGAAAGTCTGGTTTAGAACTAAAGCACAATCCATTTGGTATAATTAATATTGCTTTTACAATACTTTTATTACTGTTATAGGTCACATTACTGTTGCTATAGCTTCAAGCATTGATCAGTACCTATTGTTTGTTTTTCAGACTGGTGGGGATGTATGTTTAATCATGGCTGGAAAACAAAAAAATACTGATGGGAAAAACAATGAATATTTATATTGAAAGTGCAACTGTTGACTGTTGAAGTTTCAACCTTCTTGAACATATTTACTAATATGTATAATATATTTTCAAAGAAAAATCAGTGGTGGTAAAATGAACCAGAGTAGGTGAATGATCCACTCTGTATGAAAAATGGATCAAGCCTAGCCCCAAGTAAACTCATCAAAACTCTTTATGAGATGCAGCTATGTCAACTGCACAATTGCAGCTGCATTTATTCGTGAATTATCACAATGACAAGAGCACACAGGCACGAATATGACAACATCCTCATCAATCTTCAATGCTGGTGAAAACAAGAACCAAACAAGCACTGCTGAAGGGGCTGAGCCTACTATTCCTTATCACCATCTAGTGGTAAAACAAGATACAACTACTATTGATGGAGTGTGGGGGAGACGCACATTAGACAATGAATGAGTAATATTTATAGGACTGTATTGTCCAGTCAGCAAAAGAAAAAAAACAAATCTGCACATTTAGGAATTCTTTATTAAACTTTATACTTTATCTAGTATTTTTCACAGCTTTATGTCAGATGAGCATACATTATGTATGAATGATGACATTCTTCACAATGAAAAATGACCATTTTTTCTACCTCTTTCAAAAATAATTCAAAACAGTTCAATGGCTATGTACCCATGCTCATGGTGGATCAAGCCACTGGGTGCCAACTACCAAACAATTTCAAGATTCTTGAGTCAAAAGTATTGGCACTGTTTAAATCAGCATTTAGATGACCTCTGGTGTAACTAAATAGATATTCACACACCAAAAAAATTACAAACTCTTTTTTCCTTGATTTTGTAGTTGATTCCATTTTGGTTTGATATGGCCTGTACCACTGGGTCATGTTCACTTCCTGTTCATGACGACCCCAGCTTCTGTCCAAAGTCCTTGATGGCGTCTGAGGCTTTGCCTGCAGCCGTGCCTATGGCTGTCTGTGTTTGTTTGCTGGCCTCATCAGCAGCTGCAGAGAGTGACATTATTTTAATGCATTTGCATGCATCAGTTACTTACCAATGAAGCTCCTTCAAGAATATCGTGTCAAGAGAGACCCAGCCAAAAAGGCATAATAAAAACCTTCATCACCACAGACAAATGAAACACGGATTTAAATGCCCAACATTAAAAATAACCCACTAATAAATGAAATACAAACAAAAACTACAAATATGAACAATGGAGCATAAAACATGTTAGGAAAACCTAAGTACACAAGGGTAGCTGGATCAGAACTGAATGCAGAAATAGAGTGTGAAGGAATGGCTCCTAGTTGTTACATATTTGATAGTCTGACCAGTCTGATTATTAACATGGGTCCCAACCCTGATCCAGGCATGGGCGTCAGTTTGTTTTGAAAAGTGCTGGGGACAATGACGGGTTCGATGTGTTCGGCTTTCAAAAAGTGGTGGGGACGAAATGGGCCACAACAAAAAGTGGTGGGGACATGTCAAGTGTAAATCACACCTATGGATCCAGGGACCACACTGTGTTCTCTGGTTTTACTTCCAGCAGAGCTCTGTTAATTAGTGCTGTTAATTGAACACTGATCTAAATTTGATATCCCTCTGTTTAGTCTGCTGTATGGGGAAAGAAGTCTGCAGTTGGTGTGTGTACTAATAAAAATATATCAAGTTGTTAATTTAATGTATTTTTGTTTGTATCTGTCCCTTGAGGAAATCTGAGGCAGATGTCTCAGTTAAGCTTAACTGGTGGTGCAATTCATTGCTCCATTGACAAAACACTCTTAATGAAGATGAATACTTGAAGGTGAATACTTGCCTGAATTTTATCTGAGGGGCTGGATAGAAATAACTTAGAGAAGCACCTTTACTTGGTTCCATCTGTTGGAGCACACACAACACCAGTGTCTATAAGAAGGACCAACTGCAGGTATGTGTGAGGTGATGTTAAAAGCAGATCAGTCTTCAACTAACAGCTCAGAGAAACCATGCGAATGGAGAGCTCAGATGGAATGAAAACCAGCGTTGTAGCCCCACGACCGCGGACGGGAAACGCTGGTTCAAAGTGACTCACGTATGTCAGAGGGAGAAGAGGTTTTTAAACCACGCAAGTTCTCAGTTCTCTTATACCATTAGCCGGTTTTGAAAATGACTGCAATCGTCCTCTGTAAAGGATGGCGGGTTAACACATTCCAGCTGTTTAATCTCTCCCCCGCTGTGTTTTTTTCCTTGTCATTGAATGAGTCCATAAAGCGTGCTCGCCGTACCGGTTTTAGTTGTTTCTTTTGAGGACTCAGCGACCTGCTGGACCGCATCTTGGGCTGCGTGGACTGCAACAGGGAAGAGAGTGAGCAAGTTTTTCAGTGTGCTAAAGAGCGTGCAAATATCAGTGACTGGAAAATTAACCTATGCTGACCAAAGCTGATTGTTTTATTTTCGTGAATACTAACAAAACGTAAGCACAGCAATACTTATTTTAAATATACTCGATATTAAGTTTCTTGCTTGCAGTGTTTGTAGTTTACACAAGACATGAAATTGTTCGTCCCAAGCACTGCGCAAAAACAGATACAACTACTGCCTTTGTGGCAATGCTTTCTTACGAAAACCAATGTAACCAAAAGCAAGTCGTGTGAGTTTGTTCCAGAAAAGAATTATTTAAGATTCTGTTGAAAGACGACTTCACTTTCAACCAATAACAGAAATGACGCTTTGATTTGATACGCATGGAATCAGTCAGGTATGAGGTGACGCTTCTGCTGGCTATTTCTGAAACCAGACGAGCCGTAATATTGTGCAGTGCAAAAACACTGGTCGTGTTATTATTAAATTTATTGTGACAAATTTTGCAACTGAACTTTAAATGCATTCAGGTACAGTTCAGGAAACCAAGGGTGTTTGTAGAATAAATATCCTTTTAACAATGGCAGTAGCCTGCGTACTGAAGTAGGCCTATAAGCACTGTACGCAGTTAACATTTCTCATTTCACTATGGTAATTGAGGAAACTAGATCTTGAAATTGGTGCACGCGGTCTGTCAGCCAAACCATATAAAACATTGTTTTTCAGAACACTGAAAAGATTCCTGCCTGGTTTTTCAGTTTATGAATAGTGAGATATTACAGATCTTTTAAACAGCACGGTTTGAGATGAAAAATAAATAAATGTAAATGTGAAAATAAATACCAGCACCACCAGGACCTCTTGCTAAGACATGGCAGTTACCCTGAAAGGAAAGGGTTTGACCTCAAGATCTGAGGCAAATTCCAGTGGGAAAACAAATAGCACACTATTTCTGCACAGGAGAAACGGCGGAAGGAATTACCAATTTCTCCTCGTTAGTTCAAGTGACTTTGAAGAGGGTGTTATATCTTTCAAAGTTACCCCAGTATGACTGAGGCATTCCTACCGGTCGTATCCGTCACGCCCTTGGCCGCAGACTGCGTAGTGGTCTTCAGCCCTTCGAAAGATTTCTTGATTGAGGCCATGGCTGGTGAGCGACGCCGCTGCAGCTCTGCCCAGGCATCAAGCATGAATGGCCCGTAATGCTAGTTTAATACCCTCTGCCCGAGTCGGCGCAGCAAAACCAGCTCAAGCCAACCTGATTACACATGCAGAACTATCAAAGGTCTGAGATTACCGTGGCATTTCAGATTTTAGCCGGTCTAGTGACGCCCCACATTGAACATGCAAACAGCAGCACTTTTTAAACCCTTTCTTAGTTTTCCTGCATGACCAGACATCCTGTGGAGAATCGGTGCGCTGTTTAAATCATGTTTTTGGACTGTTTGGTACGTCTAATGTGAAGAGATTAGTTCACGACTGGTCGCTGGATGGTGCTTTCTATCGAGTATGGCAGTTTTGCTTTGGTAGAGCATTAGAGAGAGAGAGAGAGAGAGAGATAGATAGAGACAGACTGACAGAGAAAGAGAGCGAGAGCACACACAAAGGAAAACACACATAAGAGGACATTAAACAACTTTTTTTTCTTCCTTTATTTGTTTATTTACAGAGAATTTGTTTGTCTCACTTGACACACAGACTTTGAGAATTCCTGCATTTTTATAGCACATATTGAACTGACAGTCAATATTCTTTTAAGACACATTAAGACAGACAAACCTTTTCATAATCAATATGTATACACATATACACACATATTATATATATTCAACTATATATTGGACTATTTCTAACAAATGCTAAACTGGAATGATTTCACCACCGACTGACTGTAAAGATACAATGTAGAAAACCCTAACACGTGAAGTATCAAATAAACAACTCATATCAGTAGTAAATAAATTTTAAAAATCAAACCCACGAACAGGCGTTGTACACAGCTACATAAGATTATTGTTCTCATATACGTTTCTTTGAGGTTGTCTTTCCCACTTCTTATTGGAAGCTACAGGTAGTAAACATCTACACCAGCACACACTGCATCCACAGGCACATTTAATACAAAGAAGCAAATGACTAAGCACAGGTCTCATCTCAATGGGAGGGAAACAAAGAGACGAGACCAGGCTTAAGAGGTATTCATCAATAACCACAATACACATTACAGAAAAAAAACATGACATTTACAATATACATATATATATAATTATGATTATTAAAAGTCTTCTTTTTCTGTCAGGAAGAACATATCCTTGGGAATTATTTTTATTTATTTATTTTTATTTTTACTTTTTTGCACCGGGGAGATTGTGAAGGGTTAAGGGGTTTGTCCTTTCATTATTAGAATACTTATTGTGCTGCTGCTGTTGGTCCGACAAAAATGTTGCGATAGACAGGTTTATGCTTCTGGTTCATAGTCCTGGTACTCCTCCTGTTGGAAGGAAAAAAACAGAGTATTCAGTTAGTAAAAGGCTTTTAGGTTCTTGTGTAATTTCAGCTGGCATTTGCCTGAATACGTTCCCTCACATTAATATATTGTATTTTCTGGTCTGAAATAATAAGTGACTCATGTGGTTCATATCTCAGTCTTTTTGTGCTTATCTTCTTTTGTTTTGCTTTGATGCACGGTCTCTAAAGGGGAGACTTAAAGGTAAGAAGAATTTTGGCATAACATGAAAGTGTACCTGTTCATACCAGATGTTATTATTATGCAAGTGTAATAGCTTACACTTCACAGCAGAGGGCAGTGTGCCCCTCTGAAAGCTGGTGAGCTATACCAAGCATACCTTCACTACCAGAATTGCTGCAGTTATGAGTTTTCAAATGTATTCTATTAAAAGCCCTTGTTTTCCAACAGCCAATGGAAGGCATGTGATTATGACATCACTGTTAGCCTGTATTCATTGCAGCCTCGTTTGCTACCCACAATGCACCACACCACCTGCGTAATCAGTAACAGGCAGCTCCCAAAGGAACGATGGGGGAGAAAAAAAGGGATGGAGGGAAAGAGAGAGAGGAAAGGTGGCGATAACAGTAGATGGTTGAGTGAGAGGACAGAAATGTCTGTTCCCTTCATTCACCACATGACCGTCCCATCGTTCCCTTCCAGTTCTGCAGCTGAAGGCTGCAGGTCAAGGCTTGGGTGGTGATTCAGCCTTTACTGTGCTGACTGTTTAGGCAGATTGTCAAACCATTCAATTTCTGAGAGGGGAAAATACATTTTTAATGTTTTAATGTTTCATGTCAGAGGGATATGAATATCTATGCTGCAGTTTTTATGAGTGGGTATGTTTGAAAATGCAAACATTTAAACAGCATTAACATGAATATTTGACTCATCTCATTTTTATCTAGCTTTTTTTGCACAAACAAATGTCAATTTCTGGCCTTTCCTACCCAATATGGTTTATGACAGGGTCTCCAGGAAAGCATTGTGTCACCAAAGTTGCAAAATTTCACCTTAGAAATTTGGCTGGCAAGACCTGGATGATATCCATGTCCATGACTCAGCAGGAGACAAACACCTTCCAAAAACGTCTCCCTGAAGGTCCACTAAGCGAGTAACCCTTCCAGTTTTACTGATGCAAATGAGAAATTCCGCCAGCAGCCAGGCTGAGGGCAGGCTTCCTTACAAATGCAAAGAGTGGCTGTTCACTGAACATTCCTGTGCCTCAGCCTAAAGGTGTTACATTAATTTATTTGTGTTATCCTCTCAATCGACATGTTTACACACCGTATGCTTTACATTGTAATTTTTGGTCTCCATGTCTCCAGCCTTAACCTTACATTCAAAGCACAGGTGTAGCACGTACATAATGTGCAACAGGTTTTGGATTTATATTACAATGTGGGGAAATCAAGCCTACTGGTGCTGGTGCCATGATGTGTCTACAAATGATGAGCAATTGTATCTGTTTTTATGCCAGCACACACACATACATACATACACACACACACTTCTGTGTAGCAGCCAATCTTGAGTCCTTCAAGGGCTTTTTAAACTGTCTATTGCTTTTTTCCCCCCACACGCTCCGGAGCAGTCTTGCTCAATCCTGCAGAGGATGGATTGACACCCGGTGACACATTGACCCTCTGTTGTCATCTGCCAAAACACAAGGCTTTAAAATTCATCTCCTGGTGACGCCGGGTTTTAGCTGTGAACTAGCATTACATCAGGGGATTTTTACAGGAAGTGTTCTGCATTCTAAAAAAGAGCTGCATGTCCTCTTCTGAATACAGAATGGGGTAGTGCACTCTTCAGTGTTAAAACAGCTGAACACATCTGATTTCTATCACCTTAAATGTGACATGACTCACAGTATATATCATTTAAAATGAAGTAAAAATTGTTGCTTGCAGGGATGACAGGGACAGGGATTATCCTACATATGACAAGGAGCAGCACCACTGGATGATAAGGAGCAACATTACTGCACGATAAGGAGCAACATTACTGCACAACAAGGAGCAGCATTACTGCATTATAGGAGCAACAACACTGCACGATAAGGAGCAACATTACTGCACGATAAAGAACAAGATTACTGCACAATAAGGAGCAACATTACTGCACAATAAGGAGCAACATTACTGCACAATAAGGAGCAACATTACTGCATTATAGGAGCAACAACACTGCACGATAAGGAGCAACGCAATATGCCATGCCATGCGGAGAGCTTTGCCATACTGTTCAGCTGTGACGTGCTCTGACACACACTGTGCAGGTCTCTGTGAGCTTTGCTCTTAACACATGGTGTCACAGCATGCCGTGTTCAATCCTGGATCAGAACCAGATGTCTCGTTTTCATTGCCCACCCCCCTTCATTTCGTTAACCATTAGCAAGAGTGAAATGGCACACTATTAACCCTTTAACTGAAGTCTCTGAATTCTGTGATAGTGGGGGTGGGGTGGACTAAAATAGTAAATATTCCAAAACATTACATACAGATATAGACCAAAAAATTGTGCTGGAAATTTGGAGTCTTATATGTTGTTAACATTTTAGTGTATCTAGTGATCAGATGAGCAAAACAGGTGAGCAGAACAAATAAATTATTCTCACAGCCAAACTGCACATCAGTATGATACGAGAGCACTTCTGGTATGCCAATTCGGCAGACTACACGTTATTTTTTCTGTTTCACAAATATGCTTCCTAAATAGGCAGAAAAGCCATTCACGAATGTTAGCCATTATATGCAGCACTTCGGGTCTTGATAACATTAGGATGTAGCACAGGCCAATTACAAGTAAACACAGAGCTTTTTTATTCTGCTGTTGGCAAACACGCCAGGAAACAGTTGATTAACAAGACTGGCAATTAGCCTACTATGAAAAAAGGCTCTCAAACAGAGTGTTAATCAGTAAAACAGTTTTGCATACAAAAAAAGAGTCCATGACCACTCCGGAGCATTGAATATGTAAGAATCTTAAACACAAACATCTACAAGCTGTATCATTGCTATTAATTTCTGTGTCTGCCTCCTTATTGTAAAAGATGAAGAAAAAGATGTATGCAAGCCTTCATTTCAAAAGGTCATGATAATTGCAATGTCTTACTGTCTGGCAGTGAAAAACTGGACTTTGTTCCACTCTCCAATTAGTATAGAATACTCTTAAAACTAAAAAGTTTTAACTAAAAGAAAAAGATATTAGCAAACTACCAAGGGATCAAGCTTTCTGTCACAGGAAGCAGGCTGTATTTTTCACAAGAAGAATAGAACCTGAGGGATTCTATTCATGTCTCCATGACTCCACATTATTTCTTTAAGGGTAGCCAACCAAGGCTGTGTACAATAGAAATAGTCTAGCTTAATAAATTGCTGTGATTGACACTGAGCTCTTGAAAATGATAGAAATGTGATTGAAAAAAACATATAGCAGCCTGCTAATTATATTCTTCCCTACCAATCGAACAAATTTGTGATATTTTTCAAATGAAATAAATTCAATAATTTGAATGGCTTTATAATGACTTTGCCATGAGTTGGAAATACTGCAAAACAAACTGAAAGCCTCACACACTATTTATGGAAGATGTCTGCAGAAGCTGGCTGTCCACTGACTCTCATTGCTGCTGGTTATGGCTTATCCTGCCTTGTAGCTCATTAATTATACTCAAGGGCAGACTACATTTCCCAGGGTTCAACACAGTATGAACAACAAGAGATGATGCTGAAGATGTCCTCTCTGCTAAAAAACGACTTAATATTCCACATTACAAATGTAAATTCATTATGTAAATTCAGTGATGGCAAAATTACTGAACTAATTATCCTAGATCTAAATTTCCTGCTGTTTTTCCCATGGGTATTTAGGAAATGTTCTTATGCGTTGCACCTGGCTTGCTGATAGTCACAGAAAACAATACAAACAACTATTTTAATTCCATTTGTTCATTCCCTTGCAGCTATTCTCTGCCTCATTTATAGTTACATATATCCAGGTGCACTTCAATGTCACTGTGCTAAAAATGCCATTTCCATTTACAGCCAGATCCTGTGAGGTGTGGTGAGTGAAATAGCTAGCCGAATGTGAATGAATATTAAAAAAATGGTAAAAAGAGAACTCCTGGTGATCTAATATTATTGTCCAAATGATACAAGATATTACAATCTGTCAAGTTATACCATTTTTCAACCGAACTAGCTAGCTGCTAGTGAATGACCAAGTGTTAATTTTTTTTCTCAGTATCTGGAAGTTTCATGGTTTGCTAGCCATTAACCACTGTGAGAGAGGCAGAGGACTTGGCACCTGGCATATCTCCATAACTAATGGCAGCCAGCCATATTGATTCACACTTTATTTTTTAGATGGACCCCTGTTAACTGGGGTCCATCCACAAACAGCCCAATGTACCTAATGTACATGGCCCACTGTGTCCCTACATTCTGTTTTCATGACAATGCTAAATTAACTTCAGGCCACACAGTTTTCAATATGCCATGATGACAGGTGGTAAAGTTGAGCAAGCTCCCTGTTCTTCTTTAACAGGGTGGGGAGAAAACCCTGGTCCTGGGTGGGATGGAGCTCTTACTCAGACACTGTGGGATGAGGGCATAACCAGCTGTAGGCCTGGATCAGGTAACAGCACAGAAAAGGTGTGCTTTCTCTCGAGAGTGCTGTGCCCGCTCTTACCTGTGGAGCCTCCTCATACCCCTCTCCTTCAGGCTGCAGCAGGGCTTCTCCCATTGGCTCCCCAACGGGCTCCTGGCCAAGCTCCTCAGGCTGTGGGGAGGAGACAGACAGGCAGAAAGGTCTCAATAATAATAACAGCAATAACTGATTATTATACTTTGAATTTCCCCAAAATATCTGAATGCCAATTTTTATGTACATGGGGTTTTCATGTCGCCTTTTATCTATTTACTGTTTTAAGAGGGTGGCATTTGGGAGGCATAATAAATAGTTTTTTTCCCAGTCTATTGTGAGTGTAGTTTTCTGTCCATTGCTTCACCTGTTTCCAGAAAGAAAGATTCACAAAAACTATTCTGACTGGTTGCAAAGACAGTACAGTATATTTCTGAGTATTGTAATTTTCCTTGTGTCAGTCAGTTTTTATTGTAACCATCAGCATCTGAAGCAAAATCGGCCATTTCGTGCAATGAGGGCCCAGCTGTGGAATGTCAGAATGGCCAAGCCTGCATGTGGTCACGTGACCAGAGGAGCAGCCCCAATTCCCTTCACAGTGAGCTGACCAGCTGCTTCCAGTTCCAGCCTCATACATGGAATTAGTGCCTGCCAACACAATATATTTCTCTCATGATAGAGCTAATGATGATGAAAACATAGCTAGCTAGCATAATATCAAAAAAATCTACCATCCCATATGAAAATTAAATTTATGAAGATGTATTGACAAACATGTTGTCCAGTGAAAGAATATAGTGAAAATACTTTTAAAGCCACGGCAGCATGCTGTGTTTCCATGCCAGTGTCTGCAGACGCCCATCCAAGCGTCTGTGTGCTCTGAGAGCTCTTCAGTGCTGTGAGAGCAGCAGTGTTCATCGTCAGGCAAATCCAACATGAAACTGATGGTGATGAATGACAGTGCCCAGAAAGACAACTCGATTTACTGTGACAGTGTCAATAGATGCAGCAGAGAGGCTCAAGAGACACAGAGGCAGCAGGCCAGGGAACGCATTGGAAAGGAACTGAGCAGCACAGCTCCTTCAGTAAACTCTCATTTGATGCTTTTTTATTCATAGGGATTTTGTTGGCTGGAGACAAAAGGAAGGATCCTGAAAGAGTGGAGCAGCTTCTGATGGCATTTAGATCACAGGAGGATCACAGGAAATATGCTTCCAAGTTGTCCTATGCCATTTCATAGTTTTTTCTCCCTTAGAAATAAACACACTGATACATGTGTATTGTGTTCAAGTCTCAGTGATGCAGAGGCACTGTTTAACCAGTAATCATTTTCAATAATGGCCTGGCCAAAATACTAAGGCAGCAGACAACAGGTATATAAAAGTACCCAGTAGTCATCAACAAGCAGAAATAACTGGGATGAAAGGATGAGGCTAGGTAGGTAGAATTTACCTTCATGTCCTCCGGGAACTCATCTTTCTTTACCAGGCCAGTGGCCGCAGCTATGTTCCCAGCCCCAGAGATGACAGCACCACCTAGCTGCGAGGCTTGCTCCTTTGTTTTTTCAGCCACTGTGAAAAGAAAGAGAAATAGCTCTTAATTTCTTCACACGTGAAACCTCAGTAAATAGGCTTCTGTAATTACAAAGGAACTTGTGTAGTCATATACAGAGGTGGTTTCCTAAAATCTAATTCCATCTGCCTCCTGCCTGCAGCTTGCTCTATCATAGAGAGAAACTCATGACCCAGTGACGCTGTGTTATCTTGCCAAATCTCATCTTGACTGAAGCACGTTGGACCACTCCTCCACGCTGCATCCAAGTGATGTCTATCTTGGAATATGGATCCATGACTTTGAGTCCATCTCTAATTTCACCAGTGATTGCACACAAACCTTACACTTTCTGATTGTGAAAATAGATTAAAATACATTCCTCCTGACTGGCCCCCAGCAGCATAAGCCCCAATACACACAGGAAAGGCAAGAAGTACTTCCAGGTTGATTTATTCAGTAACCACATAGATTACCTGGCACAGATATAAAGATGCATGATAGAATATTCTGTCTGTTGGGCAGAGCCACCTTGGCAACGGCACATTTTTCATGCTAGGTTGCATTCAGTTTTTCTCTTTTTTGGCAATATGATTGTATTTTAGCATGGGTCCAGACCACAAATTGCATGATAAATGTTCTCTGAATTAAAGGCTTTCCTAGATATCTAGTCATCAAATAATCTGTGAAGCAAAAAGTCTTCCATGATCCAAATGTTGTCCAAACTTGTCTTTGAATACTTTTTTCATCTCAATACATTTTTATATGAGGTCTTCAGAAGCACTGTGATCAGAAAGACTGGTGATTATGTCAACCTGTGTATGGTGATGTGTACCCCACTGCATTGTGGCTTTTGCTTTAAACAGACATTTTCCATAAGAGGTCTGCCTTACTTTTTTCATTAATATCTTGTGAATCTGTTATAAACGAAAGTTGGACTTTGAAAGACCAGACTTTCATTTAGATTTGGGCAATTGTCCATGACTTTTCAAGGACGGTAAGGCAATAACCTCATCTAATAAATCCTCCATGACCTTCCAAAACCATAATATTACAGACTTTGCAACCTTCCAACTAGACACTGAAAACTATCACTGACCCATCACAAAATGTTCATGCATTTTGTACTTTCAATTGATATCTTTTTCATATCATAATTTATATGTGGTCACCTTGTGAATTATGAATAAGTAAGGATAAGTATAAAATACTGGAGCCAAATTTTTGAAAAATGGGGAAGTAGGTCACAAAGCCATCATGTATAAAGGGGATGCACATGATGGCATTCTAACAATGCTGAAAACATACCGGTTGCAACGCTGTCTTTGGTCTTGCTACCTGAAAAGAAGAGAAAAGTAGGTTAATTCCTTATAAAAATAAATAGCTGTCGATCTGAAGCACAAGCACTATCACAATGCAATGAAAGTCATCTAGGCAGTTTCTGGATAGACACTCATAAGAATTTCTTAAATTAGGTATGGCTATGACCTAGTTTGAACACTATCTGAGGTGTTTTGATGTAAATTCAATAATATCTTTCAGTTAAATTTTTGAGTCAGATGGCACTTTCCAAACACATAAAACTTTGCAGCTTCTCTTTGGCCAAGACCAGGCATGCATATTCAAAGACAAGACTAACGGCCAAATGCTTTCCCTTTAAGATCAAACAGGTACTCTTCTCGTGTCCATTTATTTCCTGTCGCATATATTCTCACTTTGTTCATCTGATGAAACCCAGCTGGGTAGCACTGCCTTTCAGTGATGACTGGAAAGACGGAAAAACCTTGACATCTAATCTGCTGTGTCAGAGTGTTAATCAAACCAGCGGCGTAATCTACTTATGGGCAAGATACCCAGACCTCTGTGCTCTGAGGCCGCAGGGTTATAGCTTTGTGGCCTATGATTTACTGTAAGCTCCTCTGTCTGTTATGCAGTTGGACTAACATGCTTCAGCAGCCCAGCTTCAGCAGCGTGATAAACAACATGTGCTAAATCATGAAGCAAGCTTAATGAAGGAAGCTCTCCCAGTCCCGCTGTGCCAAGGCCCCTGGGAGGAGATGCATCTTCAGACGTCAGAGCACCAGGGCAAAGCAGCATCTCCTTTTTTCATCAATTACATCTTTGGCTTCCTTTATGAGATGCAAATAGATCTAAGTTCAATTTGTCTTTTTAAGAGACAAGAAAAAACTATGGTATGTTTGGGATGAACTGAACTGAGAATTAGGACCGGCGCAGCCCGGGTAATTTTAGAAATATGACGTTCTGATCATTTATTCTCGCTGCTCTTAACACCTGAGCAGAAGTCAGTTAGTCAGTACCCCCAGGATGCAACAGATCAATTGGAGGGATAATGTCTGTGAGTTTGGATTTAGGCCAGACTAGGCCCGCAAGAGGACACTGGAGATTATGAAGACAAATTACTCTCCCATCCCCAGCACCCACTCATCGCTTTAGTGCTTCAAAATAATAAAATACCCTAATAGATTTTTTTCCCCCTCATTGTCTGCTGTGGAGGAGAGGCTGTTCCAAAAACGCTATGAGAGCAGAAATTAAATACTGCCCGGTGTTATGCCTATAAACATAAGGACAAGAGATAAATATGAATGTAGAAGACAAGAAACTATACTGCATAAACTTTACCTTACAAACAGTGTACATAATCAATAATACATCATGAAAACAGATAAATGAGGAAAACAGGTAATCCCCCATCCCTGTGAGATTGACAGTGCCACAGCAAATGATATTCAAAGGGGCGTCCTGTGGATTTCTGCAAGCTTTTCACTGTACAGACGACACCCTATCCTGGCAGTAGGAGGCCAGTGATACCTCACCACTGCAGTCACCTTGTTGACACAAGACAAAGGCCAACCTTGATGTAGCCAGAGGTGTAGATCGCAGCACTAAGAACAAGAGCTACACCATTCAGAAGGCAAATTTACCTTTAAGTAGGTACACGCAACATATTGGGCCACACCCACTCTTAGCACTACCCCCACCTACCATTAAGATACAGTACAAACAAACACAACGCCAGAGGGATAGAACTGCAGCAGGTCCTTACTTTTCAGGACTGAACACCATTCAGGCAAAACTTTCATGATGTGTTTTACCTTGAAGAAACAAGGAGACGGGTTCCAGCCAAATCATATGTTCCACATAATCTCTCCACAAACATGTAGCCGTTCGGATGGAAATCATGATTCTGGCACCTCCAATAACACATAAAGGTTTTCTTCAGCCTGGGACTTTAAGGGTTGGATCTACAGTGAAACTTTCCACCTTATCACAGGTTCATGCCAAAAACGAGGAGCAGAGTGTTGACTCAGATTTGCAGAGTATTAGACCACCTGGGAATCAACTCTGAGAAGGAGGGAAAGTCATTATCACCACCTCTCCGGCATGGCACCTAACTGGAAATGCCAAAGTGCTGGAGGCCCATATCCTCCGTCACAGACATTAACCATGGTAACAAGTCCTCAGGGAAGCATGTGGGAGCAGATACCAAATCAGCTTGGTCAAACTGTCATATTCTCCCCAGGCTCTGTAGGTTAAGCAGTAATTGGACACAATGGTATTCACAAGAACGATACATCCTTCCCCGAAACAGCATATTAATGGTGTGCAGGCTAAGTCTTTTGAGTTATAATTAGAACTGTTTTTGACAGTCACTGTTTTCCCTGTAACCTCCTTGGCTGCCGAGTGAGACCAAGATAAACTATTAGGCCTACAATTTTGATAGACTAAGACTTGTTCATTCATAGGTGCCATGTATATAAATATCAAAACATCTTTGAGAAAAGTTTGATTGGCTCTATTGGCCATACTGTCCTACTTGCAAGCTAATTAACAAACTTGATAGAGGGTTCCCCAAGTGTCCTGCATGAAAATTTAAAGCAAACAATTCAGTTGAACAGTTTTGCACGTTTAAAAAAACTGTAACTGTGAGTATTTTCTTTTACTCCACAATATTCATGTTACTCAATGGATTGAGTACAACATCCACAATATCTATACACTAAGTTTTACACAATGTTCCCAATGGAGACTGAGAGTCACTCATTTGCATTGCACCAACCATGTCACTGTCTGAGGGTAAAATTACTGTTATACCATTATAAATTATCACTTTAAAATACAGAGAGGTATTTTTTATCTCTTACAGTAAAATTTTGGTCATCTAATCGACATGGATACTTGTTACGTTGTGCCTTTCTATTCAGTTCGGAGTGCAGCATAGCTTAGAGGGCTTAAATCAAAGTTGAGGTTCTCAGGAACATTGGCCTCGGGGTTGGATTCACAAAGTGGGACAAAGAGTTCAGTCTCAGAGACAGCTGAACAAGTGCAGACTCTCAGGATATAAATATATGAAGGACAAGAGAAAGAGCGATCGCTCAGGAGGCCAAATTATTTAAGAATCGTTTCTAAAGCAAACAATCTCAATAATGCTAGCAACCTAACTGTTGGATTCATTCCATTTGTGCAAACTGCTATCTAGCAAGGTGGTTACAATGTGAGTGAATCTTTTCTTCAAATATCAAAAACACACATCTATTAATTTTCGCTTGCTGGAAGATGATGGAGTATTTATGACATACTGAGCTATGCATTTCCTGTTCTATAACTTTAGCAAAACTGTTAACCGTTTTATTGTTCAGTTATATAAAATAGCACTAACAATTTTTAGACTATTATCATAAATGGCTTGAGAAGTAAATGGATATTCCTGATGAAAATGTATAGAAAATACATTGGACAGTGTTAGTGTGTGTGTGTGTGTGTGTGTGTGTGTGTGTGTGTGTGTGTGTGTGTGTGTGTTCTGCTTTTTAAACTCTGTTCTATACTCCTTTGAAATATTTAATGTTGGGATAACAAGAAACTTTATAAGTTGAAGGGTGTAGTGATCATATGTAATATGAAGTTAGCTCTTCTGTGACAATGGAACTTGACATGCCAGATAGTGTTCACAGATACACACATCTGTATACCTTCAGGTGAAGTTGTTAAGCAAGCACTTAGATCAGGACCTTGAGGTATGGATTATGACACATAAACGATTCTGAAGTCCTGCCAAACTGAACCTTTGCCAAAGGGAACAGAGGCACACCTGCCAAACAAGCTCTCTGGGTCATCCTCTGCAACTGACCAGAGAGGCAGTGGAGTTTATTATATAACATACAATTAGGAAAACTAAAGCATGTAATGTAATTCTGAAAGTAATCAGGCACACATTTCAGACAACCTAATGTTACCATAAAAACAACAATACAAAGGAAAACTGCATTCCTGTCAAAACTACAGACAAGAGTACTTATTAAACTCACATACTCACACATTTCTGTCAAAATGCCAGAATAAACTAGCAATCTTGATGCCACTCAGTGCCAATGTTTCACGATATAATGCATGTGAAAACTGTTCTCCTCATGTGTCATGATACCAAATAATTCTCACTCAATTTACAGATGACATATTCAAAAAGTAACAATAACAGTGAAGCAGTGTCACAGCAACAGTAAACAAACTGATGGGTACAGTACTACAATAACATACAAAAAAGTATTTTCTACCATAAAAAACAGTAAAAATGAGGGGCATTACAACTTCAAAGAAAAAAACAATATGCACACCTGCAGATTGTTGCAACATTCTATGCCTACATGCATGCATTATTGAAGCAAAATTACAACATCCTGATCACAACCTCTCTTACCGTTTTCTCCTCTGGAAATCTAAAAAACTAGCTGATTCACTTGAGGCTGCACACCATTTTGGAATGTCAAGGTATCACCATTTTGGAATGTCATTTAAATGAAGGTTAGTGTGAAAATGTTCTTCTTTGATGAATGTAATGATGAGTCTCACAGCATCTTGAAGGTGCATACTGCCATCTGCTGTGCTGGAGGGTGGATCAGAAACAAAAAAAACAGATCAAACCTTACCTCCCACCTACGAGTAGTACAGAATTCATGGCGCACATTTGTATTTTTTAGCTGTGACCCTGTTCCTACTAAAGCGAAATATATAGCATTCTCTGCAAAACCTAACCAGGAGATAATTTTCTGGAGGTCCATGAACTAACTCTGCAGGAAATGGTCTTTCAGGCACCAAATACAACTGCACCCTTCACCTCTGTATTTCAAAATGTTTGCCATACGGCCACAGCCACTACCCTAATGAAGGCTGGCCACCATTTGTGTGAATTTGTTAAAACATGAGTGTTGTTCTCAGCAGTGCCTCTTTGATTGGTTGAATGGAAAGCCAGTTTAAATTATCTATGTTGTCCAACCTACATTGTCATGTTATTGCTTGACTGAGAGACATGTAGGCTATAACAGAAATGGGTGCTGAGGCCAGCAGACATTTAAGCTTTTCAGGACAAACTGTCTTATTCCATGCCTTCCTGATACATGGCATAGAGTAAGACTGAACTAAAGGAGGTTATGGAGGAGGCAGTTGGTGATCCATGTGATTATGGATACATGTTCTGGTGCAGAACTGGGGGATGGGATTACCAAATGAGCTACATAAATCAAGTGTGAGCCTTGTTTCTGCTTATGTGAACTCCAGAGAGGAAAATGAGTCAGAGGAGTCTGTATTACTGTGGGGCCCACTTTAGGAGTTGCCAACAGCAAAAGTACAGCAGTTTAAAAGACACTGTTGAACTATATATTGTTACTATTTTTGCAAATCAAAATTAATGATGACGTTGCACAAATTCAGATTGCGAATGATCCAGACAAAAATTTGAGAGATGCTGAAATATGCAGACTGTGGTTTGTAGTCCTACACAAAGGAAGCTCCTGAGTTGGTATTGCCCAGGTCAGTGTTTACATTCAAAGATCAGAATATCCAGTCTGATCTCCTCATCAGATTTCCTGAAAGTAGAAAGTAATGGATACTCATTGTCTGGGGCAAAGCCAGCTATCAGAGATCTAACTGGCTTGATCATGAATCAACTCAGTATCTGATTCTACTGCCAAGGTGTCTCATAAATATTCACCTTGTTCAGAGTCAGGAGTTGGGTTAATCAATTGGAGTCCAGGGAAACAGAGACATTGTGAAAATACAGTGCCAAGGTTTTATACCTTGGTGAACACCATAGATGCAGTGGACCAGATGTGACCAGACAAAGAAAGAAAAGGCATAATGTCTTCTGTACTGCACATTTACTTATAATCAGTGGGCTACACCCTCAGTGTATATGTCAAAATATAACAGAAACTCCAGGGTCTCCAGAGACTATAGGTTACGGTTTATCTTTGTCCAAGATCAGTGTCCAATCACAAACAACGTGTTAATCATATTGTCAGGTGGGAACGTAAACAAAACTACACCTTCACAGGCTTATTAGCAGTTGGCTTTAGTTGATGACGCAATGCCCCACTTGACAATTAACACTCACGGGTACGTCTTTGACTACAACAGATTGCTAAGGTGTTGAACGTACACGTACATTTTTTTCCGGAAAACGAAGGGTCAGATTTAGCAAGGGCTACAGAACCTAACTTGTCAGGTTGATGACATTCTTATTCCTGGCCACAGCGAACAAGAGCATCTAAAAAATCTTGCTTGGATGCAGAGGTTAAAGAAAAATGGGTTCAGACTGCAGAAATAGAAATGCAATTTATCCTGTCAGAAAAAAATGTTCCGTTACTGTGTAAATAACATCAAAAGGATAGCGATTTTTTTTTCTGTTTGGCTACTTTAAAGAAAACTCTGATTTTTCACTTTACAACAGTGTCTACAAAAAGTACGACATAGAAAATAATTATTTCTTCATATTTATATTTCAGTGTAGACGATATAAAAAGGCCAACGGTCCATTAACACCGGAATGTAATATCTCGTCACAGAATTTAAGGGATTCATATTACAATCCTGTCATAACTTCATTTTACTCCTCTATCAGTTTAACCAAGTGACGCGTTGTAAGTTCAGGAATGGAAAGCACACAAGATTCCACGCCAAAATGAACAGGTGGAATTAAAGGTAATAGGTTACTCATTTACCCTCCATGTTCTAGAATAGAGATATTATTTTATTAACTACAGCACCAGTTACACAGACGCTGGGTTTACTGAATCAAAATGAACAACTACCATTTCCCCCCTTCCATGCGAATGAAAATTAAATACGACTCGTTTCAGCAAAGCTTATCCCGTGCATTTGGGAAAAGATGCTGAGGGGAGGGGACACAGAGTACCATCAACAAACCAATGACATCAACGGGCCCCCTTCGTTCAGTGGGTCTTGGTAATACATAGGGCGGTAAGGACATTTTTCATGCAAACGTCTATGATTAGTATGGAAATTAAATTAGAAGCCTTTCTTACCAACAAACATGACCCCCTCCTTGGTCTTCTCTGCCGCTACAGCCACCCCCTCCTTCGTCTTTTCCGCGGCTGCAGCCATCCCCTCTTTTGCCTTCGACAATCCCTTCATTAAAACATCCATCTTGGCTCCTGCAGAAAGGACATCGAATGAATGAACGCGACGGCACACTGATTTTGAATAAAACATTTTAGCTATTTGGTATTGAAGCAGGAGGAAATAAGTGTCCCGTAAAATATCTGATGTTTAAAAAAATGAATGCAATTTTTATGAAAACGCAATGTGTCCGAGTGTCACGTAGGCTAGCTATCTAGGTGTCTTGCCTCCTGACCAACTCATAAAATTTCTGTCTTCATCGCCATTTAATACTAAAGTTTACTCACGCTGAAAGCAACTGGAGCCAAACACTGTTCTTGTGAAGCCTACAGGTGAATCACAAACTAGATTTAAAAAAGAATCAACAATACTCAGCGGCAAGTATCCTATAAACTGGTTAATTGTAGCCCGTGTGCGCTCCTTAATACTACGAGCAAGTAGTCACGATAAGGATGCGCTGCAGCCCAGCCGTAGGGATAATACAATTGTATTAAAATCTAGAAATCGCATTTACGTATGCTTGCAGGCCCACTGTTAATTATTAATATGAATTATTCTGTGGTGGTATTCAAGGGTATGGACGGGCAGCGACAGTGGGTAGTGGGTAAATTTAAACCAACCATTAACCACCAAGTCAAGGTATATTTTCAAGCACATGGCTTCCATTTTAAAAATGACAACTGCCCACACATCGTGTTAATTTGTTTTAACAGTTCCATTAACAAAATATTTTTTAAAAATCCAAAGAAGTTAATATATCACAATTCTCATGACACTCTCTAGGGAAAAATAATAAATGCATCAAAGCTGCATCCATTTTTTAAAATTTCCAAATAATTCTCGCAGCACTACACATTTTTATTGCTCCATAGAGAGTCAGGTTATAGGGTACTATTTCATAACCTATAATATGACCTGTGTAGGTAAACCCACAGTTAGGATTTCACGTATCTTAATGACTTCAAAAAGACGTACCTCTCAAAAAACGGTGTGGTTGCTATGCCTTATCTTCAATCAACTGGATTCCTGTCGATTTAATCAGGCTACAATATCGCAGGAGAGAGTAAAATCAGTATACGTTCACTTAGCGGGCCTTCCTCCTCACGTTGTTAACCAATAGCCGGAGACTGTTCGCGGTTGAGCTAAATCACACACCTCTTAACATTGCCCTATACCGAAGATGTCAGTTCGTGCGGAGTGGAACCGTCTGGTTGTGCCTGGTTAATATTGCAATGAGCTACCCCCCCTTCAGCACGAGTAACCTATACCTCGCGACAATGCGGATTTCATCCGTACAGATCCTGCAATCAGATATCGACGCTAGGGTACATGTCATCGCCACCCTTCTTACGTATGGGCGGGGGGACGATGACGGATGCGCCGAATGGCGAGCCAGGATTTTAATTTAACAGAAAATGGAGAATTCCCCTGCTCGGTATTTTCTCATGTAACGTTAGGATATCTCCGTTCGATATAGTCTGCTGCAATATGCGCTGCCAATGCATGTATTCTTCATCACCATGATCATCACTAATTTCCACACAAGTAGCATATCTTTTTAATCAGTATTAATTATTCGTATCTGGCCGAATTGATGTAATACGTTTCCTGATATAACATGAGTTATTGTATGTATTTAATTACGTACTCTAATTATAATAGCATATACTTCATATCCTTCCATATTTCATTAAAACAGAGACAAATGGAGAGAAATAAGAGTAGCCTCGTTTCAGAAAGATGTGACCTGATTGGTTCTCTCTGGAAACGGTTCCAAAAGCACACCTACAAATGGAATCATCCTCACACGTTTGTCTCAATGCGGTCACTGTATTACGATGTGTGTGAGTGTAATATTTTAAAGGCTAACCACTGTCTATGGCTTAAGCGGCTTCCAGTACCTTGAAAGCATGTACAGGAATAAATGATGATGCATGGTTCAAAAGTAGGGCTGGGAAGATGGGTTTAGTGAAGAGATGAAGGACTAGAAATGTTCCCTTTGCATAGAGAAATGTCAGGGCAGTTTTAATTAACAATCACTCTGAGCTGATAACAAATGTCTGAAAATGCCATAGCTTATGAACTGAAATGTTGTGGGCGAACCATGAGGCACTTACACACAATGTTGTACTGGCTATTTTAATACACATGCTTTGATTGATCTCCCCTCCACAAGAGCTGGCTTCACTGGGGCTTAAACCTAGGGCCTTCTGCTTTTAAAGCAGATAACAACCACTCCATCATGGAGCTACTGTATTTACTGGCCTCTTAAATGATACCGTGTTTTTATGTGTACATTTAATGCTCAAATTTATACCTAATATGATTTCCCTGGGCACCTTTTATGAATTGGTACCATGCAAGTGGATGAGCTGGTACTTTTTCAAATGATCTCTTAACATCCTGTAAATGATTGGATGATCACTCAGCATGTAAAATTAGATAATTCATGTGTGAAAACAGCTCTTACGCAGAGATTTACTCCTTAATAAATCAATAAATTTGTAGAACTTGGTCAGTATAGTGACTAATGGTGAGGCAGTTTGAAACGTAGAGCCTTGAGAGCTGAAAATATTGACAGCCGTTATGCATGTGCAGCAACTCCCACACTTTCAACTTAAGCAAACAGTCATTTGAAAAGACGTTTCCTCTTTGTACATAGGGAGAGGGTTTGGAGGGAGATTGTAATGCCCTCCCTTATCCACTGGTTGACATGCCTACCTTTCATAGAGCACTGATCATTTTTTTCTCCATTTCTCCCAACTCAACAGTTGGAGACTAGTTTTTGTGAGTAAAGCGTGTGGTGGATTTTTCTCCTCCTTCCCCAGTGCAACTCAGTGGAAATCCCACACTGAATGCATGGAGATGCTTCCATGCCCTTCCAGGTCCATGATTACACTTCACTCTCTATTATATGGCTGAAAATTGGCAGTAATTTTCTAGAAATTGGCAGTGGCAGTTTAAAGTTGTGCACCCTCTGATAGCACTCCTACTGTGGAAGTGTTTCCCACAATGGCACTCCATTTCAAGGATGGCGCTATTGATTCTGTATCTGTGCAGCTAATTGTCTAACATTATTGAATGCGCTGCTTGTAAGTCAGTCTGGACAAAAGCCCCTGCCAAATAAATAAAAGCAAATTTAATTTAAATGCATGCTACTAGGTGTGTGGTGATGCATGGTCTATGTTGTCATTTCCCTAAGCAGAAGCCTCTCCCAGGTCCTAGGTCCTATGGTAGAAATGCATGTTGTGTTCAACAGAGAGGAGTTTCTCTTTCCTCCTTCGTTGTCTGCCGATGGTGGAATGAACTTCCGCACCCCACCTAATCTGCTGAGTCCCTCACTATCTTCAAGATACATCTGAAGACACAGCTCTTCCATACTCACCTCAACACCTGAAACACTACCACCTAAAGCACTTTCTTATGTCTTAATCTTTATTTTCTTTAATAATAATAATAATAATAATAATAATAAACAAATCTATTGTTTCATGCACTTGAATTTCTACTACTTAGCTTGTACTTTGTCTGGCCAGCTATTGAAACTTGGTCATACAGTGCTTCTAATATTGTTGACTTCTTTTATGGCTGTTTGCTTGTGTCGTACTCTGCCTGACTTGTAAATGGCTTTGGATAAATCCATCTGCCAAATGAATAAATGTAAATGCAAATGTAGAGGTGTTTCCTGCTTTCCACTCACCTAAAATCATTTGGGAACACCATAGTATGAACATGTAAAAGGAGTATTAGAAGTCTAAAGTGTGTACAGGACCGCTGGTTCAAGGACAAGATGCCTGATTTGCTTCCATCCAGAGTTTAAACATGCATAGCAAACGAGTGCAGTGTAAATGCCACGGCACCCCACACACCTAGGATGTAATGTCCACCTGTTGGTAGGAAACCTGCTGCACAGCCACATAACCTCCACCTGCCTGAAAGCAAAGAGACCCCTGCAACAGCATCTGTCCCATTCAGTCCTCTATCGCCACAAATCCCAGCGGAGGGATTGACACTAATGTGGTACACTATTTTCTTCTAACACACGGAAGAAATATGTCTACAATAAAACGGGATTATATTATGTGACATGGGCTGTCACAAATGCTTTCTATTAAGTCGGTGGAATGTATTTGCCATTATTACAAAATGTATAAAAATGAAACGATATATAATGTAAATATAAAGAGCATACAGTCTGAATTTAACATACTGAAATATTTGAATGAAAATGGTACAGTACTAATGTTACAATGTTATCACTGACAGCCTTAGCTATACTGGAACCCCACGCACCAAGGAAACTGTGCGGCCTTTGCCGCAAAGACCGTCCATGTTCATTATTACGTTTATTACAAAGTAATGTTTTTCCTCTCGTTTTGCATGTTTTTATTTTGAACACTGACATCAGTTCCTCACAGCGCCTACGCAAAAGGCTCTTCTTGTATCGTTATGAGTTTTGTCCAGCATCACTTTGTACTGTCACATTACCAGATCGCCATCAGATGCCGACAATTTAAACAGCTCTTTTATGAGAATAGCACATTCAATGTTTTGCTATGACCAGCTGTTGCTTCCCGTAAAAAGTCATAATAAATAATCCAGAAATTCCATTGGTTAGTCCAAAACCGGATACTTGTATTGAGCCAATCATTTTTCCCGTGTGAGACTCCAGGAAGTGAGTGGACGGAAAGCATTGTGCCACGGAAATCAGCGAAATCAGTCGTTAGCACCATGGGATGGTAAGCTTGATTCGTTGTGGTGTTTTTGCTAATATGTTTTACTTGCCACTACACCGAAATTATATTTAATATTGTGTTTAAAGCGTATCGTTTTCCTGGCTTTGTAGATAGCTAGCTGCCTGTAATTAAACTAGCTATGCTAGCTTGCTAACTGTATTAGCACTGTAGCTAGCTATGGCTTATTACGGTTCATTCAATGGAATGCGGTCTTCACAGCTAAACAGGTATCAATGTGCATTCATGTATTCAGTAGCGTTCTGTTTTTATTTCCCAGCCGGTAATGGAAGGATCTCCCTGTCAAACCTTGAAGGAATTGGAGCAATACATTGTGAAAGATGTAAGATATTTCCTCTAAAATATAACTTGTACAGTTATACAGTCAATTTTTGTAATTATCGTATTCAATAACTTGTTTTAGAAGTTTTACGTCCCTCTGGGTGGCAGATTATTTTTAAAACAGATTATTTTTGTCAGCTACAATGAGATGCTTCCAAGACAAGTAATGGACACATGGTAAATTTTAAAATAGATCAGTTGAGTGGATTTTAAAGATGACTTTTTGTTTCTTTGCTATATTCAGGATATTCAGTTGCTGTCAGTTTAACTGAAAGAAAGGTTGACTTTTATGGAGTGTGGAATTAATTTTGTATCATTCCAGTTTGGGTCTTTTTAAATTTTATTTTATGTCATTATATGTTACAGAAGTGGTATTTTCAGCTGAGCTCACCTGACATCTGCATCCCATAGTGAATATATCTGTTCTATACTCCAGAGCTATTGCCACAATGTACATGAACTCTATTTTCTTACTGAAGTTTATAATCTTGTTTTTTTTTAACCTGTAATTTTCTTTTTCTTTCTTTTTGTTCATGAAGGCTCCACCTACTGTTTATTATGTTCCAGATTACATAACTGAGGCAGAAGAGTCTTATCTTTTACAGCAGGTAAGGTTATTGATGATGATGAATAAGGATAATTATGCAAGGGAATCTTTCACATCTTTAAGGTGGAGCTTTTTAAACTGCAGTGACATTACAATCAACTGATTCAGTAATCATTATGATCAGAAGGTGATTGCATAAAAATCTCAGAAAATACTGTAAATGTAAACAAAATACCATTTTAAAACGTTAAGCATTTTTTAGCCATTATATGTGAAAATATATTCATCTGTCATACTCTCAGAAGAGGAATCATCTTGCCTCTAGTCTTTGGTTTCTTGATATACCCGTCTTACCTGTTTGTGTTGAAGGTGTACAAAGCACCAAAACCCAAATGGACCCAACTTTCAGGGAGACGTCTCCAGAACTGGGGTACTGTTCCACATCCAGCTGTGTTCTCTTCATTTCACAGAAGATTAGTACCACTCCAGAGTGTCATAATCATGCCTATGTTCTGAGTTAGCTCTGAATTTTGATTTCCAGAAAAGCAAAGCCAGAAAGATTGCAAACTATTAGAAAAGGAGGATTTACTGATCTAATGTTGTGGTGCTCAGGTATAGCATGGGTTTCATTAACATAGAACACAGCTAGAGAATGTATTGCTGTAGGTTGTGGTGGCATATATTGTGTGTAAGTCAAGCACTCGTGTGTGTGTGTGTGTGTGTGTGTGTGTGGGGGGGTTGGAAAGAGATTGCTAGTTTGATTGGCAGATTGGACACTCCTGTTGCACCCTTCAACAAGAGTGAGAATTGATGGGAACATTATTTGGTGGTCATTTCAATCACACAGAAGGTTATGTTTTTTAAAATGATTATTTTAGTGTGTAGAGGTAGGATGGAGGGCTGAGATAAACCAGTCTTATTTTTGATGTAGGCGGGCTGCCCCATCCGAAAGGCATGCTGGTGGAGAAGCTTCCTGATTGGCTGCTGCACTATGCTAAGAAAATATCCGACCTTGGCGTATTCGCTGGGAAGACTGCCAATCATGTCCTGGTGAATGAGTACAATCCAGGGGAGGGGATAATGGTAAAGTATTTGCTTTTCTCTGTAAAGATATGATGCAATGCAGTATGCATGCATGTATTTACATTAGTGTATTGGTAGACTCTCTTATCCAGAGTTCCTTATGTAGGAAGATGGACATTGGACAAAACACACAAAAGTCATCTGTAAATGAACTGAAACAGTGTCAATGTGTAACACAATTCATAATCAGACTGTTACCCACAAGTTCCAGAGTAGGGGATGACTTAAAGCGAGCAAAATATAAAGGTGTTGTAAGGGTCATCAAGAGCCCGTGGCATTAAGAGTGTTAGTATTTGCAAGAAAAGTGTGAAACATAACTAACGTTTGTGTCACGAGTGAATGCAAGGTGCAAGCTGTAAATACAGCCCATACTGTTGCATTCATTTCCAACACAACAGACAGTTACACACACATCCTTTCAGCTGTGGTAGGTGCAAGACAAATACAGATCCAAAACAATGAACAGAGTCAGCTTGCCTAGTCTAATGTCACCCAAATGGTTTTAATCATGTTTACGCTAAAGTCAAAAACAGCATCAACCTCTTTGGGTCTTTTTCAGGACAATAAACAAACGCATCATGCAATATACATGGACATATTGCTCTTTTACAGTATGTAATTTGTCCATGTTCTGTTATATTTTGTTATTGTGTATTATTGAATTGTTTAACCATGTTAGCCAATAATATTACGTTACATTGATCACACTATGTGACCATAAGTTTACCATTCATGTTAGTAATGTTATTATTTAACTAGTTATTAATATCAAGAATGAATGGTGAAATTTTGGAAATTTGCAGAATTCTTTACTTGTGCCTGTACTTAAACACACACTGATGAACTGAAATGCATTTATAAGGACATGATGTCTATGTTCTTTGTCCTGATAAAGACCCATTGAGGCAGAATGAAGAATAGTTTGTTTTACTGTATTTGTGAGTCTTCTTTTTTACCTTTGATCCCAGCCTCATGAGGATGGGCCTCTTTACTTCCCCACAGTAACCACCATCAGCCTGGGGTCTCACACTCTCCTGGACTTCTACCATCCAGTCAGCACTGTGCAGGTACGCATCACTAGGGGTTACCAGAGGGCCAGTGCCCTCATCAGATTAGTTGTCCCCCAACAAACTAAGGAATGATTTGAATATGCTGTCAGCAACTTGCGAAATTGTTGAAAACTTCTCACTTGTTGAGGCAAACAAGAAAATAATAAACTAATCTGATGATTTATTAGATAATTAATATGATTATATTAAAAGTTCTTTTGGCCCATAGTCAAAAAGGGAAGATGTCATGGTGCGACATGATGACATGGGTGACTGTTGGCAGAAATTGGCTGGCTAAGTCACACAACTTAGCTAGTCACAGCACTGCGCTGTGCATTAAACAGCTATTGCTTGCTTTTAATGACACAGATGGCAAGATGTCTAGTTAGCTACTATATATGGAGTGTAATAATACTTCTGTACATACTTTTACATATTTAACTGGCTACCTAACCATATTGTTTTGAATCAAGAGTTTGTTAGAACATTGCTGTGTAGGAGTAATTAAATTATGAGATAGCAAGAAACTGCGGCAAGATTTGTGAAATGGAAACTATTATAGCCATTGATTCTATGAAAAAATATATGATGCCAATCTGCTACGTAATGAGGCTTTTAATTCATGAGAAAATAAGACATCTAATGGTAAAAACAGGCCATTCACCAAGCAGGCTCATCATTCTGCCTGTAGTTTAGGGAAATTGCAGTTAATTTTTGTTGCAGTGCACATTGCACAGCAATTGAACTGTCGCACATTGAACTGCAGAATTTATTTAATGTTTCAAACATTTATAATTTAATTGGCTGATAAAACTGTCCAATATTGTGCCTTGTCCCTTCTGGAACTGGCTCAGGCATACCGTCTACAAGGTTAAGTGGTTATTGGAAATGGATGAATAATATTTAATTACATTACAACATTTTAATAAAGGTAATTTTCAAACACGGTTATGCTCAGTAGCACTGAGGCTGATTGTGTGTCTATTAATTAACAAATAGCCAACTGTAAAAAAACAGATTCATTTACAGGTTCAAGTAAGTGGAAACTGTGGACGCATCTGGTGTCTAATGTGGCGTTTAAATTTATTCCTTTGGCAGACGCTCTTATGCAAAGTGACTTGCAAAGCAAGGAACATCAACACATAAAATAAGGCATTTCTGTGGTACTACAGTGCTGTTAATGCATCTGCCAGTGGCTGCTGTGAGAAGGCTTAATATACATTGCCAAGCGTTTCCAGATTTGCTGTGGAAATCTGCTTACTTGTTTTGTTCAGACCATTTTAATCTTAAATTTTAATTTAAGAGTAACCTGCCCAACATATACATGTTTTACAATACTTACTTTTCACTGTAGAAGAGGTGACACTGTTTTGGTGTGGCCTTCTAATAATTTGGTCATACTCACTTGTAACAGGTTTTCCTTAATAAGCCATGTTCTAATCATAAAGGTGAAATTTTATAGTCAGTGTATTGAAAATATGTAAATTATTTTGCTATATTGAAATATTTTTCTGTTTTGCATCATTATATGGTACGTGTATTAAATATATTTAAATATATTCTGGTTTGAACAATATATTTAATATATTACAGTATATTTCATTTTTGTATGGCATGCCATGCTACGTGATGTCAGTGGGGGCAGACACACTGAGATGGCCACTACTTTCAAATCACATTTCTGAAAAGGCCCACTCCCCCCATATTTTAGCTGATGCCTCTGAACACGTGCATTATCTTACATAGCTTACAGAGCATCCATCTAATATGGCTGGGTATTTGCTGAATCAACATAGGTGTAAGGGTATTACAGTGGTGCCCCACTGTGGAAATTGAACCAGCAAACTTTGGGTTAAGAGCCTTGCTCTTCACCACTATACCATACTGCTTCCCCCACACCCACATGCATCTCTCTGTGTCCCCAGGAAAGTGTCCCTCAGACGGAGCAGAGTCGATACCTGCTGTCCTTGCTGGTGCAGCCCCGTAGCCTGCTGGTCCTCCGGGATGACATGTACACCCACTTCCTCCACGGCATCCAGGGGGTCGCCCAGGACACCCTCACTGACAGGGTGGCCAACCTGTGCGTCACTGGTGCCTCCCCCGGGGACTGCCTGCCTCGAGGCACCAGGGTTTCCCTCACAATACGGCATGTCCCCAAAGTTGTCAGAGCGACCTTGCTCCTGGGCAAGAGGTGAAGAATAAAGCTGAGAACATGACTTGAAGGAATGGACTTGTGGGTCAGTCAAGAATCCAGACTAGAGTAACATATAGCCAAAGCTGCAGAAGACTCGATGTTTGATCCATGCAGTGATCTGATGTATTTGTCTTCTACACCAATGCATGGTGGGAACTTTGCCTTCATCATTATGCTTGCAGCAGGCCAGGGAGCAACATATTTTGGAGGCAGATTACTTTCTGCCAAGACAATGGTGGCACTGCTCATGGTTGAATCTAAATGAAATAAAGGTGGCAATTTGGATGAGTGTTTATCTATGTATATGTTGTTGAAAGAATGCTCTGCTATGGAAACATCCTAAAATATTAATCACCCTTAAATGTAAAAATAATTTTAAAAAGTTGTAGTGAAAATGATTTTGTATTCAAATTAAAATTGCAATCTGCAGATTTGGTGGGACCAATATTTATAGACCTATTATAGATTTAATGAAATGAACAGTTGTCCAGCTGAGTTTTGACTGTTCTACGTACAGAGTCGATATGCAGTTGAGATTAGCTCTGTGGCTAGCTAAGTCTTATAAAATTTTGTTTCAAAATTTCTAGCAGATGGAGAGCAAAGCTTTTCCATCAGTAACAACCACAATGCGTATGACTCATTTCTGTCCCTAGCTAGATGCAAATATTTAGCTTCATTGAAACACAAAATATGCAAAAATATGATTTTTCAATTTCATCCTTAATATAACCTTAATATAATCTTAAATTTCCTGTGCATTGCATCATTGCAGTCCTACAGCAGCTCTCGCCATTAGTCTCTCCTGACTGGACAGCCTACAAGTAACATACCCAGCCTATAGCAATGTCTGTTCATTGTAGCCAATTATGACACAAAGCTTTAACACAAAGCTTTATGGGTAATATAACAGGCACAGATACCAGTTTATGTGTTTCGTAAACCCACAGTATGCCGTGGGTGGAATTTGGTATATCAGGTTCAGTGGCCATGTAGTACTTTTGAATGTTCTGATGCTGCTTGCATTAACTGATTGCATATTTGACTGAAGACCATGCCAGCCCTTGGACGCAGCTGAAAGTTTTACCCCCATTCAGTCTGGCTGCATTCGCTGGACTTGCTCCCTTACTGTCATGCCTGACTGATGATCCTGTGTCTGTGCACAACATCTGTGGCACCTCAGCTAAGACTGTCTTTTACCGTAACGTTCCATTAATGTCTGAATCACTGAGCTACTAGACAGTTGTGAGACCTTGTCCATATTTCATAGCAACCTCCCATTCATTCTTTGACGCCACAATGATCCATTTTACATTTACAAGCAAGCTATTTTCTAGCTAGCCATTCAAATCAATTTGTTCCCCTATTTCCAATCATGCAGATGTAACAGTTTATTTTATTTCATACTGTTGGTCTTTTCAAATGCTAATGTTGCAACAATTTCATGTTTGCTTACATTAATGCATGTAACATGCTACACTTATTTTCGGTTGGTGCAGTATTGGTACAGTTACATCACATCTGCACATTTCTCCATTATTCATTTCATCAACTGTTTTTATTAGCTTTTTAAAATTGTATTCATTCTTTTGTCTATATTTTACATTTTTTCAGCTGGTAACATGAGGATCCACAGGGCCAAGTTGCATTAAATAGTGGAAATTTTCGATAGCAGTGCTTTGCAATAGTTATTCTTTAGTCTGTATGGGGGGATGTGGCCTAATTCCTCCACTGTAATTTGGTATAATTTTGATGTCAATACTCTGAGTGGCTATTTGGCCTTTTTACAGCTGTATATTGAGTTCTTGACGTTTTAGTAACTTGTTTTGTACATGCAACGCGTTTGTGAAGATCGTAAAGGTTGAGGAAATCCCTCTAGTGCAAAAATTGAGAATTGCAGCTTATTTACAAAATGTATGCTTAAGAGGTACTTCCTACGTCATGTACAAAGGAAATAAAAACGTAACACAAAACAGTTGAAAGCCTCGAGGTCAGTTTACAACACACATCAGATGTTAAAAGTTGTTAACGGAAAATAAATAATTTAGGAAATGTAAATGAAAATGGGTAGGAAATTTCAGTAAACATTTAATCACTCTTAAATCAAGACATGCATTGCATTTTCTTTAGCACAAATTTTAATAAATTACAAATTGTGCGTTACGCATTTACAATACAACGATAGCATATACAACGATATGCTAATGATACTTTGGCGTAGGGCCAAAAGCGTATTCTCGTAAAAGTTCGTAGTATAGATGCTCTACAGCGCTACCGTTCCCGTGGATAAGAAGAAAGAAACACCGTCTGGGGAGTCTGTGCAACCTTATACGCTACGAATGTACGAAGTTTCTGGATTATTGTCCACTGCGTTAATAAATAAATAAAAAAACAAGTTTCCACGTTGATCAGGTAAATTAACAACCGTGTCCTTACGCATGTAAAGATATAATGTGAGCTAGTCGCGTTGATATGCACGTAAGCAATGTTGGTTTTCGTAAAGAATGTGCGGGGAAGCCATAAGCACAGCTAGCTAACTATGTAGCTAGCGAAGGTTGCTCAATAGATTGATAACAACGACACTAAAAACTGGACGACATGCACAAATCTTACAGATCGAGCGAAATACGACCTGATGGGTTTCAAAAAATCGTGATTTCTTAAAGATATGTTTACTTGCAGATACAATTAAATTCAGCGATAGACTGGTAAGATTTATTTGTTAGCTAGATAGCTAATTCAGCTGTGGCAATGGAATGAGTAGCTAGCTAGGCTGCCTCGGACGAACTGAGATGGCGCTCGCCTGACTACAAACATAAAGGTAGCTAGCTGTCAGCAGCTGTTGACAAAGAACCAGGAAGTCTACTGTGTCGTTATACGATGAATACTGTACACTGTATAGTGGGTCTTTCTGCATGTGCACAGAGGCGACGATGCTAGATAAAGTTGTAATTTCATCAATGGTTACACAAGAAACAGATATGACCATGGTGACGCGTGTAACATTTATTTGGTGTGAATGTGGCTTTTGCGACATAGCCTGAAGTAATCAAATGTTGGAGGTCAGGGTGACGGGGCACTGACAGCGACACGTTGCGTTGCCAGTTCAGTATAAATCAGTTGGATCTGAAGAAATGAGTGCAATTTGTGTGTATCATTTCCGATCTTAGATAACCTGTATGATAGAATTTAGCTAGATTAAGTGAAAACTCTGGCACATCACCTGCATAGGCATAAATGTGAGTTTGGGTTGAATGAATTTACCAACGGTTATTTCCTGTTACGTAATGTATGTAATATCAGTCGGTGTTTAAAAGTAAAATACCGTCACAAACCAAAAACCAAATTAAATTATTTTTGTTGTTGTTCATCATCATCATCATCATCTTTTTGTACTTTTATTATTTTATCTATACTTTAAAAGGATATCCCAGCGTTAAAACACAGTAATTGCCCTATTTTTGTTTGCTGGTGAGTAACATGGTAAAATGGTTGAGATTATCAGAACAGACACTGGTTCAACATTGAAGTCTGATCTTGAGCCAACACCAGTTCGCTGATTTAACTGACGTTTAATCAACATCAGGAAAAGACGATTTGAGATCATAAAAGAGTGTTGCGATGGCTGTGTCTGTTCCATGGTTGTATTTGCTGTTGATTCAATTTTGGTCTACTGTGTTGATCTGAGGTTGAATCAACTTTCATGTGAAAGAGTATGGCAGTATTAAATCAATGCTGAATCTGTTGATTTATGCGTTTGTGTCCATTTTATATAACTTAATTTTTTTAGTTTCCTACCTACCAAGAGAACTGTAGAACATATTTTTACTCTGCCAAGATTTCTTGCTGCTCAGTCACAACTGTCCACAATTATTCTTTAGAATCCGAATGTGTTTTAAAGAGCAGGGGGAGGACAATAGCTAGCTATCGTAAATCTCTGCAACTGACCAAATGCTGGCAGTGATGTAGTGAGAGTAGACTCTGTGATGAATGGATAGGTGTTCTTTTCCCTTTCCCTTCCTTTAGAATGAAAGACAGAGAACGATGGCAGAATGTTCAGTAATTTAGCTACACTAATTTTAGCTCACTGTCTCTCTGGTTTACGTCTGCTATACTAGATGTTGATTCAATTGTTGTTTCAATGCTGGAAAAGATACCAAATCAGTTGATTCACTGTTGTGTTTCAGCCAGCCAATTCAAAAACAGTGTTGATTTATTATTTTGTTTTCAGTCGTGAATGACTGGTGAAGGGGAGCTGTGACACATGCAACACTGCAAATGCAAACAAGGCAGGTTAATAAGCAATGCAGCCAGACTAAAACTTGCAAAATGCACAATCCGACTGACGAAGGACCACAACAGTGCTATCCCTAAGCATATACCTCAAGTTCATAATTGCAAAGATGAATAGAAATGTGAAGTGGGGGTGAAATACAGGTACTCTTTTTGTCCACTTTCATGTGAAAGGGAACATGCAATTTGAGGTGAGAGGAAGTTTTTGAAAGATTGCATTATCCTTTAGAGAGTGAGATGAAGAAAACATTTTGCAAACAGACATGATGTTACAAAAAAAAAAACTTGGAAAACATTGGGTAGGCTTGCTTCAGAGTAGTGCTTGAACAGTTTTTGTTAGGCAATTAATAATCTACACATTTGAATCATATATATTGGTTAGTTGCAAAAAAAAAAATACCCATACACTGAGTCTTTAAATTTTTAAATTTAACTTTAACTTTAGAAAAGGTAACACTTCAGTTCGGTGAACTGACCTTCGTGTCATTGTTAGAATCCTAATTCTGAAATATGCAGAAGACACAGTTTTAGCATTCCTCTACAAGGACAATCTGGCTAGTCCAGGGACCTGTGGTAACTTGGGCATAGAACTTCTCTACTTCCAAGATATTTTTAAATGGAATAGGCCTAATTGAAATTTTCAAATTGGTGTGCTTGGGGAAAAGTGTAGCCTGTGGAAAACATTTACCACAGGAACTCCTTTATTCTCATGGGTTATATTGTAGTAATGCACGGTCAGATTAGAAAAGAGAGATTTCTTACCATATTTTATACCAGATAGCCCAGTATGAAGTGAGCGGCCTTTGTTTGTGTTCTGCAGGCAGGTCAGCAGGGAGGCGGGAGAGGTCCCTAGAGGACAGCGCAAGATGTCTGATTTCATCTGCAGCCAAGATGGTGTTATGCGCTTCAAAAAGAGAAAGGCACGGTTCACATTCAGCGAAGTCCACATCCTGCTGGATGAAGTGAGGAAGAACCGCCACATCGTCGTTGGCAAGTGCCTCCATGTCCCTGCAACGACCCCATCTAACCTAATCCAAACCCAACTCAATGCTTCACATGGGATTTTATGTGATATTCCACAAACATTCCATTCCACTCCATTCCACAAACATTTTTGTAATAGCCCTGATAAAAAGGATCAAAACTGACATTGTAGAGCCATGGGCTGAACACACTTAAGGTCACCTCATGAAACACTTTAAGGTTAAGAGAAAGTAACAAACTTCAGCAGAGCTGGTTTCAGCAGAGCTGCAGTCTCAGCAGAGCTGCAGTCTCAGATATAAGAATTTACCCATAAACGTGATAAATGTAGGCTTGGGGGTTTATCATTAGGGAATATGTATTTAGGCTGTGTTACACAGTGTAATGTTTAGGTAAATGATCAGATAATATGGGTTAACTGACATGTGGTTTTATTCTTACAGAACAGGGAATAATCTCAGTTTCCTCTGGGCCATTATTTCTTCGTACATGGCTGTTGTGTTAATAACTGTTGCTAGTGCCAAACACCACACAAACATTCCATCTCAGATCTTCCTCCCTCCCTGGTCCCATGCAGTCTCTAAGTGTGTGTGTGTGGGTGTGTGTGTGTGTGTGTTTCCTGTAGGCAAGTTCAACCGCGGCGTCCCCACAGAAGTGAAGAAGCGCACCTGGGCCGAGATCACAGCTCGCGTGAATGAGATCGGCGAGTGCCAGCG
This sequence comes from Megalops atlanticus, assembly GCA_019176425.1. Taxonomy (NCBI): domain Eukaryota; kingdom Metazoa; phylum Chordata; class Actinopteri; order Elopiformes; family Megalopidae; genus Megalops; species Megalops atlanticus. Next base: position 21,115,835 of record CM032877.1, on the reverse strand, counting down.
CGAGATCATCGAAGTTATCAAGAAGTGGTCAGACCTCAAGTGCGACACCAAGCGCAAGGTGGCCGCCATGCGTGCCGGGACCGTCCCGTACAGGGGCATGAACTCGCGCCTCTCCCGTGACCTCTCGCCAGTGGAGAACATTGTGCACCAGATCCTGGAGCTGGACGGCAAGCGCGGCCGGCTGCCCACACCCGGCAGCGGCCTCTACCCCGGCCGAGGGCTGGGGGATGAGGATGAAGGGGACGAGGAAGAGGAGGAGGAGGACGTCATGCTGGGGATGCCCTCTTCCTCCTACCACAGCTCGTCCAACGGCGGGATGGACACCCCAGCCATGCCTCTTCCCTCCCCGGCACTGGGAATGCCCGTCCCCTTGCCCCTGCCCCCTGTCTCCTTACCGCACAAAGACGACCACACAGAGGCCAACCCGGTCTACTGTAGCGGATCACGTGAGTCCGCCTCCCGAGTGCCTCATATGCTGGGTCCTACTGAACAAAATCTTAGTGAATGCTTACAATCATTTGATTATTGGTCGGCTAACATTTCACAGCTGCCCGAGTCCTGTCCCAAGGTGGCAGTGTTTTCGTTTTTACTTACTGTGTTTCCCCAGTCATTTGAGAACCCATTTTGTTCAAAGTGTTCTAATTCACAATGTGTCTCTCTGTAGATTCCATTCTTTATGGACATCATTATTTGTCATAAAAGTCCACACTATAATATGTTATGGTCCAGCTGTTTAATCCATTATTATTGTAATGACACCAACTTTTATTTGTGTTAAACCACATTGCAAGCCTATAGAGGTCTAAATTGTGATGTAGGTTTGTGAATTGTTTTTTTCTTGTGTCCTTTTATTTAATAATAGGAGAGACGTCGCACACTCCATTTGAGATGCAGTATGAAATACCGAGTGCTGAAGGTAAAAACCACCACGGATCAGAAGTAATGGAACCAGATGCAATCTGGCTGTCAAGTCGTAACAGCAAGCATGTTTCTGCACACACATCAAATGCTCTTAATATCATGCCTATTTGCTAAACAGATCAGGTCTGAAGCACCACAGCAAGTTTTTGCCAAATAGTGTCGTCACCAAGGCATGTGAGTGAGGCAGTTGCCAACTGTGGTCCACTGATCAGAGTGATGTCATACAGTCATTTTGGCAAAGTTTGAAGGTTATCTGGCAGGCAGATCAGCAGATCAAGAGAAGTGGCTGTAACCATAGTAATGTGTATTCTCTGTGCATATATTACTGTATATATGTGTGCGTATGGAGAAGACTGACCTCAAAGTACAAAGAGTACATACAGTCATTCCTGTCCATCTCTGGTGCTTGGAAAGTTAGACACACTGAGAAATGAGTGGTGCCCTCACATCCCTGTAGCTCCTAAAAATTATCTTGTTGCATAATGAAATGCAAGAAGGGGAACACAAACATTTCAACCTGTGTGGTCTTGTCTTTCAGTCTTCACTGGGGCCTGACCTCCCGATGTCTCTTTCCCAGACCAGGACCTGCAGCTGGTCGACTCGGACGAGGAGAACCATGAGGAACCCCTGCCCCCTGTCCCTCCGCCCCCAAACCCCGCAGAGGAGGTGCCTCTGGTGACCGGACTGCGGCGCTCCACTACTGCTGCCACCAGTGCCAACCTGCCCCCGCCCCTGCCCCCACCTCCCCTTCCGCCATCCTCTGGGTCGCACCCGCAGCCCCCGCCGGCCCCCGGCTCCAGCGAGAAGCTGGTCCAGAGCGCGGCGCTCAGCGTGCAGGAGCAGCACACTACCAACGTGCTGCTGGAGACTGTGTCGCGCTCCCTCGAGCTGCTAGCCGAGTCCGTGCAGCAGCTGACCGAGACGCAGCAGGAGTTTGTGCGCGACTCCCTCCAGCTGCAGCGCGAGACCGTGGCCATCCTGCGAGACTTTGCCAGCGGCGCCCTGGCGCTCATGCACGAGAAGCTCAACGGCCGGCCGGCACTGTAGCGGCCAGGGGAGCCGTCACCCCCCCCACCCTTCCCTCGCACCCCCTCCCCCCCCAGTCTACAGGGCGCTCCACCCAGACGAGCACCCGGCCCTGCAAGCATACGCCAAAATGGAGTGAGCAGATGTGATGGGACCAGGGGGTTTGTGGGGCTCGGGGTTGAGCTTGCTGTGGCAGGCCAGGGCTCCTCCTGATCAGCAGCCATGTTACTTGAATGGAATGAAAACCCAGCTCTCTGAACAGAGGCAGGGACGCAGCGCCTTGATTACTAGTCCAATGTTCTGTCACGTCAGGCAGTATGTGGTATCTGTGCAATCTTACACTATCGATTTTACACCGATGGATTTCGGTTGGCTCATAGGGATTCAATATGTTTGGTATTTTGCCACTGCCTGGCACAATGAAAAAAGGAACACAGCAGTCAGCCCCAGTGAGCTGTGTATCTCGGGCTTAAGGGTGGCCATTTTCACATTAGGATGGTTCTTAGGGGTTTTTTTTATCCTACCTTCTGGATTGCTATAGTGTGAAGCAGCTTGATATTCAAGTTTGCCCCCCTCCCGCTTGGGGCAGCAGCCTCTCGCAGGACATTACCTCAGTCCAACTTTGTTACCCTCAGGGCCAAATAAAGGTCACAGGTAACAAACGTGTGACATTATATATGATGGTGGTTTTGTTAGGGTCAGAACTGGACAGGATGGTCTGAAGTCTGCAAAGGGACTGGTCACCATGGAGTCATTTCATGTTTCTACTTCTCAATGGTTCAAATGGTTCATTCCGTGTGACGTGTAGAAGACGTTTTTCAGAACCTGACTGACCAGTCACCTTGTCTAAATGTGCGATCCAGTCCTATATCAAAGCTATGAAGAAACAAAATGGTATGAAGTGATGCTTTCTATTATGAGTGTTTTTATATCCATGAATGTGAAAAAAATGCTTTCAGAGGTGTTTGTAGCAGGTTCTTGTTTTTACAGAGTCTGGATGACATGTCTCAGCTGGATCAGGTCATAGGTTGCTCACAGTAATAAAGAAATTGATTCACATACATGTACATGATGTATTAAATGTTAATTTTCTAATAAAGTGAAATTTAAAAATAATCCTTGCAGAGATTATGCGGATGACTGAATGAGAAGTGCTATTGAACCAATGCAATTTCATAGATTATTTTTCAGAAATACTTTTGTTAGACTTACTGTAACTTTCAAATTATTTTGTCTGCTGACACTGTAGGTAATCTTGGTAGTAAACACTGATCAGTTTCCTTTGGTTGTCGCTTCATGTGAAAGCCATATTTTCCGAGAATGAAGACCTCAAGAATTTAAGGACCATGAGAACCATGTAAGTATAGCTAAATGTAGCTACAGCTATATACATTTGAGACAACATAAATGATTCTTTCTATTCGGTATTGATAATGGGGACACTGGAAACTCCAGAATCTTTATTCTCATATCCAGTCCTGACACTTTTTGGATATAACAACAAAACTTAGTACGCCTACATACCTGGGAACAATACAGAGTAAAATGTGTTTTGATGAACTGGTTTTACAAAAACAGTAACAAAACTTAAATTTTTCACAAAAATGTAAAAAAAATGCTTCAGTAATTTCCTTACTGAGAATAAAATAAAAATGTAAAAAAAAAAAAATCAAAATGGTTCAAGCCTTGCTGGTCTCTAATTGAAAACAAGCATGCGGAAAACAGTTCTTATGAACATTCAAGTGATAAGTCTCAGATTTCACTTGTCCATTCATGGTCAGGCACTGAAGCTGTCCACCAGTTGCTTAGAGTTCCAGGGCCCAGCGTTGTTGGCCAAGAACTGCTCGTTAGCCAAGGCTTTGGCAGTCTGGTAAGAGCGGGCCAACATCTGCAAAAACAACGCGCCTCAATCAGACCACTTCCTAAGAAAGATCTGGATGTCAAGTGTTTTGAAGCCTAGTGCAGTGTTTCTCAATCCTCCTCCTGGAGGCCCACTGTCCTGCACGTTTTCCATCCATCTAGGATTGAGAAACACTGGCCTAGTGTTTCAAAGAATTTTAGGTCAAACTCAATGGGCAGTACCCACACCTTCCACTAGGTGACAGTAGTTATAAAGGTGCCTATCTGACAAGAAAAACATCCATTTTCAAAACAGGAAAACTGACAACACAAGTCACTTGCCTCTGGAGTAGGAAGCAAGACTGCACTATCTTGCAAGAAATCTAGGTGATCATCAAGTATCCAAAAAGAAAATCTCAAACTACAGTATTTACTCTGTGGCTGCTTAAGCACAGTTATCGTTTTATTTAGGAAGTTCCCTCAATTTCATATAATAGCTTTTAAAAATAAGTTTTATTTTGTATGTACAGGACTGATTAATTGCCTCTCTATCTTTGGTGTACCTGTTGTGCTGAATGGCATACCCCTGTCACCTTGTGCACTTTGATGAACTGCCTGTGCTGTTTTTAGTATGCAAGAGGCCTATGCTGCACACATGCCATTTTCTGCAGATTTCTTAAAATGATACTAATCAGCAGCGTATTAATCATGCACATGAATCAACCTTCAGTTATTTCCCACTTTCAGAGACATTTCCTATCTTAAATAAAACACACTGAAGTGCTGAGTGCAAAAACCAAGAGTAGTGAAGGCAAGGCAAGTCATACCATAACACTGTTGTAGTGCTCCCCAGAGACTTTAATTTGAAATGTTGGGCGCTTTACTTTTTCTCAATAGACTGTATCTTTACTAGCTAGAAGGAGGTACAGTACTGAGACACGCACACACCTTGGCCTCGTGGTAGGTGGCCAGGCCCAGCAGGTCTTGATGTTTCTTCAGCTTGGCGATCTGGCGGAAGATGCTGAAGAAAGCCCTCTTACAGAGCCTGCTGGAGAAGCCAGGGCCGCTGACGAAGGGAGACCTGCAAGGATGGATCGGGATGTTACCCTGCCACAACCTACCACACTTCCACTGCTTTTAACTTCCTGGTGAGGCAACAGGGACACTGCTTGCTCTAGGGCACCGCTTCGTTTGTCCATGATGCAATAGCACATTGTGTATTTCATAGGACCAAACAATAAGAATTTTAATTATGGCAATAATCCAGTTTGTTATGATTTTTTTTTTTTTTATTCCCCTCACACTCACTCCAAGGGCCAAACACAGATGGATTAAGTGAGACCCTGGGGCCACAAGTTGGCCACCCGTAGATTGGATGCTTCAACACTACAAGTTTAGTGTGGCTAATCTGCTGGTTGAAAACATAAGGAACTGAGACAAATGCCAGTGCTTGAGTGTATTAACAGGGACCCTGAATAGGACACAAACTCACTAGTCCCCTGCTTTCAAGCCTACACACCAACCCACACCTTCAACATACTGCATGTGTCAGGCTTACTCCTTAACAGTGTGACCTCTGGTGCTAGCAGGCTTACCTCTCGATAGCAAGGCCGTTGGTGCTGTCCACCACCTCCATGCTGGGGTCCCCCAGGCTCCAGTTGAGGCTGAGGTCCTTGCAGTGGGCGGAGCAGACCAGCGGCCCCACGTTCTCTCCACCGTAGAAGAACATCTTGTGGATGCCAAATGGGTGGGGCAGCTGGCCCTCCCAGCCCTCCCCCAGACGCTTATTGATGGTGTCAGACACCTTCTCCAAATAATGGCTGGAATCTCCTTCAGGTTGGAGCAGTAAGACTGGGTTTTTGACTAATACATTTTCCAGTATGCTAAGTGAACATACTGACTGTACGCTTCAAATGAAGGCTTAGGCACAACCACCTAATTATATTTAGACAGGAGTTATAGTGTTACAAGTACTCCATCCACTGTCACCAAATGCATTACCAAGAATAATTAGTGGGCAGTAATGACTAACAACAAGGCAGTAAAGGTTTTCATATTCACAGAAATAACTAGTGCTTCTCAGTACCTTGTGGTCTAAATCCATCAAATAAAATGTTACAAATGTTTTCTTAGCTCTCTGATGTGTTCCTTGCTGGTGTCAATGTATAAACCACACCTCCTAAAATGTCTGAAAAAATACAATTGGATATGCTCAGTGTGACATTATCTCATAATTATCATACCCCAATACCCCTAGAAATCTTTAACTGGTAGACTTGACATTTTTTATGAAGGCCCTTGCTCTTTTTTGCTTTCATTTGCTCCTTTTTTGGCTACAAACTGTTCAGCAGCCAGGCAACACCACCTGTCCCTTACCTAACACCACGCTGGTGATGTAGAGTGGCTGAATGAAATGGCTCAGCAGCGCCCCCTGCAGGCCAGTCACAGCCCAGCGGCTCAGCTTGTCGCTGTCTGACATGGAGCATATGCGGGCAGCCCAGGTGCTGGGGTGCAGGAAGGCAGCGGGGATGAGGGAGCCCTTGGCGTGGCATTGTAGCTTCAGGGAGGTGTAGCTGCTGCCAGATGACTTCCTGTAGAGGAGAAAGAGCTAAGACCCCTTTCACATTTTATTTTCAATTTCTACATCTACTTAGAGGATGTTATTGCCTTATCCAGAATTACTTGGAGCCTATAACTGTTTAAACCTGTTCCATTACATTACATTACATCATTCGGCAGACACTCTTACCCAGAGCGACTTATAAATAATTACAACACTCAAAATGTTTCTAACATTATGTAACATAAAAGCCATGTACATGTTATCATAATAGCAGCCTAATGGGAATGAAGTGAAGATATTTACCTTAATTTATTTAATTTCTCGAAGCATTTGCTACAGACACAGTTCACCATGCTACCTCAAGCCTTTCACCGTGGGTCACTTACATCAGAATACACTGTGCTGCCCCCTTAGGGGTCTGGTTGGTATAGAGGTGCAGGTAGATTTTGGGCTTGAGCTGAAGCAGGTGGCTGTCAGAGGTGCTTTCATAAATAGACCTCTCTTTGCAGGCAGGGTCATCACTGAAGAACAGGAGCAGCTGCTTGAATAAGAACCTAAAGTACAACAGCAGGAATTGGACCAATCACATGTACCCCTTTAAGGCAAGCTTTAACTGAAATAGATTGTTCTTTTCTTTCAGTCTAAAGGTTATAAACTGTGGTGCGTAGGTAAGCACTTTCAGTGACTAAACATGAAGGACACAATCATTTTGTGTTCTGGCACATTTATACAAATGAATTGTCACGAACATCTGAACAAAATGCCTTTTCTGGACAGAATCACAAAACCAAACAACCAAGAGGGAAATAGTAAAAACAGGAACATTATTCCCTGACCCCTGGAAAATATGCCCGCAAGATGGTTAAATGACAACACATGTAGGCTAGAAAATAGAATATCCAAATAAATAATAACAATAAATAATGATGAAACATATGACGGACACTCTGCACCCTGTGTTTTTGAATAAAGATCAGGCTAAATTCAAACATTCATCCAGCAGCATACAGCCTTCATCAGTGAAATGGTCATTTTTATACCTTACCTGACAATACATTATGCTAAGTTAGACAATGCTCTTATCCAGAGCGACATGCAAAGCTTTCAATGTTATCCACTCATATACTTGGACATTTACAACTACAATTTAATCTGACCATGATGCCCAAGGACCTAACAGCCCTAGCCTACCTGGGACTCACACCCAGCTCTCATACCACCACCTCAGGCAGGACGCAACGCGTCAGTAAGGAGCAGGAGAGGCATGCACCTGCGCAGTGCCCGTCGGGCAGTCACGATAGCGTGGCAGTCATGCACCACGTGCCCGCTGAAACACATCCAGCCGCAGCAGCTGGCACTGCCCGTTCCCAGGGCAACCACTTCATACTGCTCACAAGTCTGTCCTCCTGTGTCAACCACATCTGAGAACACACAGGCACACAAACACAGACATACCCACAGATAAATGCACACAAACACATATGCTCACACACACACACACAAATGGACACACGTGCACAAACACACAGAAGTACATGCAGGAAAACACATTCATACACAAACGAACACGCAGGTACACACGCGTACACACACACACACAAGAATGCACGCAAAAATGCACGCACATACACAGACACATACACACACAGTGCTTCAGATAAGGATTAAATTATTCATACAACTTCGTTCTTAAATGAAAAAAACAACTTCAAACTTAAATTCTACATTCAACTTCACAGTGGTGGCACTGTGAGGTAGCAGAAGCATCTCCTGCAATGTGGCAGGCAGGCAGCCTCACCTCTCTCCAGCAGGAAGGCAGCCAGGCTGCTCTTGCAGCTGTGGAACTCTGGGCACTCCTGCAGCAGGCGGTCAAAACGCTCGCTGCAGATGGCGGCCACCCGGTGCTTGTGCCAGTTTGTGTACCCGACTGATGAGCAAGGAAGGAGAGCAAGTGAGGAGCCAACAATCATGGGGGACAATTTGTGCAAAAATGAAAAGGCAAATTCAAAGCTTCAAGGAGCAGCAAGAAGTCTTGGTGAGAATAACACCAAACACCCCACAGAACATTAGGTTCAATGGAACACTGCACTTCTAAAACAGAACTGCCTGGGCCAGAGGAAGTTTACAACGCAAACCCAGGACAAAAATGCCACACGAGACAGAGCCCCATCCTATTAAGAACCTCTTTTAAAATATTTCACATCAGTTCTGTTATTTCATCATCAACCAAATCATTTTGGCAGACATTCCAGAGCTGTGACCATTGAACAGCTATGACTGCCACACATGGAGCCATTTTTTCACCTCTTCACTTTTGCAGTAGGCAAAGAATTTGGAAACCTTACTGCTGACAACACACTACTTGTTTCACTTATGGCAATTCTAAGCAATTTGTCAATTTAGCAGCACACAAATGCTCCATTGCAAATAACGGGCAAATTGCACCTCCGGTCTTTTCGCTTCTCTTTGGGCTGCCCTCCAGGGTTTCTGGTTGTCCCCTGCCGGGACATTCCCCGTCAGACACGGTGTCCATGCCTTCGAGGGAGTAACTGTCATCCTCCTCGGAGTCTTCTTCCACTCCTCCCTGCGAACTGTTCCCGCTGTTCTGCAGCAGAGCGCGTGGCATGGTACCAACAAGGTCAAGCGCTGTAGCTGCTGTGGAATCACCGAACGCGTGTATCTCAAAGCCCGACCTGTCGCCTGGCAAGTTTCGGGAGGGGTGACCTCTGTCCGTACCCATGACGGCTTCTCGCTCAGAAGGGAATCGCATCATCAGACAAGCGGCCATGCGCGGAAGCCGTTTGCTCTCCGAAGTCCTGTCTCGATCCCCCATCATGCTACGAAAGGAACAAGGGAATGATGCAAGCGAGGAGCGTGAGAGCATCTCAAACCTCAATACCATCAACATTTATTACATAAAAAGAACAATTGTTAGGGGTGATTTGTGCCAAAATGAAAAGGCCCAGTCCAAGTGTCACTGCGTATGGAATTGCCCATTTTAAAAATTAGCTCATGCGCATACACCTCCCTTGGATTGATCTGCAGGTATGAAATTTATCAAGAACCGTGAATACAGCTGGCCTTCAACTTAAATAATTCAAAAATACAATAAAACACAAGTACATGCCCAACGAGAAAGTACAACAGCTTGTTGGGAAACGATTAATGCAATAAAATGGATGTGTTAAAACGGGGAAAGAGTATCACGGCCCCTGTGGCTCGATCTTGCGCGCTAATCTAATGCTTCGTTTCCTCAAATAATTCAGTTCGTTGCAACCACAGGTCCAAGTGCACAAAATGAAACGCATCCATGTTATTGTTTTTAAATGACCACAGCTAGCTGGATAAGTAAAGTTCATAGCAACTGTTAGCCATGTCCTATTGCACAAAATTGTAGCAATGGATTTTTACAGACCAAATCCGACAGCAAATTTAGCTAACAGTGCATTTCACGCGTTTTGACTTAAAGTGAGTTCCACCGAGCTGCTACTTATCGACCATTCATGCTAAATTGTTAGCTAATTACAACCTGGTTCACTTCAAAGTAGGCTGGTTGCCGTTTAAGATAGTTATCCCGTGTTCCAAAGCGGACCTCGCGAACTAGCTCGGCAAGGCGCCAAAACGTCCGATTAGTTTTCTCGCTGGCGATGGTGTCAGATATCCGTTTTTTAAACTTACAAACTGTGGGTGACTGAATTTTTTAGCAAACCTTTAAAAATACACAGATGCATAAACATTTAAATACTAGTTTTGCTATGTTCAGGTTAGACAATGTAGGGACTTACCTAATTGCTTTCAGTGGTCTGTGACGGCTGGCGAGCTAGTAATCATGACGTCAAATAACCTGACTGTCATTGCGAGGTTTTTTTTTTGGACTCTGCGGTCTGTGAGAATGGAATATTTAAGAGCGAGCCGTCAGATGTCGAGAACTTATGGAAGAATTGTTCTGCCATTAAAAAAAAAAAGAAAAATAGCTCTAATATAATTGTGTCAAAATCACTTGGTCGCAACAGAGGATAAATGTAAACAAAGGAAAACTTTTGTTGAACCCAAGTTTTTAGTATGTTGTAGAAACACCCAACATAACTGAGAGAATATTTAATCCAATTAAGGTAGAGTTTCACAAAGGGCATTTACCCTAAATGCACAGCTCACCAAAGGGTTTACTTTGACTCACTTGTAAGAAATTTTCCTTACATACAATTTCTAGTGCTTGGAGCTTTTTTATAAGGCTCACAGGAAGGGGTTGATGTGTGTCTTTGTCAGGCTCCTTCTTTTGATAGGGATGTATTGTGAGCAAGAGATAAAAAGAAATACAGTGAATCTCTTGTGCTGGTTTCAGCCTTCTCTCCACACACTAAGAATATTGCAGCCTTTAAAAAATTGACATGTTTTTGGCTCTGAAAAAATCAAGTAAGCATTTAATAACCTTTCAATGTTATAGAGGATACAAGGACATAAACTCATTATGCCAAGACAATGGCTTAGTCCACTTTCACACAGGAGTGTAAACTGCAGGGAAAGATGATGACACTTGCCAAACCAAATCAGCAATTTACCTTCTTAAATGTCCTTGTGGTTTAAGGTATGTTGGAAAAACCTCTCGTGAGCAGACGACACAAATTAATGAATGCAATGTGCATGTGAGCTATGAAATCCTCAGTTGTAAAACACTGTATCATCAATGACCATGATTTGTACATTTTGTGTGCAAGTCCCACTCTGAATTTTCTGTGTCCAACACAGACTGCAAAATGCTTACATGTATAATATTCATAATCATGTTATTCTCATTAGAACAATGAATGTATGTAAATTGTCAACAAGACCATAAAAGTACTACGGCTAACAGCTTTAACAAGTTATCAAGCCTGGGACTGCATCTTGGTACATCTCTAATTCAAAAATTACAATACCTTAAAAGACTCCTCAAAAGTGACTACTTCAATTAATCTAAAACAGTTCTCAAAAATTATTCTTGGTGTGAATGAAAAATTTTACTTATGAATTTCGAAGTGACAAAGAAATGTTGAGGTTTTTAAAACATTTTGAGGGGGTTATGGTAAGCCTGTCCTATTTCCCATAAAACGGCCTGATTTACCATTAAAAATTCAACCAGCTGACCATATAAATCAGAGTCAGGAACATCACACAGTTTATGTACATTAGAACTAGCAGCAGCCATACCACCTTGTAGCTGAAAGGGGGGATGCGCTTGTAACCCAAAGGTCGCTGGTTCAATTCCCACTGGTTCATGGCTGTTGTACCTGGAGGCAAAGTACTTAACTCACAATGGCCTCAGTAAGTAGAAAAGGGAGCATTGTATTGTACAATGGCAAACTGCTGGTTGGTCCTCTAGTGGAAGTTGGTGAAAAAAACAAATGGATGTGTAGTTATGCTCAAAAGTTCACTCTGGTTTTGTAACTCCAATCGATGTAGTTAATGATGTACAGTAACTGCACAATTGGAATTCAAACTGTGTCTTTTTGGCTAATGTATTTATAAAAATGGGAAATTTTATAATAATAATAATAATTTACTCCAGGAATGCACTGGTGTTGGATGAAAACCTCTCACCTTATCTACCTCTCACCTGTAGAAAGACAGAAAACTTGACCAAAGAGTCATGCAAGAATAGTTCTAATTTAAATCATTATACACAGAAGGGATATCTGAGGCAGTGTATGTATATATACTGTCTTTATTATTTAGAAAATTCGTGATTACAAATGCAGTTGAGCAATGTTTCCTTCTCCCCTATTTATTCCTGGGCTGACAGGCAACAAGAAGCCAGTACAAGGAGAAACATGTTCCTGAAATGTGAAAAAAAGAAAATAATACCGTAACTTAGTAAAAGAACACAAAATAGTCATCAGACTAAGGTACTGCATCTCAGTAGTCAAACTACAATCCACAGTTGAGGTTAAAATGATCAAAATTGTCTCATGACCATTACAGTTTGTACCAGCAAGTGTGATTCCCATGGTGATGCGGTAGAGTATGACATCTGTGGTCCCTCCTTTGATGTGGACAGGTAGGCCGTTGTCCGCCTGGGACCATAAAAAATAGCTGAGAATATATCCAGAACACCTACCCCTCTGTGTCTGAGAAATTTAGACATTAGGATTGGAGTCAATCAACCAATTATTCAGTATCATGCCTGTTTTAATCACAGACTGCCAGCAGTGTAAAGGACAGTAAGGGAGGTGGGGAGGGGTGGAGAGATGCTGGGTGTTTATAGCCAGCTCAGCAGTAATACAGAAAACTTCCCTCTCTGACTAGAAAGGGCTGCCTTTTTGGTTTGGCCATGAAAGAGATAGTCATGGTTCAGCTTGGGTGGTTGGGTGTGGTCAATCACAGTGGCTATATTTCACCATTTTCGGCCGTGGTGATCCAACCTGAAATAGTGTGACCCTGTCCTAACTGAAAGTTAAGTACACTATAATACCAATCTGTCTGCAGGGCTGGCTGGGTTTGCTGAAGAGTAGAAGCCCTCCTCACCTGGAAGAACTTCTGGTACTCTGGAACCTTGTTCCTCATCTGCCTGGGCGTCACGCTGAAGGAGCGGACAGCCAGCCGCTGAAGATTCTAGAAAGTCGTGAAACACATTTAAAATAACAAAATAACCAACAAGCACATCAATGGCTTAGTCACCAGGGACCTCATCATCCCAACTCTCTTCGGGCTGTTTCTCCTGGACATAACCTACTTTCTGAGCTACATTATCCAACACAAAGTTCCAGGTGGGCCACAGGGAATGGGTTCTCCTCAGAGAGCCTGGCTTCACTCAAGCTTTCTTCTTTTCCAAAACAAAATGAAAGATAATGGGGGTTCTTCCTCACCACTGTGGCACTTGGCTGTCTCTGAGGTGGCCTTTGAGGTTTCTCTGTCTCGAAGGGAAAATTCAGTCAATGCCTTACTATCAAATCATGCTATTGTATCTGTATATCATGCAACTGTGCTGTAAACTGCTCTGCAAAATCTGTATTTGTGAAGTCTGCTATATCAAATAGCTGACATGATCCTCTTAGGATCTCAATGTAGACCGATCAAATAATAATAAAAAAGGTATTGTGAAAAAATGAGAGAAAACTCCTGCACAAAATTTATAATAATTGTGTTTTTATTTATCCAGTGAAAAATTTCTAGAAATCTATTACATAAATCCAGTTTTACACTCTATTTTTCTGAGCACATCCAAGAATTTCCTGTCATTATTTTCTACCAGTGCTTGGAGACCACCATATAAACATTCCTTAATTTCTTGGTGCAATGATCGAGTTACTAGTGGTGGAAGTATGACTACATCATGTAACTGACAAAATCAAAGTTACTAAATATGCCCAAGTTGAAGACATGTTTGATGTGCGAGACAAAGCTTAACCAGAGGCACACTGATTGATCATAATTATTTTCATGAATGAATGTATTTGTAGCTACAAGAGAGAAATCATTGTGCACAAAGCAAGAATGATTAATCATTTTTTTGACTCAGTGCGCTTTATCATGACAAAATTCAATTAAGACAATAATGAAGTCCACACAGACTTCAAATTTTTTGCCATAATTAATGGTTTTTAATTAAAAGTCAATCTCCTCTGAGAAAATGCTTGGTTAAGCATTGTTTTGAGTGCCTCTCCATTGTGTGGTCAGGAATACTTTCAGAGTAGGATTGCCACAATCCAGTAACTGTAGAAAAAATTGTAATGTCCTGTTGTACATATTCATGACATGTATACACTACAGAGACTGGATAAGTGAATTTCCTGCAAAAAGACAATTCTATTTCACAAAAAATCCTGATAATCATTTTACACGCATTTTAAAAACACATATAGACCATGTGACTTTATACTAATGTAAATATATTTATACTGCTAAATGTTTGCAGGGGTATTCAGCAAAGTTTATCAGCAGTATCCTCATTTCAACCTGCAGCTGTCACCTTACTGCCCTAGTCACTACACATACTGAACTTTACAGTACTTTAAGTTAGAAGCAATGCTATATTTGTTTAATACACATATTTTATATCAGCAACATAAATCTGAATTCTACACATTATCAGAAAAACATAGAAAATGTGGAATTTTACAAGCAGCATTATTTTGAGCTGTTTCATCTTTAATAGCACACTGTCACTTTAAGTTCATTTGGTTTCATATTCTCACGTCCCAAGGTCAAACTGAGTGCTATAGCTAGTAAGGCTAGACAGGCAAGTTTTTCAGCTAATAGGACCCACTTAACTTGCAGTGTAAACCAATAAGATCACTTTGTATGAAGGGGGCGGAACACTCTCTATGTTACTTCCAGACGTTCTGTCTGTGCTTCGACCGAACGGTCTAAATGTGGAAACAAGATGGGATATGCTGTATCTGTTCATGTAGCCAGTACATTAGCCAAGTCAGTATAGCTTGACAATATGATTTAGAAATAAACTCCCTTTGCTCTACTCTGAGTCCTCTGCTGTTTAATGTAAACTTTAGTATTTGTGTTGGCTTGTATGTTAAGTCTCTATCTTATGTGGTTGGTAATCAACCAAACAAGAAGTCTCTGTGTTTGATATATACATCTGGTGTCAAACAAGGACAACACAGCCACCTGCACCCACCCTGCAGAGAGCAGGAGAAATGAAAGTTTAACCGCTTTTTGGGAACACAGAATTCAGCTGTCTACTTTCAAAACATCAGCAGTTTAGAATGATCAGAACCTCTCTTTCTCAGACAACATAAACAGGATTTGCCATTCTACAGAAACATTCACTGTAACTTTCCTAAGAATAAATATAATGTTTATCAAACACAATGGTGGAAAAAAATGCATCAACGCTATCTTAGCTGAGGAACAAAACATTTTCACATGCAGCCACCAGTAAGTTTAACCAAAGTGCAAAGGTTGAGATTAAAATAAAGTATTTATTCCCCTGGATTTAAAGCAACAGCCTGACCTCTCTTTCTGTCTGGTTAAACACCTCACAGTTGACACCTGACTGCAAGCTGTATAAAAAGAAACAAGAATAAGAAAAAAAATTATATTATTTACCATTAAGTGTCTCATGCTGGGAGCTATTCAGAGCTGATCCTGTGAGAGCCTCTCCAATGGTGGCCCCGTGCAAGGGCACATATCAAATATTGCAGCACTTCTGAACGGGAGCCAAAGTATGGTCACCAGGAGAGAACAAACTAAGTTCTGGAGCCAGAGGCGCAACTGTGCACTTCTGGAAACAAGGAAACACAGCCTGTGAAGCGTTTCCTCCAGGCAATGTGCCATAACAAGGTGAAGTTCCACATTAAACTAAATCATACCCCTCAGCTTCACTACCTTTGTTTAAAACATGAACAAACACTGAGAAGGATTTAAGATGTTATAAATTGAACCCTGAGGAAAAGTGTAGGGATTTTTCCTTCTTGTGAAGTAAGACTCGTAGTTCCAAAGTTTAGGTTAATAGCAATTTAATAACAAAGCAAAAACTAGTATCTAATTACAGTATGAAACATACCGGGTAAAAGCAAGGCAGATCAATTACAAAATGATGTTGTTTGGGTACAAGCTTTTATACCCAAAACCTGAAATAAAATGCAGGTTCCTGTCCCTGATTGGATGGCAGAGAAACAAATGGACATTTAGAATGTGTAAGGTTTTTGAGGCTCCACAGAGTCTCCTCCTTCATCCTGCTCACGGGAAGGGACAGGAGTATCGCACCTCATACGGGAACAAAGGGTGCAGTGTCACAAACAGCTTCAGGGTAGATTAAGAAGCTAGGCTGAGATGATAAATTATGTGGGTACTGCAGTGTGTAAACTGCAAAATGATTCCATTTCTGGATGGAGACATCCAGAATAACTTCATCAGTTATCACTGCTGGCTGGTTGACCACCCAGAGAGCTGGTCTGGCTGGCCTGACTGACTAATCTCAACGGTCAAAATGAATCTATTCCAGGAACTGGTGAGGACAGCCGTTGGAGAGGTTATGAGCACACCACAGAGTGGGAGGGGGGAAGTCCTTGGAGCAGTGAGGGAGAGTGAGCAGGACAGCAGGTTGTAAAGGCAGGAAAGAGTGTGCACATTGTGCAATGGCAACATCTCCATAAACTGTGTTTTTTTTTTTTTTTTACAGATTCCAGGAGTAGGAACTGGGCCATGAGTCTGAGAATAGGAGAACACATGAGACCTTGGGTGCATCCAGGAGACCACATTTTCCAAGAGATAGGAACTAGTGGTAGAGTGGGAGCTCAGTTATTACAAGTGCAAACAGCATACTATGTTAATGTGAAAAGCAGTCTCATGTGATTGTACTGTCTGTTCAGTGCAAGGGGGGTTCCAGTGGTCATGGTTCATACTACAACAAATAGCACAGGAAATTGCAGGTTTGAGGTTCCATGGGAAAAAAACTGTTGACTTAGCATCTAAGATTAAGATGAGAACCTCCAAGGTTGTCTTTTTGTCGATTCTAATGGCCCCACACACTTGACCCATGAAAGGGAGATTTTACATGGAAGTTGAACGTTGCTATAAACCTGGTGTGTGAAAAGAGGGGTTTAGGTTTACAGGGCATTGGGGCTGCTTTTGGAATGGGAAATTCCTGCACAAACAGCGCAGGTTACACTTAAACCTGAGAGGCCTGGTTACATATGCCTGGCTATTGCTTGGAGTCCCTGCTGCATATTTAAACTTGGGACTTGGGATTTTGAAGGCAGGGAGCTCAGATATGTCAGTGAACATCTCTTTTTATGCCTGTTACATTAAAATAAACATAGCAAGCTCGGTCTCTCCCACTCTACGAACTCTTATGTCACAAGATAAACAGTTCATTATTGTAGATCAGTGTTTTCCAACCCTACTCCGGGCGCCACACTGTCCTGCATATCTTCTATGTATCCTTGCTGCTTGATTAAATCAGGTGTGCTCACCTAATCAAACGTGCCACTGATGAGTTCAGTCAGGTAGGTAGAGCAAGGATAGATAGAAGATATGCAGGACAGTGTGCCGCCAGGAGTAGGGCTGGGAAACACTGTTGTAGATCATAACAACCTGTGCAGAAAAAGCGTGACGTGTGCCTTTTTGTGTCAGGAATGAGCACAAGGGATACAAAAAGAAACGTTCCTGTCAGTCGCATCGTTTATAGTAGCTAATATTTTCATACGCAGCACAGATTAATAGGTAATGCTGTAAATCTGGCTGTCTGTCAATTTGTAAGTCTTCCTGTCTATCAATCGTTTCACATCCTTAACTGTGACGGTGCCACATCTTGAAAATGTGTTTAGCCTAACCACCGTTTTGTAATTCAGTATGTCACATCTTGCATCACTTCCGCCAACACTTGCAATAATAAGATAGGCAGCGCTAAACTCGGAAGCTAAAAGAAATATCAAGATGTTCAAGTGCCTGGACAAATGGAAATATAAATATAATAATATAAATGGAAAACGGTTATGAAGCAAACATTCATAAAAGATAACTGAGTTATCAACGCTAAAGGAATACAGTAACAGGACAATGTCTTTTTAAGCAATGTGTCGCTGATATCTAAATAGGAAAGAACATTATAATCAGGTTTACAAGACGTTCACAATAAAAAAGTTATAGTTATGTAAATATTACATTGTTTCGTGTTGTAACACATATTCTAAAAGACTGATTAGTTAAATTATGTCTCACTAGTATAACGTAAAAATCCAAAAGATATACAATAAATTGTGTCCACAATTGTTCCCCCGTCGGACAATTGTGGACACTAGGACCCGGGGAATATTCCCATCGTTTTAATAGCCAGAGTTTGTATACTTTACTTCGCGAGCAACTCAGAGCACAGTAAGCGCAGTCAAAGTTGACAGTGTGTATGTGTGCATAGCGTTCGATTTGGACATTTAGGCATGGAAGCGAACCGGGTCGAAAGGCAATGTAACAACATAGCCCATTCTCCGAACCGGGACGCAGTTCGGGACCCCGGGCTCAGCCTTCAGAAAAGACATGCCCGAGTTACGGTGAAATACAACAGAAAGGAGCTTCAAAAACGTCTGGATGTGGAAAAATGGATCGATGGTGGTCTGGATAAACTGTACCAGGGCAGGGTGAGTAATGAAAACCAACAATGTATATTCCTGTTATGGTGCTCCATCACCTACCTGCAACCGCATCGCACCTGGGCCATGGGTGTCATCGATCGCTGTGATGTGTAGACAGGGGCAGAATAACTAAATCGTTTTACGCAGAGAAAGACATTCGCTAATTTGGCATTAGATGTATTTAAGTTTTACAGGTACCAAAACCTTTGTCATTCTGAAATTTCGATACAGCGTTTAAGAAATGTATCAACACTATTGGATATACAAAGTGACTGCGGTATACGGTGCACTGTGATATCTAACACGAGACTTCAAGAATTTTCTAACCTTTGTCAAACGGACATGAAGGAATTGGTTATTTTTGTTTGAAACTTATCATGAAGGACGGCCAATTTGAAAAGAAAATACCCGTAAACAGAATCACATGCAGCTGTGAAGTTTTACTCGTTCACATCGTGACAGAACATTCTTGCGGGCACGTCGAAGACCAAGATGTTATCACTGTCTCGCCGGGAACTGCTGATGTCTATCGCACTAATTTAGAAAATGCCTCGGCAACGTCGCCTTGGTACAGAGATTGGACTACATTACAAACAGTTTCCCATGACGCGAATGAAAATTGCTTGCTATTCGTTTCCCTTAGAAGGTGCCCCTCTGAAATGTACATACACAGTGTATTACTCCAACTCTGAGTAACCTACCCATATTTTTTTTCTCTAGCAGAAAGTTTATAATGAAAACACAAAGGTTTAGGTTTATTTATTCATAAATATAACTGTAATCTAAAACGTCACTGCAGTAGTGACGTAATTACACGTTTGACCATGCATACCGAAACTGGTTTTATTATAGATGTGCACACCTGACTGCGTCCAAAGTGACATCATATACGGCAAATGTGGATATTTCACTACTTCACTAATTTACTTCTACTACTAATTTCACTGCTTGTCTAATCCAAATTAGATTGTATTTTTCTTTTTATATTATGGGCAAGTGATGGACTTCAGGTATAAGTGGTAATAGACTCTTCACCGCCATGTGACAAACCCAAGGATTTCAAAGGCAATCCAAGCAGAACAATCATGAAAGTAGAGGATCCTATAAAAGGGAAAGAGCCATGCATTTGTGTGTGTGTGTGTGGTTGAGTGTAGTTGCGGGGGTGAGGGTAAGAACGGGGAGCCATAATCACTATGCTCCAACATGCCAAAGGAGAGCAGAATGCATAATGCCTTTAATGGGCAGGAGATGTGCAGGCTGAGAAACAGGAAAAGTGTTCCCTGTTTGGAGGGGGTTCAAGCGAGGGATCACGCAGCTGGATGATTAAGTGACTCTGCTCCAGGGAGACACGCTGATCCATCCCCACGGGAGAGGTTGAAGTGTCAGGGACTTTCCTTCTTTGAAGTGATCTCTCCTGGGGTTTGTGGAAGTCCAGAATATACAGGGTAATGCAAAAACCAATTAACCAACGACAGGTACTGAAAAAGCCAAGCAGATATTTTAAAAAAGAAAGGAGCAACCTCCTGAACTGAAAAGTGTGGGCATTCTAACTGCAATCTAACTGCTGTCTGTTGCAAGGTTCCATAGTGGTTATCACATCTGCTTTACATGCAGGAGGCTCTGGGTTTGAATCCCAATGGAACCAATTCTTTCACAAAAGAAACAACACCTTTGCAGCTTATGTGTTTGACCACTGTTCCTTCCTGTACTAGATGAATTTTGGGGTGGCAGTGTAGCAAAGTGGTTAAGGCACAGGCCTTGTAACTGAAAGGTTGCTGGTCCAATTCCCCAAAGGGACACTGCTGCTATACCCTTGGGCAAAGTACTTAACCCACAATTGCCTCAGTAAATATTCCACTGTATAAATGGATAACATTGTAAAAACCTGAAATTGATGTAAGTCACTCTAGATATGAGAATCTGCTAACAACAATACAAGTCCTGATTACTTGGCTTGTAGATTCTCCCCTACACATTCAGTATGTATGCAAATGTGTATGAAAACATGCATTTTTTAGCTCTTCATAAGCAGTTGTTAACATTGTGGCAGTGAATGGACTGTACTGTAGACAGACAAACGCAATCTTAACACTATCAACAGCAAAGCCTCTTGGGCCAGCCAAAGCAAAGCTAGCTCAACAACAACCACATACTCTACCAATACAAAAACACCAGTGCTGCTTTGATCCTGATGATTCTGAAGATGAACAATGAACAATAGGGGAACTGCCCCTGCAAAAGCCAATCAGTGCTTTCCCTTGACACATGGACACATTCTCCATTCTCTACTTAACAATGCAGAGCTCTGGAGCTAACTCACTGGCCACACGCGGAGCTACAGAGACATCAGCGGATTCTACAGTCTGAATAAGTAATAAATGGTTATGAATAAATCAGTAAATAAAACTTGAATAAATCATTTCAAGTTTAAACTTATGTTTCACAGCACGATTCCTGCACAGCGAAGACGCTCTAGCTCAGTCCTCAATAAACTCAATAAACTTGTTGGCCATAATTAAAATGTGTTTTCATGTATACCTGTCGTAGCAGCCTGACCCCACACTCCAATGCATGGGAGCAGACAGTGGCCATGAGATGGATGCATGCCAAATTGACACACTGTCAGAGATGGATCAATAAAATGCACACTGAACACAAGATAATAAACACTGGAGGGCTCAGTTGGTGAAAATGTATACGATTTATAAACCTTTTAAGATCTCATCTGTGGTTGATCAGAGACTATTGTGTACAGGGATGTTTATAGAAGCCTCCATTAAAAGTATTATAAAAGTGCATTTCATGAGTTATGTGGTGAAGTACAAAGCATGTTCTTTATAAAGAAAGCAATTTAGGTTTAAGTGGTTAAATTTCTTTTGAGGTGCCTGTCATACCCTTGTCTGTTTTCTTCCCCTTTTACATGGACATATTTAACATTTCTTTGAACTGTTTACAAAGTTTGATCTTCCTTTTGATTATACTGCTTTTATCTTCTTTGTATTGCTGATTCTGCCTATTCTGCAGCTGCTTCAGCAGGAACTTTTCACCCGGTTCCCATTACTTTTACAAGGGCAGTTCTAATCACTTCATGTATTACAATAAACAAGTCTGATAAAGTCAGTGCAAGTTGCACTGAATGAGTTACTGTTGCCATATGGGAAACATTGGAACACCTCATGAACTCCTCACCAGTTTAGACATGAAAGGTTCAGAGGCCAGAATTGTGGTTGTGTTTAGCCACTTCTATTTACCGTTGTAAGTTGTTTTCCTCAGAAATGTCCTCTAAAATGGCTGTCCTATGAAGGAGAAGGATTGTCTTCACCCGTCCCCCAAAAATGTTTTATGTTTGAATTGTTAGTTCTTTAAATGTATGATGTAATGATCCTTGTGTTCAGCTTTGTCAATAATTTCACAAATTTCAATCATTAGCATTTGAAATACAGTTAATTGTGATTGTTATGGTCTATGTAATTGTTTGTCTTGTTCAAGGCCCTGTCCACACGTACACGGGTATTTTTAAAAAACGTAGCTTTTTCTATGCGTTTTGGCCTTTCATCCACACACAAACGGCGTTCTAGGTCACTGAAAACGGATCTTTTGCAAAACGCCTTCCAGGGTGAAGATTTTCAGAAACTCCGTTTTCAGTGTTCACGTGTAGACAGGGAAAATGGAGTTTTTGGCTTGTGACGTCAGAGTGTGCGCCGTAGTAACTTTTTTTTCAGGCTTCTGATTGGCCAACATGGCTTTACGGTTAGGGTTATATTGTCACCTGTTGGTTTGGCATGCTCTTGACAGCGTGTATTTGCGTTTTCGTGTGGACGGAGATTTTTTTAAGAACGAAGGAGGGAAAACCCCCGTTTTCAAAAATACCCGTGTACGTGTGGACATGGCCTAACTGTATTAAGACAGCAATTGAATAACAAGACACACCTGCCTTAATCAGTGCTTAATGGACACAGGTGTGCGGCGGGAGAGTAGGAGACATTTTAGGATTTGTTAGAGCTGTGGCTATGTAGACTATTACTACATTTCACTCTTTATTGAATTTTTGTCTCTGTGTAGGAAGCATTGGCCAGCTGGTTTACACTCCTACATTGCAAAGGATGGCGGACTGATTAAGCACGTATAGTCAAAGTCTCCCTGGTCATGCTGCCAGGAATAGGCAAAATAATTTTTTAAGCAAGACAGATATTCACATGTTGTTTGTACAATACTGAAGTGATGCATTTTTGCCTTAGTCATATTAATGTTTCATTAATACTAGGAAACGAGATTGCCCCATTCCCTGTTCTTCCTTATTTCATGTCTTCCTCACCCATTTGTTCAACCTTCTCACTTCCCTTTATAAACAAAAATAAATCCGCATAATTTATCACATAAACAAGAATCAAACATGAACAAAAACAAAAAATACTTCCTCTGTTGATGTGGGCTCCTGGTCATTGTCAACACATGAGAAAGCTGGTTTTGAGCCAGTAGTATTTTCTGATAATTTCCTTCTAAAATCATAGCGTGTATCATCATATCATCAGTTTAACCTGAGAGTGCAGATGCATTATTTCGTAATAGTGACACATTCTGTGGAACATGTGACTGCTGTTTTATCGAAGCAAATG
This sequence comes from Megalops atlanticus, assembly GCA_019176425.1. NCBI lineage: Eukaryota > Metazoa > Chordata > Actinopteri > Elopiformes > Megalopidae > Megalops > Megalops atlanticus. The sequence continues at coordinate 21,092,805 of CM032877.1, read as the reverse complement.
TGGTGACTATTGCAATTAGTTACCCAGTGTGTGGGTTAAAGCTTTAGTCCCATTCATATCTTCCAGTAATGCAATGCCTTTGGTTCAGTCAAGAGGAGATGAAGTCAGAGTTCTGAGTCCTGCCTTTAACCTGCTTTAATGATGCACTAATCCCTGTGTTGTGATGAATCATAAATATCAGGTACTGTCTGGTGCAGTTCCCAGGCAGGGTACTGTCATTGTATCTTTGACCTGCTCAAAAAGGTAGTAAAAATCAAGGTGTGCACATGGGTAATAGCCAAAACCGTCAGCTATGTAAGCTGCTCTGGATAAGGGTGTCTCCCAAGAAAATATGTAATGTGAATGATGTAAAAGCCTTTTGCATCAATTTTTCCATAGTAATAAATGTGTAGTTAGAGTGGGAGATGTACCAATGAGAGACACACATGTCTGGGAGGGGTTCTTCCAATGGTAAAGCCAATTAATTTCACATTTCACTTGTAAAATTCCTCCATGCAGATGCACTGCAGTGACACTTCTGGCTGACTGCAGACTCTTTACGAAACAAGTCAGCTTGAATGAGGGCAGCATTTGAACGCCGCTGGGAGCAGAGAGTACTCCAAACTGGACATAAATTCCACCCACAAAGAGCCTGTTTAAGTAATCAGAGTTGTCTGTGTCAGCTAGCTTGGATGAGCCTATTCACTACCTCAGACAATGCTCTACTGTTCTATACAAAGCTTTTTTTGGTTTTGTAGTGCATCTCAGTGTAGGACTGTATAGGTTATGTGACTACTCTTGGCCCCTATGCTCAGAATTACAACATGGAAATATTTAAAGTGGAAGTCCAACTTTTTTTCACCAGGTTTGAAATGATATTGTGGTATAAATACAATTGGCACTGCTTAATCAATCATTCATTCAAATATCTTTTACACCTTTTACAATTGTACTGTTGCACAGTGCTAGTAGTCCCATTACAAGGTACTGAGGCTGGAAAATTCCATTTGTAGACCTGTCTGGCTTACTGCATGTGCGGCTTCTAGCTGTATAAAGATGGTTCGGCAGAAAGTGTGGATATGACTCCTACTAAACAAAGTTCTCCTGACTAGAATGGATTCATTGTTTGTTATGACACAAATGAGCTTTGTATAAGTGACGTGTTCACAGCAAACAGCACAATGATAAAACAAAGTTAATTTTTGAGATATAAAATGATCATTTGTATTTTCTTTTTGTTTAATTAAGGGAATTGTAGCATTGTGTTTATGGTCAAATGCTAGATGGGGCATTACTTTGCAGGAAGAAGAAGTTTTGTTCATTTCCTTAGGGGAGGTTATTGTTAGCCTCACTGGGAGACGTGAGAATTTGAGAATGCTCTAATCTCTTTACCAGCAGTCCCAGGAGACACAAATGCCCCCAATAGTTTATGGAAACGAAGGAAATACTTCATTAGAAAGTGTCTCACTGGTGCTTTCTGCTCTAAACATTCCCAAACTCAAACTGAGAATCCTAATGCCTCATTCATTATATGTCTGCACAAATTTGACAAAGCCTGAACATCTCTGTGCAAAATCTGTGATTTTTCACAATTGAATGTCACATGAAAAATTAAAAATTCAACCCAAGCATATGGGCATTTTCTCACAGCTGAGTAGCAGCAGAGTAGAGCAGAAGCATAACCCTCTTTCCACGATTACAGTGTGAGTATGGCATACATTACAGACTGTACGGGAGTCTTTATGTACATTTTTTAAAACAGGAAGTAAACAAGTATATTTATTGCTCTGCCCCTAAGAAATGCATGGGTACACGGACTGATGGAGTGTCTGATATTCCGCAGGAGGAGGAAATGCCAGAGGAGGTGAACATCGATGACTTGCTGGACCTGCCTAGTAACAAGGAGCGTGTGCAGAGACTCCAGGTGCCACACCCACTTCCATCTCCTTGACATAGTTTACTGGCACATTCGCAGTAAACACACAAGAGTCGTGGAGGAGTTTTTGCCACCATTTCTGTTGGTGTGACTTCAGAGGGAATATCTCTTCAGGTTGAGAATACACATATGTCAAGATGTCTGCTAGATACCCATGAAGATCATTTTAAGCATTTGTTAATTCAGAAATCTTGCCAAATAAGTGGAATATCCAGACCCACACCCATCATGTTGACACCTCTCCTTGGCTTAAAAATTACATGTTGGCTCAAGTTTTGATGGCATAAAAACATGGCACAGTTAACAAATGCCATTGATGCAGTTGTTTTGGTGATTTTACATGAGTGCAACCAGCAGAAATGACAACAGTGTGGTCTCCAGTTAATTGTAACATAATCATAATAACAGCAATTATTTGCTTCTTTTCAGGAAATCCTCCACTCTTGCAGTAATGACACAGATGTAAGTATGACCCTTGTCCCAAGAAAATGCGGTACAGCTAAAAGTAGCAAAATCACTCTCTCTAGTACGGAGGGTCTAAAGCCAGTTATATATTCCATATTTAAGGAACTATGACTCACAACGTGTGGTGTGGGCACAAACTAGCTTTGTTAGCACATGCCTAGAAGTTTTTTACCACGAGCTATTTAAGCATGTGACCAGGTATGAAGAAGCTAGCATTATGGTGAACTTAAAGCTGTATGTGCAACCCAGATGGAACATTTTTCTTTTCCTTGGAGGAGGATTGGTCACTTTGAAAGGGATTTGCTTGTATGATCTTGCCAGTTGACAGGTTAGAGATACCTGATTCTGCCTGACTAGCTCAGTTATCCAGGGATGCAGGAGAGGAAGATTGGAATGTGCAGAGTCATTTATAGGTTGCACGATGTAGTTGCATATTCACACATTGTCATGTTATCATGTCTATTGTTTAGGAAGAAGCATTCCAACTTGTTGTACAGGCCAAAAGCTGTCTTTCTTTTCTGTAGAGAACATCTTAAATCTCTTTGTTGTTTTGTGGGTTTTGCTGATGCAGGTCACATACTGTGCAGTTTTACTTTGCCCAGTTGTACACCATACATTAGGGTGTTGTTTTGCTGGTGGCTCTGGTTAACATCAGAATCAGACTGTTACACAGGGGGGATTTGCATTTTTATAGAATTTCTACTGTCCTCTACTGTACTTCCATTTATATGAATTTAAAAAAAATGAAAAAAAAACAAACAAACAAACAAAGCAACTGTAGGGCAGTGTGGTACACATATATTGTGCCATACACTGAAACAGTATGTCAAGTTTGAATATATGGCTGTGATAACCAAGCAAAATTGTGCATTTTTCAGAAGCATGTTTTGTAACAACACATCAATCTCTACCTCCTCTGTAACATGTGTCTCTGAGATTGTAAGTAAGTGTACAGGGTCATCTTGGTGACATCTTAATAATTTGGGGGTAGAAACAGTTGCTATGTCAAAAGCATTGCTGCTGTCAGCCAATTATATTGCAGATATAGTTCAAAGGTCATCATTACAATAAATGTTTGGTCTATTTAAATGAATCATGACACAATTTCACATAGTACGGGTAGGATGGTATGATAGCCTTATTGAATAATGAATATCTGTAGAGATCCCTCTGTAACAATGCATACCGATACACTGCACATAACAGGAAGGGGGAAAAAATAACAAAAATATAAAATATTTTTGTTATTTTTAAAAGAATCAAATATTATATTTATATATATATATTTATATATATATATATATATATATATATATTTTTTTTTTAAAAGAATCAAACAAACCAGCTTAGACAAAGCCAGAAACAACCCAACAGCTCAGGTCCACTCCCCTGTTGCGGTAGCTCACATGCTTATAAACATTAACCAATTATCAACTGTGGCTCATTACACAGACAATTAACCTGTTTAAAATGAAGTTCATTGAAGAGCATTACTATTGTTCATTGTGTAAAGGTTGAAAACAGGACTATAATTTACTGTTACACACAAACACAAATTTAAAACATGTTAGAAATGGTTTTTAAAATGCACAGCTTTTGTGAGGTAAGTGAAGGCATCTCATTCACACTCCCAAACCAAGACATGACTGAATATTTATTATAGAGTATTGTCGGGGAAGTGAGGATTTAATAAAAACTCAATGGTCTGAACCCAGCGGTCTTAGAAATTAACGCCCTTGTTTATCGTCCGGCACTCTGAATACCGGACACAAATGACGCCAATTACTAAAACTCCTCACTTAACCAACATGTAAAATAATAATAAAAATGATTTAATTTAATAATTATTATCAAAGATCTTAACTATCAATTAAATAACCAAATTCGTTGATAGGAGATGAGCAGTCTGGTGGATCAACCTTTGCCAGAAATATAGAATCACAACTGGAATAAATTAAAAAGGTTTATTAAGCAGTTACACGAAGACAAGACAAAATTCAAGGTCTGGGCTACAGACCTGGTCCACTACCTTAACAGACACTAACTTACATAAAGACATTAACAAGCAAGAACATGGATGGATCACAGAATGGGTGAATGAATGCGTGCAGAGAAAATTACCCAAGCCACTTGTTTACCTCTTCCAAGGAAGAACACAGGAACCACTCACGATAGCAGCAAAACTCCAAAAGGAAAAATGCAAAAAGTTGCAGGATAAACTGAGCCACGGACTGGATGACTGAACGGATGACTGAGCGTAGGCAAGGAACTGAGCCGTGGCAAAAACTGATCAACGACAAAAGACTGAGCCAAGAGGCCTGTTCTAGGCCTGACTTAAGAAGAAGCTCTCTCCACCTCCCTGACCCACGCATGATTAATTTTATGGTTGGGGAGTGCCTGGAAGTTTCTCCAGGACTTAATTTTGTCCTTTCGATCCAAACATCTGGAAATACCAGATATATTTTCAAGATTCTCATCTTTGCATTCAGCTCTTCATGAGCATCGCAATGACACCAAACAGTAATAGACATGGGTTGAGAGGAGAGAGTTAGCTGAGAGGAACTGGTAAAATGGTGGTTTTGCTGCTATATTGAGAAATACATGTGTTATCACACAACATTGGGTTGTCCACATTTTTCCATGACATGAGAGTACAATTACTGTGGGGTACAAAAGGGTAAGTGATCCGAACGTATAGGTACACACAAAGAAACACACACACACACACACACACACACACACACACACACGCTGATTGTGCTCAGGAAGGGGAGAAGGGGGGAGAGAGGGCAACCCCCTGCAGCTGTGGTCTACCAGGATGTTACAGCTTAAGCAACTTAGATTGGCTAAAAAGGCAGAGTTCTTTAAGATTATATTAGAAGTATTCGGCGCCTAAACCTCTTTCAGATTACCAAACATGACTGTAGCCACCGTTTAGCCAAGGATTCTACATCCGAGGGGCAGATTCATGCTTACCAATAAACAAAGTGGGCGTATCACGTCCTACTTCCGCTTTTATCTGGCAAAATAATGTGAATCCAAACAGTCAATCATTATGGTTGAGGTTTTAAGTATCTGACTAGGTTTTAGGTGACTTCTTGCAATCTTAAAGTGATGGCTACTTATTGTAGGTATGTGATCCGTGGTCACTGATTTTGGGGTATTTATGGTGGTAGACCATTTGCCCTCTTGCCTGCTATGTGTGTGTATTTGTTGACTTATCTTATCTGCGCTTGTTCTGGTCCTGAGTAGGGAAAGGAATCCTAGAAAACCCAGACCAGGGCAAATAGCCATAAAATGCATGGTACTCTCCCGACAGTATACAAGTCCTACAAGGAAAAAGATTAACAACTAGTATTAAAGTGCAGTAGTACCTTACAGCCATAACCATGTACAAGTAAAAGTAAAAGGAAAGGTATTAGTGTTTGCTTCCCCTCCCACAGGCCTTCATCAAGGAGCTACTGGAGAAACTAGAAGGGCTACACAAACAAGAGGAGCTTCAGAATGATGGCATTGAGCACCCCCACCTCCATGGCCACCGCCACCACCACCTGAGCCACCCCCACCACCACTGAGCACCCTCAGCTCCCCCTCCTATGGGACCTGGGGTAAGGCTCCGCCCCTCCCAGCATCCCCCGGGCTTGGTGCCCCACAGCAGAGAATAACAGCAAGAAGATGTGGGCCATGCGGAACTGAACACACCCTGCCCTCAGCTTGCACTCGGGAGCACTTTTTGTGAAACACAAAACCAATGACTGTTGGTGTGCGCGCTCTTTGTTAGTGGCAGTTGCCACATCTTCACAGTTTCCTCACCCCCCCTACCCTACACACACACACACACACACACACACACACACACACACACACACACACACACACACACACACACATGTACGCACTATTAGTATAAACTCTCATTTCTGTCTCCTTTCATTGACATGGGAGATTAATCTCAGTTACTTTTTCAAGCTGGGCCCTTGCTATTGAGTCAGGTTACCCTTACTGACCACCATTTAATTAAGTGGATCTGCTGCTGAGCACTGTGTGGCACTGTAGAGCCAATTATGAAGGTAATGAATGAGGTGGAATGGTAGCCAGTAATATGAAGTAATATATGAGGTAGGCAGAAGCCTTAGTCTGACAGGCTGAAGGGCCTTTTTAATAACCTTTACACTATTGTACATCATTTCTCGTATAAATAGCAGTCACACTGATAAATAACCAGAGTACAGTATAACACATTAGCCATTACTCTGTCATGAATGGCCTGTTTTTGATTTGCGACACAGCTCCTCTGTAAAGTCCTCATGACGATCATGTACGTTGTGATAATGCTGGCACACACTTGTTTGTTTTGTAAGAGTGTTGTGATGAATAGAACCAGTGTAAGCCCTCATGAGGTCGCTAATAAACCATGATGAAAATTACACCGTGTTCCAACTTAATCTTTACATACAATGGGCAATATAAAGCAAGTGCTGTGAATTGAATGGCTTTTTTGTTCTTGCACCCTCGAATGTCGATAGAAGAAACAAAAAAGAGACAAAAAGTAGGCTTGTCTAATTATGACTTACATTTATCTTTAAATGCTGGAATAGCAACTACTGCTATCTTGAGGAGCCCACAAATCAGTAACAAATGCAAACTGCTTTCAGGAAATTAACAACAGGCTGGATGAATCATCGGTGTTGGGGTTTAACAGGTGTATGATTTGTGCTGTAAGTGAGAAGTGTTTCATGTGACTTCATGACTGTTCTAGGTTGTGCATCCGAACTTGTATTTCTTCATGGGCTCCTTGAAATGTGTTTTGGAGATCCGTCCTCTCTGTTGTTAGCTTGGATGTGTAAGCTGAACTTACAAACAAAATAAAGCAATTGCATTGTTCACCTTCAGATGGATACATTTTGTCTCTATGTCTTAGTTTTTCTGCTGTAAATCCACAGTAGTCTGCCCAGCAGTCACCTCCACAGTATAGGATACTTACCTCTCAGTCTGGAAAAGGTTGCACTGTTTTAGTTTGGCCTATTATATCATAACGGTTCAGCCATGTGATGTTGCCTTCCTGTGATCAGATGACCTTTCAGAGCCATGGTCCAATAACAACAGCTAAATTTCCTTGGGTTTCTTTCTATCCTAGTACTTTCCCAGATTGTGTTTGACTGACAGGTCAACAACCAGACAGACACCTCACATAAAATATATGCACGTCAGTGTGAATGGCCAAATGTCAGCAACACATCCCTTTCCAGACAAAAGTTTCGTGACACGTTGACATCAGTGGGGGGAGGCCAGGTTGATAGATTATCCTGCTGATTACCTCCACACTGCAAAAAATGAATTTCAAGAAAGTTAAAATGGCTTATTTTTAGGAAATTAATCTAAAAATGGAAAATTATCTTATCATGGTAAGAAAAGTAATCTTCTTTTTAGAATTTAATGCTAGTTTAAAGATGAAAAAAATGCTTGACTGGTTGGCAGATTTTTTGGCTTGAAACAAGAGACTTTTACTACATTTAAGATATTTTTTTCTGCCAATGGGGCAAGCAAACCTTTCTTCAAACTAGCATTAAATTCTAAAAAGAAGATTACTTTTCTTACCATGATAAGATAATTTTCCATTTTTAGATTAATTTCCTAAAAATAAGCCATTTTAACTTTCTTGAAATTCATTTTTTGCAGTGCACCATTGAGGTTACAGAGACACACCTGGTTATGTGGCTATAAAATAGTAGTAGCCAACCAAGTCATCCATTCCTTATTCTTTTGAGAGTGCTGCAGTATATTCACCTTTAGGCAGCCATGAGTGTGCACTGAGTGTACAAAATAACTTGGCTTCGCATGGACCTGCTTCCAAGCGGGATGCGCATGGACATAGTCTCATTTGGTATATTTGGTAGAGTATGTCTCCCCCCGCTGTTAGAACTCTGAATTATTTGTTAAACATGTATTAGAGTCCCCCTTGAATTGAACCATCAAGATGGACAGGGTTTTGCTGTCCAGTCAGCGAACAGCTTCAACCACAATCTTTAAGGATTTTATTTGAGGTAATTGAAACATAGAAGATGGTGTACTCTGCTTGAGGTGTCAATCTTAACCTGTTAAATAGTGTGTTAAAATACTGATCTTCAGTTATAGGGTTCAGAGATATTTATTCTCCATTTGGGATTTTACATACCATTTTTGACTCAGGTTTGTTTGCAATCTTCTTTGTTGTTTCTGATGACTGTTGATACAATTGGTAAATCTACATTTGTGTAATAGTGATTTTAACTTGTGTGTTCAGTCTAATAAAGCAGATTTCCACGGCAATGTCTCTCCGAAAGGATGTTTTTGTTCACCTGTGTTCAGCTTTATATTTCTGAAGAATAGAGCCATAATATGCCCTTGCACGGTTTATAAACATCTGTTGCAACAGATTGATGGGACTGTTTTGGCGTGCAACAACCCCAGCACTCTGCATTAACACTATGTAAATTGCAGCCAAACATATTAGCTTGCTAAGTTTGCATGCTACACAAGTCATTATTACAATGTACAAACAATTACAATTTTGTTATTTTTTGTGGCTAATGGAGAAACTGCAGGGCCAACTATTAGATCTTAGCTAATAAGCCAAGAGTTAATAACCTGTTAATGTCAAATGATCATTATAGTAGTGTTTCACAGCCATGTCAGTTGCCAAAGACATTTGTAATTAACACAACAGCAATGGTTTCATAATCACAGTTTACAGATAAAAATGTTCACATTCGCATTGAAAACAACTTTCCATAAATAATTACCTAGCATTTAATACGTTTGTCACATAAGGCAAAACCGGTGTTTCATGCCTTCTGTAGATGAAGGGATTTTGTATCTCACCCTGTAACCATTCCATTTGTCCAGGTGTGTTCTGTATTATGACCAGATGTTCAGCTGCTGCATGCCTTACTGCCCTTACTGGGAGATTCCTGTTGGTGACAGGGGTTTCTGGTGCTGTCTGTCTGCATTGCTGTGCTAGTTATGGAAGCTCTGTTTCAGACCACATTCCTTCAAGAATGTTCAGGGCAAGCCAGCCAATCAGGCTACTTACAGCTTCAACAATAGCAGAGACAGAGCTTTGACTGTGAGGCACACAGAGCTGAATATGTGTTGTGTGTGCACCTCCCAGTGGTACTGTAAAACGGCAAGTGCCGCAACCACAATTGCAGATTCTGTATATCAAAGCCAACAACAACAACCTGGAGCCCCGGTCATTATTCTTGTTGACCTGAACCAATGTAACCTGGAAAAAAAACAATGCCCCGGCTTGCATCAATTTGCTAAATGTAACACAAGAAAAGGGAGCACACTTGATAAGTATAATACCACATATGCTTCATGAATTAACGCCCCCCTCCATTTCAAACTCCAGCCTTAACGTGGTTAAGATGATCTCAGCCTACAAAACCAAGCCGGAAAGCTTAAGTTTGGACAGATGAGCATTTTAAAATATATATAGTTTTAGTGCATGGCATTTTGTCGTTGTTTTGTGTGCATTTCGTAACTAGCAGAAACAAGCTGCGAGATGCAAGCCTGTGGACGTCCAAAAATTTAAGTGTCGTCTTATCCCGGTCCACTCTTATCCCGGCTCTTTGCGCTCTTTGCACCAAGTTCTTATCACAGGCAGGAATTAATGAATGCGGCAGTGAAAACATCCGTTGAGCTCGCGCGTCTGGCAGAAGTGGAATCGCCGGTGGAGCACTGCATGGAGGGGGAAAGGGGCTGGCCGGCTTCCTGAGGAAAAGGCTTCATCTCGTGCTACAAAGTAGCCCTGCCAGGAAGCCGCACAGCTACAGGGATCAGCTGCGCTTCAGAGGAGGACGGACACAAGCGCACTCTCGCTTTACACACAAATTCACTCTAGCTCACGGGCACAGACACACTGTCGCTCAGGGTCACCAGCGCACGCTCGCTCGCGGACATCAACGCACTCACGCGCTGACAAAGACGCATTCTCGCTCACCTGCCGACACCGGGATGCCGGTGCCTTGAGACGACCCTGTCCTGCACACAAGGTAAGAGCGATGCCGGGGACCTTAACCAGTCTGTTTGGATTTGTGTTTGGTCATGTGGATCGCATCCACAAAAACTCATAAAGAAAATATAACTAAGTGTATATAATGAGTTCACATAACGACATTGCATGCGGAAATGACAGAACACATCTGAGCAAGTGTCAGCCTTTGAGAAGTTTCCATGATAACCCGTGCCATACTGAACACAAAGTAAGCGCTGCAGTAATCAACATTTTCAACAACTAGTGTCAAAGTGCAATGATGCCCTAAGGTAATATACATGGAGAAACTAGACTGTAGACTAGATAGCAGTTGAGTCACGTCTGAAGACGTGGGTTTTCAGGGTGCACTGGTTAAGGCCAGCAACTCTGCTGTCTTGACCACACTGGGAAACCTAGCGATTAAAAAGTTGTGTCCTGTACTTTTGATTTCAATTAACTGGGTTGGCACCTGCTATGACTGCCTCTCAATTAAAATCTGGCTGTCTCTCTTGGAAAGGTGATATGTGGTCTGCGGTGGCTGGATGAGATTAGAGGTTTGGCAAAAACGGATTACGGTGCATTTGCCTCACTTTGAAAATCTTCAATGTCGCCCTGCACTTTGGGAGCTTAATGCAATTAAGTAAGGTACTTCCTTTTCAAAAATTCCATTTTTTGATTGTTGCTTTGTATAGTTAGTAAACTAAGATATGAAGAGCACAGAGACTCGTATTCTGAGCGATTTAGATAGTTTACATGACATGTCTTCATGAAGGGAATGCTTACTAAAGCAATTTTGTACATGCTCTTCGCGCGAAGGTACAACACCAGCGGGTATGCCGGGTCTTGATCCTTCAGTGTCTATATAAGGATGTCCCACTACAATCCCCACACGCATAAATTCGCCCTCGCTGCGAGCAGGGTTCGAACCTGCGCGGGGAAACCCCATTGGATTTCGAGTCCAACGCCTTAACCACTCGGCCATCGCAGCCACTCCGCAACGACACGTGTATCGAGGATGGTTGTGAGTCCCAAATCCCACACAGTTTATGAATGCAAACATTAAACGTCAGATCAAAACGTCACGAGTAACATAATGGCTTCGTTGTTGATATTTAGAAGTTATTTATTTTATTTTAATCTCAATATTTTGGTTCACACTAACTAATCCGTGTTGGTTCTTCTGTGCCTGCTGTAAAAATGCCCAACAGTGTGCAGTAGTTCAATCCTAATTCTCATCAAGCATAAATCCAGGCTGAATCTGCGGTAATTCACGCGCAAATACGTGGAAACGTGTAAATGATAATACTGTTAACGACTTCTTTCTTGGAGTCCTCACATTAAGCAGATGTATATACTGAATGTGCAACAAAGGCTTTTGGCTCCAAAATTGACAAAAAATACACATCCATTAACCATCAATAAAACAAATAAATTCCCTTAATTTCCTAAGAATGAAGTTGCTAAACTAGAAAAATGCATCGCAGTCACTTGCACATGTGGTAGAATGCTTTACAGTAAGGCTGTGATCGTGGCAATTGTCATATTTTTCGGTTCCGCGGGTAGTGAAACGAGGGGAAAACTTGAATTAATTACGATTTAAAAAGTCACAAAGTGGGTGAGAGAGGCCATTGGAGTGCTGAGGTATATCAGTGTCTAGGGAACGCTTGGCACTTGGGTGGGTGCGCACCGGTCATCAATATCATCGGTGTCTACAGTAATGCATTCACACGGGTTACACTCCCGAAGGGCCACGTCCAGGGCAGGCACAGGTCAGCTCTCAAGTGCAACATTTCTGTAATAGGTAGAGACATTTCCGGGATCAACACCCTACTGTATCCCCAAGGTGTTTATGGAGGTTATGGAAGCGGCACGATAATCCTTGAATCCATTTTTAAACAAGACATACTTTCTAGCTAATGTGGTAGTGTCCATAACTACTCCCGTTCTCGAGAGCGAGCCCTCAGAACCTGTTATTAAACAGAGCGTTTACTAGCAGTGGCGGCTAGAGAGCGCTGAGTGACAGATTCATAGAGTCCACCGGAATCCCCGATGGTATTTAATACAGGAGGATAACAGCTTTTCACTCATCGGGAGGATGACAGTGGCGCTTTAAGGGCACATCCTGAGCCCCAGGTGTCGTGACAGGTACAGGATGCAGACCGATCTCACTTTAAAAAGTCCGCCTGCTGACAGGGCGCACAGCTGCCGCATTACGCAACAGACTGATTTTTACACGTGTTAACCGTGAAAATCAACAAGGATGTGCGCTGTGCAGACGGCAGCAGCTTTGCCACGAGGGCACGCACGCAACCTAAGGTGTTGAAATGGGGCTGTGTTTGGGGAGAGGCTGCGCCCAAGGGTGCGGTAACCTGCGTATGCAGTTCCACGTGCACGCCACCAACGATAATTCAAAGTTAGACTGAACTGGCATTAACCTACAGAAAAAAAATCTTTCTTTGGACAGCAACCAACAGGACCCTTGTGTGCTGGCTTCAATGTGGGAAAGAATCATGGAATTGAACCAAATCCAACCAAACACAGACTGCCTGGGCATAAATGCAAGGTGCAACACAGATGTAACGGCAAGAAATTATAGTATATTATATTAGAATAATAAGGTATTACCCTATTACCCTTATGTTGAACAGAACAAAATGATACACAAAAAACAAGTTCAATCAGCAATTCAGCCTCAGGCTGGAGTGCTAAGATGTCTCTTAGGCAGCAAGACAGTCTTACTGAGTGAAAAACAATGTTCTGAGGTCCATGTATATATATACTGTATACATATATGTATATATGTATATATATACACACTCTCTCACACACACATACATACTGTATATATGGATATGATTCAAATTAATGAGGTATTAATTAGCTGGTGGTAGAATTTAATAAATACATGGAATACATTGAACCAAGAAGGAGGTTGGTGAATATATTAATAAATCTGCTTTCATCATTGTCAATGACCCTAGTGCATTTTAGATATCTTGCTGCAGTCATCAGCTGATTCACAGAGCAACTCAAACTGGGTGGTGAAGTTGTATAATAAGGAAGCAGTGCCGCTTTGGTGGATGGACTGCATCAGGGGGTCATTCAAGTTCTCACACTAATCTAAATAGAAAAGTACTGCTCCTGCCTTCAAGACACAGGAAGTTTGGAATTTTTTGAATTGTGGTGCAATTAACAGGAAATGTGGCGTCATTCAAAGCCCCCCTGGAAACACAGGGTCTATAATTGTGTAATTACTAAGGGCATACACAGCATTGTGTCGTTGGCCATTTGTGATGCCTGCTGCTGTTTCACAATGGTAGGATGCTCAGAAATATTTAGTCTTGGAATTTGTCTCTGCAGTTCCATTTTTGGGCAGAAAACTGAAGGAGGGGAACTTGGTCTACCTCTTGCCAATGAGTTGCTTGGTTCTAATGTGTAAGTTCCTCGTTGCTCTGTGCATGATGAGGTACTTCAATGGGCAAGGCCACTAATGAGATCCATCCTGGCAAACATCTGCCAGAAAAATCGCAGACAATTGAGAACAGGAAGGATACATGACAATTTGTCTGGGATCCACAACACTGAAAAGTGGTGTTCAAAAAGCCCCGTCCATGCTCAGGGTGAAAGAGAAATCATCAACCATCTAGTCACAATTACCTGAAACAAATCGGCAATGACAGCTGTCCCTCTGACATCACAGAACAGACCGTGCTCCAAATTTAGCTGACCACAAGGATGAAACTGCAAACAACACTGAGGGAAGCTGGCACCAGGAAGGAGAAGAGTCATGCTTCCAGGTCATGCTAAACTTTGTGCCAACAAATTTCACGAGGGACTCTATTTCCTTTCCGAGTTCGGCTAAGGAGTTTTGGGTCACTGTTTCTAATGCTGGAGATTTAATGTTGGGAAGTGTTTCAGTGGAATTTCAGGAGTTTGAGTGATAGGCAAATTTGGGATAGAGGACAACATGTTTGGTCTATTGAGCGTGTATGTGTGTGTGTGTGTGTGTGTATACACTCACACCCACACACACACACATATATGAAATATATATGATATGTACAGCAGTACAAAGAATATTGATGTACTGTTACTGCACTATTACTGTGATGTACTATCACTGGCCCCATGTTAAAATTTTGCCTCTTTCTTTGCATGTGATTTCATCAAAGTGAAAATCTGAAAGGCTCTTGAAATGTTTCGGCATAAACGGTGTCATCGTCAGGGTACAATATGTCAGTCATAGCAGAAACTTACCAGTTAAACTTCGGACTAATAAACTCATGGATACACTTCAATTCTATTAACTTTTCAGCGTCTCTGAAGTCGGCTCTACAAAAATAACTGTCCTCTCCCACGCTCACGCGCAGGCAGGAAGAGATCCTGCTGCGTTTCTGCCATGCTGTCACTCTCTCAAAATATCGGTGGGCCCGCAGGGGCAGGAAGTCTAGCGAACAGGACAAACATGTTTTCTTGACTGCGGCTGTGAATCATCAGAAAGTAGAGAGAGGGCAGCCTGTACACAGGACTCTGCCCGGCGGCTGCAATTACCACCAGGAAAATCTTGGTGTCCGTTTCTGGCGCCCTAAAACGTGAATCATCACGCAGCAAGCAGGTTGTTTGAATATAGTCTGTCATCTCATTGAAAAAACCTTCCTATCAAAGCAAACGCAAACGAGCCCTCCGAAACAACTCATTGGTTAAGGAGTTCCCTGTCAGCACAGGCTGTATGGCCCTCTAGGAATTTAACCCCAGCTGTGTCATCACCTTCTGTGGTGTGACAAATTGGCTTTGTTCCGAAAGGGATAAGGGTGGGTCCGTCAGCAGGGGCTGCCTGTCTTGCCACTCTCAGACATCCTGTGAATCATCATCCTACAGGTTGCTGCTGTGATGTCAATGAAACCGCGCCCATCCTCCAATTGGCGCCTAGCTCACTGTGATGTGCTGGGTGACTTGCAGTGTCAAAAATAGTTGCAGTTGGTACATAGGCCTCATTTAGGCTGGGGAAGCCGGGGACATGTCCCCACCACTTTTTGTCGTGGCCCATTTCGTCCCCACCACTTTTTGAAAGCCTTTAGTTAGTTGAACCCGTTGTTGTCCCCATCACTTTTGAAAACAAACTGACGCCCATGAGTTGGCATGTGGGTACATCAGATGAGTGCAGTGGTTGTCGCAGTGAGATAAGCATAACATATCCAGTTGGTGATTCCAGAATAGGGCTGCATGAAGCAAACAAAAGCATAGGGAAGAAGAAGCTGCTGCAAACAGGCTGACCCTCATTAGTGTTTATTTGAGTAACATCAGTAGAAGTGTTAGCTCTAATTCAATTCCTCATTCTTTTGTGATACGCAGATGTCCCACTGTAACCTGTTAGGGAAGAGGGTCACTACAAACACAGTCTTGTACAGTCTGCTTGGACTCTTGACATTGGTAATGTTACACCACTCAAAAAAAAAAAACAGCGTGCTAAACTAGGGCTGCAGTGAGTATTATTCTTCAGTCTTATGCTGCTCCTCGGTCAATCTGGCTTGTCATTTGGTTGTGCAGAGCTGCCCTGGTATTAAATAATTACCTACACCTACTTGCATGTTAAACACTTCTGGTTTGTTTTTCTCAGAATTGGGGGTCAATTCCATTTCAAGTCAGTCAATTAAGAAAATGAGTTCAAATTCAAGTCTATAAAAAGGAATTTGTTTAAAATAACAGGCAATGTTCAGTTCAGGAACTGAATTTCAGTTCATTCCCTGAAACAGCTGAACGGAAAAAAAATTAACCTCTAGGGGGTTTATCCGGCCTGTGCTGAGGTAACGGCTTGCTGCATGCTGCATGCTCTCTTGCAGCTTTTGAGTCCTGAGAGGAAGAATGCCCATGCTGGAGCACGGCCCAAGCCTGCAGGCCGGCAGGGGCAGCGGCAGAGACCTGATCCTGCCCAAAACCAGCCTCAACCCCTTCGACGAGGGCGATGGGAACGAGGGGTGGAGTCCTCTGGAGGGGGAGAAGAATGAGGCCAATGAGGCGCGACACGGGGTGATGGGGAAGAACCGCCCGCTGAAGGGCACCATGGAGCGCATCCGGGGGGTGTCCCCGCTCAAGACCCTGGGCAAGCTGGGGAAAGGCCTGCGTCTGGCGGGACGGAACAAGGAGCGAGACCCCCCATCCCAGCGGTGCTCCAAAACGCTCCCCTCGACCCTGCCCTCAAACAAGGAGAAGAGGAAGAGCGGCCGGCGCAGCTCTGAGGAGATCATGTCGCTGCTCAGGTGCGTGAAAGCGAGGAGGGACCTCCCCCCAGTCCTGTACACTGCACCCCTACAAGGACATAAGAACCAGATGCTTGGAAATCAGGACATAGGCCCTGGTGATGCTGAACTGTAACTAATGTTATTGTGTGTAGCAATTATTTACATGCCTTCTTGTATCAACAATGCACATTGCAAAAATTAATGTCATAGTAACAATCTTTATTTATACAGCGCCTTTCCAGCAGTACAGCACAAAGTGCTTCACAAAAAGAAATAAATAATAAAAAACAACAAATGTTAAAATGATGGCAAGAGAATAGTAGCACAGACTAGTAAAATGGACTGAGCATAAAATAAAATTAAGTAATAAAATCAGTTTAAGAGAAAAAAAAGATTAAAAAGACACACAAAAAACTAAACACAATTAAAAAACTGTAAAAGTAATTTTATAAGTTTGTTTTTAAAAGAGTTTTAAAAGAGGGCAGTGAAGCAGCTGCTCTACTGGAGGGGTTATGTAGCTGGCAGACCTCTCCTGTTGATTCCTGCCTGTGTTCCTCTGTGTGCAGACTGGCGGGAAGGCGCATGGAGGCCCTGCTGACTGAGGGATTGTCCAACGGGGACCTCAGCCCCGACGGAGACAGCGAGTCCAGGAGGTGCCTGTCCTTCCTAAAGATGGTGAGCAGGGCCAAGCTGAAGAGAGAGTCGCTGGTGGAGAGCGTCCCTCAGGAGCCCGAAGAGGAGCAGGTGGAGGAGGAGCCGGAGGTGAAACACAGGGAGCCTCTCTCAGGTAAAAAGCAGAACACACCTACATTATCTTCTATGATACCTGCATTATATGTATATAAGACATAAAATCGATAATAATGGCTAACAGCGTGAATGAATGCAGCTGTTTCTCAATGATATATTTATGGCATATTACATACACACCTTGTTAGACCAGAGGGGTGGAATTCTGGGATTGACAAACCTGTTTACCACAGTGCTGGAGATCCTTCAGCTGGTGACGAACCGTGACCTGCTCCTGGCTGACACCCACATCCTGGAGCTGGAGCGGGAGTGCGAGGAGGCCGCGATGTTGCTCGCCGTCCAGGGGGAGGCGCCGGGCTCACCTGCAGAGGAGTCCGTGGCCCCGGGAAGCAAGGACAGCGCCCGGCGCAAGGCCAAAGACCTGGAGCTGCTGTACGAGGCGCTGCAGAAGGAGCTGTGGGACGTGGTGCGGGAATCTCTGCGTTTCCCCGCCTCCGGGCCCAGCTTGGGGCTGGTGGTGCTGGTGGTGCAGCAGGAGGAGCAGGTGGACCGGGATTGGGCGGGGAAGGAGGGGGCGTGTCAGGGGGCGCGGCCCCGCCAGCTGAAGCGCAGGTGGAAGCAGGCGGTGGCGGAGGCGGCCGACGGGAGCCTGCCCCAGCAGGTGGAGGTGCAGGTGGGGCAGATGGAGCAGTACCTGGAGCGCCTGGGGACCAGGGTGATGGAGGACCTGGGCGCTGCCCGCAGGAACGTCCTGTGCATCTACCCGGAGGAGTTTGCTGCCCCTAGCGTGTACGCGCAGAGCTACCACCAGGCCGTCGCCCAGCGCCTGCACAGCGTCACCAGCTCCCCGCTGCACATCTCCGACATCTACTCCCTGCTGGACTGGATCTACAACGTTTATGACAGGTGGGTCAGCAGGCCGGATGGCCACAGTCGCGCCCTCCCTGAGGATACCAGCTGAAGCCTGTTGTCTGCCTTCAGTTGCTAATGCAGACATTTCCATTGTTTCCCCTTTGTTTTTCTTATTTTTCATCTAATCACATCCTAACACTAATGTTTGTTTGTTTCTATGGCTGGTTTTTGACTGTATTTTTGCACTGCTTTGACCAGCCCTTCCTCCACTGCCAGTTTGTGAGATTTCTGGAACAGCAAATGTCTCTGCCCGTGGTTTTGCTGAGGCTGCCGTATGGAAATTTCTGCAGTAATTAGTCCTGGGATCTCGAGATTTGCTGTTTTTCATTTTCACAGCCTGAAAATTGATCCAGTGCAGTGGTTTAGCAGTGCATAATGGCAGGACATGCAGACCCCCTGACCAGTTGTCACAGATCAGAATTGTCAGTGTTGTAGTCAATCAACCACTCAATCAATCAATAAAAAGTTTATTTACTTCACAGATACATTTATCATAAAGCATTTTACAGACACAGTAGTACTAAGGCTGGACTTTCCCTGTGAGAGAGAAAAACCTCAAAGGCTCAAGAGATAGCCATGAGTTTGAGTGACAAGGATACCCCTCCCCCTTCATTTCCCATTGGCTCTGAAAAGCAGAAACCTGGAGAGACACCAGGCTGTTTAGGGGACTCCTTTCCCAGTGGGGTGGGGGGAGACCATGGAGTAAATACTGCACCACACTGTTTTTCAGGGATGTTCTCAGCATGGTCGACACAACGATGTCTGTAAGCCGTTCTCAGCTTGGGCCACTGTTGCCACCAGATACCATCGAAAGGCTGGAGTTGGACTGTCTCAGTTCTGTCAGCGTAAGACTTCCATCACAGACTTTTCCCTCTACAGTAAAGTTACTTACTGTACATACTTATAATATAATGTAATAATAATAATGGAGGTGGCTCTCAACCACCACCAATGTGTGGCCCTCACCTGGGTGATGTGTGACAGCCATTTTGCACCTGAACGCTCACCTCACATCAGCTGAAGTGGGGAGAGATAAAATCAGGGAATTTCTTTGCCAATTAAGTTAGGAAATTTTAGATGTCCACACAGTAATTAGAAATCCACCCAGGGGAACCCCCTACATTCAAATCTATTCCATTCAGCAAAGCCAAAAAAGCAGGAAAACATCATTGTTTTCTCACCCGTGACAGAGTCTGGAAAGAGAGGGTGTGGTCTGACTGCGGTCTGTTTGCGGTTTCAGGAGAAGGTGACCAGAGAGCTGGCTGAGGTCCTGGATGAGGAAGAGAGGAGGTGGGCACGGTCATTACACATAGAGGAATACCAGTCTTCTCTGCCACGCACAGTCATAAAGGTCAGTCACAACGTCACAGATGGAAGCTTCCTTCAGTAGCAGGGCAAGACTGTATACAGACTGGAATGGCGTATGAAGAGTCATATTGTTCCACATTTCGGTAATTGTTTCATTCATGTATGTACTTTAGAGTCTTTGAAAATATATTTTTGTCTCTTTATTGATAATGAAAAAACAATCCTATGCGGATTTCCTTTCTGTTGCTGTAGTGGCCTCCAGTGGTCATCAGTGGTACACACATAATACACTCATGAGCTCCCAAGTCATTTACAGGGACATGTTATTTAGTAGTGAAAAAAAAACTGGAGGTAACTCTATATTGAATTGTCTGTCTGTGTGTATCTGTGTGTGTCTGTATGCGTGTATATGTTCGTAGAGGTTACAGGTGGACCTGGAGAGATCAGTGGCTATAAAACGAGAGCTGGGTGCACGAGTGGCGCAGTGCAGTCTCAGTGGATTGGCTGATTTCCTTTACAGGTGGGGGGAATATTCAACAGTGGGAACAGTACTGTGGAAGTTGAAATGTTCACACAGCTCGTAAATTTTCACACAGGGGTCTGGAGAGGATGGGTTGTAGAAGAAAACTAACACACTGTTTCCCTCACCACACATGTCCACACCAATATATTGTAACTATCCCTGAGCAAAAGCAAAACTGCATTTTTGGCTGGTAAATGAGGGTTAATACACACTGAAATGTAAGACTCATGTATTGAAGTAGAGAAATAGAAAGAAATAGAACAAATAGCAATGGCAGATTTTGCTTCTTGTATCATCTTTCCTCTTCACCCCCCAGCTTCCAGAGAAAGGTGGCTGTGTTTCACGAAACACAAATTGAGTTCGGCGAGCTGTGTGATGGATATATAGCGAAGACCATCGCCTTTGTGAACTGCTGTCCACCTTTCAGGTAAATGCACAGATACTGTGATCATCGTTGGGTTTTTCCTGTGATCATCCTTGTGTGAGAGGAGACAATTTACCACTAACACAGAATATTAATTTTGCCAGAAACTGTAACTGTCCGAAATCACCAAACATTTTTGTTAATTTGTAAGTCAAACTTATTGATTAAATATTGATTGAATCCAGTGCAGAATTCATTGTGTTAAGTCTGTTTAGTTGCCCTGTATGGCTATTCTCTGTTTGTGACATTTTTGCATGCTTGGGTGTGCTTGTGTGTGTTTGGTGCTGCATCGGCAGGACCTTCGTCCAGCGCTGTGGCCAGTACAACCCAGCAGGCAGTGAGGATTTGACTCAGAGAGCGAACGCATCTCTGGACAGGATTGTCAGCCAGGGGGTGAAAATCCTGATCGACAGGCTGTTTGAGCACATTGGGGTGAGACGACTCTGCCAGCCTGTGGCTATGGCACACATTTTATGCTGGGGCAATACTCTAGCTGCCAGTAATTTGTTATTAAAACGGAACTGGTCTTGTCAGCCTCGAAACACAAAACTCAGTTTTATTTCAAAATGTTCTGAACACCACAGAAAAACCTCGCCCAACCTGTCCAGTTTTTTTTTTACTTTTCCTACTTTTGTCTCTGCGTGTTTACTGAGCTCAATTGCAAAGCTGCACAAACAAAACAGTTTTGTTATGGAATAATTTTGGCTTGCACAGCAAAACATAACTCCACGACAATGTAAGAGCAAGTTTAGTTTTTTCATTTTGGCAATCATGTTCTCCATCTTGTAGACATAATTTAAAGTTGACGCTACACCCAGAAACAATAACGATGAGAAGAAAGCAAAATTCAGACTTACTTTTGAATAGTTTCAAACTTACATTTGAATAGTTATATATGAGTTTATATTCCAGCTGTAGCTTAAGAAAAGTGCAATTTTGTTACAGCTCCCTTAGGTGTCATTGTGTATGTTGAATTAAATGGCCTTCTGCTGTTTCAGCCTCTCTTCAACAAGCTGGTGAAGAGGAAGTGGCTCAATAATACTGACGCGTATGATGCCATCGAAGCAACAATCAAACAGCACTTCAGGAAGTTCCGCAGAATGGACTGTCCTCCTTATCAGGTCTGCACCTCTGTAGCACACATTTTCACATACATTACATTCTGACTGACATGCTCTGTAGAAATTAATTCTTTCATAGTCACAGTCAAACAAACTTAATTAATCATTAAGGAATAGTCAATTATTCTTAATGAACAGCTAATTAATAGTCAAACAAACCTAATGAAATAGTTCATTTATAGACAAACATAAACAGCAGTGAATTAAATAGCTGATCAAACTTAATTAATGGTTCATTAATAGACAAGTGAACTTAATTCCTGAGTAGACTTAATTAACAGTTGCTTGAATAGGTGAACTAGCTTAAATGACTGAGTGGGTGTTTTCTGACAGGCACTGGTGGGGCAGGTGCACAGGCGGGTCCTGATCGAATACCTGCGGGCCATCATGAAGGGGCGGGTCATCTGCACGTCACTCAAGATGAGGAAGAGGATGGCCTACAGGCTGCGCAGCGAGGGCAAAAGGCTCAAAGTGCTCTTCGAAGATCTGGTCAGTGCACCTTTGAAAATGTTTTAATGAATGAGCAATAAAAGGTCTTTCTGTTTGTAATTGTAAGTTTTAACTGCAGAATTTTTCAACAAACCATTTCTTTGTTTATGCCTTGCTCTTGCATTGCCAGCTTTCTTGCAAATGGTGGCTGGCTGGGATCAAGAGACCCAGAAATTAAGGGCTACTGGAGATTTTTAATGTTTAAAATTCAATTTGTTTTCAGTGTTGGAATTCATGAGCTGCGGGGGATGAAAAAATAAATACTCAAAAACGCAATGTTTTAAACAAAATTTACAGTCAGACAGCAAATTTACAGTCAGACAGCAAAAAGACGTGGAAAAAGAATGATGCAATGGCAAAACTCTCCAGTGCCTCACCAAAAATACATGCTGGACAGAATTCAAAGATGGTTCATTTATTTAGCTATGCTGAGAGCACAAGGCCATTGGTCCATTCTCAGATGCCTAAAACAGCAAACAATGGAAGGAGAGCTATACCCCAGTTGATAAATTCCATCAGCTGGGCACTGTGGGTAACCGGGACATAGAAGTTTGTAATGCTTTATAGAGCAGCATCAGTGACCGTATGGCCCAGATATGCTGGGTCCTGAGGTGGAGAGATGCTATGATTTGCTAAGTTCATAATTCTGCACAGTGTGTCAGCCCTGACCCCACAGTTCACGTTGAAGTTAGCCCACTTGTTTAGTGCGTCAGGTTCACTCAGAGTGCACTCGCTCGCTGTTTGTCCAAGAAACGTGAGTCTTAAAAGAGGCTCAGGAACGAGCGGTAGTCGGAGGAAATGGCTGCGGAACGCGTGGGCCGTGCCGGGGCTGTGATTTGTGGCCGTGGGTGCGTGAGGGCTGCTGATAACATGGTGGTTCAAAGGGCGAAGTTGAGGAATTCATACTGTCGGCGGGATGATTGATGGGAGGGACGGAGACGCACTGTGGTTAAGGGCACCTTCCACCTGACGGACGCCAGCCTCTGGCTCCAGCGAAAACATCCTCTTGTCCCCGCGGCAGGCTGGAGGTCAGGAAGTCTTTGGTGTTCGCCAGAGTTCTCAGAGAATTTCTCAGAGAGCCAACACAAGTTGGAGCGCTCAGTATCTTCGTCTCCAAAAATAAAACGTGTTTCATAGTGATATTTTTGCTGCCTGATCTGGCAGTGTCATTGGTCAGCAGGAAACAGCAAGATGCTGATGTTTGGTCACCAGTTGTGTCTCCGTGACACTGATCTCCAGGTATCTGTTCTTCAGGATTCTGGGGCCTCGTGGATGGACGGAGCCATCACACATCTGTCTGAGATGGTTCTCCTGGATGAAATCTCCTCCATTCAGACGGCAGTGAAAGCACTTGTGAGAGAGTTCCCAGACATACGGTAAGTATAGGGGACAATATTTTATCCACCCAAATTAAATTATAGAAATTATCTAGGAGGATTTTCCAAAAACACCACACAAGCAAATGCCCAGAATCACACAATCAGGTGTGATATCGCTTTGCTGTCATTTCATCAATGTATTCAGGAGAGTGAGCAGACCAGTATTGATGCGATTCTGTGTGTTTTCCACTGAAGACATCCATAAAACTGCAAGATCATCAACCTCATTGTTTAAGTAAAGAGACAATATAGTGACTTCCTGCCCAGGCTGACAGCATTAACCAGTGTTGTTTTTACTTCGAAAGCACAGTCCCTTATGAGCAATACTAGCCCAAGGAATAAAAAGGAGCACATTCCAAATAAACAATGCCTCCCTTTAATCATGTCTTTATATGCATGACTCAGAATGAATTACACCGTCTATATTAAAAAAAACACAATTACAAATTCAAACAAGTAGAAAAAGAATGAAATTAAGATTAGGCAGTGGGAGACCATCATGCCCTCCTGTTCTGACAGTGGGCACTCAGACCTGTGGTTGCGGTGATCGGAGGTAGCCTTGGCTACTGCCCTCAGGGTGCCCTCACACGGCCAGGCAGTTTCTGGCAATGTGCCCAGTGCAAGCGTAAACGCAAAGCCTGCACCACCTCCCACCCGTCCGCAGAGAGGAAAGTGTTCCGGACCCGCCCCTGCCACTCCGCTGGAGGCCAGTTGGTGCCAAGCACCCAATCAAAGCTGGCCGGGCCATCCGGCAGGGACACATGCGAAAGCCATTGGGCCGCAGGGGGCCCCTGGCTCCCTTTGTGTGGGTCCCTGCTGCCCTCCATCCGTGTTTGTTCGAGATCAAAGCCTGGCACACGAAGCTGAGATTTCCCTCTTCCTCCTCCGCTCCCATTGGTCCTCCCCCCTGAGCTCCTGCCTCTTCCCCTTAATCGAGTCACCTTACCCCTGACTTACTGGGCTCTCAGGTACAGCTCTTGTTTGTTTATGTTGGTATTAATGTGCTGCATAAAAGACACAGCTGCCGAGAGTCTTTCTAGGGCTTTGACCTCTGTGTGCTGGAGCGGCAGTCATGTACAGTCTTGTGTTAAGGTTAAGGAAATGAATCGGGCACACCCTTGGCAAGCATGGTGGGCCACTGCCGTTGTACCCTTGAGAAAAGCACTTAACCTAAATTGCCTTGGTCAGCGTCACAGCTGTTGCCTCTGTTATGACTGGTGATACGACAAAATAACTACAACTGGCACATGGACTTACGAACTTCAGTTTATTGACCCATTAAAACAAGTAGTCTCACACATATGCACGTGAAACTCCTGACCCATGACCTGCATTGTGAAGTTGCACATGTGACATTTTCCGGTCCATAGACTCCAGCCAGCATACATCCAGCTGTAGAAATAGGACACGTGTAAAATGAGAACTACATAAGTTGCCCTGGATAAGGGGTCAGCTCACCTCAAATAAATAATAATAATAAATTGCTAAGCAATTAATTGCAAGCGCTGACGGATTTTATTATTAGTATTATTTTAAATAATGTTATAACTCTCTCTTTGTCTCTCTCTGCCCTCTGTCTCTCCCTCCCTTTCAATTTCTTGCTCTCTATCCCTCTCCCTCTTCTCTCTGTCTTACTCTCTCCCTCTCTCTTTCTCTTATCCCCCTCTCTCCCTCTTTCTCTTCCCCCGCAGGAGGAAGCACATATCAGCCGTGCTGAACATTCGGGGCATGATGCGGCAGGCGGAGAGGCAAGAGGTGCTGAACACGGTGAGGGACCTGGAGGGCAGCGACGGCCTCTCCCGGGCATCCCGCGAGAGCGCCCTGTTCTCTGAGGTCCCCGTCACGTCCGAGATGCACTGCCTCAACATGGGCCTCGCCCGCATCGCCCTCGGCGCTTCCTCCTGCCTCTCCAGCGTTCGGCCGCACCGCCGGCGGTCCTCCCGGAGAGAGGTGCCCGTGAAGGCTGCCAAGCAGTGAGGCTGACTCCCCAAACTGCAGCCTCTGGAAGGGCTCTGTTTTTAATGGGGAAATCAGGGGAATTTACTTTACCCACTGAGGTTTACTCAGAAAAACTGGCAAGACTGAAAAAAAAAACTTAAAAACACTGGCAAAAACTTAAAAGTTTGAGGCTGACATGATAAACTACCCACACTCACAGGGTTTACTTGTTCGATGAAGAGATGTTGGTGATGGCTCGAATTCCTCAACTTTCTGGTGAAACCGGGAAAAGATAGAGGATGCTGTCTTACTGAAGCCTCATTATCTGCCAAGTGAAACCAAGAGTTTGTTAAATATTGATGGTATATGCCAGTCATCAATACTCAGAGGGACATTATGTTTTCTGTGGGACACTCCAAAAAACCAGATATGCATCATCTTGTGTACAAGCACAATTGCAACTCAGATCGCAAGATAGCAAAAGATATACTATGTAAAGGCTGATAAATGACAACAGGAAGATGCATTTTATACCAATTACAATAAAAATTATAAATATAAAACACCTTTTCCTATGACAAAGTTCTGTATAGCACACTGTATAATGCTGATATCTTGCTGCAATGTGTGATTAAGGCCTAATTTAAGGTACTGAAACTGCTGATGCGCGATTGTATTGTTGACAATGTTACAGTGTTTATTGAGGGTAACTAAAAAAACATGCCAGTGGGCTTACTGGCATGTTTTTTTAGTTACCCTCAATAAACACTGAACTACAACAGGTCATCAAACCAATACATTGACAAAGATTCTGCATACATGATGTGTATACGTGTACTGTACGCATCATGAGTAACGGTATACATTTTGTAGTAAAACACAACTCTGCTTGTAGTTTTTTTTTTTACTTTTTATTTGTAGTATTCTTAGTATGGTTTCAAAAAAATGAGGCTAAATATTCAAAAATCAGCATACAGCCTTTGTCAGTGAAAAGGTGATGATGTTGGCAACCATTTTATTCCTAACTCTATAACGTTACCCCAGACATACAGGTTAATTAGAGTGGAATCTTTCAGAACAGTGCCTGTGTTGCCAGTAAGGTTTATAATGAGTTCCTAACTCATGGGAGAAAATCCAAAAAGTAAATATACAATTGCTTGGGAAAGAATATGAAAACATCAGGATGCATAAGGATATACGACAATTTCTGTTGTAATTACTTGCTCTTGTAATAGAAATTCACAACTAAAATTTGGTTTTTGAATTTAACTAGTCATTTATGATATATCATAATGACCAATCAAAATTAGCATTGATAGCTGATGTATTAAGTTGTGTGTAAAAAATGTAATTTTTGAATGCAATTTTAGAAAATCTTTGTTAAATTGTTAATTCAGGAATATGTCATCAACATGCATTGTAAAATGTTGAAATGTTTGAAATTCACTGAGGAAAAAAGTAATTAATAACAGTTTGCAGGTTCAGACATCCATGACTATGTGTTCTTGTTATGTAAAACGATAAAAGTTAATTTTTTGCAAAATGTGAGCATATATACACAAATAAACTTTGGTAAAATATTGTATAATATACTGAAATATGTTTGTGGATTTTATCAATGAGATTGGAAAAAAAAGAGCCCAGAGAAATGTAGATGAAGGAATTCTGCTCAACAGCCCTACCAAGCAGTTTCCCCAGTCTACGAAACAAATGAACGCTTAACCAAACACTGCAGGCCCTATACAGTACCTGTACAATCCAATACATTTCAAATACAGAATGAACAGAAAACCAATTTCAATGACCAGCTCAAAACTCCAGACAAAGGGGTCTTCCAGTCTCATCACTTTGGAGATTCATTCTTAAATGTTATATTTTGCTAATTTAAACCAGTGTTGCTTTTTTCATCATTATTTCATCATTATTATTCACTTATTAAAATGAATTAAAATTATTGTGCGGGAATCAAAAAGGTAATGAATTGTAATAGACCATGATAGACTGATTCATAATAGACTCTCTCTCTCTCTCTCTCTATATATATATACATATATATATATATATGTATAGCACATTCCGTCTCACACAATAATGAAATCACCTCAATGTTATGCAGGCTTAAGAAAATCTGTCCAAGATTTCTTTAGTGTGCTTGGGAACAATAGAGTGAGGGAAACTCTTTGGTTGAGTGGTAGGGTTGAAAAATGGAGGTGGGGGACAGTGGAAACAAAAACACATCAATGTTGATGGAACGGCGACATGGCTGTGTACTATTTTAGGAGACAGATTTAAATCTTCCCAAGCTGAGAAGAAAACCGATCTCAAAGAGTGGAGAGCATTCGTGGTAGGTAGTCACTGATAGCAGGTACTGACCTAAAGTGACTGACAGTCAGGCGGAGAGCTCACAAGGTAACACCGTCCAGCGATTGTTGCATCTTTCTATTTCTGTTGTTTTTTTTTCTGCTGTACTATTTTGTTTCCTTGGCACTTGGTGCCATTTTCCATTTGCCCAGGTCAAAAGACAAGGTTCCAGTGTGGAGGCTGCCGAGGTGGCAGCCATGAAAATGTTTCAGTCTCTTCCAAGAGGATGTTTTTCAGTAAACAAAGGTTTCCTGTTGTCCACCGAGGTGGCGAACGGATACTTTTATTGGAGCAAAGTTTACACAGTGCTGTGGGAGGGAGCTTCCTCTGCCCTCGCTGGAGGGCGCCTTGCCGCACAGACCCTGGCGTTTCGTAACACTTGCATAGTTCAAAAAACATGTTTTTTTCATGCTACACAAAATCGAGCCTGCATGCATCTCAATCCACACAGATTGAGCAAAGTTCGTGATCCTAAGTGATGCTGTCATTGACTCTCATTAGCGACTACATTAGCTACCTTGCTTAATCCACATTTTGTGGGCACAAAGCCCTGTCCATCAAAGGTTGTAAAATTTTCTCTCAAATATGGGAGAATATCATATGCATCATATGCATAGAATATCGCCTTTAGGGAATTAAACAGAAAACTCAGTGGACTCCATTTTTAACATCCCCTCCCAATTCATCCCAGTTGTACTTGCATATATGAAGAACTACATGTAATACTGGAACCCTATTAAAATCACATTTAGCCCTCTTAATACTACATACAGTATTGGTTCTGTGTGGCAGGTTACACTATAGTAAATTGCGTACACTGCATATCATCTTATTTTATATGGTTTAAATCAATTATGGTAGATGGCCTCTCTGCATGTAGGGACCTCACAGATACAAGTACTATGCCTTTTCTTGCATGTGAACCAGAAGAACACCAGCACTGCTGGAGGAGGGACGGAAGGGGTTAAATATCCCAGCAAAAAAGGTATTCATTAGGGCTTATAAGAGTATTATAGTTCAAATATGAGGAATTCCCCAGGAAACACTATCAGCCTTCCTCTAATTAATACACAACGGACTGGAAAACCTATTTGACCTGAAGCAATAACAGCCGCTGATTATTTTAGGAAGAGGGTTGCTGGATTTCTTTGTTGAGCGAACTGGTTGAGTTTCTTGTTCCTCCTCAGTCTGGCAGCTTGTGAGCAAAGGTTTCCTTGGGTTTCTTTCCCTCGCACAGGTCTGGTCAGAGCACTGGCATCGCTTTCCTCCCTCCCAGGTCTCTGAGGAAGCCTGCAGCGATTGCATATCACCTAAGACCTCTTTACTGGAGCAGTAAAACAAAATACGACCAGACATAACACAGACTGAGGGCGCTCAAGAAAGGAAGACCATATCCCCCCACGTCCTCTCTGTCGTGTATTTATTATTGCTAAACAAGCCTGAACAAGCACAACTCTGTTTCAAAACTTATATTTGTCTTCTGCCAGGCACATGCCCGCAAGTGCAAAAATGAACGAAAAAAGGCAGTATCGGATGCCCCAATGGGATATCCTACACTTTTAGTACATCCCCTCAAAGACCATGAAAGTCAAATGCATTTAGTGGATTTTGAAGCATCTTCAAATGCATACTTTGAGTCCAGGGGTCAAGGGGTCAGTAGTGCTTGACCTGTGGAGTGGGAGTCAACACCATCAGCTGAGCTTCCTGACTCCCTCTGCACAGCCCCTTAGCCCCTTAATCACAGCCAAACTTACCTTTCAGTTAGCGTTCGTGGTAGAGTTGCCGAATCTCTGCTGGCCTCCAACACATCATGGTGGTTCTAGAGGGACCAGCATGTGGAGCCTGTTCTAACAGGACATCCAGTGCACGCTTTTATGATGAACACATCCAACTGTAACAGTTATGCACTTATGAAATTTGATAGGAAACCCCAATCTGCAAAAGAAAAAAAACAAAACAAAACGACTCAAACAAAAAGGACTATGAAATCAGTTGTCTTCGGTTATTGTCATTAGAAAGTCCTGTTGGTGATTAAAAATGTATTTGATAATCCTTTCATGCATTTTCATTTTTTTTGTTTTATTTTTGTCTGTATGATTGACATGCATAAACCCAAAAATATCATTTTTCATCCGTGCAGAATTTTACTGAGCAAATTCTTACAGCACGTGAGAAACATCTACTGCATTTTTTGAAGATTCAGATAGGCTCCCATTCATTTAAGTGTTGAAAACATTTAAGTGCTCTTTTTCAACACTTGCTGAAAAGCAAGCAATAAAAGGGCCAAATATATTAATAGCAATCAGCGGGGAATTTTGCAGGGGGGTCCAGTTATGTTGACGAAGACAATGCTCTCTGTATTTAACCAAGACCTTCAACAAGAGAGGTTATACCTGGAGCGTCTCCACCCAGATGAGATGATAACAATTCCAAAAATAAGAAACAGCTTTATTGTAAATATTTGTGAAAGGGCATGTGTTCCTCCCCCCCCCACCCGCCGTCAAGTCCGGTGCAGGCATTGGACTAGCGTGGGTGATGTCAATGACACTGTAAACATCCATTAAAACAAGGATATTTGTTTTCCTTTGTGTAAATTGTTTTGACATTCCAATAATAGTGAGAAAAAAAACAGGGTGATGGATTATGTCAGCAATGTGCGTACACGGCAGCCTTTATTTACATGACAGCATCCAGCAGGAGGGGAAACGAAGCTGGCATACTGCATGCATTGCTCCAGCTAATTCCAAAGGCCATCTCCTCTTCTCGCCTTATTATGGGATGGCCGGGCCTCTTTTGTCGTGCAGTTGATCTCAAATTTGCCTGAAAAATTTTTGAAACTTTCCAGAAAAAAAGATGTGTCACTGATTTCATGATGCCCTGTGTGCATCTTAAATGGTCTTGTATTGTGTATAAATAAGAACATGTAAATGCAGTCTAACAAGCTTTGTAAGCCAAGGCTAATGTTACTGGATGTGATTTTTGATTCATACACTTATTAGAGGAACAAATGATTGTGGTGTGTTTCTCAGTAGGTTCTCAAAAGGTGATTTTCTCTCTTAATATTTTAAGTACAAGGGACCTGTTTATTCATCAACAGTATATGGCACCTGGGCTCAAACAGACCTCAAGAGTGAAAGTCTTTAAACTGAAGAAAATGTGATCTCTGCATATAAGCAAGTTTCAGTTACAATTCTTCACACATTGTGCTTCATGGCGCAGGCTGTGTTGAAACAGGTTTTTTTTTTTTTTTTTAATAGCGCAGACCACCCGAAACGAGTTCAGAAAAACGACATGAGAAACAGGGGAGGGGATGGCGGTGAGCAGCGGCACTGTCAGAGGAACAGTGAGGAACAGTGACTTCTGGTTAAAACAGGGTGTACAAACGGACATCCTCTGTAGCTGCATATTTACAGTGTATTTTAGGGGAGCGCACTGCAGCCGGTGCCAAGGGTCTCAGAGCCTGAATTTACCTCCCTGGTGTAGTTTGTCTCGCTCTTTGTCAGCTGTTTATGAAACACACAACTGAAAGACTAATGAGGGAAAGCTGTCACTTGTAAGATAAACCCTCTCTCCGTGAGTGATTAAACAATAAAACTAAAGCTGAACTACGAAAAAAACTAGTTATTTTTATTCACTGTAACATGGGTGTCATGTAAATAGTCTATTTCCATTTATTCAAACACAAAATACTTCACTGAGGTGCTTCAATTTTTTTTAACTCTGTACTGTGTGTGGCTTTCAGTGGCTTCAGTCTTTCATCACTGTTTATTTACTTTTCTGATTTTTATAAAGAATGAGGGCTTTGCTATGGAATATTACAACATTCCAAGACTGGATCAAAACATTCCCTTTTCTGTGTGTGGCGGTGTAGCATAGGGGTAAGGAGCAGAACTTTTAGCCAAAAGGTTGCTGGTTTGATTCCTTGCTGGGCTACTGCTCTTGTACCCTTGGGTAGGGTATTTAATGCAGAATCAGTAGATGTCCTGCTGTATAAATCAATAAAAAAAGTTTGGAACCTATGTAAGTCCCTCTGGATAAGAGTGTCTGTTAAATGCCAATAATGCAATTTATTATCTTTGATATCTTGTGTACAAGTAATGTGACATCTCTTTTTTGTGTATTTCAAAGGGTCTGTATCTGTATCTATTGTTCATTTATTTTCTTGCCTCGCAAGTTTTGCCCTGAAATACATTTCACATCTCCACTACGCTAAGGTTACAACTAAATGTTCTGTTTTTTCATCTTTGATGTCTTGAGTGTAACTAAGTCACATCTCTTGATCTGTTTATTTCAGAGGGCATTATTTGTTCTTGAGTCTGTGTGTGATGCATTCACACCACCTGGAGAAACAATGGATTTGTGCCTGCAATCGGATGTAGGTGTGTCTTACATATCAGGGCATTGTAAAGCTTCTTCAAATTTCACAGCCAAGAACATGTCTATATCTGCAAAAAATAGTAATTTATTGGCCCAGCACAGTCCCAGGAGCAAAAGCTGTTTCACATGGCAAGATGTTAGTCTGGGAAAAACAATGCTGCCTCGATTAAAATATGGCAACAGGGACTGATCCTGTGACCTTTTGCTGTGATGCATACGTAAACCGCTCATGTTCTTCTCTGTCCTACCTAATCAGGAAGAGGTGCTGCAGGAAATCCAAACACAAGGTGCAATTGGAGGTGAGCTGAACAACATTAGACCTCTTTTATCAACTCAGGGAAATAAACCTCTTCTTCTAAAATGATCTGCTATTCAGCTCACAGGGAGAGCAAAGGTAATAACCCTGGATATGTCACATGTCCCATAGCCTAAGCTGAAAATGTTACTGTTAGTTCTTCTATTATTATTATTATTATTATTATTATTATTATTATTATTATTATTGTTGGGTGTAGTAAAACACTGCATATACAGAATGATAATACTTCATTGTCAGATTTCTCATTTATTGAGAAATGTATTTTTTCTACTATAACCTTATAAGTGTATGCACCCTGATGACAGTTATACTTAATCGTATATATTACACACACACTCACGCATATATATGTTTAGTGCCCAGTGGACTGCAGGTACAACCTAGAGGACAACCAGGCCTTCACACCAATCAAATCCCTCTGGAAGTGTCAGAAAGTAGGAACAGGAAAATCCATGAGGGAGAGAAGCCAGAAACCTGCAACAAGTGGACATGCTCCATTCTTGAGCCATAATGTGTGAGTGTTGGACCTGGCGGCAACAGTCAGAGGACCCTCACCAGCGGCCATCATGATGACACCAGGTCTGTGCTGGCCTCCAGGAAGGCCTCCAGCTCCACTGCCAGGCCCGCGTCAACCTCCCCCAAGGTGGGCCGGAGACGAGGAGGGACGGGAGGGACATGTCCCAGGACAGAGGGGAAGGAACTGGGGGCAGCAGAGGAGGAAAGGGAGAGCCCACCTCACTGGCCCGTCCGCCCACATGTGTCTGCAGCCCAGGCCACGGTTTGGGGAGGAAATGCTGAGGGCGAGACAGTGGGACAGCACGTTCCACGGGAGGGGCGAGACCAGAGGGTGCACATCCTAAAAACGATCACGTTAAAGGAGGCTCAAGAAAGGGGCACGGGTTCACATTTGTCCAAATCAAGAGATGCCCCCCCCTCCCAAAGCCTTGAAAAGGCAAAGGCAAAACAATGTCAGATTAAGACAAATAAAACATAGACAAAAATGATCTCACTGGTGCTTTTCCACACTACAAATTTGTTGAAAGTATAAAATACTTGTGACAGTGAACATCCAACAGGATTACGTTAAAATTAAAATTGTCACCATGCCTGTCAAATTGGGTGATGTTGCTAGTGAGAGGTTGTAGTAGGACCTTTTTCATCTCATCCTTTTAGCAATGTTGTGATTTTGCTGTGCTCTGGAGTGGCAGAACAGGGTTCCATTCTGAGCTTTTTCAAATGTTTATTGTCTCCCATGGACCCCCCACTTTGCTCGCCACAATATGTGATGAAATTAAAGTCAGATAGTTATATGTTATGAAGTCCTGACAATTGTGTAACATCAGATTATGAATCCTTCAAGATACAGTAACAGATACAAATTATTTATAATTCACCAAAGTATACCATATATTGTGTACAGTATACAGAACAAAATTGTAATGAGAGTTGCAAACAGTGTGTACTAGCGCCCTCAAGTGGTAAAGGTGTAAACTAACAAGCAGAACACAGTCATCCCTGCAGTCATCTCTCCACACGTCTGTCCAAATAGATTTCTTACTGAGAGGTCAGTGATACAGGCTAGATGGAACACAGTAATACATTGTGCATTGCTGTCCCCATCATAGTTCCAACTGCAAAGGCAGTCAATAGGAATGACACAAGTTGTACTGCAATCCAACTAGTGCATCAAGTCATGTCGGTGAGCATGGAATTGATTTTGTTCCAAATATACAAGTGTTCTTTGGAGAATATACAGGTATGGTGGAGAATGCAGAAACCTACCTCCATGCCCGTAACCAGCTATGAGGTCACAGAGGTCCGGACCTCTGTAATTTTTTTAGAGCTAAAAATAAAATTTGAAGCTAAATATAACTGGATAAAAAAATCAGTGGTTGAGAATTTCTCCTCCGACATGAGTGCATGCTTAATTCAGTTTAGAATTGTTATTTAGTGTCCGCTGTGTGTGAGAGTTGTGAGAGACGGCGCGAGCGCAGCCCCTTGCATCATCAGCACTTCCACTGACAGCAGCAATTGGAATTTACACACGTTGGCAGCAGCAGGTGGCTTGTGCACGAACTGGCAGCATACCATTTGGTAAGACAAAGCAATGATCATTATGCCATTATCTGTAAGAAACATTCAAAATAGTAACCTGGTACAGCGTCTGGAGTAAAGGCAATTGTATAAAACATGTTAAATATGCGTACTCTGGCCATGATGAAGGCTA
The DNA here is from genome assembly GCA_019176425.1 of Megalops atlanticus. Classification (NCBI taxonomy): domain Eukaryota; kingdom Metazoa; phylum Chordata; class Actinopteri; order Elopiformes; family Megalopidae; genus Megalops; species Megalops atlanticus. The sequence continues at coordinate 21,058,041 of CM032877.1, read as the reverse complement.
GGCTGTTTCTTTCATATTAGTAGGCTAGCTAACGTTTCACACAATGCCATTGATTAAAAAAACAGTTTATGTAGGCGACGGTATCGATAATAGTAGGCCTACAAAACATTTCAAAGGCAAATTTGGAAATGAATGTAAGTGTATAATGACTTCAGCTTGTAATGGTGTTACTCTCAAGCATTTTTCTTTTATTTTTATAGCTAGCTAAGGTTACAAATAACCTTAGGTTAATTATCATGCTCCATACCATACACCTATGTATTTTGATGCTGTAGATAGTGTTCTTACGAATGTAATGTTTATATGTGTAATTTTGACAACCCCCAGAAAACAACGTGAACACCAACACCTGAACACCAACACCCCCAGGTGATTCCCTCCAAGATAGTTCTGTATTAGTGTAGTTTTGTACTGAGACTATGTGTGATGCAAAGGAGCAGGCCTAAAGGTATCATTCACATGAATGACACCAAACAATGTCTAACCCCATAATAAGTTGGGTAAGAATGGTTAACATGGAATGTCTAAATAAAGGACAAGTCACCTTTACTGATTGTTTCATGGGGCCATTTTTTATTGAATCACTGTCTGATCATTTTTTACAACCAAAAAAATTCAAATTTAGGTGATGTCAGGAGTGTCTGACAACGGAAGCTTGATCCCAGGATGTCACCAACAGAACAGGAAACGTGAAAAAAACGATGGAAAAAAGGAAGGAAGGAAAAAGATTAAGAAAAAAAGGAGAGACAGAAGTAGAGGGAAGAAAGAGGGGAGCAGAGTCAAGAGTCTCTAGAAAGGCCAGAGTCTGCTCACATGTTGGCTGGCGTGGTTTCTTATTTGATCATATAAAAAGTGCAACTCCCTCTTTACTTCTGAGCGGGAATCATGCCATCGATGGCTTCTCCCTTCTCCAGCTTCTTCTCCATCTCAACCATCAGCTTCACACCATCAACCACCAGCTGGACCTGCTCGACCTCGGAGGAGCCCAGACGGTCAGCGTTGGAGATGTCAAAGACACCACCCACGGATGCGGTGTCAACACCACCTGTCGGAAAAAAAGGGACAGAGAGAAAGGTCACTCCTCTTAAAAGGCACTAAGAAATTTGCAAGTGACTGTCAACAAGCCTGTGCCGATGTTTAGAAGTAGGTGGAGTTTGACCTTCAGATGAAGCAGTTCTGATTTCCATGGTGTGGTGTAGAACAGCAGAGTCAATATTCCTATGCTACAGCTAATTTTCCTTATTACGTACACTATGTAAATTGCTCTGGAAAAGGGATTCGCTGATGTAAAAGGTAATAGTACCCACTTAAAGTCTGAATTATGGACTAATTTAGAGCCAGTGTTCTCATCCTGGTGCTCACAAGGTTACATGTGAAACTGTATGTAGACACTTTGACTCATAAAAGTTGTCATTTATCGAGAAAGGTCTCGGGGGGGAGATGTGCCTATTCTTCTGCAAAACTGCTTAATAGTGGGAAAGCCTGATGATGACTCAGGATGTGAGTGTGATATCTGGAGCAGGGTGGTAAGACGGGACGGAGATGCCCACCTGTGCCACGCTTTTGCAGACGCAGCCTGGTGAGGATCTCCTCGAACTTGGGGTGTGTGCTCAGCTTGGGCAGCTTGACGTGCACGCCACCGCGCAGGCCGGTGCCCAGGTTGGAGGGGCAGGTCAGGATGAAGCCGAGATGCTCGTTCCACATGAAGCCGTGGTTGTGCTTCTTGAAGATCTCCTCAATCTGCCGGGGAGGAAGAACAGCAGACGTGGACAGGGTTACAGGTGAGCTGTGCTTAACAAACCCCAGAGGCAAATCTTTAACAAGTAATTCAGGTGTGCAGGCTTATGAACAGCATGTGCGTGTAAGCATATGACACTGTGTTAATGGATCATGAACAGCTTCCAGTCCTGGTCCAGACGCACAGCACTGGGAAGAATTGTGTGTTTGCTACAAGTCAGCATTAAGGTGATACACAGTTGCTAAGCTCTCAGATGGATCAATTAAATAAGCTGGATGTTAGCCCCCAATGCCAAAGACTGAGTAACTCTGGTGTGAATGAGGTAGAGGAAAGTAACAGTGATGCTGGAAGTAAAGGCAGTATGTAGAGATTGACCCATTAAAAAGGAAGACTGAAAGAGACACACAGAGTTCTAGGTGAGTTGTCCTTGGACAAGGCAAATATTCTATTAGTCATTCATGTTTTGGGTCTTACAGGCATTATATTTGTGTACGCATATAAGGCTGTGCAAATGGATTATTGTCTCAGCTCTCTGGAAAATACAGCACTGGAGAGAGTCATTAGGTTTGTTCTAAGAAGTTAATAGCAAACTGATCTGAGTGGTTAAGTTCTCAGGTGGATCATGAATATGCTGCACATTGGCCCGGCTTATGGCCAGTTGGTATGTAGCTGTGGCAGTGTGGCTAAAGAGCTTGGCACATAACACAAAGATTGCTGATTCACTTCCCATTTGGAAAACTACTGCAGTGAAAAGGCCCTTAATCAGGATTTTTTTACAGTCACTTTGCAGCTTTATGAATGGAATATATGTAATGCATAGCCATGCTACGTCCGTACCCTCTGCAGGCCAACGCAGAAACGCCTGAAGACCTCCTTCATGTTGCCTCCCTTCTGCATGGAGATGACACGCAGGTGATCCTCCTCGTTCACCCAGACCAGGAAGGTCTTGTTATCGTTGTGCCTTATGGCGAGAGGGAACACATGTGAAAACTCATTGGATCGCATTTCCTCAGCAGAAGGAAACTCCATACAAAACATCTACATTTGGAGGGACTTAAGTGCATGAATGTACACTGAAAACTGTAAACTCAGAAGAGAATGGGCATGGATCAAGGAAGCCAAGTAAACCAGTGTTTCAGGAGAATAGCTAGGCACTGGTCAGGATTCTACATTCTTTGTCTCTCTAAAGTTCCAATTCTAAAGGACTGACAATGAGGGAGGCTGACGTAATGGACCGAATGTAAAATGGAGCTCACCAGATGCCTCTTGCATCGGGCCAGTCACGGGCCATGCCAGCAGCCAGCAGCAGGGGGGACACGGGCTTGTCAAACAGGAAGTGGTCAGCGATCAGCTGCTCCTGCTCCTGGTCAGTCATGCTCTTCAGGGGGTAGTACTTGCCCTTGAACTCTCCGTCCAGGCTGTTCAGAGCTGGGGGGACACACAACCCAATTAGACAAGATCCGGCAGGTGCGACCAATCACGCGACACATATGAGCCTACAGGTGCAATAGGTACGGGACAAACAGGATACAACTAGGCAAGAGTTTACGCATGCAATCAAGTGCCTACACAATATGTCTGGAGAGGAGCTGATAACATGGTGCAGGTAATAGCTATAGGGATTTTAATTGGAGGTTACAGTGCTGTAACACCACCTGAGCTCATCATTGAATACATTATTAAGCTATATTAATGTACGTGGTGCATCCAGTAAAATGTAGAGCACTTCTAGCACATGACCACCTGCATACATCTGATCCAATTACATAATTAAGAGCCAATATGGAACAAAACCCTGAGACATCTGCTGGCACCGCAGCACGATATTTGCCTACCAGTGGCTCAGGTGGTTACTGTGCACTGAAAGGGGTTAGACAAAAGGAAGCACAGTGAAAAGGGCAGTTGTTAGGGCAAGGGGCTGACACACTCTGAAAGCTGCTGCTCTGTCTATGACTTACCCTCAATGGACAGCTTCTCAATAGCTCTGCGCTCCCCACGGCTGTTGTGGGGGGGCAGGGTGTATCCCTTGATGCTACGGCCAGTGCGGACCCGGCTGCTCAGAACGTAGTTGGGGTCCAGGTCATCACCACCCTGTGAAATGCACGCATGCAGGTGTCATACACCTTCACACAGCTTTAACACAACCATTCTGGGTCTCCAGCAGAAGTAAAAGGGCAGCCAATTGGTAATTACTGTAGACTGTAAGATTTGTAACAGTAAATTATTGTTAGCGGCATGCTGATGTTGCCCTGTACGTGCATCAAAAGTGATCAAATGGTAATTTCATGATACATGACTGTTAGGGTCATGATGGTCCATAGCAATCAGATGGAGAAGAAAATGGCATGTAGCATTAACTCAATCAACAGTCCCTGATGCTAGTGCAATGTATGGTTTTACAAATGTAACCACAAACTGAAACACATTTGATCTGTGCGGTTCTGTGCAAAAAAAAACAACTAAACGTATTCACCTTCAGGTTCTCGAAGTTCAGGTCGGTCTTGTGCTTGTCAGTTGGCTTGTAGCCACCGTGACGGTCAGAGATGACGGGGTCCAGCAGGTCCTTGAAGAGCTCGTAGGACTCCTCATCACCAGCCACACAGCCCACAGTCATGATGAAGGGATGGCCTAAGGATGGGGAAGAGGTGGACTAAGAGTTAGTTTATGCTGTTCACACGCATAGCCTGGGATCAACAGTGAGTATATAGGTAAACGAACTGAAGGAAAAAGGAAACAACACAGGGTAGACATCAGATAACACATCTGTGTAAGCAAATGAGCTTGCATAGGTGGGTATTACTGGTACTCATATTGATATTAGTCGTTGTTGACAGAGCTTGGATGGATTTTTATGTCGATTTGCAATGCCTTTAACATCTTCACCATGGAGATCAACAGACAGTAGGCTACATCAGCTTTTTGAAATAAATGGACTACCAATGGATTACTGAGGTCTGTGTACCAGTTCACTGTCAAAATATATTTAGGAACCCATTCATAGGGGACAATCCTCACCTGGGTTGTCCACTCCGGTCTGGATGATGTCATCCAGGGTGTAGCCGCTGGGGGTCTGCTTGTCCCTGAGCTTGGCGTAGATTTCCTTGGTCAGTGCTTTGGCCATGTGGTTGTTGTGCTTGGAGAGGTCAGGGTACTCCTCATCAACTGAGTAGTTCAACTTGAAGTTGTTGTGGGTGTTTCCGAAAGGCATGATTGCGTTTCTCACACGGTCTCTGCACAAAAAAAGGCACAGGGATGGTGGGTAAGGCTGTGAAAAAAGATGACTCTCCAGCCAATCCAGACAGACCTACTCTGGCATAAATTCAGCCCCCATCCATGATAAAACAGAAACATGGAAGGGATGTATGTGAATGATCTCAAGTCTGTGCAAGGTAGAAAACCCAGTCTAGAAAAAAGTTTAAAGGGTTATGAGAGGCGTTCTGTTGAACAGCTGTGTTGTTATAGGGTTGTGGAAACTGAATCTGAGCTTCGGTCCTCCTGGCTATCACCAGCCTGCAACTAACTAAGGCCTGCTTATATACATAGGGCAATAGAGGGTATTTATAGCAGTTTGGGGTCACACAACCATGCCTCGATTTTACCTCTGAGGACCAAAGCCCGTGAAGCAGCCAGACATTTGAAAGTTCAAATTTAAAATTTGGATCTTTCTCTGAAAATGCAGGTCACCGTTCTTCGGTATTCATGCCACACGAGATCTTTTCTCTTCAGTGGCTTTTTTTTTTTATCAGTGGCTCATGTCACTTGATTAGCGTTCATCAGAATATTCCAGACAGCCATCACACTGTGGTTGCCATGACAATGATCGTGAGCAAAGCTGTGATCTATTTCAGAAGCGGGCGACAGCTGTGGGTTATAATGTACTTGGCATGCCCATTGGGTCTGGTTACCTGCCCGCTGAGGTATATCCCATTACCAAAGACCGGCATCACAGCGCTACATACAAGGTCAGGACTTTCATTCTAACCCGCTGGTCACTACAGGACAGCACAGCGTCACTGGAGTCTGCCACTTAGCTTTTGCTTGTCGCTAACCCCACGTCAGCAGTGAAGTCCATCCAAAGCATGTAGCAAGGTGATTGGCAAAGTGATCATACATAAGACACTCACAAGACAATACACATCAGCATCAAAACTGCAATCAAAAATCACTGAAAAATAAAATCGCAGACCAAACCTGCAGTGCAACCTCAGCCATACAATCACAGGAATAAATCATGTTTCATGCTCTGAAAATCCCAATTGAATGGATCCCTGTTTTTTGTTCTTGCATAGTTACCCCAATTTTCTAAATTCTTAAGATACTCAGTAGAGGTCTAACTCTTTTTAAAGATGTGTGAAAATTCAATGAATGGTTATGCAGCTCCAGACTAATTTACTTTCTTGGCATTTGTCTACGCATACTTCACCCTGCAGCTGCCCTATGACTACAGGCTGTTTGTGAATGGCTTCTGTATTCCTCAGCAAGAGAGTCTCAATGCAATAAGCAAAAAATCTGACAAAACTAATCTGCAGATTATTCTGGCTACACTTTATGTCGCACAGGAAGTCATCTGTGCCCTTTTCTTAGTTTCACTCTTGTATGGTCCTGAATATCTGCTCCTTCTGCCCTGACAACATCAAGAGACCCCTGCGGTTTCTGCGTTCTATCCCTCTGTGACATGCTGATAGGCCAGGAGATGCATCTCTTTGCAGCCATGCAGTCACAGCTGCAATCTAAAATCATTGGTGTCCATTTTAGTTGCAGTTTCTGCCCCCGTCCATCCACTTGCACACACCCAAAGCTGAGCAAAGGGCTGGAAGCTGCATAGCGCAAAATGTGTTCTTCTCGCTCCTGAGCTCTGCAGAGGTGCCCTCAGATTATAAAACAAGCAGCCGCTAAACAAAATTTCAACCCCCACATGCCACAGGTCGAAGAGGCATCCACCACAATTTAAAAAAAATTATTTGGATGAGGGAGACAAAAAAGTCTTTTGGATTCCAATTACCGGTGGAGGCATAAATATTTAAATTCACACTTTCAAATATCACAAAAATGATTATGCATTCCTCTTCTTTATATGAAGCTTTTGAGTTTTCAAAATAAATCACCCTCCCACTTTCCCTCCCACTTTCATTCAATCCTGCAAGACGGGGTCGGGGGTTTACCTGCACAAAAGAAATCGGTAACAGTCCTTGGGATCAGATCCTGTTCACCAAAGCCAAAATAGGGGTCGCCCAAATTTGAAGGTCTTACACCTTGGCTTATATACCCAGCTGCCCTGCACCCATTGGCCAGCACATTTTCTCCATGCTAATTCCTCATTGGCTGGATTTGCTCTCCGATGCCCTGTTTAGTTTCTGAAAGGCGATAACTTACATCACAGTCACCCAAGATGGGACAACAGCTGTACCCCCTCTTCTCTGTCTTTGGCCCATACATAGCTCACTGTGGAGGGGGAGGGGGTGGGAAGGGGAGCAGTGTGACAGTGAAAGATAAAAAAGCTGAGACATGCTTTTGCCAAACATGCCAGAGATTTCATAAGTGCTTATGCCTGAGCTTATGGGTTGGAAAAAAAAAATACTGGAATGTCTTCTTCCGTTATAACATGCATGGCTTAATTTCCAGTCTCACTCTCTGGTTTCGAGAGGTTCCATCCATGCTGAACCCTTTTTCTGTTGTTTCAAACTGTATGTGTGCATGTTAGGATTGGCATGGAGGCTCTTCGATTTCAGTGACAGGACAATCATGCGTATTTGGCCCATGGTCAAGAAAGGGGAGGTGTTGATGCTTTATCTCTTCAATCACAGACCACCCAAGGGAAGCTGATACAGCATGTGTGAACACAGTTTGTAAAGGCTGTTACAGAAGATACAGGTTCCAGATCTGCCTGATGCATGTTACCAATGGGGCTTACATACCTCCACAACAAGAAAGATCTACCACTACTATCTGAACTTCAAACAGGATATGAGGAGTACAGCAAGGAGCTTTTTTTCCCAAACTACCCGGTCTTGGAATCACTCCAACCCTGCAGCTTTGAACAAATGTTGCTCCCATCCTTATTTTGCCACAGTTAAACATATGAACTGTATGAAGACTGTGTGTTTTGTTCATCTTTCGGACATGTGTTTGTGAGCACGGAGTGCATTTTACACATGGGAATCTGACATTGCTGCTAGAGTTTCAGACATTTGGAATTGCGGGCTTTTAAGGGGTTACTCTCTGACAGCACCGTATGACTGCGTCACAGTCTGCCTGACTCCTGGAGAAAAGCCAGCCATGCAGTTGGCTCCTCTCTCTACCGCGCTCCTCTCTCTCAGTGGTTCTCCCAGACATGATGACAAATTATGGAGATAATTCCATTCATCTGTATATCTACTGATATAGAAATCTATGTGCCCCCTCTCACTTTTCGTTCTGTGTCTTTCTCAGAATAAATTGTCTTAATGCCACAGATCTCTCCATCTTTCCATTTGTCCGTCTCTCCCCTTCCCTCCATTCTGTTTTCTCTCATTATATCTCTTTCTTTCTCTCTCTCTCAAGTTTTCTTGACACCACAGATTCTAGGCCGCATGTCTTTGCACACAGATTCAAAGCCGACTTGGTTAAAGCACTGCACAGCCTTACCCTAATGGGTTAATATAGAAGTGTCTCACATTTCTATCCTTAGGGACCCCCCCCACCTCTTGAAACCTCTTTCCACTATCGTTTCCATTTGAGCCAAACAATCACAAGAGCACAGCAAACCATGACACTCTCAGGCATCAGAGGACAGGCAAAGCCCACAGACGGCACATCAAAAGAAAGAGTCTTGAACTGGCTGCCGCCTATGGGGATGGGACTAAACACAAGTCAGCTCTGGGTGGCACAGGTTTAATCTGAATGGTCCACACCACCATTCAGCTACCACCCCAACCTCTACTACCTGACCACCCCACCACCCCCCACCAAGAGTCTTGTGACAAGGCCAAATTGGTCTCTGCCAGCTCTTGGTGTAAACCAGCTTTTCTCTCTTTTTTGGTTCATTCTTTTTGACTTTCTTTTTCTGCAATCTATCTATCTATCTCTCTGTCTGTCTGTCTGTCTGTCTCTCTGTCATTCTGTGTATATAATATATAGGACAAGACAAATGGCATCTCTTTGATTACAAATCAATCACACCAGTGGATCTCATTATAAACTTAAGGCAATCATATACAGCTATTTCAAATTCTCAGCATGCATGAGGAATATTGCAGGTGCCTTATCAGGTTCATGACCCATGACTCCCTAGTAATTTAATAAGATTCAGATATTAAACCACAGCAAGAGCTCCCACGCAAAGCAATGATGGTGAAACTGAAGATGAATGAGAAGCAGAGCCAAATAACCCTTCAGGGCTGCCTTGGGGGGGGCTTGGGGTGGGGGGTGGGTGAGCCCCTGTAATCTCAGGAAGTCCTGTCGGTCCCTCCTGAGGTTTAGTGTGGGGATGCCCCAGATTTTCTGTTGCAAGAGGAGAAAAGCATGCAGCAGCACACACCCTGCTATCAGAGCAGAGCTTTACAAACCGGCTAATGGATGGCAGACATAATAGCATTATTAACACATTAGCATAAAAAACATAGAGGTAGCTTTGTGGGAATAGACAAGTAAAAAAGAGAGTAGGTAAAAAGAGAATGAAGAGAGAGAAAGGGTGTGGATCTGCTACTGGACCAAACCAGGGGCGGGGTGGGGTCAGTGGGGGGTGGCGGAATTGTCAGGGTGCCCTTGCCCTAAATTGACACCCAGTGTCCCGTTTCACAGCTGTCAGCCAGTCGTCCGGCCTTGACATGACTTACCAAATTAGTCTCTGTCCTGGCTCCTACTACCCCTTTCCATCCACCACCACCCCCCTCCTCCCACAGCCAGTCCCGCCCAGCCCGATCCTGCCCCAGTCTCCTGCAAAAACCGACCAATCTCTGGCCTGATCGCCAGGATTGCAAAGAATGCTGAAATCAATTGCAGGGAGAGAGCAGTGGAAAAACTGTGTTTGCTGCAGGAGATCCCATTGTTGCAGGCTCTGAAGGCCAGTATGAGGAGATTTGGGTTAAACTGAAGTTTCTCCCATTGTACCTGTCAGGAGGAGGATAGTGAACCCATGATCTATCTGATGTCTGACTGCCAAATCCAAGGTCTTTTTTTAGCACTGCCTTTCCATTAGAGTATGAATTAAGCAGATGTCCTTCATATGCGATAGATAACACAATGGGCAGCACCTCAGCCCCAAAGATCTGGTGATTGCTGGGGGTTGGGAGGTGGGGTGGGGTGAGGTGGAGTTGGGGGGTGCTTAAGTTGTTTTAGGCTCTGGCAAGGAGGGGTCATGGGGAAAGAATGCTGACACCAGAAGTCCATTCCAGGAGTGACTTTATTGAAGGAGCAAGCAAAGATTCAGTTCATTTTTTCAAAACCTCTTCAGGTTTTGAAAAAAAACATAAAAAACCAAAAAACACAGCAAAAATAAAAATTGCAAAACATATTTGTTACAGTTGATAGAAGGTTGACCAGCAGTTGCTCTGACTTCTGGTAACCTCACAAGTAAAGTTTGAGTATTTTACTTCTGCTGCTGCACCTTGCAACTATCCATCAGTTGTGGTATGTTGTTCAATATGTGCACCACGGGGAAATGCACCACACATCAGCACATTTCTAACAAGAGTATCAACCTAATTTCTGCAGAAGACACATTTACACATGTGGATTGCCTGTTGTGAGAAAGAAGCACGTGTGCATAACAACAGGGGCTGATACATGCAGATGTTAGTTTGCTTCTGCAAATGCTGTTAACACTTTAGTCATAATCACAGTCCTGTCACATACAACTGGAAATACAGGTCCCTCAGAAGCCAAAATCAGTCCAACCGCAGCGTGGGCTTGTCTTAGGGCTTGCCAACCTGGTGCTCGTCTTAGTGGAACGTGTGATATCCATCTCCTCCAAGGGTGGAACTGTCCCTCCTGTCAGAGGGAGAATCAGGCGTGCTGCAAACCGACGCTTCACTCCCAAATTAGCCCACAGCAACAGCAGGGACAGGCTAGGGACAGTTATGTAACCATAACGATGGCCGGGGCCAGATGACCCATTAGACTGCCTGCTTAAAAGACTGTGGCGGGCTATGGCTTATGGCTATGGTGGGGCTGAGGGGTTCATTCCACGGGACAGCTCCCGCTCTGACGCCACACTGTGCGCTCTAAATCACTGTGTCTCTCACTCTAAATCACTCCCAGCGCTTCATATGCTGGCCTCCCAAGGTTTAATCTGGGAACCAAAGATAGGGATACCAAACAATGCTAAGTGGCTATAAATATACATGGGAGGTGACTGAGATCCACTTTTTCTCATATTTTTAAAAGGTGCCACATTATTATTATTGTTGTTATTATTATTTTTTTTATTATTATTATTATTATTATTATTATTATTATTAGCTGGTTGCTGTTGCTCAGCACTTTGCTGCAGGTGGTAAATTGGCAGGATTCCTCATTGTCCCTGGTGAGATATAAAGTCATTGTGAGCTTCCTTCACATGGCCTGTGTTCTACTCATTGCCCTGTACTCCTTCACCAGATGCACTTGGCCGTTTTAAAAATTCCTTTGTCTGGGAGCTGCAGAGCGGCTATTGCGATTCGGTCCTCATACGTCATCAGTGTGTGGCCTAAGCAGTGGGCATGGTGTCCTGCCATCTTGTTTTTGTCACAGAGCTCTAATGGTGTGCTGTAATGGTGCATGATATTAGAGACATTACTAGTTCTCTAGCCTCATATTTAGACGCCTGAATGATATTCATTGAGTCTTGAGCAGTGTTTAACACGCTAAAACACTGCCAGATCACATGCTATAAGATATACTATTTGAAGTCATTTTGAAATTTGATGCCAATCTGAAATAGGATCCACACACACACAAAAAAACCTGTTTAAATTTGCAACCACTCTGACATGCCACATTAACTGCTGGCATGTAGGGGTAGAGTGAGAGACAGCTGACCTTTGACACTGCTAGAAGGGATCCTGTATCAATTATGCCTGTGTGAATTTTGGCACATGGTCACCTGCATTAATTTAGCAGAATAATGCTTCTGATGAAATTAAAAGTTGAGAGCAACAAAATAAACAGAAACATCTACATTACTCCAGGGTTGCCTACCCTTGATCTACTACTGTCATAATCTGAATAATTGAAAATACACTGATGTGTAAAACACATAAGCTCTGAATTCAGTCTATATCCCACAAGTCACTGTGCTTTTATATTTCCAAGGGTGACGCAGTTAAACCACTACTATTCTCTATCTCCAAATTTTTGTTTTATAACTCATAACACAGAAGAAATTAGCCCTCAGCACTGGAAAAAAGGAATTTGAAAGATTTATTATAAATCTCCTGTGTGATTCTTCACCATCTAATCAGCTGGAAGGTTAAAAGAAGGATTGTGAATATCTGAAGCTATCAACCTCATAGCAGCAGCTCGGTGATTTACTTCTCAGAAACAACAGCACCGACAAACATGCCCTCTGTGTGTTCTCAGCTGGTCAGCTGCAAACAGTGCATGTTTGTGACAGGGCAGTGCTATATGATGTGCTCATTAAATCATGATTGGTAGTTCTGTGTGCAAGAGCATGCATGTGACAGGAATATAGACCCACTGAAAGCAGAGCCAGTCTGCTTAAAGAGAGGGAGGGCTAGACTGGGTCTATCAGAGAGAGGGCCAGGCTGTGTCCGTCAGAGACAGGACCAGGCTATGTTCATTAGCACGAGCTCCTCAGGCTAAATTTACTACTGTGTAGTGATACGGTCAGTCTTCCCTTACAGCTGATTGAATTGCATTGAGTCAGCTGCATGGCCAAACTAGTGGATACACACTGACCCCTCTCACTGCAGGCCTGGTTCCTGCAGCCCAACAGAGGTAGCTGCATTATTATTATTATTATTAGTACTATTATTATATTGAATTTATACGGTGTCTTTTGGGGGTCTCAGGGGGCTTTAAAGTGGACTGCGGTAGACTCGCCTCAGCCACCGCCAATGTGTAATGCTCACATTTTGCACCAGAATGTTCACCACACCATATGCTGAGGAGGAGAAGGAGGGATGTATTTAGGCAGTTAAACTGTGGGATGATTAGATGGTCAATTTTGGAGAGTCTTGTGGGTGGCTCATATCCGTTCATTGATTTATTTAACCAGGAAGGTCAGACACGATCTCTTTTCTCACTAACAGTGATGACCAGGGAGATGGAGGTGGGCATGAAATTCAAGAAATTGAGCAGCCAGTCAAATGTTATTGCACTGTTCGTGCAGTCTTGCTCATTTACCCCTCCCCCAGCCCCCCTTGGCCACCTGTTTCCAATGCCCTGTCTGTTTTAACGCCAGTCTCCACCTGTTAAATGCATCAGATGGAACAACACATGCTTGCTTGCAGGTACGCCTGTTTCCTTTTCCAGTGTGTGCATGTTTGCAGCAGACATGCACATTATTATGTGTGCTACATGTGCATGGTGCATTAGTTTTATCACCAGCTCAGCATTCTGCTGCTCATTTCAGTACCCCTGCCTGGGACTCTACAATTACACCAGGGCTGGTATTCATAGATGTCCTCAGGGTGAAATATAGCACTAAACTGTGGAATATTCTAAGAATGGGGGTAAACCATATAAACCTAAATCATAACCTCAATCCTGTCTGTACCTTTTCAAGGCCCCAAGGGTCCCAAATATAGGTCAGGAAGCATGAAGCCACCGTTGACAGGAGAGAGACTTTCTTCAATGTTGTGCTGTGGGAGGACCATCAGGTTTGGTCTTATAAAGTATTAATACACAGCCAAATATTGATTTGCATTAGCTCCTCCACATCCCGTCCCCCTGTTCCATTTCCGAAATCAGTCTTTACCCAGAATGAATTGCTTTTCATGCAGCAGTGGTCATCTCTTCCAACCTCCTGCTGCCCAGAGCAACAACAGTGCACAAAAGTGGACGAGTCGCTCTCAGAGTGACATGATCAGTACATCGTAGAGTCTCACCCTTCCCCCTTTCCCACCACAGGGGCCAAATCTTGCCCAGAATTCAATGCTTTTCAGACAGCCCTCTGCCCAGAAAGCAGTTATAGTGAACAGTAAAAGCCAGCTGGTGCCAGCTGTCCCACAGGGCGACACCTGTGGAGTGGGTGCCGTGCCTGGGGAAACACACTGAACGCATTCCCTGTGCTTAGCACCAGCTTTCCGTTGGCCCCCCAACAGTAACCCTCTGTTACAGCAGCCCCCACAAAAGCCTCCTCCCAGCACTGCGACCACCCGAGTGCTCAGCCCTGTCCGTGCCGAAGGCTGACTTTTAGTCCAGCCTCACTTTGTTAAATAAACAGTATGAGCATTAAGGGGATTTTACTGTCTCAGGTCTGTTAAGCGCTACTCAAGCAAATTAAGGTTTATCTGCTGATTGTGTGGAGGCCCCTTGGAAAGGAATAATTAAGAGTGCATGGAGAGTAAGATTTGAAACATTGCAGCAGCTTAAAACAGGTGTGTTTTGCCTCTCAGAAATTAAACACACAGATGCCCACACTCACTTGGAGCTGTTCTGCATGAGCTCATAGCCATGCATGTTTTAAGAATGTGTCTGCACTGTTTGCACACGCATGCACTGGACATGCCGCTTATCTATACCACTTTACTTCTTGAATTCTGGACCCCATGACAGAATAACTGAAGATCTGGGTTAGTCATCGTAGTAAGCAGATTTGTGAAAGTTGTGGCTAAATTAAATTTGGAATTTTAGGAACTTTGGGAATTGTCTTTGGGATAGTGACTTTGATTCAAGAGAAGAGAGATCCATTTTTTTCACCACTGCACTGTCCTCCCCTTGTCCCCCCCTCCAGTGTTCCCTGCGACCTCTCTGACGTAGAGTTCAAGGACGGCAGAACACAGTGTCCCACTCCCTACCCACGATCCTCTCTGCCAGCCAAGCATCCCTTATACGGCTTGGGTCTTCTCTGCGAGCTGCAGCTGGGCTGAACCACGGCAGCTGAGCCATAAATTAGCTTCTATAACCGCTAAGGCACAGTTGCTCTCTCGCTCAGCGCTGCTCCCCTCTGTCTGTCAGGTGTCTCCAGCTTTTCTGCTCTACCATGTGTCTGTGCTGCAGTGCTTTCTCCTTTTCCTTATTGAATGTCCTCTGTTTTCTCTTCCTCCCTCTCCCTTATCCATCTCTCTCTTACCCTTGCCCTATACCTCCTGCAACCTTTTTGCAGTTACAAATGCATCTCATTGATTACAGTCCCCGTGGTGCTTGGAAAATCCTTCAAAAATTATTTCATTCAAGTAAGTCATGGAAAATGGTCAGATATTACACTCCTTGTGAAACCATTGCCCAAAACCAGTGCCCAAATTTAGCCAGACATGAAATATGTCCATTTTTCTTGCCAGCACATTAATGTGACATCATTTATGAACATGTCTTGCAATGTCAGCGGAATGATATCGATAACAAATTGGCTAGCTCCCAGGCTGGTAATTTAAGCTCAGGACCAAAAGGCATTATCATTCTCTGCCAAGAACATCTGCAGGTATGTTTCAGTGCAGACACAGTGCAAGAAATGTTTCTTGCAATTGCCTCTCCCTTGCAATTACAATTTCATGGGCAATGGACTATTGTGTAATTAAAAATAGTCCTTGAGAAACTGTACACTTATCCTCCAGATGTCATCAAAAACTTATGCAAGACATAAATCTTGAGTTGAAACTCAAACTGATTTACTATCCGAATGTCGTTGCCTGAACCAATCTTACTGTTTCTCCCACTCCTCTCTTTCAGATGGTCACCATCAGCAGACGGACACACATTCTTATTTGTTCTCACAAACATCTGGTTTCCACCTAGGCTGGAGCATCACCATTCAAAAACACATTTATCTTTACAATAACCTCCTTAGGTAACTACTTATTGCACATTACTGTGCTATATACACTCCATCTTCTACATGTGGTATGCATGTGTGTGAATCTCACAAAGTGTAATAAGTGATTACTCCCTTTGAGTCGATGATGTCATGGCTGGGGTGACTGGGTAATGCTATGATATAACATGGCTGAAAAGAAGGACTCTTGACGTGAACAAACCCTTCTGCTTGTTCCTGACTCATTACATTACATTACGTGCATTTACTTGCGAGCCAACTCCATTCTGGCCTTCAGCCCAAGAACTGGTGATGCAGAGAAAAGAGCACATAACCTTGCATGACCTTTGCGCTCAATTTCTGAGAGTCTGGGTATGTGGAGTATGTTCCATTCTGCCTCCAGAGGTGATTCTCACACTGCGTGAGGAAGTCAGGTGTGCTCTTTTGTCTCTATAATACAAATTAAAACCATGGCGCTGCAGCCAGATCTCAAAATCACATTCAAAACTAGATTTTAAGTAATAATGCTCACAGGGCCTCTACACATACAGATACACACCCTCTCTCATTTCATTATTAATATCTATTGTTGTGAATGTGGACAGATGATTTGAAACTTTTAGGTGTTATGAACAGCGAGAGAAAAAAAAAGCCCATCAGACTCAATGATAACAGATGGGGAAGGGTGTTCTAGTCCTGACAACAGAAGGGACATATTGTAAATTCTAACGTTGCACAATTTATATAATATTCAGTGCTCAGTGACAGGACCTGGTATTCTTAACCACATGACTTCCTGTCATTTAATGGCTACCTTGTGAGATCAGACCATACAGTAGTTACTTTCTAATTTTATGAAGCTACTGATATAAATTACAATATCCTGTAACATGTGAAACATTGCCAGATTCTATCATGGTGACGGCTTTAGTCTAGACAAGTAATTTTGGATGTACCCAATTTCTACATATAGAGGATTTATGCAGGTGGAGAGAGACCTCTGTGGTGTCTTCTTGTATCAGTGTAGCGGTGGGACAATACTTACCAAAGAATCCCTGCACAAAGGGTATGAATTACATAATATACCAACAATATAATCTATGATTCAAATGACCCGATTGTTTCTAGTGTGCCATGTAATATTATTATTGCTGTCAGTTACTAGTCTTTTCAAGTGCCATGAATGTGAAATGCATAATGTCTATTTTTATATATTAATACGAAAGGCCACGCCAAAACCAGATGTACTGATATGTGGTGGTAAGTAGGAGATTTGCAATCAAAATGAGGGGTTTATAGCATAATCTTTCATTCAAAGTAGACCTGAGAAACAAGGGAATTCACATATCATCAACAGTTGTGAATTATTGGGGATGAATGCACTGACTTTAAAAAACGTTTGCATGAACTAGCAAAAGGCAATGTTTGCACTGTATGCTCATAAGCGCTGATAAAGCATTTTCCATTTCCAACACACACAAAAACCAGGGTGCAAGGGATCTGAAGCTGTGTACTGCTGGTGAAGATTGGCACCACCATGTGGTAAAGATCACAAACTACACTGCTGGTCCCAGCGCTTCTTCATATGGTTAGCACTGGGATCAGTAAGGGGTGGGATTTTTGTCATAAATCTTATAAAAGAGGTGTTAATTTGTGTAAAATCCATAAATATCCATTTTAAACAATAATTTAATTTTGTGGCTCTCAAAATTATGTTCAAAATCAAACATAGCCAGGACAGGCACTACCTGATAACACTGTCTGAAACTATGGAATAGAATGCCATATTGTCATGGTTCTGCTTTTTCAGGGGGTTCCCCTGTGAGCTTGGAGGAGATCCAAGCTTTCTATAAGCTTTCTAGGAGAGGGGGCACTCTATAGCCAAATTGTCCCCAAGTGAAACTCTTCCTGTACTCTTCTGTTTAACTAGGAATTATGTTTAAGTGCAGTAGGTATGATCTTAAAAACATATCCTTACTACGTTCATGTGAGAGCCATTTTATGTTGACTGATTTTATGAGTATGGCCTGCATCAATGCAAATTTCCAGAACTTATACTGATTGCATTAGTGCTAATGTCAAAAACATGGAGGGATTTAGGGAGGATGATTTGATGATTAAACCCAACTGCATGATCAGTGTTCCAAGTTCTGAGAAGGTATGGCTGAACCTCATACAGAATCACTGATATTACCCAGAAACTGCTCTAGTTGAGTTAATGACACAAGCCATTAACATTTAAAATGCACTCTTGCATACATTCAGTTACTAAAAATGCTGATCAGCCCTGGAGATTTATGATGAGGGCAAGCATATTGCATTTTCACCTTGTTCATAAGATAAATGTCTTCCTTTATTGATTTTTATCTATTTCCAGGCAGACTTTTTTTATCAGTGGTAGGGGAAACAGATACTTTTGGATACGTTTACATTCAGAGGGCATGACTTCTGGCTCTAGCATTTTGTCTCTCTTCTCCTGGGGAAACACAGAGGAAAGTAACATTAAATGAATATTTATCTGCTTTGGAGATGCCCTTATCCAGAGCACCTTATATGGCATATGAATCAGCCATGTAAACACTTGGATGTTGTTTGAAGAAATTTGGGTTAGGTAATGTTGCTAAAGGGTAGAACAGCACTGTCTCATGCAGGAATTGATTCTGGGCTTTGTTTTCTCACACTGTTGCCTGTCAATGCATAAAACCATCTGACGCTGCCAGCAGGATTTTAACCTACGCGGGGAGACCCCACTGGATTTCGATAACCACTCGTCCATCACAGCTAGAGCTCAATGAATGAATTATTAATAGGAGTGTAATAAAACTGTATTTTTAGCACTCAGCTGAACAGCTAATCCAGCAGTTAGGATTCATCCCTGCTGTTTACTGCTGCAGTACCCTGCTGAGCTGTCCGTGACCAGTGGGGTGGGGGGAAGAGTTTAGGAACCACACTGCCCTTGTCTCACAGCTCACGCCCCCTCCCCTGCCCTGTCGTGCGCTAGTCCATGATCCTCAGCTCAGTCCCCACGAGGGAGGGGCCCAGGCCTAGGTGAGGCTGAGAGCACAGGGCATGGAGGGACCCCCTGTGCAGGTCCTCATTACTCACTCTGGCGCTGTAGTCTAGACCCCACCCTCTCTGGGGAGTCCAGTGGGTGGCAGCTATACAATAGGAGGAAGACTCTGACACAGAGCCAGGGGAAGGGAGCAGAAGACTGAATACAGGGGGTTAAGGTGGGGTATTGGAGGTCAGGGCAGGTCCCATATGCTCCCTTCCTTCTCTCACTGTGAACAGCCATGGAGCACTCCTGCTTCCTCAGGGCCAAGGGGGCTGGGAGTTCTCCAGATGTAGGTGGGACGGTTTGGGGCAGTGCCTGGCCAGGGGTGAATGCCTCCATTTTCAGCAGGGTAGAGGGACGCTGATGGTAATCAAAGCACTTTCAATACGCTAGGACGGCTTCGTCCAGCTTATGCCACATGCTTTGGGAGCTGGGTGGAGGCCAGCTGGCAACAGGGAGTACATTAAGGTTTCCCTGCATGAAATGCTCATTTAAAATCATGCTCACCCTCCTGCCCCATGTAGGCTCTGTGGTACAGGTTCCCCAGTGGTGGGGTGATCAGCAGCCGGTTGCACCAGCAGAGCGTAAGGTCGATCGTAAGTTCGGGTGTAAAGTCCATCTTAACCTTACGTTCGGAGTAGCTAGTTTCAAACTAGAGCCGCACTGAATTTCGGTTGCACCACGATCACTTAAGACACAACTTAACTAGTAGTGCGTAAAGCGATCCTTAGTCAAAATATTGTCGCATTTAATGACGTTTCTATCGTTTCAAGCCAATCAACGGCATCATACAATGTAAACAGTAAATACGGCATTTTCGACATTTGCTCTGCACAGTAGCCTGCGTGTGTCATTGTGCTGATTCAATTGTTCCAGCCTTCCGAGTCAGAGTGTCAAGTTTTTAATAATTATCATAGACAATTTTTCCTCCTTTAACCTGTTTTTAACAGGTTAACCTCCTTTAACAAAGCCTGTTGATAGCTGCCCGGCTGCCCTACATGAATGTACCCCGTTAGATGTGTGTCTTACAAGGACGGCGGTGTATCTTACAATAAAGTAAAGTACTTAATATATCCATTTCTTGTGTGCATTTATTTTGTACCAATGTGCATTTGCTCATTCAGTATGGTTTGTGGAGTGCGCTTTCTCTCGAGGTGCTGAAGGTTATATAGCAACAAATTTTATAACTGAATTAATGGAATAACCTTCGCTGAACAACTAACAAAAGAGCCAACCGAAGTTGCGAACCACATTAAAACTACACAAGAACGAAGAAACAATAAGAGGTAAGTTAACATTATAACAACAGTAACAGAAAAGTTATCAAGGTTCACCTTTAGCTGACTTATTGCCACTTATACACTAACCTTTAGTGTAACATTGTTCAAGTTGGCGATAACAAAAATGTGTTATGCTAGCCTGTTAGCTAGCATTAGCGTATACTTCGCTTTTCATTCAATGTATAACGGACCATGGTGTTATCATATATTTCAGGCTTGGCCATGTCTGGTGAACGTAGATCAAGAAAAAAGAATTTCACTCATGACGAAATTGTTATTTTATTAGCCAAATACAAGGAGCATAAGTGCCTGTTGGGAGTCCAAGTTTAATAACGTTTTTTGTTTTTGTTTTTTTTTACGGCGGACGTTGCACCTACTTAGTGTTAGGTGTAAATTTTAAGATATAACTTAAGTCTACGTTGAACGTAGGCCTATGTGATCTGGTGCAACGGTATAACTTTTAGTTGTTTGTAAACTCGAACGTAGTGCCGATTTACATTCGAACTAGGTAAAGATCGAACTTACGATCTGCTGGTGCAACCGGCTGCAGGTCACTGTAGAGAACGTTCTGTGGCTCTAACTCCACATTCCTCTGCAGGGTGGATATCTGCAGGCACATGGGCTGGCATCCTGTTACCTACAATTCAGCTTGTCAGGTAATTTGTTCTCATTCACAGTGTCAACAGGGCAGCGTGGTCAACAGTACAACACAAAATGAAAAATGGAGCAGGCAGAAAAAAATATTTCCATGTGGACTTTAGTCTTCGATATAAAAAATCAGTTTCTTTTAATAATTCAGTATGTAAGTTTCCAAAAGATGAGTAAAAGCAGTTTCACTCAATTTGATTACCATTAAGCAAATATGCAATGTTGTGAACACTGCTGAAGTCCAATCCAGAAATTCCTGCCTGTGATCTGATCTGATTCTTTCAGTCTTTCTCAGCTGGGTACTCCGGGTGGAACTTGCATACATGAGTGCAATTTGAAAAACCATTGATAGATCTGAATATCCTGATAATGTTCTGCTCTCTCCATATAATACATGCACACACACACACACACACACACACACACACACACACTTGCATGCAAACACACTCACAAACACACACATGCATGCACACACACACATTCACACAAACACACATTGTATATAGCATAGCAATTCTATCTCTTCCTGTTTACTGTATGACTGTTATGGATTCTTACCACACCAACTGATGATGGTGTTATACACATGAAGAAGTGTCTCCTCTCCTCTGACTGCATGGGAACTGATGATCTATGCCTGTATGTATCAAAACCCCTGTTTTTCTCCCTAGGTAAATTCACAGGAAAAGGAAAGGCACTTTGTTTATCCTCCTAGATGACTTCACGCAGCAGAAATGCAAGAGGCACAACTCCCACTCCCACTTCACCAAAACAGATTCAAGCTTATTATTTTTTCACTCTTATGGAGTTTTGCATTTCAAAATTCTTATATAGGTTACTGAACTGGAGTCTGAACAATAGGATCATTTACATTAAAAGCCATCAGTAGCTTTATCTGCTTCCTTTCTTTGGAGGTATGACCATATTTAAAAGTAAGCAAAACGCTATATACACAGCATAACAACTCTGATAGTGAGGCAGGGCACTCACATACAATGAGAGAGACTTGATAGGACAGCACAGCATATATCACAGTAATGTACTCAGAGCATGTTTTTCATTGCATAATGGTCAATGGTGGCTCTCTCTCTCTGCCATGCCTTTGTCCCACTTGGTCTGACTTATGTTGGCTATAATAGTTTGAAATTCCTTTCAGTACTTACAGACTAACTCATGGGCCCATCTCTTGGTTACTGGAGGTATGTGATTCTGGTATGCAACAGCAGCATCAGAGCAACATCATGAATGAATCATTACAGTTGAGCCTTGGGAGCCACATAAGTCTGGCTTTGATAGAGACATAATGGGATGAGACTGTGAGGTCTGGCTTTTCCATAGCATCTGTGATAGGCACAAGTCTAGAATTATCAGGGAGTTACACCAAATGCCTGGTGCTCTCAGTGTTGGCAGCCTCTTGCCTAGGCAGCCCAGCGAAGTTTGAGGGGGGATGGGTCAGTCCTGAATTTATCAAGCACTCCTTTGTGAATGAGCATTCATCATTGTTCCTGGAGGGGTGTGGTCCTCAGCTGTGCAGAATTGATGGGATTCTTATGGTACTGGCATACCTCTTGCATACTTTTATGACCAATCAGAAAATGAGGTCTTCGAGCAGAATGGGAGTGGCTGCAAAAAGGAATTCTGAGTGCTTCGCCAGAGGACAAGGCAGAGCCACTTCAAAATAAAAGACACAGCATACTGTATATGGAGTGAAATTCCATTTATAGCAATGACTTGAGAAAAACTGTACCTTTTATTGTTTTGTTGTCAATGGTGTTTTCAACAAGGTTCCTGCTGTCACTGTGATTTTGCCTCATCTGTGTGATCACCTAGGTTGGTGGGATGTCTGTTGTGCCACTTGGTGGTTTCCTATATACCAGACTAGGACTCAGTTGGCAGATGAGCAGGATGAGTTGTGGTACACTGGTAAGGAGCAGGTCTTACGCCTCAAACGTTGTTGGTTTGATTCCCATCTGGGCATGTTGTGCTGCACTAGTACTGAACCTGAATTGCCCCAGTACATAGCCATGGATGATGTGTACATTATTTTGCAAAAGGGTCTCTTTCAAACAGGGGAATAATGTAGAGTTAGTTCTTTTAAAAAAAGGGTTGCTTGTGTGACTAAGGAGTTGTTCTAAGGCAGTGGTGA
Organism: Megalops atlanticus; assembly: GCA_019176425.1. NCBI lineage: Eukaryota > Metazoa > Chordata > Actinopteri > Elopiformes > Megalopidae > Megalops > Megalops atlanticus. The sequence goes on along the minus strand of CM032877.1, from coordinate 21,035,280 downwards.
AGAAGGTCAGTATGAAGTGCAGATACAATCTCTACCAAAATGTTTGCCAATAATACTCAAAAACACTGTATTACAATATTGATATCTGACTTGATAGTCTTAAGGTAGTATTGTTTATAATGACCTGGCACAGACATGTGGCAAGCTGTGATTGTGCTGTTCTCTTCAAAAGCACAGTGCCACATGCTTAGTCATTTTCTTCCATTCCTACATTATCCCGACATCCAATAAGCACGGCCGAGTTACCATGGCAATTCACACTTAGTCACTCAAGATTCCAAATGAAGTGGAAGAGCAAACAACAGAACGCAACCGACAGTAGTAGACCCAAATAATGAATTCAATTTGGAAAACAATAATGGATTCTCAGGTTTATTTTGTACAGTTAAATAATGGTACATGATGATTAAGATAGGTATGAGTCATTTCATCAGATGTGTCTTTATGTCAGGGAATTACATCAAGTGACAATAAATAAATCAAATTTTAAATATTGTCATGAGTGTCAGTATGGATAGTTAATATCAGCCCTGAATGGCATCATATTTAAGGTAACTACTACTAAATGTTTTGCTAATGCTAATGGCTAAAGATATACATTATTATGGGGAATGACATTCCCCTTTTCATAATTTACTTTGAGTCCAAAGAGCCAGCAATATTCCCTTTGTTTTTGCAATGCATGTTGTTGTGTTTTAAAACACATGGGTTCACTTCTCAGATGAATGCAGGTGTAGTTCTCAAGATAACCGCTAGATGTCAAACTACACTCAATGCATATGGAAAGTGACACACCAGTTTATAATGTAGCCCTTAGTTGCTGCTTAGCTTTATAAAGTGCTGTAATTATGTAACAATTATTGTTCCATTGGTTCAAATGCACATTTGGGCTCATCTTTCCATTCTCCGCTCCATCATTATTTTCATATACCATATTTCAGTCATTTCCAGAGGAGCTTAAAACCATGTAGGAAATGCAATGTTAAAACCACAAGCCATTTGTAAAAATAGCACAAGCACAGTATCACATTATAGATTCACAGTCATCATACCTTACAAATATTGTGCTGTATTAAAAAATTAAAAGCCTGATGTCAGTGATCTACAGAGCAGATATAAAAATCAACCTGCAGAGTTGGGAACTATTTACAAATTATCTAATATTAACTAATTAACACCACAAACTGATCTGTGAAAACAGTATGGGGTCTTATTAAAGATGCACAGTACACATACAATGCAATTTTTTGTTAAAAATCATTTAAAAAGCTCACAGCTTATTGATTGTCCCCAGTGTCATTGCGTCTGCTCGTGAGGAATCCGCTGCTAACACATGCCAAAGGTCCATACACTGTCCATGATGCTGTCACTGTTGCTCTCATCCAACACCTACGCCCCCCTTTTATAGGAAGCAGCACACTGGAGAGGATGTAACAAAAGGGGTGCTGTCCCCATGCTGTCACGGGGAAGTTTTTTGAGAAGGGCCACCCCCTGGATGTCCACTGCTCTGTCCAGACACACCTTTTGGCCTGGAGTTATGACCCCCTCTCCAAAGCTGTGCTGCCCCGGTTCTCCCCACAGACAGCTCAGCCCTCTCCTCTAAGAAGTACTGGTTCTGTAGGACTGTGTCCGTGTAGTGGAGGGTGCAGGGGGATTTTGGCTGTAATGTTTGCTCTGCGTCCTGGTTGAGCATTTTCACATCAGATGGAGAGGAGGCGTGGCTGCTGTCAGACACCCGGCTGGTATTGCACTTTGAGGGGTCCGGGCTGGGCCCTTGCTCCTTTGATGTGCCCTGTTGGGCGACGGCAGAGCTCAGAGCCTTTTTGGGTGTCGTCCATTTCCACAAGCTGGGGAGAGATTTGGAAAGGTGGGTGTCTGGGGCAGGATCGGAACAGAGGGTTTGGGGGTGCCTCCTCTTGAGCCAGCTGGAGAGGAACCCGCTCCGGCGTGCCTTTCCATGGTGCTGGACTTCCTGCTGGAGTTTGTGGGTGGGCTGCACTGGTTTGGTTGTAAAGCCAGTGTGCTCCTGACCAGCTCTTCTGGGATTAACAGCACAGTTGGCGGGGTTCAGAATGACGTGGTCACTGACTGGGTGCAGGAGGAAGGTGGACAGAGCAGGTTGGCTGGGGCTGGGGTCCTCTCCTGGTCCAGGAACATCATCGTCCTCCTCTTTGGCATAGGGATTGCAGATCACATGCTTGGCCAGCAGTGGGTCGGTCATGCCATCGTCACAGAGGCTGGTGGCACAGTCCCTGGAGGTCCAACCCAAAATTTGCTCTCTGTCTTCAAGCCCTGAAGCTTCAGGTAGTGGGATTAGGTCTGACAGTTGGTCACCTTCTGCTCCTATGCTGCCATCTTTGTTTGGACAATAGTCTTGGCTTAGAAGCTCTTTCTCCACCATTTCTGGCTCTTCCCTGAGCCTATCCAGCTCCCCCAGCAGGAAGACGGCCACCTTGCCGTGCTGACACTGTGCACGAGAGCACTGTCTGCCTGTTGTGGCTGGGGATGTCCAATCAGGTGCCTGCGGCAAACCTGTCCTCACAGACAACAGCACTCTTTCCTGACAGTAACTTAGTGCCTGGAGCGAGAGAGGAGAGAGAAAGGACGGAGCATCTGTAGAGAGAAGTGGAAAGGAGATGGACAGCCTGTTTCCCCTTGAGACGCGGCGCTGGACAGAGACAGGAGCACTCAGTCAGGAGACACGGAACAGACTAAGCTAGAGTGAGAAGCCCCTCTCTTTCTCTCTCCTCCCTCTCTCTTTAGCTCTGCATTCACGGGCTGACTCAGCCCGCGTCTCCTTCCCTGCTTTGCCCTCCCAATCCTCCTCTCTCTCTGTCCACAAAGAGACAATGTTCCTCCCCCTCTCCTCTTCCCGTCCCTTCTCTTCACTCCTCCTCTCTCCCTGTCACTTAGCGGAGGTTGCCGGTGTTGCTATGGCGACGCCTGGGCTCTCCACAGTCGGTCATGCAGCGTGTCATGCTGAATGAGGCACAAGAGCAGAGAGGACGCTGTGTCTGCGAGGAGTCTCTGTCGCAAACCATTGACTCCAGTCATCGACACACATCCTTTCAAGTTTTTTCACGTCGCCTGTGGCGATACTGTTGAACTTGTTCAGCTCCATGATGGTAAAGCGTGGCTGGCAGCACATACTGATGAGACAGTCAATGTTTGAAGGTGCACACTGATCTATGCTTGTACACTCTACACACAGAGAGACGCACACACATACATACACACACGTATACACACACAAGGCAAATACACACACAGCTCATTTCCTCAGCTAAATGAATGACCAGCATCCATAGTGGACCTCCTCTGGAAAGTAAAACAGCAATGACTTTAGAGGCAAAGCTGCACATTCTGTCTTATAATCGCAAAAATCTGAAGCTGGACCATAGGGTTTTGCCATTTCACCAGTACTTTCCAGACATTTTCAAAAAAAAAAAAATAATAATCACAATGCAATTCTGCACAGATGTAAAGAAGCAATGAAAGCTGTATTTCATCCAAATTTGTGAAAATAACTGTGAATCAAATCATGTACATTTTCCTGCAGAACTCATCTGACCTATGCTGTGGTTGCAGCCCTCACAAAGTTTCTGGAAAAAAGTATAAATTCGAGCATTACCTTCAAAATGGCTGAAAAGCAAATTAGTTTACATGGTATGAGCATTCCCCCGGAGGACTCAGCTTATTCCATTATAAATGCATTCATCAAATATTAAAATTTGATTTGCATTCTGCTGCATTCCTGACAGCCTTTAAAAAATATTTACTTAAAAAATATTTACTCCAATGTCAAAATATTTGGGGATAGAAGAATTTAAAATTCTTCCAACAGATGAATTTCACAGCACAGTCTCACTTTAAAAATGAAATGCAAGGCTCGCAAGTGGTTCAGACAGTTCAGGCGATTGTTGCAAGCATTGGGGCATCACCTGGGTTTGAACCCTGCCATGGGTTCCTCATCTGCCAACAAGGACCAGGACTCCCACAGTGGAGGAAACTGGCCTCATTGTTTGAGGAATCTGTAGTGTCAACAGTTGCTCAGATAGTGCCACGGAGATGCACCTAATCTCCGCTTGGTGTCTGTTTCCTGGTGCACTGTGGAGTCTGTAATATTAATCATAGTTGCAGCAGGACTGTATTCATTGGGTGAATGCAGAGGCTGTCGTTGTGGCACACGTCTAACACAAAAACACGTTGGGTAAAAAAGGGGGAAGTGCCTCAGAGCCTTTCTTAAACCTAACTGAAATACTTTTTATCATCAACATACATAGCTTTGCCCGACTCACACTGGTCACATTAAAGTGCACTTTGCCCATAAGGTGTTCAATTTCCACAGCTAAAACTACAAGCCTGATGCAGTGCTGTCAGTTTTCACTGTCTTGCATTCAGACCCATTCAACTAAATGTTTCCCACCATTGCAAAACATGTTGGACAATGATACCATAATATGACACTGCAAATTAGTGCGGTAATGGAAGACTGTGATGAAATTACCCCACTGAAAGAAGAGCTATCTGTCAGGACTGTGGCTTCCTAGCCCTGTTTTTGTTTTCCCCGTCCATGTGCTTTTGTTTTTCCCCTGTGTTCCTGCCCTGCCCTGCTCTCCGCCCTGTCTCCGCCCACCTCGTTACCTGACCAGTCCCACCTGCCTGCCAGCACACCTGTATCCCATCTCCTCATTAGCGTCATCCTATTTTATCCCCGTTTGTTTCTTGTCTTGTCGTGAGTTCATCCCAGTTTTCTCTGTGTCGTTACGAGTGGTTTTTCTGTTCTGCCTGCTTACCCGTTATTCTGATTTTCTGCCTGTTCTTGTGACCTTGCCTTTGGATCTGTTTTTGGTTTTGTTTGCTGTGTCTTTTCGGGATTGTGACCCTTGCCTGCTTTTTGACTCTGATTTCTGGACTGTGTTTTTGGATTCATTAAACTCGTTTTTGCACCTGCATTCCTGTCTGCGCCCGAGTCCCTGCCTGAGCTGTGACACTATCCAGAACGGAACAAAATACCGAAGCTGAGGTTGGAGCTCAAAACCAGTACTTGACTCACTGATGTGTTGCATTTCCACTTTTTGAACCTCGACAGGACAGGAAGTCAAAAACAGGAAGTCCATAGATTACAGATTTTGTGATTAGTGCCCTTGGGGGGGAAAAAAACACATTGCATTGCAGACTCACATGTGACTGTGTGCAAGTCTCTGAAGAGAACTCCTTTGTGATGTGCCTGAGGGTGATTAGGGACAGCACCCTGTCAGCAAGGATGGCAACACTATCACAGTAACCTGCTATTGGAGGAGCACATGTGGAAAACCTGATGACATGTTTTCCTATGAAAATAACAATAAGGCTGATGAGGCTTAATGAAGTGCTCACATGACAGGGAGTGCCTTCTTCAGAGCAGGGTGCTATTGAGTGGCACTGCAGGTGTGGGCTGTAGGCCTCTTGTTCAGGTGTGCTGAGTTTTGGAGGAAACAGAGCCAATGCAGAGCACTTAAGGGACTATGGGAATGAAAGCCAACTGACTTTTTTCATAAATCACATCACTTTGATAAAAACATTCCTCAGTTAAAATAGCAAGATGGATTCATTCCTGAGCTGAGACAGTCATGTCTGTGTTTCCTTGGTGACTGTTGCAAGAAACCAAAAGGGTGGGGGGGGATTCTCATAGTTTTGTTTTTTTCTTGCAACAGAAAACATCACACAGTGATTAGCACTTTACAGTGTTTCTATTGATGTGTGCTGCCTAGCCTTGAATATTTTGCTCCACTGTGAATACTAGTGGAGCTCTTCCTCATATAAATATGTGCTTAAAAATATGTCTGAGTATTAAGTGGGAAATTTGTTAATTTCCTTCCATGTGTCAATCATGCAATTTATCAATCATTTTAATACTTCACAAACCATTTAAGATTTGTGGCACTACCCTGTGGAAAATCTCCACTCAGCTACAGCAGCTCTGGGATGGAATGCATCATCTGAGTAATAAAAGGATTGCACATACATTTTACACAGTCAGCTGGGGACAGTTGGAGATATGACTGCACTTTGGCCTAGACAACTGTATGTGGAAGGTACGTTTAATGCAATGGATTGTGGAACACATATACACTACCTTATAGCCAGGAGTGACATTTGCAGTTTTTGCCATTTTTGGTGTGTGTGTGTGTGTCTGTCTGTCTGTCTGTCTGTGCATGTCAAAAGTATGAAAATATTCTCCTTGTAAAATGTATAAGTAAAAAATTTATAGATGATAAAATAAGGGACATAGACACACTTCCTGAGTCAGCAATGGAATCTACTGTATGAAAACACAGGCTTCTCCAGGAAGTAAGACTGTAACAGTGGGGAGGAAAAATCGTTTTTTGTCAGAATCAATTAACTCATTTGATCTGTGTACACAAGGTGGTGGAGGGCATATCTGTGCTCTTTGATGATTAATACGCTAGAAGACCGAGCAACTACATTTATCTCCTCACCTCTCCCTGAGGACACAGGGCGTACCCATTGTCTAGACCAGTGTTTCTCAACCCTGCTCCTCGCGGCACCCTGTCCTGCATATCTTCTATCTATCCTTGCTCTACCTACCTGACTGAACTCACAAGTGGCATTTTATTAGCTGAGCACACCTGATTTAATCAAGCAGCAAGGATAGATAGAAGCTATTCAGGACAGGGTGCCGCAAGGAGCAGGGTTGAGAAACACTGGTCTAGACTCTAGGAGATAGAGGCAATCCTTTTTTTACATTCTTGCAACCACACATACATACAGTATATTTGCTAACCATGCAAATGGTTATAACTAAGCCGGTGTAACACCGAATTCTGTGACCATCGAATTCTGTGACTCTAGTAGGCGCTGCTGCCACTGGACAGCTTGAACTCGCTCACACGGACGAGTTTGTTACGCAAATAACGTAAGCTCATAGACTGTAAACAAATGAAGGTGAATGCTGTGCGGAGCGTTTGTTTAGAAATGCTGGTTATTCGCATAATAAAGGCTTAGCTGCTTGTCACATTAGATTAAACGCAATGTAGCTGATTGCAGAGTAGCCTATTTGTGTATTTCAAACGCGACAAACAACCGATTAAGATGACGTCACACGGACAACTTTAGGAGTCTATTTAAATGGGACGTCAGAATATGTGACCGCACCGTAACTTGGGAGAAAATGCGTGACACACCAACCAAACCATTTCAGGTGACTTCTTTCACGTTCCCATTTATAACCAAATAACTGTCACCACTCTGGTCAACAGCTGGACCTAGGCACGAGGGGTCACATATTTTGACAGCTGTCGTCAGAATATGTGACCGCACCGTAACTTGGGAAAAAATGCGCGACACACCAACCAAACCATTTCAGGTGACTTCTTTCACCTTCCCATGTATAACCAAAACATTTTTACCACATGTAAAATAAATGTACCATTTAGTACCAATGTATAGTGGAGTATACATGTAATGATATAAATAAAAAACAATGCATTCATTTGCAATTAAGTGTTTTAATGTTGCTCAAAATTGGCACGCTGCACAGCTGTAGGACTTCATGGGGTCAGGCCTTCCAACACACTGGACATGGTACCACCGGTCACACGTGTCACACTGGATCGATGGTCACAGAATTCGGTGTTACACCGGCCTTACACTAAACGACTTTCAAGCGATTTCACTGTCGCAGACAAATGTCCAAAGTCGGAATAAAATCGTTAGAGTTTTGCTAGAGTTGCGGCGCGCTCCCGTGATCTCGATATTTTTTTCTCGCTGTTTTAAGTCTTTTTCTCGTCTTGGCGTTATGATAAAATAAACCGTGTTTAATATTATCGTAAGTTTTTAGTGTTGGCTAACGCAAATAGTGACGTGAACATTGTCAACAACCAATAGGTGAGCTCTCTCAGCACCAAACAGAAAACAGAAAAGCCGTTACTCTGCGACTAATGCCACATTGTCTTTAGATGGAGAGGGTGTCAGACTTTTAGTCTTTTAAAAGTCTTTTCAGAGTCTTATCAAAGTCTTCTAGTGTATGGTAGATGTGAGAGGGTGTCAGACTTTAGTCTTTTAAAAGTCTCCTCAGAGTCTTGTCAAAGTCCTCTAGTGTATGGAAGGCTTAAGATGTAAGCATAAGCCACAAACCGCCCTGCTGCGGTTTTAGTAACTTGGGAATCAGGTTTGCTAAATACAAGGTTGTTTTTTTTCTTCAAAATTCTAAATGCGTTCAAAATGCTAAATTTCAAGCCAATTCGGTCTCTTTCTATGCTGCATGCTATTTTGTGAGCTGACACTGCAGTGTATCCACAAAAATGAATGAAACATCGACTTAAAGAAAGCTACCGATCTGAAGTATCTGCTGCATATCTGATCATCTTGTCAAACTGGAAAATCCAGCCAATCACATTTCAGAAAAAAAATAACACAAGCGTGCTAAGCATGCGACATGAGTGTAGTGGATGTTGTAATCATTGACCGTTTCCTGGTAATGTCGTGGGTGGGGCACAAGACTAAAACTACGACTGTCAGACTCTCCACTGTGCACTTGGTAGCCTCGAGTTTTCTGAGCCACTTGCTTTAATGGCTGCCTCCGCCTGGAAAAAGAAGTGCGAGACCGAATGGAAGCTGAAGGAAACTGGTATCCCTACGCCTGACACCGTAGACTGGAAAGCGGTGTATGAGAAGAAGCCGCTTGGGCGCAATTTACTGAAAAACCCTGCGCCTCAAGGTACAGTAAGGCGGTCCTGGGTTGTTTAAAGACATCTTAGCAGCGCATAATGATTTGAGGCCGAGCAGTCCGACCTTCATTTCATGAACGATTACGTTTTTGTCAAAGAATTAACTGTGTGCTCTGTAGGCAAAGTAGAAGTTCTTCAGGCTACAAAAATGGTGGAAGTATTATGACGTGTTTCAGTGCAATAACCTTTGACAGACAGATGGGCATACATTAAATAGCATGCTGGTGGTCGAGCTGTTTGCCCAGTTCAGTACTGGGCACGACATGAGCCTGCAGTGTCAATATCGAGTCCGTAGAAAAATAGCAGACAAAGTCCAGCAACGTTTAAAAAAGCAGGTGAACTAAGTTTCTTAATATGTGTGTGTACGTGCAAAGTAAGCGCGAGAGTAATTGTAGGGCGTGTGGAAATACAGGTAAAGCGCCGTGCTGATGAAGTGCATCTCTGTTCTTCTCAGGTGTGAGTCATGAAACCCCTCCTCCTGAGCACGAGCCCACCGGGATGTTCGGAGCTGAACCGCCTCGCTCGGAACCAGAGGGTTAGAGACTGTTACTCGTATCTGTGTAAAGCACGGGGGTCATGCGGCCCCTCAGAGCCTAATATCTGTCTATCCAACATCTGTTTACGAATTATGATTAAAACGTTTTGTTGGTTTCTGCGAAGTAAGCAGAATGCTATTACAATGTGGAGTAACATGAGGGCGCTCTAGAGAAAGGTGCCTTCAGGTTATACCTGTCATCGCACCAGAAGTATGACACTGCTTGCAGAAATGCAACGCAGTTGGCATAACAACCATCCTGTCACCTTCCCCTTACGTCGAGTGAAATAAAACACATACAAGTGAATGTGTGAATGGATAATAAATAATGGCAATTCTGAGTTTAATCAATGAATTGGGTATTGCAATTTTACAAGAATTTTTATTGTTAGAGAATGTCACACTTTGGCAATGACGCCGATAAATGCAGACCACTACACTTGGTCGGGTTGACCACCCCTGGAATAGCGCACTCAGATTTCTGTAATTGTATAACTTATAATAGCATATTTCCTTCTGCTATCACACATGCACGAACTGGAGCTGATACTGTTTTAAAATGCTTTGTTTCCTGCGCCAACACACTTCTGTTAAATGAGTGTCATTTGGATGCATAATGGGGATATTTAATTTATAATGTCTGCTTCAGTTTTGTAATGGATATTGGATGGATTTGTAAAGTAATATTACACTGGATAACTTCACAATTTATTCCAATTTGATGTGTTAATGTTCTGTCCACGTGTGTTTGTACGTTTGTACTTGTAACATCTCACGCACTGCATGAAGAATGGTAATTTTTTGAAATGTTGTTTGTATGTACACAAGTTCATAGTTAATTTGACCAACATAATGTTAGACTCAGGTGTACTAAGTTTATGACATACATTTAAACATTTGCATTATTAATGCAACTAACTCATTTGTATATGTCTACTTGTTTTTATATTGTACTCCTTTGGATTTACCTGTTCCTGTTATATGCATACTCCAGTTAAGCATAATATGTGGAAAGGCCCACATCTATGAGATGACTGTTTATGAGATTACTGGATGCAGTGAATCTGTGACTTAGCCAATCACTTTTTCCCTTGCTGGTCAGGTGACTACACTGGCTGGAAGAAAAGCATAGAAGTCCTCCCATATGATACCAGTGGGATTCCTGAAGGTGTCGTCATCTGCCACCTGCCTCAACACAGGTCCTCTTTTGCTTTGTGAAAGAGGGACAGAAAATCAAGCTCACATCCAGTAATTCTGGACAGTCTCAGACTAATGAAAGGGAAAATAAAATAAAAGAAAAAATAATGTGCTCACATCCACACTGTTTAAATGCTCCCCAGGTGATTTATTACAGTAAAGAACAATGTTTCACTGACAACCTGACAAAGATGTAACAATAGTTTTTGCAATGTATCATGTAGGAGCACTTAAACACTGTGTGGGTATGTTCTTCTCTTCGGATTGTGAAATGGATAGACTTACGCAATAATTCCATTTGTGTCATATTTAGATATCATGCATGCATATCATTTTGCATGCTGGTATACATGCTGATATTGCTTCCAAATACATTACACTTTCACAGTAAACCAACGCTTGCACAATAACGTTTGCACAATAACGTTTGCACAATAAATCGATGCTTGTACAGTCATTATGTTTGCTTGATAACCCAACATGTCTGGGAGCAGCGTCAATGTACGGATGCCATTTCTGTTTGCAATTGACTACATTTTTGCTCTGCAGCTGTGGCTATATTAGACATGTGTACATCTCCCCTTACACTGGGATTTATTATGCCATATATGCAGCAAGGATGATAATTATTATGTTAATTACAGAGATGATACGGAATGCAGCATTAGTGTTGCATCTAAGTTTAATGTTGTCGGTTCTCAGCTGGTTGTCCCTGGAGCAGCAGGTGGACCTGAAAGAAGAGGGGATGTGGGATGAACTTCTGGATCAGTACCAGCCAGATATCGCCATCCAGGACTGGTAATCCTTCTCTTTGCATCTCACTCACCACCCCTCCTGCACTAGTTTAAATCCTGTTTCTGGTAGAATATCACCACCCCTCCTATACAACCTTAAATCATACCACTGCTTGAATATCACCACTCTTCTATATCAGTTTTCATCCTGTTTCTATTAGAATATTGTAGTAGCATGGCGTGGTACAGGCTTAGGTTAGCACTAGCCTAGAGCTGCGTGCTTTTGCTAATCTCAGTTGTCTAGACAAGGGCAGGAACACCTCTCAGTTGGAGTTAGCGCCCAAGTCCAAAGGCAAAATAACCCTTGGAGCAACATTTTCCAGCCCTGGTCCAAGGGGCCATACTGTGTGCTTTCCTTCTACCTGAGGTCTCTGTTCATTAGGTTTGACGGAGCTGTTTGATGAATACTGATTTTGCTCCAACATCACTCGTGTCCACTTTCCATGATTCAATCACAGATGTGGGTAGTTGTAAATGTATTTGATCTGACACATTGATATATGTAAGCAGTTTATAGCAGACTAAACATCAGATGTCAGAGAAGTCAAATAAAGATCAGTGCTTAAATAACAGCTTGATCAGACCTGATTAACAGAGAGTTCAGCTCTGGATGGGAATTGACAGTCTTTGAATGTTAAAAGGAAATTAGTGGCTTGTTTATCTAAATCCAGGTACATTGTATTGACATCACTTACCTATCCCAGTATGCCTCTGTTAATAATAGCAATGTAGCATTTAAAAAGTATCGCTACTACTAGCACACTTCCCAAGACCCAGGTGGAGCACAGCTGTGTCTGTCTCCTGTGCAGGTATGAGGAGAGCCAGCTACACAAGTTCATCTACCAGCTGCAGGTGAAGCTGCTGGGAGCTGATGGACAAACTGTTATTCAGGAGTACAGCTTTAACCCGGAGGAGGACACCAGTTCCTTCTCACACACATGGAAGGAGGTAGGGCATTCATTCATTCATTCATCAGTCAACCAAGTAGTTCTGTCATTTGTTATTCATTTGTTAGTTCATTCATTCATTCATTTGTGCATTCATAATTCTCAAGTGCATTGCAGTATGCATACGGTACAGTACATTAACACCTGAAAGTCATATAAAGTAGTTCATTCATTCATGTCTCACAAGTGCATGGTAGTTAAAAAGATGACCTGAATAGCTGAATCAATAATGTTATGACAATGCTGCTTGATAACAGCATCACGGAAACATTACAAGGACATGATTTGTTTGCTGGGAACTGTTAAAATGCAGTTCACTCATTTCAGGGGTAATCCTTACCATGGCCTTTATAATGTGTGTGCAGGTGTCCCATGTTTTTTCCGGCTATGGACCTGGCGTACGGTATGTTCACTTCTTCCATAAGGTGAAAAACATGCAAATGATCGACTTCCGTGCCACGCTGGTGACAGATAGTGCCGTCATTGTCAGGACAACCAAGTCCGCACCAAAGTGATCGCGGCCGTGGAGACCATAAGCTGTGGATTAATATCAGATATGAATTTACACCAAAGAATGCCTTGCCTTACTGTACCAAAGTGTCCACTTTTCCATACATTTTAAATTAATGCATGAGATTAAATGTAATACTTACTACACTCCTTGAACACTCAATAATTGGCATACATTAAAACTTTTGTCAAAAGTAATGCTTCCTGGTGGTCCTTCATTTTATTCCTGCTTTCTAACATTCCCTCTACCTTGTTTTATTTGGAAACCTACTTGTGTAAATTAGGTTTTTTTATGGAGTACATGTAATGCTAAATAAATTTTCTGATCAGGTCATAGAATATAGCTCATTAGTTAGTCATGTATAAACTTAATCACTAGTGGAGGTACCAGTAAGTATACTATAGTCCTCTGACACACTCACCTGTGGCCATTGGCTGTTTTACATGGCATCTCTCATCAATGACAGTTAATCTACTTTCAGCTACCAGGATGCTGTGATGTAGTGGAGAGACAAAGAACCATGGCCAATAAACTAACCCACTGTGGACGTCTATTCACGTCTGGGTAATGACAGCCCAGACTAGAATAAGCGATCTAGGGGGCACTCAGGGGCCCCTACAAATGATCTCACTTTCAAATTCTACAGATGTGACTGATATGAAAAACAGAACCAAAACCACTGACTGACTTACACAGTAATTTTATTTTAACCCCTAACCTAGCACCACTCAGCTTTGTGGCAGAATCAGTGCATCTTATTGTGAAAGCTTGAAAGCATCAAAGTTCATACACATAGGTGACAGTCAAAGAAGCAGTCAGTTACAACACTGGCATTCACAACATAAAATGTTTCTGTTGTTGGTCATGATTTATTATTCTAAGCATGAGAATGTTTTATTGCATCATCACTGTCTTTTAGAAAAACAGAATTAGACCTGCTTACCATAGGACTTTATGGTCATTTCATTAGCTCTTCTGTACAGTTTGGTAATGGATGACAGTGTCAAAAACATAGAAACTGGTAAGGATTTTGGCACACGTAATGAAATGCATCACCTCCCTAAATAGGTTTTCTTTTTCGCAGGAATAACTTTGCAAAAGTATTTTGCAGGGTTGGCTGCATCTGTGTCCACAGAGATGTGGGCAAGGCCGATTTTATGTGTGTTGCGCAGGAACACTTCAGTTTACAGCTATTTTTCAAGTCCCACAGTGCACCACAGGAAAGCAAACACTGACTAGGGAACAGGTACTTGGTGAACCACTAGAGGGCACTGATGAGCAAGTATGATGTAAAACTTGGCAGAATGCAGCTCATTATGTTCCACTCTTTCCAGACTCCTGGTCATTTATTTGGTTACAATGCAGCCCAGGCTACAACATGTGGTGCCACCCATCTTCCTCTGGAGGGTGCACTGTGCACTCACCTAAATACATCACATAAATTATACTCAAAACCAACTCTGGGCAAGACATGTCTTTAATGTCAGAGCCATAGTCTTTGGTACATCAGAATAAAATGAACACTACACTGTATCCTGCAGCATATTTGCAATATGAGGAACAAGAGGGGGTGATGACATGACACTGTAACTACACTACAACACAGCCTGCTCAATGCAATACTACTGTATGTGTTTAAGTCTTATGATATGGTACATGTCTGAAGTGGAGAAAAATGTCTGGAAGATTCTGTTACAAAGACAACACAGGCTTTCAAAGATCAGAGCAACTGAGCTACTGCGAAGTGGGTGCGTGCGTCAATGTCAGATGCCAACAAAGAGAATCCAAAATGCACAGGTCTTAAAGAGACGCTACGTGTTTGCTTTAATGGACATGACAGTTTCAAGAGCTCTATCACACAGGGACACAACTTCTTCAGGATCCCTATTCGCAGACATTCAAGGTAACTGTGTCACTATGTACAATAAAGGATTTTAATATATTAAATCTTTTTTTTTCCTCTCTCCTCAGTCTCGTTATTCTTCATACATCTAGTCCTCTGTATTTATACAGTATTCGGAATATGTACAATATAAATTACTGCAGTCTTAATTTAAAATAAATAAAATACAACAGTCGTGGCTTTCATTTTGTAGCATTTGAGGAAATGAGGTGGTCTTCTCCAAGGCTCACAGGAAAGAGTGGAAGTCCGTTTTTATTTGTCGTCTTTCCTGGAGCGAGAGAGGTGACGTGGTGCAAAAGGGCGTCCCCCGATGTAACAGGCCGAATCCCCAAATCTGGCTTTGGTGAGTGAAGGGGGGGAAGCAGTTCTGCCCCAGCTATACCACCGTGCCACTGGGAGAACTCCCATTCTGTGCTGTCAGATTCTGGAGAGGGACAAAAAAGGAAGGGGGGGGGTACATTACGTTCACACAGGTGCACACAGCATAGCAGGTGCTAATAAAGTTGCACAGACAATAGAACATACAGAACATGAGACCACACTTGAACATGCATCAATCCATCACATAGCGCTGTGGCAACTAGTGGTCCTAATATAACACTCCAGCGAATGGACACAGGAGGAGTAAAAATTAGGTCATCTGGAAAAAGAAGTCTGACTGCTCTAACAGTTTTACAAATACCTGTAACTATATCAGTATCCCAAGAGTATTTTACCATCGCTTTCCATACCTTGGAACTGCTCATTCTTCACACTGTGGAAGACTGTGATTCACATGCATGTAACATTATCTCTCCTATTCCCAAGACATTCTCTTCATAGTTTTTGCAACAGATCAGGGGATATTTTTTCAGACTTTCCCCTATCAGTCTCACTGGGATTTTTTACTGCCCCAACACACCCCTTGTAAAGCACTGTGACAATCAGACTGTAAAGGGCAGTATACCAAACAAAGGTTGAGTGATACCCTGTTGGAAGCGATGCTTTATGTCACAGCAACACCTGCACACTACAGTGTTTTCTCAATGTAAGCAGATGCCTCCTCCCTGAAACATTAACGGCTAACGGTTGGGCTGGTTTGGCATTCGGGTGAGGACTCACCGATTTGCCAGGCCGGGCCCAGGTGCAGATGAAGCCCTCCTGGCAGGCGGTGATGATGCAGTCACTCATGAACATGAGCACGGTGAGCCGCTCGTGGGCGATCTTCTTGCAGACGAGGGGCTCGAGCAGGGGCACGTCGGTCATGCGCGGGCACAGCGTGGTGCCCAGCACCTTGGCGGCGTCCAGCCGGCTGCTGCCGCCCCCCCGCGGTGCTGCCACATTGATCTTGTCGTTGCTCTTGCTGATGTTGCCCAGGCTGTGGTAACGCTTGTGCTCCTTCTCCGCCCCGGCCGATTTGTCCGACTTCCTCTCCTGCAGGGAGAGGGTGGCGAAGCGCCCGATGCTGAAGGGCGCACCCCCTCCACCGGACCCGCTCCCACCCCCTTCCGTGGCGCCGGGGCTCTTGGAGGCGTTGGCGACCGCTGGGTGGGGGAGGGAGTTGGACCGAGACAGGGACCGGGGCAGGGGTGCCGGCTGGGCTGGGTGGGCGTGGTGGCAGCCGTGGCCAGAGGCGGAGCCCTCCGTGGCCACGCCCCCCAGGTTGCTGGCCCCGCTGCCCGAGGGTGGGATGAGGGTGTTGGTCAGGGTGCGGGCGCGGGAGAGGGGCAGCCGGGGGTACAGCACGTCGTCCGTCAGGTCCCACAGGCAGAACTGGGTGTCCTGCCCCACCGAGCCGAACCGGTAGGTGACGGAGGGAGCCCCGCCCTTGGAGCTGTGCCGGGACAGGCGCGACAGGGTGCTGCTGGTGCGCACCCGGCCGAAGTGCAGCGCCTCCTGCAGGTCCTCCTCGCTGCCGCTCAGCTCCATGGGCTCCTCGTCCTCCAGGCTGGTGGTGAAGGGGTCAAAGGCCACAACATTCACCCACGACTTGTGCCCGTGCCCCCGGGCGATGACCCGGCTCTCCGAGAAGGACCACACGGTCACCAGGTCGTCCTCACCGCCCGTGGCCAGGTACTTGCCGTCAGGGCTCCAGGAGACGCAGAGCAGGCCGCCGAAGTAGCTCTTCATCACGCCCTGCAGCTCCATGGAGTCGAAGTGGAAGACGCGCAGGCAGCCATCCTGGCCCACGCAGGCCAGGTGCGTGCCGTCGGGCGAGAAGGCGAACTCGTTGAGCCCGCCCTCGCCCACAGTCCAGCGCAGCAGCGGGTTGCGGGGCGTCTTGGTCTTGCAGGCGTAGACGGCGAAGCCCTCGCCCTGGCGGAGCAGAGAGTACTGCGGCGCCGTGGTGCCGCAGGTGTGCTCCACGTTGTACAGGTAGAGGTGTCCACTGCCATGCGACGCCAGGAACAGGTTCTCTGACTTAGGAAGCCACTTGAGGCAGGTCACCTTGGACTTGTCTATCAACCTCTGGGTGAACGACACAGGGAGACAAAAACAGGGGTACACACCTACATTTAGCAAAACAAAACCTAATAAGTTTACACTTACATTTAGTCATGTAACAGATGTACTAAATCTAATGACCTAATAACGTCAAAGGAGTAATGGAACATGACAGACCACATTTGAACTTGTGACAGTGTCATAACAACCAGTGCCAACAGATATAGAATACACAAGGGCTATAATAATTTCTCAAGTGAAGTACAACATACCTTACAGTAATACAGTAGTTAAAAGCTGCTGGGTTATGTCAAGCAGCTTTGAACATTAATGCGAAGTTGCTCTGGAACTCTGAGAGTAAAAGCATAGTAGTACCTGCAGTCAGATGGTCACAAAATTCAAAACCTGAAAGTCAAGCTAGCATTTATGTTTCAGTTTCGTAATAGCAACATGCTACCTAGCCCATTTGTATTGTCCCTGAGAAACCACATGCCAGAAATTGATTTGGCCCTTGTGATTAATAGACAAGTCAGTTTATATATTTATTATAAATTTATTCATTTGACATATAGAGGAAATGAAATTAGATTCTTTTCTACTTTAAACAACTGCAGCTCAGCTGGAAACTGCATTCTAAACATTGGAACACTGTTCCAATCCTCGACAGGCCACAGCTCCAGGGACAATGCAAATGACATGCCAAACAAGGAAGAGAAAACAGCGGAGCACCAGCTAAAACATGACCAGTATCCCTGCGACTTCTCTTCAATTCCACAGAAAACTGAACGCATCACAAGCTTCATGAAGCACTGGTACCACTGTAAACTTAATGATGATCAGCCAGCCCATAGCACGATTTAGCAAAGGCCACACTTCTACACTGCCAAAAAAAGATGTACTTTGGGTTTCTGTAAAAGTAATGGGCAGCAATGTGTGTCCATACAACAACTGGAATTTTGAAATGACACTGGAGGTTTTCAGTTTTCCATAAAAACTTCCATAAACTTTAAGTAGGAAGGAAATAGTTCCACCATGAGTGATACATTTATCATGATTCATTTGGATTTAGTAGCAACTGATTTCAACCACAAGACTTGATCAAGATCAGTGAGATGTCTAGGTATCCATGGTGGCCACTGGTTGCTCTGAGGACAATTCCAATTTCCAGCCAGAATCTATATTTAGAGCAGAGGCTGCAAAAAAAAGAGAACAGGTGACCCAAGCTCTCCTCTAATCAGTGACTAAACGACTCCTGAAGCGGGAGGGAAAAGGCACAACTGTGGCTAACATCTATATAGCCATAGGTGCATGTGCGCACTCACTTACAAACACACACACACACACACACACACACACACACACACACACACACACACACACACACACACACACACACAACACACAACACACACACCTCCTCATTGAAGAGCTTGCTGGTCTCTTTCTTGATGGGGTCCAGGTACTGCACCTGTCCGGCGGAGAAGCCAACGATGAGCGAGACGCTGTCGCCCGTGGCCGAGTACTGGTTGAAGTCGTGGCAGGTGGGCTGGGTGCCTTTGTAAATACGCTTGTCGATCGGTTTGCTGAGGTCCAGGGCCTGCAGACACAATGCTTGTGTTTTTGTATGACACAAACACATGGGGGGTGGGGTGGGGGGTATTGTCCAGTCGGAATGCACCATGTGGTCTGTGCCAAAACAGATTTGGCACATTGGTTAAATCAGTAAATCGGACTGATTGCAGTACTGTGGCAGAGTCAAAAACTACTGCCAGCTGATTCAACTCAGTAATACAACTGACACTATCGTGGAAGAAGTACAAATACATAGCAAAGAGGGGATAAGAGAGAAACTACCATGCAGGTCAGTTACTAAATGGCTGACAACAACAAATATTGTGTTTGGGTCAATTCAAAGCTATTAACAACAGGTTTACAGAGATTCAGTAGTGACTGTTGTGGACTGTTGTTATTAAAATGCTTCTCTTCCAGGGCAGTCCGTCTCAGACTAAGCACACACTTTCAAAGAATGTCACCAAAGCTGCAAGTACCCTTTCTGTTACGCAGTACAATCAAGATGAAATCGTAGAAGAAGCATGTTGGACAACAGCCAGTCCACAAACTATCACGGGAAAAAATAAGGCAGGCATTCATCTCCTAATGCCATGACAAGCCTTGCCCCTTCTTTTACAGACCTATCTGCTGCAGAACAGCATTCCTTATAGTAGAGAGCATATTGCACCTACACAGTTTTGCAGTGGAGTGTGCATCGGCCTATCAGCCGTCAATGTTACTGTGTGAAGCGGTGCTCGAGGAACTGGACTTCAAACCAGAGATTGGCAAAATATCAAATTTTAGGTTGTGCGTTGCTGTCGCATGCTTGAGCCTAAGAACTAAAGCTAGTTCATTAAATCTTCAGCTGTTTGTACACACAACGTGCAAGATGCTATCTCTAATTCCGAACAAATTATAACAGCAGAAGCATTTTTGCAACTTATATGGCTTTGTACTCACGGCGTGTTACAACGAACCAGTTACCATCACATAAAAGAAGAGCCGCACTTTACGGCCTGACCACAGCAGTTCGTTGAGCAGACTCCTCTCATGAAATTCAACCCGATGAAAAAAGTGCATACAATCTCTGCGCAGAAACACACGACCCAATAATACCTAGCTAGTTAACCGCATAAAATGGTGTAAAGATAGCTGGCTAGCAAAAACACACAAGAGAGTAGCTCGCTACGGCACCAGTCTACGATTGTTTACTATGTCGGCGAACAACCTAACATAGCTAGCTAAGTAATCCTGTGTATTAGCTCGGCAAACTGCTCCTTCTAAAGCTAAAGCTGATATAGCAAGCAGGCTAGTAAACAAGAAGATCTAATTCAGATCATAGGGCATCGTCTGTTGCCACCACCTTCATATTACCTTCTTGATGTTGGTGTAAGTATAGAAATAAAGTTCCCTGCCGATATTGAAACACACTCGTTCCGATTCCTCGCTTGGGTCTTCGGGCTTAAGTTTTACCATAGAGATCCGGACAGGGGGCAAGAAGCCGGTCTGGGAGGAGGAGGCGGCTGCGGCAGTGGAGGCTGCCCCGGGCCCCAGAATCGGAGCTGCTCCGCCACCTCCGGGAATCGAACCAGGTCCTGCCCCAGGACCCACGGCTGCGTTTGTGGAGGGTCCCCGGGGTACCCCGCCCCGCTGTTGCGAATCCGAAAGGGTTATCAGTTTGTAAAAGCCCTCCCTTGTCCGGAACTGGGATTTAATCTCATTGATATCCTTCAATGCGCCTCCATCACCGGCCATCTTTAGTAGCTACAAACAAGCCGCACAGGAAACCGAGACCCTGAACTGGAAATAATAATAAAAACTACAATGAAAATGGGGCTGCTTAGCATCTTTGTTCTCACAGTACTTAACCCCGACAGCCAGGCAACACACTGATTTCCAACACTCGCTTGGCAACTTCTACTTTTTGCCTACGAGAGCGAACTTTCGGACATCCTCCTAGTCTGTACAGAAAATACATGTTCTCTAGACACTTCCGTCCACTGGAGCTGCGTAGGCGTGGTCAGTGTGCGCATACGCTGTGCGATGATACTAGCTGTGTTTTTCGCACTTGACCGAAAAATACTGTTTTCCTGGCTGAATGCGTTCCGGCGTTTTGCGTCACGGTCCTACAGCGCAGCGGTCGTCAGACAAAATGACCAAAAGCCTGTAAAAATACAGTAAATTAAAATGCATAAATAAATCGATGAAACTTGGTTGAGTTACCCTGGCCACGGGTCAATTGGTGACGCGACTGCTACGTGATAAAACGTAGGTTATGCACGTTCTAGCCAAACTAGAAATCTCTTGGACTTGTGAGCAAGTACCACAGACTAACATGCTTTGTAGGAGTCACGCCTTCATTACTGGCGTTCACGAAAACGGTATTTTTATATTCGTCAGACATGTAACAGGATTAATAACATGTAATGTAATTTTGCTAATAAAAATTCCTAGAGATATCATGTGATGACGTGTTGTTGCTACAAAACCTGCTCTGGCGTTGTGGTAAATCACATTTCTAACCGGTGAACAATATCGACCACAGTCCATAGCTGGCGAACCAATACAGCCCGATTGACCATAAAAAATTGACAGCAGGTCAAGCTGTCCACAGGTAACTTCAAGACCTGACTACCTATGTGAAATCGTGGTTATATAATCACCTCAGTAATTTTATTGTTAGTGATATGGACAGGAAAAATGGAATATGGAAGGATATGGAAAAATGCCATATCCAGAGTTTAGGGTTGTGTCGATGACATTCTATAAACAGGGCTCAAGAAACACTCTAGTTTTGTTGTCGGCTTCACCTCAAGCATGACTGCGTTCTGAGTAATTGATGTATGTTGCCACATGTAGCCTATTTCTTTCGGTGATTGAAATTTACTATTTTACACGATATGGACCCATTGGTTCCATATAGGAAAAACAGATTAACTGCTGGTGACTGAGGGGTGTCATTTGTCCTTGAATAAAAAATAGAAGCATTGTTTTCATTCACAGTTTGATCCATATTGCATAATTCTCTGTTGACTATGGATGCCTATGCAGTAGTCAATGAACTAAAACAAGACGACAATTGTTTTTGTCTTTTTTATGAAATCTGTTTTGACATTGTGGTAATTTTCACATCACTTGTTGTTGAATGGCATTGGCTATTGGTCAACATGTGGGCTGATGTGGAGGTGAGTGACCACAGGCATACACATTCACCGTGTGCAATAAGTATGTCCCAGTCTCACAGGGGTGACAACGGAATGAGTACTATCAATTCTTGCTGTAGTGCTTCATGCTTCACCAAAAAAGACGGTCTTAATGACCAACTATGTTCTGTCCTTTGTGCATTACAGTGTTAATGGGCAGCAGTCACTACTCTTTAAGACCAAATGTCTGTAAAACATTTGACAGTCCATCAGCCACACCAACAGCATGTTATTATATGATGTATTAACCACATACAATTATGCACACATAATATTATTAAAGGTTAAAGGTTTTGATCACCCAGTGTCACAGCAGGGTTTGCCCTCAGACGTTGTGGCAAATGAGCAGGACTCATCAAGATTACATTGACAATTGCTCTGTACAGCACTGTAGTCCCTGAAGATTCTGATATCGACACCTAGCCAAGTAATTTAAATTCCACCCTTGAATGTAATTCCTACATAATATTGGCATTTAGCATCTATATTGTTTAATGATGCCAAACGTAACCCAAATTTGAGTTTATATAATACCTGTATGACTGTATCTTCAATCATCATCTAATTTTATCTGAACATCATATCTACTTTTGAAAACACACTATTGCATCATACTAGTTTATGTCTATCATATCCTAAAATCCACATCTGCACAACTCATCATGAAAACCCCCTGACAATGAGCTGTTTCAGGTGAACTGATAGCAATGAATTGTTAGTAACTAAGTTTTTTCACATCTGGAGGCATTTCAACATGTTCTCACTCTGACAAAGCTCTTTCAGTTGAAACATTAGTCTTTAAGTCTTGGTGTTGATGCAGTGCAGTTGCAGTGTCCAAGGGTTTCTGCTGAACCATATCTTCACTTTGAACTTTTTTCCACCCTGCCTGCTTAAACTTACAACTAGATGTTAGAACTTTGGTAGGGAAAATTGAGTTACTTTTGGAAGTGACATTCTTGGGGCAGTAGGGGGCTCTATTTCCTGTGCACTGACAGAAAACCTGTGGTTTAGATGCAGCATGCTCAGCCCTCTTGTTTAAAGGCAACTTCTGAGGAGATTCTTTGTAAAGAAGCTGGCTGACACTTCTCACAAAAAACAAACAGATGGAACAAAATTTACCAAAGCAAATTAAATAATGTATTTAAAAGTACATACAAAACCAAACACCCAACCCAACCCAGTCTGAGGATAGCCACTGCTGAAACAAATACCTCCACACACCTGTTTTAAGTAGCCTGATTAGTGTAGATGTGGCTCACTAACATGGCTGGTCCAGAAAATCACAGACAGCAATTCCAATTAACTGATTTTAAATAAGGTTGATTTATTGATATAAGTACTACAATTGTTTATTGTGATTAGTAGAAAACAAAATGCTAAATTAAATATTTAAACAAGCATTTAACAACTAGTACAACAATGAAACAATTAATTGATTTTGGGGGACAGGCAAAGGTTCCCCTTCACAACACCAATCCACCCACCTGGGAGAGTTTGAGTCTGAATGCATCTGTTTCCTATAGGATTTGCATCAGCCCCAGCAGAATAATTCTGAGTGCAAACAAGCACATTTGAAATCTGATAGTATATATGAGAGTGCTCATAATGTGTTGGATCTATGTATTATATCTATTTTGCTTTGCATTCATGTTTATATATCACATTTGTTTACTGTTATGTTGCTATATCCTTTCTGTTAATTTGGTAATTTGGTGAGTTAGACTGTTGTTTTTTGAAGCTTGTCTGCAGTTGAAAATGGATTGCTGTGTGAGCTGTACAGTATTCAGGCATGAGGGATGGGTTTGCACTGGTCGACTTTAAGTTATGCTGACAGAAAGAATCATGTGAGTGGCATTATAATATCACCAAGTTCAGTGACCCACTTCACAGTGGAAGGGGTGCCAGTGGGAACCTTAATTCCTGAAAGGCTATGATGTTTTAATTTTCCTAGGGTCAAAGATTTCATGACATGTAATTAGCATCACAATGTAGTCTATCAGTCTCAATCAATCGGATTGGTTGAAACAAAACACCAGCTTCAACCTCCATAGGGTTAATGTATGCCATACTGAGAACACAGGTAAAATACATCTAAATTACTTGTGAGAGTTATAAGTGAGAACCATGTGGCTAAATACCTTAATATGACTTCACAGAATTTCTGTGTCCATTCAAATTTTCTGTTTTTTTTGTTTTACTTTCACACTGACACTAATCTACCTGGTGATTGTTACAGGAGTGAAAGTGTATATTCAACATCATTTGTTACTCTAGGAAGTATACTGCTAATTTTTTATGATTTTTTTTTTCTCATAAGGAATGTCACTTTGTGGAAATTATACTTGTAAGTAATATTATTTGTGGACAGAATTTTAATGGCAGGAGTATGAATATTCCTTCCCTCTATAGTGATGTTTGAACTTTTTCAATTGGTCATATTTGCTAGTCCTGAACCAAAATCCAACTTGAAGGTTGAGTAAACAGGCCTCAGTTTATTAATTACTTCTGAAGGTCATCATCATATAATTAGTCAATTATTAACTTAGAACTAGTAGACTTCCAAGTTTCTACTTTCAAACTGCTCCTCAGATTGCAGTTGGATACTACAGGATCATGACATGAAGAAAGTGGTGAATAAATCACTTACAATGGAAAGAGGTCTTAAACAAAACATGAAACAGTGCAACTGCACTGTGTTCATCTATATGGCTTGTAAGCCCATCCTGACAGTAATCTACACTGACACACGGTTAAAGCATGACCTACTTTATGCAATGTCTGAGCTATGTACATGCTTTGGCTGAACCAATGAAATTCCCATGCCAAAGATATTCAATTTTTAGGAAACAACTGAACTTCCATCCATAAAATACAGAACTCTATTTATGACTGTTTTGCTCCAGTGGGCCACAGTAAAAAGATTACTGAATGATCATGAGGATTGCAATAACAGGCTGTACAGATTTCTGCAGAGTATAATGACTTAAAAAATACAGGGCAGACCACTAATCTACATAACTGTGCTGAATAGAGGAGACATGCCCTTATTTATTACTGTTGCCACCAAAGTCAGTATGAGCCTCACAATTCACTACTGAATTAGAGCAGAGGGGAAAATGTACCATTTTGAAGTAAAAGGAAAAAAAAACTGATTAAAAATTAATCGGGAACTGTGTATGACAAGGAACAACCTGAAAATACAGTTGTTTAGGGGTTTACTATTGCTCAGTCTCTAATAGTCTAATTATGTTGTTTCGACGACATTGATTCTCCCTTTCAAAATCATACCACCCGATACAATGTTCTGTTGTGTTCAGCATTTCATGTTGAATTTCATATGAACGATTGCGTGCCTAAAGTACTTTCATTGGCATCTATGACGGGACTGATATCTGCGTCATGCAAGCCTGATTTTGGTGCCTGTATGACAGCATTTCACCTAAAAGTTGCCTGCTGAACTGAAAATAGCGCATTCACAATCTTGGATGTTTCTGATCTTTATAAATGAAACCCAGCTGTGTCTTTTTCTTTCTTTTCAAATGAAGGGAAAATTAAACCGGATTTTAAAAGTCTGGATCATGAGATACAGCATCTCAAAATCAGGAGTATTTCTTCCTTTTAAGATTTAATAAAACAATCTAAAAGAAGTGGCGGACAAGGTCCATTGGTTGACCTGATTGCTTTGAGGCCGAACTGATAAGGACCAACATCTGTTACGTAAATATATAGCAAAACCGCGAAGACCGTACATTAGCTACAAACTGTCTGTGGAACCTCCTGTTGTTTTGCAGTATATACAGACGTCTTCGCACTGTGTTTTAATTGTTAGATATGTCATAGTCCAAACTCCAACGGCAAAAAATAACTTTTTAAGAATGACCTGACCGAAAGCTGTCACAAACTGAGGTGGGCGTTGCCGTAGGCTACTTGCGCCACTGCTCAATTTACTGATTTATCATCCTGCAGATGAAGGCGTATTTTTGAGCAAGTTGGTGGCAAGATAATATAAGGGTCGAGCTGTGTTTAACTAAGAGAGCTAGTCTTAGTGTAGACCTATTAGGGACGAACGGGGTTTTGGTAAAATTAATCCAGTAGGCTAACAAATGGCAAAAATCCTAAACCACCCAAAACCATTGAAATCTCCACTGTTTGCATCGATTATTTTCAGATGTAGATGAAATCACACAATCTCACGTTAACCTCTCAGTATTAGATGTTTTCTCTTTGTGAAGTTGAGGTCTCAAATGAAACATTGCTTTAACATGGTTACAGTAAAAAAAGAAGAATGTTCAAAACAGTAATTTGTATGTCGATTATTTGCTATGTCAGGCTGCTCAAAAATATTTGGCTGCGAATAGACCGCTTGGCATTTGTTTCCTCCCAGCGGGGCAGGTAGCTAGCTAGCTACGATGTTTGCAGACTCATGAATATTATGCTATCGTCACATATTCATGATCCATTTGCGCCACATTCTTGCTCAGATCGTTAGTGGGAGAGGCGCTACATAGTTCACCTCATTTTTCCCTGGACCGTACACACTCCAAGCAAGACTTCAGCTAGCCATAGCTAGCTAACTAGTAAGCGCACGTATTTTTTAGCGAATTGAGTGCCGAGTGCTGGCAAAGAGAGGCAGCCGCAACGAGATTGTACTTTTTTGTTTTTTGTTAAAACAGCGCATTTTATTGCTGCCGAGATGGTGGATTATCACGCTGCAAATAATCAAAACCAGCAGTATTCTTCCGACTCGCAAGCGGACTACATGCAACAGGAAGAGGACTGGGATAGAGACCTGCTTCTGGACCCGGCCTGGGAGAAACAGCAGAGGAAGGTCGGTACTTAGTAGCGGGACAGTGGGAATTGGGGTAGTTTGCGGGCCCCGGTATCTCAAGTTCACGATTGGCAATACAGAATGTCGCCTGTGACTGTCCCGGGCTACGTAGCTGGTCCATTTCAGCATTTTCATTGTCGGTGGCCGGTGGTTGTCTGGAAAACCAGCATTTAGGTAGCTGAAGTGTTCACCCACGACCAGGGAATCTTTGTTCAGTGTACAGTAGTTAGCAAATTTGCACCTACACAGTTCGTTTTCAAGTTTCTTGCTGCGGCAGACTTAGCTGTTATGAAGCTAGCAAGTTTACACTGTAGCCTTGAAGAATCTCCTACTGCTTCATTAAAGTGTTGCTTAGCTAGTAAACTTACAAGTTCGTTACATCAGAGGTTCGATATAGTTTTAGGAAAGACGAGAGCTACGTAGCTAACTACTTACTTAGGTAATTTTTTGTGCGCGTCGAATGCTTAATAGCCAGTTACAGATAATTCCAGCTGTGCGAAAGTAGAAATGGTGATCGTCAGATATGTAGCGAGTGAAGGCAAATTGTGGTTGTTGATGAAGCCCTATGTGCGTAGGCCAAGTTGAATGTTACAGTTCACAAACAGCCATACAAAAAGTTAGATCATAG
This sequence comes from Megalops atlanticus, assembly GCA_019176425.1. NCBI lineage: Eukaryota > Metazoa > Chordata > Actinopteri > Elopiformes > Megalopidae > Megalops > Megalops atlanticus. The sequence continues at coordinate 21,008,027 of CM032877.1, read as the reverse complement.
GCGAACTGAACGTAGCTAGGGTTAGATAGACCAGATAGCCAGCAGTCACACCGAGTTCACTTTGAAGTTATTCAAATCTTTATGCAGTTTCAAAACAACCATTTTATTTTAGGTTTACTTCATTGCGGACCCAGATATTAAATTCAAACATAATTCATTTGGAAACGAATTCAAGTCCGTTTGTTTAGTCCCCTCTGCAACATGCATTGTTTTGTTTCACGGTGCAACTTTTATTTGCGCTTGGATGCCTTGCAGTACTTGCAGTGGAAGTTGTCCAGATAGTATCGAGGTAGGATAGGGAGTAGAAACCGTACTTCGTGCGGTCTTGCCCCGTGTAATTTGCCACGTTCACCACTAAACTGTCATAGAAACGAAACAAGCCGAAAAAATGTTGGGTTTGTCTGCGGAGGGCAGTGTCCTTTAGGAAACATGCACCAGCAACACCTGGAGAACACTTGGCGGCTAAATCGAAGGCAAACGTCACCTTAGGAGATTTCATATCCGCTCTGTGCCCTTACATGAGCGGGTGAATGAACGTGAATGCGTTTGCTTTGCATTTTTCGGTGGACCAAGCACATCGAGTTCAGCCTCAAACGGCCCGGCGCCACAACTCTGTGGCAGTCTCAGTTCGATTGTTTTATTTTGCATCCTTTTGCTGATTCCATCACTGTCCGAACTTTCACACATAGCCCCAAAAAGAACCGCACTCCCATTCCAATCAGTAAAAATAATTAGAAGCAAGAACCCTCAAGAGTAGAGTACACTGCAAGTGTATGTCTATAACAGTTGTCTTTCTGTTTGTAAGGGATTGATAGCTTCTGACAGTGGAGGAGTATAGGTAAGCCCGTGAACAACAGCCGTGGAATTCTGTGTTGAATAGCTGCACGCTATCGCCCATGGCTTGGCAGCCTGACGCACTAGTTACCCACTAGTCACCGCCTGAATGAACTTTGCTCGTTAAAACTTTCAGAACTGTTACACGTCCTCAAGGTGACAGGAGCAGACTTTCTTGAAGCAGTTTTTGGTTATTATTGGAATTGCACTTTGGGCTGTGGCGTTCACTTTCTGTGACTGCGTAGCAATAGCTATCGGTGGGCCATAGTAACAAACTTTTTTATTGTGGGGAAAAAAATACAAGTATAGATTGTACACATTACACAAGGCTTATACACGCAAGCAAACAGAAAAAAGAATGACAAATGTGTGGATTTGCTTGTAGGGACAAAGGATAGCACAGAGATTACAACTTTTGAAATCTGTCAGATTGTAAGTGCCTTTCAACAAGTTGGCTAGAGCAACGTTGCTTCTGAAGAGCAAATTTATATGTAGATACATAAAAGACATCTGAACCAATTTCATCAGACTTGGTGTAAATCCAGCCCCAAAAATGTGTCACTGTAAGAATTATGAGAACTGAGCACTTAGGGTTTGTACCAGCCTTTTCTCTGATAAATATACTATTTACAGATTAACAAACAAATTTTGTACAGTACTCCACTTTTTATTAATAAAACTTATTACCGTATTATATGTCCAATTCATGTAAGAATTGTCCGATTCATGCTTTACACCTTCATGAATACTCTCTGTATAGCCTGAACTATAATCAAAAAGGAGACATTTTTTGCAGAATGTTTTGTAGAATTGTGAAGCCATTCCATAATTTCCAGGGGATTTGCCATCATTAATGGATTCTTTGACATCTGATAGGTATAAAGGGATCATTTTAATTAAATCTAGGTCCATGCAGTATTTTGCTATGATCATGGGTCATTGTTTAATGAATATTTATTTCGGATACACTTTTACAATTCTGTTTTTTTATAATTCACAGAAATAGTTCTGTTTCTCCCTCTCCAGCTAATTTCTCCTAGAGCAAAGGAATGCATCTATTACTAGGAGCAGTAGAATTACTCTGTGCAGTTCGGCCCAGGGAGGTCATTTTTTTCCCAAGCCTATGGCAAAAGTCAATCACATTACAAAGTTTGACCTCATAGTCTGGACAAATTTCACTTCCGCTTTCTGGAGTGACCTCACCAGCTTCCCATCTCAGGATGGTTCAAAAAGAAATCCCAGCAGCACATCTTGTACTTTCAGAGTTCAGTCACATGCTGCTTTAGAAGTTGTTTCTCTTCTATTTCAGGTCACTTATGTTATTAGCCATAAATTCAAGTAGTGCCTCAGTGTAGTATAATTTACCATTGCCTCCATTATCGAATTTTGGTTTCAGACTTTGAGACTTAAATCTCACTTAAATTTCAACTATATGTCAAATGTTTTGAGCTATAGTTGTTTGCTGGGTAGCATGTTTTGTGCCATACATTGGAATACAAGTGTTAGATAAATTTTGTTTGCAATACATGTTAACCATATTGTATTTGCAGGATTGCTTTGCTTTTTTCTGACATCATAAATGAGTCAGCAGATAGCTTGCTAAGACCACAATGTGCTGATGGTTTTTTAAAACTGCCAAAGCCCCAGCCCTGATGTTTTTCTAGATTTGGGCATGCAGTTGCACCTGTCAGGATTTCAATGACTGTATCATTAGAATCAGGAACTCTCTCTCTCTCTCTGTCTCTCTCTCTCTCTCTCTCTCTCTCTCTCTGTATGTGTGTGTGTGTGTGTGTGTGTATGTGCATGTGTCTTTTCATGGAAGAGGCCTGGAGGTTCCAGCATTTTCCTAAATTTCTGCGTGAGAGTAGAATATTGTTGAGCTACAGTGGCGTGGCAGGCTGGTGGGGTGTGGCAAATTGGGGGAGGAGGGGGCGTTTGAATGGAGGTGGGTACATTGAGGAAATGTTTTTGTCCACAGGGGAACACATAACAGAATGGCTTTGGGTTTTGGCCACCCGTGGAAGTAAACACTGCTCCTTGTGAGAAAACACTTCCCTCTCTGTCAGTGCATGCCCTGTGTAGCCCTGCACGCCCACAGTAAGAGTGCATGTGCATGCACATGTGGAGACCGTGTCTGGACTCTGTTGACCTCTCCAGAGGAAAGTGGCATCGCAGTCTGTATGACATCACAAGGTAGATTTCTGGCCACAAGCAAGTGAGGTCATTATTTAGACTTTGCCTACCTGTTTTGACATGTCCTTAAGATTTTCAGAAGTCAAACTGCACCCCTGCGAGTGCATTGATACTTCAAAATACAAGGCATTTTGAGGGCTATTTTGAACCCTGCCATCATCATACCATTATTATGCTGTGGGTCATCCCACTTGCTTGTGAGTCCAAAACTCATTGAAACACTGCTTCTGCATGACTTGTTGTTTTGCATTTTGCCTGTGTTTGATGTGAATTCAACATTTCACATTAACATTTACATTTGGTCGTTTATCAGATGTTCTTAGAGCGACTTACATTTAAGGGGTGAACAGGCTTGTATTCCTGTACACAAATATAAATTCCCAGTATTTGCCTTTTCAGAATAATTATTGTCAAATGATATATTTCACCTGAAGGGAAAAATGGCTTAGATGACCACAGGCAAGAATTATTGCACTGATTTTATGGAATAACAGTTGGTTACATTGCAACACTTCATTTGCAGTATCAACTGAATTTTCACTGGGGCAAGCAGATACGGAGAAAAGTAGTTCACTTGAAATATACTTCAGGGTTATTTTTGGTCGATGAGGGATATTTCTAGAACAGCATTTTGAACCGCTGAAGCTGTGACTATTGAAGGGCATTAACACAGTCCTGCACTTCACTTTCATTTCTGCCTGTGATTATTGCCTTTATCTTTTTATGGATTTGCAGCTGTTGGACATTTAGTGGTGCAGCAGTTCATTTTAATTCCCACAGATTCCCTGACATTTTAATGTAAATCCAGAAGGTAGTTAGGAGTGGTTTACACTGAAACCTGACCAGTAAACAGACAGGAGAGAGTGGGCAGGCTGCGATTTTATAGAACATTATAGATTCTGAGGCAAAGCTTCATTTAACAATACTTTTCCGGGACTGGATTGCGGCATCACAATTTACTCCCTTTTTCATACCATAGAACATCTGTGGCATTGCACTGGCTCTCATGAGATAAGGAAATGATTTCCGCTTCTTCTTATTGGGAGGAATGAGGACAGTCCAGAATGTTCAATCCATCCTGCTCAGTCAGCCATCATACAGTCACACAGCTGACTGGACTGGAATCAAGTGCTTTCAGAGCGATCGAATACAGAATGCTGCAGAATGTGTTTGCTTAATAGGGCATGTATTTTTAGGGAATGGTTCTATTCAGGGCAACTTAAAGGCTTCAGCAAATGCCATTGCCAAGCACCAAATGCAATTACCCAGCACCAAATGCAATTACCAAGCACCAAATGCAAAAGAATAAATAAAAGGAATGGGACCTAATCACACAATGACAGATAGCTAAGCCTGAGGGGAGGGCTGAACATTCGAGTGCTACTGCAAGTGAAGTGGGTGGGAGTATGACAGGATGTAGGGTTTGATTTAGTAAACTTGTACCGAGCAGAGGCTGAATTTATCACCATTCCATTTTTAAACGTCCCAGGAGTCTTCTCTTGCACTCTTATTTGTTTGCTTAGCAGTCCCCCTCATCCAGAGCAACATACATAGCTTATATATCATCCGTTTAGCTGGGTGTATAATGAGGCCTTTCAGGTTCAGTACCTTGCTCGGCGGGTACAGCACCCACTGGGGAGTTGAACCTGCAGCCTCTTTGGGTTAGAAGACTGGGACCTTTACCCACGAATGCCAGGTGCCCAGGGTGCCTCCGCAGCACGCGGTGGTCGGCCTGCTGCTGTATGGCCCGCGGGGCTTTGCAGAGGCGGCCGCAGTGGGGTGCAGCCGGCTCCTGGGATAAACTCGGAGCCCCTAAGAGGCGTCGGGCAGAGAGCTGCGTGTCTGGAAGGGGGAGCTCCTCAGTGAGGAATGTTTGCTTTAGCGCGGAGGCCTGGGAAAGTCTGGGAGTCCCGACAGTCCCAGCAGCTCTTTCAGCCCGCTGGGGGTGCTTGCCGGCGTCCCGGGGATGACATATTGGGTCTCGGTGTGGCAGCCACAGCCAGCGGTGCGCTTATTGGTGCTGAGGAAAAAAAGGGGGGAAAAGGAGGACAAAAAACAGTTTGACTCTTGACATTTCTGCAACTTCTCATAATTCAGACACACTGCTCACTGGTTATCAAGGCCTTTCCCTTGATAACCGGTGGACCTCTGCATGCGGTGGAATGTAGTTATATCCAGCAGTGTCCATCTTCCTGAAAAGTAAATCAAGCAAACATGAATGTGCTGTGTTGGCTTCAATGGAAGGCTCTCTCTGCCCCCCATTATGAGTTAATAGGTAGTGACGGCCCACATGGTAAAACTGCACGCACCTTATTCATAAAAAAGAAGCTAACTCCATTGCTTTGTTTTTAATATCTCTTGGTTCATTCCACCTGAATCAAAACATGGAGATATTTTGATTCACCTGCATGCTTTCTAACAGCTGTTCTCTGCCATCTTTGGCTGTGTCAGCTATCCTGGCAAAATGCTTTAGAAGACAGTTACTCATCCTACCTTGAAGTTTCCCGAAATATCTCAACTGATATAGTTTGCGGCAGGCAGGGGGGTCAGCTGACTTTTTTTGTGTTTGCAGTTTAGTGAAACCCTCACGTGATTCTCTCAGTTCAGCTGGTTTTCTGTACTTGGCACTGTGACAAAATTGATTTTTCCCTTTATATTTGACTTTTTTCCCCCTGCTGCAAATTGATTCATTGGATATCTTTTGATTGTGGGATATTTTTGACTTCCATGCGCTGAAGACACTGTGAAAGTTTCAAAGCCTCATTTGGCAACATCTTTTTTACACAAAGGCAGTAATGCCAGATTTGTGGGACCAGGAATCTTTTGATGGGATTTTCCCATATTTGTACAAGGAGTTGCACTTCTGCCTTTCATTTTTTTGATAAGAGAGAGAGCGAGATGCTGTTGCATGCTATGATGAGATGGTATCACAAATAAAGATGGACAGATATGTCAACTTAAATTTGAGAAAAAAAAAGGTTTTTTTTTTCCTGAGATGTAAAGCCATAAAGATGGTAAGAGCTGGTTTGTTGCCAGACATTCTTAGTCCGGTCATCTCAGTCCTCCTGAAGTCAATATTAAATAGGAAACACAGGGAAGTAATTATCTATGTTTGCTCGTAATTATCAAAATGCAAAAGCTTTTTATAGCAGCCGGAGTCTTTGTGGGAAAGCAAATTTTCAGTTGTTGCCAGAATGTGGGACCACAGAAAGTTTTCCTCATGCCAATGGCTTGCCTGCTAACCTAATCCTAAATGTAACATGCAAAGGAACAAACAGTCATTGTGGGGGTTGCCTGCTAAAATGCAGGCCCAGGGAGGAAGCATTCAGACAGGCACATCAGCTAAAGAGGAAGCATAGAAGGAGATGTGCTCTCTTCAGTTTCTGTCCTTCCAGGCATGATTCTTATCCTGCCTGGAGTCTAAAGGTAAGAGTAGGTGGACCTGGTGAGTGTTCGCTTTTGAGACCTCCTGGGGAAGTCCTTCCTCTGGACCAAATAGAAATCAAATGCCCTATTGCAGTAATGGGCACACTGTGCCGTAGGAGATAAGATGTTAAACAGAGGTCCTGAAGGTTCCTTATAATTGAGGAAAATATTTGTGCCAGTTTGTGCCATTACTTTTGGGAGGAAGCCAGATGTTGTGGGCAGAACTGAACACTTGAAAACACCAAACAGGTTGTAGGTTGGCTATGGCCAAAGGTTCAGATGTATGGTTTTTGGATTACACACAGTGGGACCCTGGCCTGTTGACCTCAGCCCGTTGGCCTCCCAGTATATCCTTTGACCCATACAACCTTTGACCCATACGTGCTCTGTTGTGCTTGCCCTATCTTCAAGAACCCCTTCCCTTTTCAAACACACAACATTTCCACAACATTTGTGTGACATTAGAACATCCCTATGGGTTGGCCTTGCTCTCCTTGTTATTAAAGATTGTGTCAGTCGTGTGGTCTGTGTCAGAGACAGAAATCCTGTTCCCAGCCAGTTGGAGGGTCCAGGACAAGTTAACCAAGCAGGCCCATGAAGCATTAAACCATGCACTTTGGAAACCATCCACTCAAGACCACATCACAAAAGATTTTTGAAACTCCCTTTACAGATGTTAAGCAGAATCCTCCTCTGAGAGAAGTCTGACAGGAGTAAACACAGAGGGTGTTGCCAGTGTTCTTCTAAGGCTAAAATATGCAAAGCATTTGTTCATTTGCCAGACTGAGGTCGAATTGACTTTTACGCAAAAATAATTGGGATTTGGCTTAAAAAAAAGATTACGAGGAGGTTGTGCAAATATTTTTTTGCGGGGAAGCTGGACTGACTCGTTTGGTAGTGTGTGTCAGCATCCTGCTGCTTGGCTGTGCAAAGTGCGCTTTTCCAAAGAACAAGCATGCACCGTATACCTCTGCACGCCTTGCCCTGCAGCGGTCGCTCCCAGTGTCTCTGCATCTGAGAAAACGCTATGAAACCACAGCAAGTCCACACAAGCTCCTGGTGGCAGTCACAGCAAAGCAGGAATTTTTCACACGGCGTGGCGTCTGAGGTGTTGTTGATGGTGTGTGTACCATGTTTTGTTTTAACTAGAATTTGCCTCATCGAGATTAATAAAGTTGCCACCGCTAACATAGTGGATGGAACACAGTGTATACAAGCAGAATGTTTTATGTATGTAAATTGTACTATAATACACATAAATAAAAAAATGAAGAACCACTGCAGCAAACCACACATTGAGGGTAAGGCTGTACAAAGGAAGAATCTTTGGGAAGCTCAAAAATGAACGTATAAGAAATCTTATAAAGTGTCAGTTCAACATAAAATTCCAAACAGAGGGAGCAAACCAGAACACGGCCCAGTGTCTTGCCAAAGCCTTCCTGATGGGAGAGCTGCCAGCCTCCTGTAGGTACCTCACCCACACACAGAGACACGCCTTCAGCATTAAGGGATGTTCCACTCTGTAGTCAGCAAGGTGTGGTGGCTCAAAATCAGCCGGAAATGAACTCTCAACGGAAGAGAGACTGACGGTCACCTTTGAATAGGACATCATGGAGGCCACACCCCAGAAACCACTCTAGACATCCCACAAACCACCAGAAATGACCGGCATTGTCCAGATTCCCAAGTGGCGGCGACAGTTGCGCTTCTTACTGAGGGACCGGTGTGCAACATAAATCCACAGAGAAACCAAAGTGAAATGCTGTATTGTGCCCCCAAAGGCAGTAAATTACTTACGGGCAAATTAGAAATGATTCCAGTTAATAAAGGAAAGGCTCATCAGCATGAATTAAAACATTATTTAAGTCAACCTTGATTGTGATTATACAGGGCTAATTGCACATGTGCTGCATATTTATCTGTCTTCTGAAACATGACAGTGTCAATAGGCATACTGCATTCCTGTGAACTCATACATGTCTGAATCACCATCTCAGACATTGAAAATGTCATGTAAGATGGGTCCTTTGGTCATGGCATTCGGTGATAACAGTGAGGGTAGCAGCGCCTGATCAATGATTCTGAGGTATGTTCTGAATGCCACCTTCCTGCCCATCAGTCCCTGAGCTGTGCTTGTGTGGTGATGTAATGCCACGTCACAAAGAGAGACAAGGTGCTCACTCATGCCAATCACATATTCTGCATATGTGAGAACATACTGTACACATTTCTGAAATTATGATGGCAATTTGCAGCTAACAATTCAGGCCCTAAAGACTGAAGAGGCAGTATTTCAAAGTATTAATGTCATAGACTGTATTGGATGGTTAATCTTTAGTGTTTAAAACTGCTAAACTCATGCTGCTGTTAATCCTTATTGACATCCCTGAAGTTCATATCAAGCAGTGGAATAGCAGAGCGTGCTTGCTCGTTATCAGCCTTTCCTGTTTGTTTTGGGTGTATCAGTATAATCTCTGTGTTAACTGTTTATAAGTGCAGCAAGATCATCTCTGTTCTAGTCTGGCGGGGCTTGCTCAGTCAGAACTGATTTCTGCATCGTGTGAGAAACACGCAATATTAGAGCACGATGGAGGCGAGCTGCAGCCCTGGTGAGGATGACCCCCAACCACATCCTGACCAACACCAGAACTTTTGCTCTGTGTATGTTCCTTTCAAGCGGAAGTCCAAATCCAGTAACTGCTCTCAACGCAGTAGCCGGTCATTCATTTTGACTGAACCAGGCACGGGCTGGACCCATGAGTCATGTCCCCTCCTTTCAGACAAATGCTTGAGTCAGACGAGAGCAATCAGATTCGTGCCACAAAGATGACCACTCCCTGCCTGCCCCTGATACAGTGGTGACGGTGTAGTGATTATTGGGTGGCAGGGTGTTGTGGGATGCTAATGACAGGAGTGAAGGCTTCTGGGATGTGTCACAGGGTGGAGTTTTGTGCATCCTGATTCAGGAATGCAAAGCTTAAATAAACTGGGAACAGTTGTGATGTGTGAAGCGGTAGGCAAGGCAGGTCAAATAATAGAACCATGACTGTTCCGTGAAATTTGACGTCACAAGAGACTACACTAAATTTGAGTTTTCTCCAGTGGCTGCTAGAATAAGTGATTATAGGCTGAATATAACAAGTGGACTTGCCTCCATTATTATGCACTGTATCCATTGTAATCCCTAGCCTTGAAGCTTTATTTCCCTTGGATGCATGGTACTCATCCTGAAAAGATAAGTTTCGTATCCACAACAAAAAACTGAATGATCAGCGGGATTTAACTGGTATATTTTCACTCTAGTATTCATTCCTCAAGGCCTCCACTCCCTCTCCACCCTCTCCCCTTTGCTTACAAGCACTTAAGTCTACACTAAGTACGACGCTTGCCTGAGGACAAGCCTATTAGTTGAGATTGACTTTATTTGGAAGAAAAGGGATAGCTGTGAACAGACGGCCTATCTCTTCTCAGGTCGATGCTCTTCAACTCTCCAGTTAACTGTTCCTCCTTGACAATCTCCTCATACTAGCATCCCAGATCTGTTGCTCATGCCTGGATGTTTATCTGTGCTTGATGCATAATGTCTGGTTATACAACTGCTTTTGGGGCCAGTGTGAGCACTCCTGTTGTCACGATACCCTCCTCAAGGCTTAAATGCCTAAACTGGACTGTGAGTGCAGGAGTCTTCAACAAAAGTTGAAAGGCTTATTTCTATTTCAAGAACCCCGATAAGAAAGTAAGGTCATTCTTACAGGTCCACCTCAATGTTATCAAAATTCCCTTTGTTTCGTGCGCGCTGTTTTATTAGATAATGAGTGGGAGGGGCCAAAGGGAAGAGGATGGAAATTTAGTACCAAAAGAATGAGGCCTGAAGCAACATATTTAGTCTCTCTCATCTTATCATTCTTCCTGGTGGCTGGCACTAGTTTACGTTTGGCATTTTTGCTGAAAGTGATCAGGCCAGCTGAACACTATGAGGGGAAACTTCGCCTGAGGAGTGGCAAGTTTCCGGGGCGTTGCCACACTTCCTTTCCAAGCCTTAAGGAGTGAAGGTGTGCGTTTGTATACGGGGGGCAAATAGCAGGCAAGCGGGCATTTTGACACGTCTCCCCCGAGCCTAAGTTCGTTTATGGCAACTACAAAAGTGGGTTTATGACAGCTGTGATTGTCATGTTGTACTCAGAGAATAGAAATACACACTGTAGCGATGTCGAGACTTCATGTTAAAAGAAAACTGTAAGGTAAACCACTGATTATGCCTTTGAAAGTGCCATATTAACTATAATGCATGTGCGTGGACTTTTTAACCATGCTTGTGTGTGTTGGCATTTTGTCATCATTGTCACGCTGTAAATGGCTTGTCATCTATTTGGATTGACAGAGCCTCTCTCTGTATTCCCTTATTTGTAACATATAAACCTTTTTGTTCAATCTATCAATCATAGATTAGTTACCCACCGGGAAACTGTGGGGAAGAAAAAACTGTTTTACCAATGGGGGTAGGATTTAAGTGTTTATTTCTGTTGTGTCGTGATACCCAGAAGCTGTTTGGAGCACAGCAGTTTGTTTTAGTTCAGCCATGTTGATTTCTTTCCGCTTGCATGCCTGCTTCCCCCCCCCCCCTTTCTGTCTCTGGACCCTGCGCCTCTCAGGATGTGATCTCTGAGCTCACCGGCTCGCTCTCCAGAGGAAGTGCATTTTTGGCATTGCTGAAATCTTTCACAGACTAAATGGGGATGACATCCGTGCCTGTAACAGCTCTGCGTCCTCTCCCCCTCCCCCCCTCGGTTTCGGGCCGCACGGCCTCAGCGCACATCAAAGTCTCGTTACATCAAAGTCCCGTTACATCAAAGCCATTACGCAGCTGTGAGGTCGAGTGTGTGGATGGAGTTATCGGGTTCACGCTGCTTTGGATACGTGGACGTCACTGCGGACGAATCTGCTCTATAGACGTGCCTACACTAGGTTTTCAGCTAACGCGAGGGTACGCATCGTTGAGGCTTGGAGGGTGGCCTTTACGTAACTGTTATTCCCATCCCAATAATGATTTTTGGAGGGGTTTCCTTGATGAGGTGTAAGGGCTCAAAGCAGATTCCGTGCCTATTTTCAAAGCAGAGCAAGGGTTTAGGCTTCAAAATGCCAAAGGGTCTCCATTTTAAAGCAGTGCTCTCGCTGCACAGCTGAAGTTTTCTGGAATTCAGTTTAGAATGTGCCATTTAGCTTAACCTCGCTGGTGCCTCTTTGTTAGGGGTGGGTGGTTGTGAATTGTGTATACTGTTAAAAAGAAGTGCTTCAGCCTACAGCCATGTGGTAATGGTGCTTTATGACCTTTTGGTGATATTGTGTGTGCCCCCCACACTGCCTGGCTTATGGTCAGACCTCAGGTTTAAACTGTAGTTTAAATGGGCTGATAACCTGTTGCTGTCATGGTTGTTTTCCTTCCACATACATGAGGACACTGTAAAAGTGTTCATTTGAATAACTGCAAGATTGTTCCAGAAGCCCATATCTTCAAACTCCTACAGTTCTAAATAAACGTCTTCTTCAAGGACAGTATCTAGCTGGTATATAAATGAGTATTCTGGCTCCAAGATTTTTTTACCAGTTTTTTTTCCCCTCAGTATTGGATCAATGTTAAGAGAGAATCTGTCAGCTGTTTAAAAAAAGGGTGAATGTTATACATGTGGATGCATAGTATCCTATGTATGTTGCTGGCATGGGTTTATATATGGCAAAAACTCGTTCCAGGCCCTCTGGCATTTTTTTATCTGCCACAGTGAATTGTGTCAAAGTCTATTAAGGTTCAAAGTTGAATAAACTTGCTGTGGGATGGAGGATAGACATTACACAACTTTACACAAACTTTAGACAAAACCTCTGTGTGCATTCTGAAACATGTCATGGAGCATGGGAGAGTGTCACATAGCAACCCAGCTAGATCCCCAACATCCCCAGGCACTTCACAGCAGCACTAAAAAGAGGGAGATGACAGAGCTCTACATGAAATTACAGTGATGATGGTTGGGCTGGGGGGGAGGGGGGGGGTCAGAAAGGCTGGTGAAAGGGTCACTCCTCCTGGTAGCCTTGTGCTGCAGAGACCACAAAGCCAGGAAGCCACATGAATAAATCGGTCCTGCAGTGAAATCTCCTGGGGTGAGTGCGAGTCAGGAATATACTCCCCTCCTCAATTGCTTTTATTTATTTTGCCCTTCATTATTGGATAAAAATGACCTGCTCTCAAAGTTCGACTTCCAAATATGGTGAGAGGCACGGTACAGAGTGCGTTAAAAGAGGCATTCATTAATTTGCTTTTTGGGACGCAAATAGACGTGCGTGTGCCCATGCGGCAGAGGAGCTGACAGCTGGACGGCTCAAGGTTGAAGTTTTTTGTGCAGAGAATAAATTTGGGCTTAATCTTGAAAGCATCTGAAATCTCACCTAACTATTTGACCTTATTTGGAACGGTTAGCTGTACTGAGTATCCGAGGCAGGACTGCCTCAGAGATGCAGTTGCAGGCAAAAATTATATCTCGGGTGCTCGGTGTATACTGTGACTCAGAGACGTGACTGAGGCTTTAAAACAACGCTGGGTTTACGTTATGTGCTGATGGCTTTTTTCCCAGCATGCATGTGACATTGAATATATCCATAAATGTCGTAAAACATACCAAATTGTTTTTTTGACAAGGTCCCTGTTAAGACTGAGGCCGGCTTTCAACTCTCTTCTTTCTCTTCAGTCTTTCTCATTTTCCTTGGCTGCAGGGGGTGGGCATTTAAGGGCACTCCCTTACAGCCCCACTTCACATACCACTTCAGATACTTAAGTGCTCTCACGAACGAACTTGGGTGGCAAACCTGAGCCTTCAGCACCTGGGGGTGAAGGGGCTCCATGCCATGTTGCAGCCGGAAGCGGAGCTGCTAAAACACGGTGTCGTAATGCTGCTGCAGGCGTCCGTTTCCAGCCAAAGGCATTGCGCACGACGGTGCTTGTCCTGGAACACATGGCCCAGTTCTGCTGTGGGTGTTTTTGAGCACACACACCGAAGGGTGTGCCCTGATTGCCTAAGAGTGAGAAAAAAGAAAACAGGTGCTCACATTTTGTAGAATGCGACCAGGAGAATTGTGCTCCCGTCAGCTACAGTTCAAATTCAGTTTGAGAGACCAAGAGTCGGGGCTTGCAGGTAAGTGGGCAGGGAGAGACGAGCCACCCCGGCACGCTCCAGAACCTGCGCATTTTATGAGAATCACCTGCCCAGGCCTGACCTGGAAAGCGCCAACACTAGAACACTGGGCGAGGCTGCACTCAGTTCGAAAAAATGCTCAAAGAAAATAAGTGCGAACAGAGGGACCTGTCATTACTGTCAGGGTGCGGTCCCTGCACCTCATTGGATAGTCCTCTCGGCTCATTGCGAAAGCACACCCCCGCAGCGGTCGTTTAAATCGCACGGCTGCGCGGAGACGCTGTGGATATGGGAGTGGAAACGTGGGCGTGAGGTTGTGGATAATGAAACGCACGGGCCGAGACCGTTTCAAAACATCACCACCCATGATTTGAGGTGTATTACCAAACGAGATGCGATGTGTGACAGGGTTGAAATGGCAGCAATCAGTGACTGACCCCTCCTGTTGGGACGTTTTGTTTCACAGTTAGATCAGAATTTAAAAACAGCAGAGATCAAGGAAAGAGGCATTACACGGAAAAAGAAAAAAAGGTATAGGCCCAGCGATGCTGACATTGATTCAGGCCTAGATTGACAGACCAGCTGTTACTTGCCTGTGAAGCTGTTTGTGCAAGCTTCCCAAGGAGAAGATGTTGTAGAACAAGCCTGGGCTTTGTAGCGGTGTTGCAGCTTTCATGTGTTCCAGTGAAATCCCACGGTCCTCTATGCCTCCGAGCCTTGCTGATGCCATTGCTCGCAGCTCGGACGAAAGCACACATGAATTTGTGGGTGTTCGTGGGAACTGCGGCAAGGCCTGTGGTATGTAGAACATATAGCCCTGGTGTGATTTCCTGTCATTTCTGAGTTTGCTTTAGGGGAGTCAGTGACACAATGAAGTTGCATGTTGAAATGCTGGCAGCTTTTTCAGCCCACACAAGAAAATGACTGATGGCTTGAAAGGGTCAAGGCATCACTCTTCCTGCAGTTTTACAGTGTTGAAGTGTAACTCGTATGAGGCATAGGCTCTGGGCTAATGAATTGCATTGCTTCATTAACTTAGCAGGCAGCCTTGATAAGGGTGACCCAAATAGCTTTCATTTCACCTGTGTATACAGCGTGTATACTGAAGCAATTCAGGCTACATTCCTTGCTCAACGGTACAACAGCAGTGGCCACTGGTGACCTTTGAACTACAAGCCCCGCCCCTTACCACTACGCCACGCTACTGGAAAGCAGTGCAAGGAATTTGGAAAGGGATATACATGCCCAAAAGTTTCCATTTCTTATAGGCAACCACCTTCACCTCCTGTTTCCCTGTGTTTGCAAAGCACTCCACATCCCTTCCCATCCAGGGCTGGTCCCCTCCTCTGTCTCTCCTCGCTGTTGCTCCATTCATCCTCTCTGCATCCGCACGTCCTGCACTCTGGCCTTCAGAACTGCCAGCTGACATTGATTGGATTTCATGACAAGGCAAAATGCAATATGCCGCTAAGAGTGTCTTGGTTGTCGGTAGCTGAGTAGTAGCTTACAGGGATTGTGGGCACTCCTTTGTAAATTGATGCATTGAATTCACTTCCCTCCAAGGGAGTGCCTCGGATTTTTCTGCGATGTTGTTCAACAGCCAAGAAGCTCTCAGATGCATACTGTATTCTGTCTTACCTGATTATTAAGACTTGTTTTCCACAACCACCCCTTTTTTTGCACCTTTTCTCTCAGACTGCAAAACAGCAACAGTGGTTTGACTTCCCTGGCCTTGGCTCGGTTTCACTCTGTGTGTGTGTGTGTTTATCAAAGCTGCCTCATGCAGCACAGAGGGGATATGGAGAGCAGTTTACAATTCTGTTTAGTTTTTGCACAGTTGTTATCAATCTTTCAACTAACCTGCCATAAATCCGTTTAATGGAAAAGAACATAGATAAGATAGCTGCTACCATTTGGTTATGGTCACAGCTTGTTGCTGCTTTGCATACGAGGGCCACTCTTGCACACTGCCAGAGAGGGAGAGATAGAGATAGAGAGAGAGCGCCTTTGATTCAGAGCTTGTTCTCAGTCAGTGCATTGTGTTCAGCTGGCTGTGGGAAGTGGGGTTTGTGTGCAGTGTCTCAGAGGGAGAGCTCTGTGTTATGCCTCTGATCATTGGGAAGTTTCTCATGCAGGCTTTTGTCCTGCAGTTCTGCTTTTGGCATGGACACTGCAGGGAAACATGTGTAATTCAGGCCTTGCTAACGTTAGTGGTGGGTTGTATTGGGGAAGTCTCTTTTCCCCTAATCTCTACTCCACTCTCTGTGTCACGCACTCAGCCAGAGTACCCAGTGTGAGGAAGAGGCCAGACTGGATCTGTCTGCTCTCTGTAGGGAAGTGTACATCTGTGTTTTCAGTTGTGGGAGCACAGGTCACACTCACACACACGCACATACACAAGGGCGTGGGTACGCCTGCACACCTGTAGGAGAGCACACACAATAATAATAATAATAAGCTTTATTTATATAGCACCTTTCATATCATGAAATGCAGCTCAAAGTGCTTTACAAGAGAAACAATGACACAATAAGATCCTAAAAAGATAAAAATAAGATATTAATAGTAATAAAATAAATTGATAATGATAAAAACAATCCTAAGATGTAAAAAAAAACATAAAACAAGTATAAGAAATATAAAATAAGTATAAGAAATATAAAAGAAATATGAAATAATAACAATGGTGTAAAAATAATAAAGGTGGAATTAATGGAAAGCAGGATCATAAAAATGGGTTTTGAGCTGTTTCTTAAAACTATCAACAGAGGTTGCTTGTCTTATTTGTAATGGGAGTTTGTTCCAAACCTTTGGTGCATAAGAATAAAAAGCTGCTTCGCCACACACAGGGAGGGCACACATGCACACCTGTGCGTGCACACACAAGCACGCACACACACACACACACACACACACACAAGCATACACACACACAAGCACGCACGCACACACACGCACACACAAGCACACACACGCACACGCACAAGCACGCACACGCACAAGCACACACACACACGCACGCACACACACAAGCACACACACACACACACACACACACGCACGCACACACACACACGCGCACTACACACACACACACACAAGCACACAGAAAGTTTGGGACTCATACGCTTCACCTACAGGTTAGATTCTCAAATCCTGCGGGTGGCACGTAAAACTGAGGAACAGTCACGTAGAGGTGGAGTTGTGTTTAAATATTTGGAGAAAACTGTGTGTGTGTGTGTGTGTGTGAGGGTGTGTGTTTCGGCTCTGCATTGTACCGTGCTCCTGCATTGTTGAATCCGGTCTCTCAGCCCGCTGTGCCGAGCCGCTCCATTGTCCCTCGAGCTGTGCCAGAGCCGCCACCCCCTCCCCTGCAGTCCTCCGTGACCTCAAGGTCCCTGTCCCTCTTAGGGTGTGGGTGTGAAGGGACCCATTATGCGTACCGATCAATGGGCCCTTTGTGTGGTGGCAGAGCACAGAGGAGAGTGTCAGAGCCCGGCACTGCACCCAGCCCTAATGTTTTTATACCACGACTGATAGCACACAGCCCCAGGCCCAGACAATGATAATAATGGCCACAATACTACTACTGCTGCTATTGCTACTAATCATAATAATATGTTTTATTTACAGAGCAAACCCAATGTCTATGTACAGAACAAGTAAAATCCTTGGAATAAAATACATTGGAATAACTGGTTTTCACGGATAAGGGGGTTCTGGTTTTGGGTTCTGTGTAGTATTTAGCAGTATTTAATCAAAAAAATTTGTAATAATATGTTTTATTTATAGAGCACCTTTCCACAACCAAGGTCTCTGTATTGGGCAAGGAAAGATTCATTATTAAAATACATTGGAAACTGTTTGTACAGGCTAACCCTGAGGTACAAGATAAGTAAATAAGAGGTATAAATTATATCAAGTTCAAACAACATCATGGAGTTCATAGACTTGCAGTCTGTCATTGTGAGGTAAACAGCATGGGTGTGGATGGAAGACAGGGCAGAGAGGGGTTTTGAACGTGGGGGTGTGTTCTGATAGGCTGTGGAGAGAGCGAATAGCAAGCAGCTGTGAGCTGTTGTGTGCATGTCATATAGTGCTGGTAGAAGCCAGAGGGGAGGGAGAAAAGCGCTTGCTAACGGGGGAGCAGCTGTGTGCAGTCTGTTTTGGTAAAGTCGGGAATCCTCCATGCCCGTAATGCATTGTGATGTGAACAAGCTGGCTCGCAAATGCATATAGCAGTGCTACGGTGTGCTGCAGGGACTCCAGGTCCCTTCCTCCTCCAGAGAATGCTGGGTCACAAGCCTGGGTCACCCCTGCTGATTTAAATAACATTATGGCAACGCTGTGCTAATGTTTTTAGTGTTTTAGGCGTGTGTAGGGTCACAAACCACCCCCCCTCTCTTCATATCATTATGGCAACATTGTGGTGAGATTTTCAACTTTTTAATTATGTGCTGGGTCAAAGCCACGCCCCTGCTCCAGATAACATTACTGTAACGTTTGGGTACTGTTTTCAGTGTTTTAAGTTTTTGCTGAGCTGCAAGTCATCCCTGTTGCCATTTTCACTGTTTTAGTTGTGTCTTTGGCTGTGGTTTAGGGTGTAGTTCTGAAGTCTCTTATGCCCTTCCTAACCCACCCATCTTTCCCTCTGCAGACGTTCACAGCATGGTGCAACTCCCACCTGAGGAAAGCAGGCACTCAGATCGAGAACATCGAGGAGGACTTCAGAGATGGCCTTAAACTCATGCTGCTCCTGGAGGTCATCTCCGGTACGTCCCCATGGTCATCTCTGTTACTGCAGTATCACTCCAGTTTTTTTTTTTTTGTGTATGTGTTTGTGTTTGTGACCAACATTTTATGTTTACAAGGTGTAGTGTGAAATCCTGCATTTTTAGAGAATTATTATATGTATTATTTGTATTATATTATTATTAATTATATTATGATATATAATAATTATATAATCAGCCCCCCTCCCCACCCTGTCTCTCAGAGAAAATTACATCCAGATATACTAACCATCATGACAAAATGTAGATAAATGCATGACAACTAAGCATGTTAATTTGCAGCCCTCTGCATGGACCATGGAAAAACCATACCTTTTAGGTCCATTAATCTGAGCTGACTGACAGAATGTCACCATTAACAAACAAGTGAAGCTATGCCTCAGTGTGAAACCACCGCTTTTCAGGAGCCATACCTTCATATATAACCACACCTCTAAATGACATCATAGGTGAATTGGACTGAGCTTCTGGAACTTTCTACTTGGTCTTGATCATGTCTTTTTGAGGTCAGAATGAGGCGACATCATAAAGACATGTTTGTATTCTTCAATTTGATTGGTTGTAGGTGAACGGTTACCCAAACCAGAGAGGGGCAAGATGAGGGTCCACAAGATCAACAACGTCAACAAAGCCCTGGACTTCATTGCCAGCAAAGGGGTGAAGCTGGTGTCCATCGGTGCTGAGGGTCAGTGTCCCGCCTTCATCCAGAGGATTGCTCACACCAGGAAAACACAGGCATGAATGTTCAGCACAGTCAAGTGCTCATGCAGTGACAAGGCAGGCTTACCCACACACACACTGCAGGCATGAGGTCCCACAGCATGCTATCAGGCAAGCCTTCCCCCCCGCCTCAGTACTGGCTGGCATGGGAGGCCAAGGATGGAGAATGTGGCGGGGGCCTTTTAAAATAGCTGTCTGTGTAGGTGCCTGATGGTGTGAATGACAATGACAGTGACTGTTGTGCTGTCATGGTAACCCCTCCCCCCACTGTCACCATGCCATCAGTCACCACTATCATGTCCTGTGTGTTCCTGACCAAACATCCCCCTACACGCGCACACACGCGCGCGCACACACACACACACACGCAAAAACACACAAACGCCGAACCCTGCAGAGAGAAAGGCCAGTGGGTGGGTGGTCTTTGGACAGGGTGGGGGGGCTGTGATCATGTGCCTGCAGATCTATGAGCTGAAGTCACCATGATTCCAAATGCCAGCCTGAAATAATGGAACAAAAGAGAAGTTTCACTAGTGTGTAGGCACCGTGGTGTAGTAGTTAAGGAGATGGACTTGTAACAGTTTCATGTTCAGTTGCCTGGTGGGGCACTGCTGTTGTACTGTTGAATAAGGCACTTAATTCCAATTCCAGACACTGAATTGCCTCAGTGAATATCCAGCTGTATAAATGGATAACAGATCTAAATGTAATCTATGTAAATCACCCTGGATAGGGCTGTCTAATAAGCTGATATGTGATGTGTGATTGTGATCAGCAGCCACTGTCCCTATATGAATTTGTGGGCCAGATGTTTATTGGCCAGATTTCTCATCAGTGAGCCACTGATGTAATGCTAGACTCAACACTTGAGCATGATTGGCTCAAAGACTTGTGCTGTTGAGTAAGGGATCTCATGCTGTGTTTAGAAATTGTGGATGGGAATACCAAAATGACCCTGGGCATGATCTGGACCATCATCCTGCGTTTCGCCATCCAGGACATCTCTGTGGAAGGTGAGTGACACACACACACACACACACACACACACACACACACACACACACACACACACACACACACACATGTATGTACATGCTAATGCACACATGCTCACATACATGCGTACACACATACATTCATACATACACACACACACACACTCATACACACACATACATATTTATATGAGTACACATGCATACATTTAAACACACACGTGTACATTAATTTTTTATGAGTCTTCAGGACAATGGGGAAAAAGTATGAGGAAGAGACCAGACTCCACAGCTCAGCCTCAGAGGTCACACTCATTCTGCTATAAGGACAGTTCACATTCTTTCATAATGCACATTCTTTCTGTAGTCTGTCACAGCTTTTACAATGTACAGCTGAGACGAAACAGCAGGGGTTTAGTCTTCAGTTAAACATTTAGAGGAAGAATGTATACGAGCTTCACTGTGCTCAGCTCTTTCTTAAAGTGTTTGTCCAAAGGTCTGTGGGGGTCTAAGTCTAACTGTCAAACAGTCAGGCCTGAGGGCTGATTGAGGTGAGGTCAGCTCCAGTGTTTAAGATCAGCTTGAGGTCAGCATTTTGAGGTTGTCATGCCTAGTGTAGTTCACATCCTGCTGTTTCCTGCTGAAGAAGTCCTGTTCAGGAAAGAAATTTAACACAGGCTTAGATTTTTTTGGGAAATTAACTGGCTGTCATTTGAAATTAAACTTGCCCTGAGAGAACACATAGCCACTGCTGAAGTACAGTATTCTGGTGAAGGAAGAGGAGCGTGGCCTCTTTCTCAGTGTTAAACTTTCTCACTCTATCCCACTCTCCTAAACTTTCACTCTTTCTTTCTCTCTCTTTCTTTTCCTTCTCCACCTCTCCCCCCTCCATCCCTCTTTTCTCTCTCCCTCTCTCCATCTCTTCTCTGTCTCCCTCTCCAGAAACCTCTGCAAAGGAGGGTCTGCTTCTGTGGTGTCAGAGGAAGACAGCGCCCTACAAGAACGTGAACGTGCAGAATTTCCACATCAGGTGCGGCCCCCCGTCTCCGCTTAGACATTAATGACCTTGATACCAGTGAAAGTTAAACGAAAGCGCTATCTTGGTGTTGATGTTGCTCTTAAATGGTAAGTCCTGCCAAATCCTGGGCAACTGGATTATGTAGTAGTGGTTGGGAAGCTGAACTCTGAAGCAGAAGACTGCAGAGGAGACTGCTGTGAAAGACATTTCTCTCATGCCCTTGAGCACAGTACTCTCCCCTGAATGCATCTCGCAAATATCCAGCTGTCTGAGGTGATATGTTAAAAAAAATAAGCTATGTAGGTCAACCTGGAAAAGGGCATCTGCTAAGCTAATATTATTTTTATTCGTATTATCAGAGGAATCTGTTGAGACAAAAGTAGTGTTATATATGGCGCCTGTGTCACTGCGTCTGCCTGTCTCTGACAGCTGGAAGGACGGCCTGGCCTTCAACGCGCTCATCCACAGACACCGACCTGAGCTCATCGACTACGACAAGCTGAGAAAGGTACACACACCTATATACATAAACACACACACGCATACCCGCATATACATATATGCACATACAGCAGACAGACACACACACCAATACCAGCTCAACAAATAGCTGATGAAGTCACACATTATGAAGTAAGCCAGGAACTATGCAAAGAAGGGGCATGCTCCTCCTCTCATAGTGCTGGCTTTCAATAACAGGAAACCCTCATAAGTTGAAAGGCCAATGTTTCAATTTAGCTGACCCCACACAGCCATAGAGTCGAGAAAGCCTGTCTTTTCAGGTCAGTTAAGTTGAACCAGCTTGTCTCACCCTTCACTCATTGCCCCCCGCCTCCCCCACCACCAGGACGACCCAGTGACCAACCTGAACAATGCCTTCGAAGTGGCTGAGAAGTACCTGGACATCCCCAAGATGTTGGACGCAGAAGGTACAGAGGCACCCCCTGCTGGCCTGAGTGTTGTACTGCACCTTGTGTTTGATCTTAATGGAGCTGTGTGTGTACCTTGTGTCTGCTGTTCCCCCGTGAAAAAATGTGACTTCTCATCACAAATATTACATTTTAATTTACATTACATTACATTTGGGGTGCATTGTGCTCTTTAAAGTGTGTGATTCCACAGTGCATGCTGCACACTGCAAAATCGAACCCCAGTCCATGCATTTTTTCACGGAGGACTAATAAGCTCGTCCCTAATCCCCCTGCCTGTATTGAATGTGAGTGATTGATTTTGTGTCCCATCTGGATGGAAGTTCATATGTGAGTGACTGTGTGTGTGGTAACTTTGTTTGTACCTGCCTGTACAGGTTGCTTGCAATGGGCCAGTGCCTCCCATTCAACCCATCTGCATCTCCTCTTCCCTCGAAACTGGCGCCATCTGAACCAGACCCCTTTATATTGTTAAAACAGAAATTAACCAATTTTTTTGTTTTATCGTTAGGCTGGGCAAGTGGTTTAATACCAGAAAAGCATTATAGTGACTGTTGTGCATGTGTGTGCATGTGTGTGTCTTTGTGAGTGTGTGTGTGTGTGTGTGTGTGTGCATGTGTGTCTCTTTGTGAGTGTGTGTGTGTGTGTGTGTGTGTGTGTGTG
Source organism: Megalops atlanticus (assembly GCA_019176425.1). NCBI lineage: Eukaryota > Metazoa > Chordata > Actinopteri > Elopiformes > Megalopidae > Megalops > Megalops atlanticus. The sequence goes on along the minus strand of CM032877.1, from coordinate 20,985,275 downwards.
TGTGTGTGTGTGTGTGTGTGTGTGTGTGTGCATGAACGCGTGTGTGTATAACTGTGATTTCCCTGCAGACATTGTGAACACTGTGAGACCAGATGAGAAGGCCATAATGACATATGTGTCCAGTTTCTACCATGCCTTCTCTGGAGCTCAGAAGGTACCCCCACACCACACTCCCCTCTCCAGCACAGCCTCCTCTTCCACCACTGGGACGGATGGTTCGCGGGTCTTTCCCTTACTGGCTATCACCATCCTGAAGTGGTCCTCCTTCCTCTTTGATTGGCTGGTGGGCGGGGCCGGCAGCAGGCTGGGCGCTGCTCTCTCCCCGTGGGGTGTGGGGATCACCTGGTTGAAGTGAGCTTTGCTTCAGTTCAGTCTCTCTTCCTTTCTCCCGCTCTCTTTTCCTCCCCTCCTCTCGCTCCCTGTCTGCTGCAGACATCGTGGGCACGCTGCGCCCTGACGAAAAGGCCATCATGACCTACGTTTCCAGCTTCTATCACGCCTTCTCGGGCGCCCAGAAGGTGAGCCCTGACCTCTGACCTTTCGCCCTGTCACCTGTGAGCACCACTGGGGAAGAGCAGGGGTGCTTCCATGCATCTGTCATAATGAGCAAAAGAGACTGTTTACCAAAAAGGGACAAGTGCTGTCACGTCAAAGAGAGATGGCATGTCATTACTTTCATGGTCGTAGTGGTGAAGTGCAGTTTCTCTGCTTGTTGCAAATCCACTAGTGAATCTGTGCTGCTTCTGCAGTGTGAGAGGGAGACACAGCAAGGGTCACCATTGGAAACATCATCCACATCTTTCACTCTTCACTTTTTTACAGTAGAGACACTGTCTTCTCTTCGGCCATGTGATCAGTTGGTTTGTTGTGGTGTAGAACCTTGGCATCGTTTTTTTTGTTAATGCTCCAGGGTCTCTGTTCAGAACCACCCTGTGTTGAGAAGCGCGCTATTAACACATTGCTGTTGCGTTTCTGCGCTGCATGTTGCATGTTGGCTTTCAGCTCTTCTTGTCTCATAGTATAGTGAATAAGTCATGTGCATGCGTGTAAGTGTGTGTGTATGTGTATGTGCTAGCTTGTGCATGCATCTGTGTGTGCGTGTGAAGTTCTTCAGTGCTCTTGCTCTAAAACGCTCCCCTTTCTGTACTGTAGCCAGCTCAGTCTTGTTTCCAGCGTCTACGTCGTGGATACTACCTCTCCATCCATCTCTCTCAACAGACTCTCCTCTTCTCCTCATTACTGATGGCTTCCTGTCTGGATCTGCGTATGCCCCTCCCCCTTCTTTCTCTTCCTGTCTAAAAAGGTATTCTCCCTCTCCCTCTCTGTGTGCTGTCTCTCCATCTCTCTGCCTGCTATTCTGTGTGTGTGCAGGTGTTTCCCTCCCTGATGCTGGTGGAGAGCTCTTGTACACTCATGACTTCATAAGTTTATCTGTCCTGCATAGCCTTATTGGCACAGGTTGGGGTCAGTGACAGTGCTACATACAGACACATGTGCTTAAGAGGCCACTGTTAGTTAAGCACCAGGTTCAAAGACCAAGCTTTGCATAGCATTAATTCAGCTACCAGCTGTCTTTATGCTGAAGGAGGTGTGTGGTTGTATTTCCCACTAAATTAATGATATGGTAAATTCAGTCTCCCTTAAATGAATTCTGGTACCAGAAGTTTGTCACGTAATGTGCTGTCCTTTGATCTAGTGTTTTTGCCTTCTGTTGCCAAAGGGTGAAGTTTGTTTCAGGTACAGGCAACCAGCAGTGTCAGCCCACAGGAACGCCAGAGGCTACAGCATATGTGGTGGATCTGTTTCTTTCACAGCTGCTGCCTGACAATCTGCCCAAAGATTGTTCAGCTTTTTTATTACTTTTATTTCCAGTGTAAAGGTTGCTGGATGTATAGCTAAAGCTTTGAAGTAGTCAAAGATCTGCTAACAAGAAGAAGCATTATAAAGAGAACTGAAAGTAAAGGCAGTGTTAACCTGTAAAACTCTAATGCAGAGTTTGACTGACCCATAGACAGCACCTCCAGATGCACAGGCACTCAGAGTTGGTGAGACAGATGACTGCTATTCCCTCTGTTCTGACACCTCTCCTCCGTTATAGGCTGAGACGGCAGCCAATCGCATCTGCAAGGTACTGGCGGTCAACCAGGAGAACGAGCAGCTGATGGAGGACTATGAGAAGCTGGCCAGCGATGTGAGCTTTCGTCTATCTCTTTTTGCTGATGTCATCAACATCACCACAGACATAAGCACTTAAAGTCACAACACTACCTCTGCATGTGCACAGTTTTTTGTAGTTTGTATTTCAGCTCTACATTTTCACATTGTTTTATTGTCACTGCTTGCCATAGAAAGGTAGGTGGTCACTGAAGCCATGTTTAATTGTGAGTTAAATTAATTTTACAACACATTCTTGGGGACTTCACCTGTGCGGACCTACCTGTGTGCCTGTCACAATCGTGTGCAGTTAAAAACAGCCATTTTAAAAGCAATGTTTGACTATTGCGAGTAGGAATAACCTCAAACCAGCTCGATCACTGCAGCGGATATGTCCAACATAGTATTAAGTGGCAAAGGGGTGTTAAAAGCCGTATTCTAACTGATAAAAACCCGACTGTGAAGCCTCAGTCTCTCAGTGCTGAAATCCCTCTAAATTCGTTAAACAAACCCCCCTTGCAGCTGCTGGAGTGGATCCGCCGCACCATCCCCTGGCTGGAGAACCGCGCCCCGGAGAAGACCATGGCGGAGATGCAGCAGAAGCTGGAGGACTTCCGCGATTACCGCCGCGTCCACAAGCCACCCAAGGTGCAGGAGAAGTGCCAGCTGGAGATCAACTTCAACACCCTGCAGACCAAGCTGAGGCTGAGCAACCGGCCCGCCTTCATGCCCTCCGAGGGACGCATGGTGTCGGTGAGGGCCTGCGATGTCACACGCTGAGTCACGTGACCAGCTTGCACTCACAGTCTGCGTGCTGCTGTCAGCCATGGCCGTATGCTGATCATACACAAAGGACAGAGGAAAGACCAGGTTCACCAAAGGTGTCTGAAGAGCAGGACAGAATCCAGAGAGCAAGCTCTGTATTATATTTTAATTAATGAAGTGTGGGGCTGGGCTGTGGTGCCTAATTAGGTTTCAGAGAGAAGATCAAAGAGGAGAAATTGCTCATACTGTCCTGTGGTTTTCCGCATGCTGTCCAGTTACACACAATCCATGCCAATATCTACTTTTGTCAGTCATGATCCATACACTGGCATCTACTCTTTACACACGGTCTTTTATGGATGTCATTGTTCTTATAAGTCACTCATGTTGATCATGATTATAGTTACCTGTTATTGATTATGATGACTTTTATCCATCATTGATGATGTTGTTGGTCATGGTTTCTGATAACTTACTATGGTTTCTGATGAGTGATTATGGTTGGCTCTCAGGACATCAATGGGGCGTGGCACAACCTGGAGGGGGCTGAGAAGGGCTACGAGGAGTGGCTCCTGAACGAGATCCGTCGCCTGGAGAGGCTGGATCACCTGGCTGAGAAGTTCCGCCAGAAGGCCGCCATCCATGAGGCCTGGGCTGATGGTAAGGGAGTGTGTGCACACAGACAAGGGCTTTGTAATTCCCCCCTCAAAAAATAAAATAACCACAGACCATAAATCATAACTCTTTACTTTATCTTTGTATCACTCACTTTGTATTTTCTCACATGGCAAGCAGGAATATACCTCTCCCTCTCACACACCTCTATCCTCTGTTCTCTTCTATATTCTATCTTGTCTTTCTCTGCTCCCTCTGTGACCTGCAGTTCTCTTGAACCCATTTCATTTTGACCACTCACTCTTCACCCTTTTTGTCCCTCCGTGGCTCCCGTAGGCAAGGAGGCCATGCTGACGCAGAAGGACTACGCGACGGCCTCCCTGTCGGAGGTGAAGGCCCTGCTGAAGAAGCACGAGGCCTTTGAGAGTGACCTGGCCGCCCACCAGGACCGTGTGGAGCAGATCGCCGCCATCGCCCAGGAGCTCAAGTGAGGGAGAGAGAAATGAAGAGAGGGGCGGCACGGAGGGAGAGAGGGATGGGAAGGAAGATGAGAAGGAATGAGAGAGGAATGGGAAGAAGGGTTTGAGAAGAAAGGGAAGAGAGAGAAAAAGAAGGGGAAATGAGAAAAAGAGAGGATGATGAGAAGGAGGGAGACAGGAGGAAAGGAGAATGAAAAAGGGATGGAAAGGATAGTGAGAGGAAGGAATAGATTGTTGAAACGAAAGTGAGAGAGGGATAAGAAGTAAGGGGAATATGGAGAGAATAAAGGTAGAGGGATAATGGATAGATGACAAGGCTTTTCTAGAGGACAGATGCTGGGAATCTTCTCAAGGGAGTTCAGTATTCAGAAGGTCAGAGGTCACTACTATGAGAATAGCATTTTGACTGTATTGAGGGATTTGTTCCTGAACAATGTATTGATTAGCCCTTTCCCTTTTCTAACCCCAGTGAGTTGGACTACTACGACTCCCCCAGTGTAAACGCTCGCTGTCAGCAGATCTGTGATCAGTGGGACGCCCTGGGAACCCTCACCCAGAGCCGCAGAGAGTCACTGGAGGTACCAGAGTCTTGCACACATCCACTGACACGCTCACACACACACGCCTGAAGCACACAAACACAGATACTGAGATACATGGACATTCCAACGGTGGTGGCACATCTACACAGAATTCATTCCTGCGTAAATGTCACACCCCTCCACTGGTGAGCTCATATTCACCACTGTCCTGCTGCACCATTGACTGCTGCTCCTGCTTTCTCTTCCTCTTTTGTGCTTTCTCCACCTCTCCCCTCTCTCTCCATCTCTTTCCTCTTCCTTGCGGTTCCTCAGAGGACAGAGAAGCAGCTGGAGTCCATCGATGAGCTGTACCTGGAGTACGCCAAGAGGGCGGCGCCCTTCAACAACTGGATGGAGGGGGCCATGGAGGACCTGCAGGACATGTTCATCGTGCACAACATTGAGGAGATCCAGGTGAGGGGGGTGTACCTGAGGGGGATTGGGGGGTATAAAACATTGTGTACATTCTTTAAGGGGTGCTTTAACAGACGACTCATTGGAGAAACTGCAATTGTGGAAAGCCAAGCGTGGGTGTATCTTCAGCCCTTTACTGGCCTTTTGACAGACACATTCTAAACCCAGTCCTCTCTCCTCTCTCCTTCACACCCCCCAGGGCCTGATCGCCGCCCACGAGCAGTTCAAGGCCACTCTCCCCGACGCCAACAAGGAGCGTGAATCCATCCAGGCCATCCAGGTGGAGGTGCAGAGGATCGCCCAGAACAATGGCATCAAACTGAGCGGCAGCAACCCCTACACCTCCATCACCCCCGAGAGCATCGACAGCCAGTGGAACAAGGTGTGTGTGTGTGTGTGAGAGCACTCGTGCGTGTGTGTATGTATGTGTGAGAGCCTGTGTGTGTGCATGTCTGCATGTGTACATTGCACTATGTGTTGCAGCATTTGGAACAGTGTTTGTTGACTCTGATGCCCTCTGCTGGTGTGTCCAGGTGCAGCAGTTGGTGCCACAGCGTGACCAGGCGCTGCAGGAGGAGCTGGCACGGCAACAGTCCAATGACCACCTCCGTCGCCAGTTCGCCAACCAGGCCAACATCGTGGGGCCCTGGATACAGAACAAGATGGAGGTTAGGGAGTGTGAATTTCTGGCATTTCCTGCTAGTCACTCTTCATATTTTTGTATCCACAGTTAGACAGGTATATTTTTCTGTAAGTATTTCTGTCTGATTGTGATTGTGATTGAAGTGAATATGAAGGAGCAAACAATGCAATGGAGGGGTTTGTTGAGGCGGCTGAGTAAGGGCTGAGTTAAAACGTGTCTCCCTCTGCCCTGCGTTCAGGAGATCGGCCGGATATCCATTGAGATGAACGGGACGCTGGAGGACCAGCTGACCAACCTGAGGCAGTACGAGCAGAAAATCATTGAATACAAGCCCAACATTGACAAGCTGGAGGGAGACCACCAGCTTATCCAGGAGGCCCTGATCTTTGACAACAAATACACCGCATACACCATGGAGGTACTGTCTCCCTCTCTCTCTCTCTCTCTCTCTCTCTCTCTCTCTCTCTCACGAGGCGTTGGAATGGGACTGGTTTGATCTGGTTTCATCTGGTCTGATCTGACCTGCCTGTCTCATGGAGAGTGCTAGCTCTGTCCTCCTCTGTTGTCCTCATATAAGTGGATGGTTGATGGATGATGTTGGAAATAACATTCTATTCCCTCTGCACTCATTCTATGACTCTCATATCTCTCCTTTTGCTCATTTATTTATTTTCAGGGTGCTAACTCTGTTCGCCTCTTCCTCCTTATTTCTCCGTCTCTCTATTTTTGAAGCGATAACTCTTTCTTCTCTTCCCTCTTTCTTTCTCTCTCATTTATTTACAGGATGTTAATGCTTCCTCTTCCTCTCTCCCTTGCTCTCCCTCTCTTTTCTGTCTCTCTGGTTTATTTTCACAGTGGTAACCCCCCATCTCTCTCTCTCCCCCCTCCAGCACCTCCGCGTGGGCTGGGAGCAGCTCCTCACCACCATCGCCCGCACCATCAACGAGATCGAGAACCAGATCCTGACCCGCGACGCCAAGGGCATCAGCCAGGAGCAGCTCCACGAGTACCGCGCCTCCTTCAACCACTTCGACAAGGTCAGGGGGAGGGGCACCGAGGTGACAGGGTCAAGACAAGGTCAGGGGGAGGGGCATGGAGGTGACAGGGTCAAGACAAGGTCGGGGAGGGGCATGGAGGTGACAGGGTCAAGACAAGGTCAGGGGAGGGGCATGGAGGTGACAGGGTCAAGACAAGGTCGGGGGAGGGGCATGGAGGTGACAGGGTCAAGACAATGTCAGGGGAGGGACTTGAAAGCCACAAGGTCATGACAAGTGAGGGGGAGGGATGTTCAGGTTGAAGGATCAAGACAAGAAGCATTGGTGCAGGGGGTAGGGGGTGTGGGGCAGAGGGAGGGAGTTTGGCTCAGTGAAGCACATGCATGCATACACATGTACCTATGGAGGTGCACTGTCATTCCCATATCCAGAGTGCAGACATTCACATCCTCTCCCTGCCATTGTCCTCATCCCACTGCTCCCCCTGAGAAAGTGAAGAAGAGAGAGGACTTGGGGTTGGTGCAATCCTACCAGCAGACAGAAACATAAGAACAGACAGAAACTGTACCATCACTGTACCATCAGTGGCACCCAAGCATCAATCTGTGTCATCACTGTTTCCCATCAGCCCCCTGGACAGTGTGTATCCTTGTGTTTGCCGCCCCCAGCTTGTCTTTCATCTCAGTGTTTCTTCGTGTTCTTCTGTCCTCAACCTCACCTCCCCGCATTCTTTGGTCACGTTCATCTCATCGTCATCATCATCTCCATCAACATCTTCACCTCTGTCATCACCATCATCTCCACTGTGGTTGGCTGGTGGCCTTCATGGCCTGTGCTGCGATTGGCCCGTCTGGACTTTAGGATCACAGCGGTGCCCTGATGGCAGAGGAGTTCAAGGCGTGCCTGATCAGCCTGGGCTACGATGTGGAGAATGACAAGCAGGTACGGGCTCTGGAGAGGCTGAGCTGGAGGGGTGTTACTGAGCTCTGCTTCGGGGGGTGTCTGTGGAGTCTCTGTTGCTATGGGGATGGGGTGGGGTGGTCCCCTCTCCACTGTGGCTTCTCTATCTCGCACCTGCTTGCTCAATGCCTAGCTTGTGTGCTTTACTCAGTTTTCTTGTTTTACTCGCTTCCCTTCCCTCCCTCCTCTGTTCACCCTACTCACCTTATCTTGCCCCCCTGGACACCCTTCTGTTTTTCCTGCCTTCTCTGTTTCCCTTGTCATCTGTTTCCCTTTTTCACTGCCTTTATCCCTTTCCCCTCTCTACTTTGCTCTTCCTCTCCATCCTCCCTCTCTGTCCCTCCTCTCTCCCTCTGTCCCTCTGTCTACCTCTCGGGGTACAGAAGCGTACAGGAGTGATGGACAGCGATGATTTCCGCGCTCTGCTCATTGCTACAGAAAACAGCCTGGTATGGGCGTCTCTGACTTTCTCTCTTTCTCCTTCCCCCTCTCCCCTCCCCCTCCCTCATTGGCCCAGCCCAGCCTCCTTTCCTTTCCTGTCTTGATTCTCCTGCAAATGTTGGGAAGGACTGGACAGACGTTAGCAATGTGATTATAGCACCACTCTGCTGCCTGATATACAAGGTGAAATTACTGCCATATTGTTTACGCCTATCCAGTCATTTCAGGCCTGTGAGGAGGCACCATGGAGTGACAAGGGAAAGACGTTAGGGTGTGGTTTGGGATTGGGCCTCTCTCTCTCTCTCTCTCTCTCTCCCCCTCCCTCTCCCCCCTTTTCTTTACCTTGCTCTCTGGCTCCCCTGCTGGACCCCTGCAGCTCTGCATCCTGTGGTATCACATTATTGTGTTCAGCAAAATGTGCTCTTATAAACTCTCATTGTGTTATACAGTTTTTACTTTAATTTTTTTTTTCGTCTGAGACATTGTTAGCAGGACCCTTGTAAGTAATGAACAGAGCTTAACTGGAGTGTAAACACTTCCCATTTCCATTGTTCTGTGGTCATTTGCGGGATATCATGCCCTCATAATTTATATTTTGTACCTAGCGAGTTGGTATAACACACCGATTCTCAATCCTGCTCCTGGGGCCCCCCTGCTCCGCACGTTTTCCACCTTTCCCTGCTCTACCCACCTGACTGAACTCATCAGTGGCACTTTTGATTAGCTGAGCACACCTGATTTAATCAAGAGCATGTTAATCACACTAATATCAGGTGTGTTTGGAGCAAGGATAGATAGAGGATATGCAGGACAGGGGGGCTCCAGGAGTAGGATTGAGAAACACTGGTATAAGACATACTAACATGTTTTTTGCATTATTTCACTTATAAGTGTATCTGCTCCCTCTGTTCTCTTGGATTGGCTGGGTATCTTGGTCATTTTAGAAAGCGACATCTATTTTGCCATTAACTGTAGCAATACATTTTTAAAACAGGTTCGGCAGAATTTTTTGCATGTATCTTTAAAAATTTATTCTGACCACTTCCAAGAACTATTAGTGCATTACATCTCATTGTCCTTTATGGCCCTTTTATATTGTGTGATTGTGACATTCAGAGCAGAGTTCCAAAAGTGCTGTGCGCAGGGGTGACCTCTTTGTGCGGGTTTCCAGGGCGAGGCGGAGTTTGCCCGCATTATGAGCATCGTTGACCCCAACAACAGCGGGGCGGTGACGTTCCAGGCCTTCATTGACTTCATGTCCCGGGAGACGACGGACACGGACACAGCGGATCAGGTCATCGCCTCCTTCAAGATCCTGGCAGGAGACAAGGTGAGGGGGGGAACGTTGCTGAGAGAAATCTCGAGGGAGGGGCGTGGTTCAGAAACCACTCTGCGGCCTTACCAGGGAGTGTCCGTTTCTTTTTTTGACTGACTGGTGTTCGGTTTTTTTTTGTTTGGGAGGCAGTGTAGCAGAGTTGTAAGGAGTAGGGTTGTAAGGAGCTGAAAGGGTTGCTGGTTTTGTTTCCTCCTGGGGCACTGCTGTTGTACCGTTGGACAAGGTACTTAACCCAGAATTTCCTCAGTAAATATCCAGTAACATTTATACAGCTGGGTGGGTAACATGAAAAAAAAATTGGGTAACGTAAAAAAAATGTAACCTGTGTAAGTCACTCTAGATAAGAGTGTCTGCTAAATGGCAGTAATGTCATGTAGTATAATGATTACTCTCTCTTCCGGCAGAACTACATCATGGCGGAGGAGCTGCGGCGGGAGTTGCCCCCGGATCAGGCGGAGTACTGCATCGCCCGCATGGCGCCCTACACGGGCCCCGACGCCGTGCCCGGCGCCCTCGACTACATGTCCTTCTCCACTGCGCTATATGGGGAGAGCGACCTCTAAGGGCACGGAGATGTGGGGAGAGAGAGGGTGAGAGGAGAGGGAGAGGAGAGAGAGCGTGAGGGGAGAGGGGAGGAGGGAGAGGGTGAGGAGAGAGGGGAGGAGAGAGAGGGAGAGGGGAGGAGAGAGAGAGTGAGGTGAGAGAGTGAGTGAAGCAGAGAGACTGGGAGTGTGTGGGACAAGTGTGGGACATGGTGGCCAGACTCCAATTGCACAGAGTAGCGTACACCACTTCAGGGCTCACCTGCTTGCAGGAGCAAGGGTGGTGTATGTGTGTGTTTTTTCTTTTTTTGTTTGTGTGTTTCTGGGGCGTTAGGGGGAGTGGAGACATGGTGGTATTTTAGGAATGGGGGGCAGGTTGAAACTCTGGCCTGAAATCCAGCCTTGATTGGTAGACAGGTGCAGTTCATGTGGAGGAGTCTAAAGCTTGTAGAAAGCCCACTGATTGGCTGCAGACTGCTCCATGGAGTGCACCCAGTCCTTACCCCCTGCTCTGGAAGGAGGGGGCGAGCTGTTTCACTTCCAGTACTACATTTCTGTTTTTTGTTATTTTTATTTTATTGTAGAAGTAGGGGGTTTGGGGAGGGGGGGTTATAGAAAGGGTATGGATTTATTTGCAGTGTTAAGCACACAGAGAGAAGGAGGGAGGGCAGAATGGAAGGAGATGGTTGGAGAGAGAGTAAACGTATCCTGTGTTGCTGGGTGACAGGAGCTACTATATCAAAGCTCCCTTTCTGTCTCCGGCAGATAAAGTTACCAGTGTCTGTGCATATTTTTCCCTGGATATACAATTGTTTATAGGGCTTCAGTAGGGTGATGGTAAAGAAAATCAGTATTTCACATTTCGTAGGCTCCAAAACAACCAGTAGATTGAAGGTTTGAATTGGGCCTTAATTTGGGAGTATGAAGTAACACGATACATCTTATAAAGTAACTGAATGTTGTTGGAACATGGAATGAGGGAGTAAGTGTACCTTGAAGGTGTTGGAGCTGTCTCTCGCTCCCTCTCTCTTTCTCTCTCCTCTCTCTCACTCTCTCTCTCTTTAATTCCTCTCTCCTCCTCCTCCTCCTCCATCTCTCTGTGATGTAAGGGACCCTCTACTAGCTGCAAAAGGGGAACGGCTTCTTATGAAACATTCCATTACGTTTAAATAAAATATGGACATTACTGTTATCGATCTATGCAATCAGTTTTCAGTTTGTAATCTGTATACATATACAAAAATATATATATACTCTATATCATTGAATTCAGAAAGACCCATGGGGATTTCTGCATCAACTTCACACATAGAGGTGAACAGATGAAAGCATATGGAATACATATTTCTATAGCATTTTGTAAATGGGGAGGGAGGGCAAGGATTTGGATGAGGGGAAATTTGAAAAGGAAGAGGAGACTAAAATGAAATGACTCGGACCAAAAGCTTTTTCTTTTTCTCAAGAAAAGGTCACAGAGTATTTAACCTTGAATTGTGATCTTCACAAAGTCTAAAGTAGCTTTTTTTTTGCATATTTGAGGTCCTGAAGGGGAGTAGAAAAAAGTTGCTTATGGTTTGCTTTTTTTTCCAAACTTTGATGTGAGTAGTCATTGAATCTGTGGCAGAAATTCATTAATGAGGAGATGTGACAATATCAGTTGATACAGGAGAATGAAATGTAGTTGGTTAATGACACCTTTAAAATGTCACAGAAAACATTTTGGATGGCCCCTAAGTTTTATACAATTTACTGGAATATTTTGCAGGGCAAGCACATGAAATCCATTGAAATATATGAAATGCCTATCTACCTATCCACCTGGACCAAACTGACTGTAATGATGTGCAGGTTTAAGAAAAGGTGAAATGGCATTCACACATCATTTGACAACATTCTTGAATTTATGAATTTGATTTGGACCTGCATACGTTGGCATTGAATATTTCTTTATTGTGGTGGTATGGTTTGGGACCAGCTGAAAGAGTATACTCTGTCACACTTTCTCTCAAGTGTTATACAAAATGACAGGATAACACTTATGTAATACCTTCATAGCACACTCATACTACATGACCATTCATACGCATGCCAGCTGACATATAGCTGTCATAAAGTGTGCAGTGTCACCCTGTGTATGACGAGTGACATCACCACAGCATTTCAAATTAGGACATAATTGTAAATTCACTTGTGCTTGGTTCCCATCCATATCATATTTTATAACAGTCTGCACTGGTTGGTGTAAGTGTTTATGAGTGTTCATGTAGTGCTTATGAAGGCATTATGTAGTTCCTATGTGGTTCCCCTCATTCAAAGTGTCACCATTTATTCTGAACCCTGGAAAGAAAAATACATCGTATTTTTGATTGTCTTATTTGAGAAGTTGGAACAATATTGGAAGTTTTATTTTGAAGGTAATGTGGTAACATTGACCTTTACCTGGTTTTGGGATAGGTGACCATGTTGAGGGCATTTCTGAAAACAGGGGAGGCTGAACAAGACAAATTCAGACATATTTCAACAGCACAGATTTGCTTCTCTTGTAAATTTGTCTTCTACACAATGTACGATGTATAAGCAAGAACCTCAGATGCATTTAGTTGATTTTAATCCATTTTTAAGTGCACTGCTGATCTCTTTTAGCTAGCACCAGCATTTAATGGGTTAATGTCAAACCTTTACAGTTGTAGTGGAAGCTGCAGAACTGCCTTTTTTATTGAAATTCATGTGTACACATAAAATGGCCTTATAAAATATTACTGCCTTGTCATGTCTCTTTCCTTCCTCTATATATGCTGTCATGGTGTCCTCTTACTGGGACATAGCAGTGTTGTGCCCCTTGGGCTCTTCCTTGTATATCAAGACTCGGGTTATTAATGCAGGGGGTGTCAGTATAATGATGTAATGTGAATTTCCCAGGGGAAAATAGTGGCCCGAATGGTGACAAACTTGGAGAATTAGTTGACGATTGTGTCACTGTGCTGAAAAGAACATTTGGATACACGATAAATATCTGTAAGGGAAAATTGGACTCTTTGATATCGCCAACATTTATGGAGTAGTGTTAATCATGACAGAGTTACCTGCTAAAAGCTTGGGCACAAAACCGTTAGAATTTGTCATATTCAGTTTTTCAAGTAAATTTCGGCGTACACGTCGATATGGCTAGTCACAGAGTCCTCCCACGTGATCTATGCAAACCATGGCAATAAAACAGGATTTTTCCAAATTTTGAATTGAACGCACCGTTATTTTGGAAACTGACGTGCTTACCGAGGTGTGAAACATGCAGTATCCTCATACTGTATATATCACACCACTTACTAGACGACTGTGAAAGTAATTCTAAGTATTTTTTTTTAACTGCATCGAGTTGTTTCTCCCTTTCACTGAGATATCCTCATTTGTACTTTTATTAATGTGCGGCACATTAATAAGTACGGCCACTGTTTATCGTTGCCTCTTCTTAAATTGTCCCTTAGTCAAAACAACTAAGGCGGTAATGACTATGGCGAATAGTGTTTACTCGGTTATTGAAGTGGGGTGTAGTGCCCACCTTTCAACAGCAGAGAGCGGTGTTTTGTCAGCAATGCTGTAAGTCCTCTCACCATCAATAAAGTATATTCATATCATGTAATAGAATTCACTGTAACGTATTTGCATAAATTAAAATAATCCCAACCACACACGATTAAAACACTCTTCCATACATCCAAGAATATGTTTTACATTCAACAACATTAGGAGTATATATGATATGCTTTTATTGACAGAGAAGTGTAAAGAGGTTCAAAGTCGTCAGTGTAGTTTATTTTTGAGAGATTGTATAGATTTATGATTTCGTTAATTATAATTTTGCTGTACATTTCCTACATCTAGTAGACTGTCAATGGTTTTAAAACTGAAATGTAACAATGTTTACATGTTTAAATGTAGTCTTTTGTTATGTGTGGCAATTAGGGCACGTGAGTAACGGCCAGCTTGAAGAGCCTTTGGGAAATGGCGGTTTAGCGGTCGTTCACAAAAAGCATTGAGAGCATTATCTTCTGTGGTGGAAATGGACAAAAAGAACAGCAGTGCGCCTCGAGCTCTTCCCTGGTGGTATAAAAATGTTCATATTTTATTGAGTTGCTCCGCACACCAGATGTCAGTAGGTGAGGCAGCCAATGAAAACATAGGTGGATGATACTTGGCAGAGGGAAAACTCAAAGGCAAAAACAACAGCAAAAGAGAAGCTATTGCTTCCTATTTATGAGCATTCAGAGCAATACAATAACATACAAATACAATACCTGTTACTGCTCATGTTGAGCTCACCTTTTCCCTCTGCAGACACATCTTACGTTTGTTTACCTACAAATTATAGGACAGTGAAAACATTGATTTGCAGTCCAGTGGCATATATTAACTGATGAGTTAATCATCTTGACAGACTTAATCCACACAGTCCTACCTCGGCACAGTCAAGCACGGTGCGCGTCGTCGGGGCTGCTTCGAGCGCGCTTTGAGCCACCCCTCCCCTCACTCGGTAGCGCGCATCAGTCCGTGTAATGCGAGCGGGACTTGCATATGTATGCTATAGTACCAGTGCAGCTGCGCGGGCAAAGAGACAAATTAATGGGACCCGTGTTCTTTTCATTCCGTTGTAATATGTGCATCACAGCGCGAGCTTTGGGCAACACTATCAACTAGAACGTAAGGTAAGTAAATATAAAGTATGTCATGTCAGCTTGACAAAAAGCCAAAAATACGAACTCATAGGCTATCTGACATAATATATTCCAGCAGTATTACTCATTAAGTGAGAGTAAATAAACATCTGGGCTGTCAAATCACGAATATCGTTTATTAATCTTTCAGGAGCATTGTCAGTATTGCAGTTGATGGGGGTGGTGTAGAAGAGAAATAAACTAAGAACGTCGCATCCATGTGTTCTCATTTGTGGTTAGTTACTTGCGCCAGGATGCGCTAGTATACAGCCTTCGTATTTCCTGGCAGAATTATAAAACTACTTGCCACAAACCTGTCGTGTCTGATGTTAAGCTACAAGTAGTCTAAACACCTATCAAGCCATTTTATTGTTGACGAGAAAACTATGACACTTCTTACTTCTGTTAGGTGGCGGGTGGCAGTTCTTTTCGAATCAGTTAACGTGTTTTGTCCAAAATTTTCTTCTAAAAACGCTTGCTTTTAGAAAATACCATGAGTTAACTGGCAATTTGCCACGCGCAAACCAATTGTTTGCCAATACAGATCTGGTCTATTACTTTGCATATCGTGCTATCCAGATATACATTTAACTGTAACTAAAAGATACACATTAAATTGTTGAACTTATTCTTGTAAAATGAACATTTTCTTTTTAATACTAAATCATTTTAGAATGCATGTCCGTAGTGCGAAATGGCATGGTAGTCATGTCAGCACAAGGAAATCTTTAAGAAAAGAAAATTTCGAATACAGCATTTGTAGTATATTTGGTGTTCTTCATGTGTTTTTGGCTCAGCACCTTGTTATGGTAGCTGTTGTTCTGGGTATACAGGAGCGCCATCTCCATTTCGTTGGTGCGATATTGGTGCATCAGTGAAACTGGTGCCGTTTTTAGAGAAATAAAGAGGCGCGAGCGAGTACGTGCACATCAGTTACAGCAGCGATTCTGACCAGGGTCTTTAGCTTTGCTGACTGAAAAAACATGAGATAAAAATATAGAAAGTTTAATGAGGAGAGCAGGCCATTCAGCCCAGCTGTGGTTATCCTTTTTTCTGCTGTATATGTATCAAGGACAGAGCCAGGTCTTGTTTTGAACACTGATGGCTCTGCTTCAGCTAGAATTCTTGACAAGCTGTTTGTACAAATCCTGGTCACAGGTTTGGCTGTGTTGTGCAGACATGGAAGGCCGTGGTTAGAATCCCACAGCAGACCTACTCACAGGTTTCGGCAGAAGCACCTCCTGTCTCCATCCTGTGGGCTGTTTTTTATGGGCTGCTTCAGGGAAATGGTGTTTACAGTGTTTTACTGCCAAAGGCAAATATCAGAGCTTGGGTAAACCAATTTTTTTATTCTCCTGACAACTGAAAGAGACTTGGACTGTAAAGCTTTGGGCTTTGTTTTGACAGCCTCCTAAGGTCTTAGGCACTGTTTGTTGTTTTTTTTTTGTAATGTTTTTTATGTTTTGAATGTTACACTACACACTTGCCAGCAAGCTACTGGTAGTAATAAGAAGGAGTGTAGCTGGACCATTTACCCAGATGCCATATTTTCAGTTCATCCTGTACTAACTAGTACTAAACTGAATAGAGGTGCCGACACCCTAGGTGCCAACACATGTACCCACAAATGCTGCCATGAGAGACCCCCTACAGGGTCTCCGCCATTATCCCACAGATGCAGAGGTGCCGACACCCTAGGTGCCAGCACACACACACACACACACACACACACACACACACACACACACACACACACACACACACACACAAAGGACTGTTACCTGGCTAGGCTTCTGGTGGCAGGCGGAGGGTCAGACCCCCTGCGGACCAGCAGACAGCAGGTAACAATGGTGATGGTCAGAGATAGGAATGCCAGACACAAGAATGTAGCTAGAATACACATTTCTGTTCTGTTCTGTTCTGTTCTACCTCTGAGGACAAAGAACTCAGAGAAGGTATATAAAGTGACTCAAGGTATCAACCAGTGTTCAACTACTCCGCGAACCCAAAGAGGCTGTTTTTCTGTGACGCTTTGCCGATCATTGTAAAACTTTCTCATTGCAACTGCTCGAACGCCAATAAAACAACACCGACTTCCAAACTACATCGGACCCGCGCCTCTTCAATTCTTACATCTTCATTACTGTCAAATATAAGTGGTTTATGAATAGCATGGAATACTACTTGTTGTTTTTATGCATCATGTAATGAAACTACAATGCCATAATAACCCATGAGCAGCGCCCTGTGTGTCTTTGGTGTTGGGAGATTGCTTGGGTTAGTAACACAGGCATTTTATCAGCCCCATATTTGTCATATCCCTCCATCACTGCTTTTTGCGCATATGTGTCTTTAGTTTTCCCATGCTGGTTGTCTGTCTCTAATACCACTAATATATGATAGGACACCAGTTTACATGAAATAGTCCAGAAACCTATGAACAGTATTTACACTGTACCTATCTAGTTACTACTGTGTACCCACATTGTAACCACTGTGTGTATATATATATATACATATATATATATATATATATATATATATATATATATATATATATATATATATATATATATATATACACAGTGGTGTGAAAAAGTGTTTGCCCCCTTCCTGATTTCTTATTTTTTTGCATGTTTGTCACAGTTAAATGTTTCAGATCATCAAACAAATTTAAATATTAGACAAAGATAACACAAGTAAACACAAAATGCAGTTTTTAAATGAAGGTTTTTATTATTAAGGAAAAAAAAATCCAAACCTACATGACCCTGTGTGAAAAAGTGATTGCCCCCTAAACCTAATAACTGGTTGGGCCACCCTTAGCAGCAATAACTGTAATCAAGCGTTTGCGATAACTGGCAATGAGTCTTTTACAGCGCTGTGGAGGAATTTTGGCCCACTCATCTTTGCAGAATTATTGTAATTCAGCCACATTGGAGGGTTTTCGAGCATGAACCGCCTTTTTAAGGTCATGCCACAGCATCTCAATCGGATTCAGGTCAGGACTTTGACTAGGCCACTCCAAAGTCTTCATTTTGTTTTTCTTAAGCCATTCAGAGGTGGACTTGCAGGTGTGTTTTGGATCATTGTCCTGCTGCAGAACCCAAGTGCTGCAGAACCCAGATGGCGGACATTCTCCTTGGATTGTCACGAACAGATGGCCGGACATTCTCCTTATATATATATATATATATATATATATATATATATATATATATATATATATATATATATATATATATATATATGCAATTGTATCCTATACAAGTGTAATTCCTATCAATAAAGCTGTCTGTGGCCTGTGTAACTAGCATGTAGCTGTGTACATGGCATGCACAGTGGATACACTGCAGTGGCTTCAACTACAGAGGCAGTTGAAATCCCTCTCAGGTTAAGAGGGCAGCACTGCTAAACCCCCTGTGCATTCAGTGTGCTCTTAGTCACACCCAACACACACACACACACACACACACACACTGAGGAAGGAGCCCTGTCTTTATCTGATACCTTGATACACAGCGGCACATGTACTGTTATGCATTCATGGGCACCACAGCACACGTGGATCCACAAACGCAGCCGCCCTCATGCAGATTGTCACATCCGCTTCCTTTACTTTTATGGAAGGCTTATGTTGCTTGTACAACACCAAATGCCTCGTTGAGGTCATGAGAGTGCTGCTAGACGTTACAAGTGATATGCTGCTGGATTCAGAGTCTTAAAGCTCTTAAATGCAAATCCAGACACATGAACCACCTCACGTTGCCCGTAGAAGGTAAACAAAAGCTTGAGCATTGTGTGATTAGACAATGATGCATGTGCACACATGCTGATGGAGCTCAACATTCACCATCCCAGCACACAGGGTGTATGGGCTACTTACATCTCAGTCTGGAAAGGGTCTAGGGCCTGCTGAGTCATAAATTAGATATTTGGTTTAGCCTTGGGGCATGGGTTACCCACAACAAGATTGGCTACAGTCCAATCGCAGCAGCAAAATTTCCCTCTTTTCTGCCTTTTCCCCACTGCACAGAAGCATGTGGGACAGACAAAAAGAATAAAGTAAATAAAGTAAAATGTTCATGACCTGTAACTCTTTGTGTGATAGGCTGAGACAGTTAAAACTACTGATCTGTGGTCAGCATCTTGACTATGCAGAGAAATCCAAGACGAAAACATGACAGATTTGATTGTCAAATTTGATTGATTGATGCAAACTGTAGCAGAATGGACTGTTATGTTGTGTTAGACATTACAATTATAAATATGTTATGCATTAATTATATACATGTTATGTGGCAATTCATCAACCAAGTGTAACATTTTGCGCAATGATGTTTTCTTAGGGCAAGAAAACAGCTGGCTTGACTAGCTTGCAATAATGCGTATTCGACATACAACATATATATATGTTGCATATATATGTTAGCTATGCTTGCGTATGGCTTAGCAATGAGTTTGCAGCAACAGATGTTAATCAGGCATTGGCTCAAAGGCTATTGATGTCCAGTTATTCTTAGCCTAGTTTAATACATTTTTTTCTTTTAAAACATTTACTGGGACCATCCACCAAACACGCAGACTTATTGACCTGCACCCATTTCCTTGAGTAGTTCTATTTTAGGATGTAATTGCTGAATGCTGAGCAAGGATCTTTTAAAGTGTGTCCCAGAGTGAAGGTTTTAATCCACTCTCCTCCCACCTACCCTCGCTATTGGCTTACTCAACTGGCCCATTCAGTGATGTCATAAGCATCATATTTCTGTAATACAGGTGGGGATAGAAGAGGGATGGCATGTGTATAGGCAAGCAGTGCTGTTTTTAACACTGTGTGGGTCAGGCTGTGATGTGACAAGTGATGGCAGAGAGCCATTATGTCTGCAGTCTGTCTGCTTCAGGGTGAGACCAGGTGAAGAAGTGATTTGCTGGCAGTCCTCTTTCAGATCATTATTCGCAGTGCTTCTCAAACTGTTGAAATGGCACTTTGAAACACCGCTCCGTCTAGGCTAAACTAGAGACTCAGGCAGCCCTCCTTCCGACGGCCATTGATTATCTTTAATTGTTTATCCAATTCCCAGGGAGAATTACATTACGCCAAGTTCCATATTTAGTCACGTTGGAGAAATATCACAAGCGATTTTCATAAAGGGGCTCGCATACGATCACAGAGAGAGCACTTTGCCTGGAATCTCCACTCCCTCTTATAGTAGTAATAGAGAAAATGTAAAATGCATTTTGCTAGTACTGTCTCCCCCACCCCCTCCCTTTCGAAAGGATCCTGCATCTGGTTCTTCTCCACATGCATTTCATCTTAATGGGCACTTTGCTGTGTACGGATGAACCACTGTCCCTCATGGCACTGCTACAGCATAAGAACACAGGAAGTTTAATGATGATAGCAGGCTATTCTGCCCAGCTTGGCTCATCATTCTGCCTGCAGACGACGCATCTAGCACTGTATCCAGCCTGGTCTTGGACATTTCAAGGGCCTCTGCTTCTGCTCTGAGTCCTGGTAAGCTATTTCATGCATTAATAATCATCCGTGTGGAAAAATACTTTATCATGCCAGCAAGGCTGCTTGCACAGTGAGCACAGGGAGGTGGTAAGAAACAGGTTTTTCTGTTTATTGGTGACTTTTTGGGGGTGTCGTGAGGGGAGTTGAGCATGGTGTTTGAATTTTTAATTTCATTGGCAGCACTGCTGTGTTTCTCCCTGTCCTGAATGTTATATAAATGGTGTCTCATCTGGGGACTGAAGTTGAGAATGCTGCCTCTGAGGTATGGAGGCCCCTGATGAACAGGTGGAGTGTTTGTGGAAATGGAAACCGAAGGGCTGTTGGGTGTAGTTTCTTTGTCTGGGTATCTCTCTTCTCAATTATTTGAGTCTTTTCTCTGTGTTTGGCACTCTGACTGCCCTCTCTTTCTCCCTCTCTCCTTCTCTCCTTCTTCCTCACTGTCTCTTGATATCGCCTCTCTCTTTCCTTCTCTCTCTCTTTTACTTCTTCTCGCTCTATCTCTCTCTCTCTCTCCCTCTTTCCTCCTCATCCCTTTCTCTCTTATTCCCTCTTGCTTCTTCTCCCCCGGTATCTCTTCATCTTCTCTGTCCTTCTGCATCTCTCTCCTTGTCTCACAGGGAGAAGAAAAAAGAGTATCTTTCTCCCTCTCCTTCTCCCCTGACCCTTCACTGTCATTCTGGTGTCCCTGAGTTCCGGGGCACGTGTGTGGGTTGCAGGGTGCAGCTGACACCGTGCAGAGTGGGAAGAGAAGGGTGTCAGGTGTTCTGATGCATTTAACCACTCTCAATGAGACAAGGAGAGAACAGGTGCTTGCATAGTGGAGTTACACGTTGAGCAGCAAGAAAAAGCCCTCGACTACATAAGACCCGGTAAAACCGTGATACCACATATATCCACCTGATTCTAGCATAGACTCCCATAGTTATTAACCTTAACCTCAATAAAGTGAGATGAAATTTCTTTCAGAGTTTGCTCATGAAAAGAGATCATTATGTATTTGCTGACCCTGTCAGTGCCATTTTTTTCCTGAAAGAATGTTTCAGGTTGTAACATACAGCAGTTTACCTGTAACACACAGCGGTTTACCTGCATAACACAATTGCCTGTGCTTCCACTCAAAGCAGATGGCCAGCGTTTTAGTTGGAGACAAGGAGGCTGGTGCAGTAGTGTATTTAGTGTCGAGCTTGTTTTAATGCTGAATGTCAGACAATAGCAGTCTGCCTCTTTTGCTGGCAGCAAATGTGTTATTCATCAGCTGGAAATAATTAATTGAAATCCTTTTTAATGTTGCACCAGGATTAGATCATTCCCGTGGACATGAATTAAAAAAGAGTGCTGGGCACGTTTCTTCTCTTTTCGGATGTTTCCGGCCCACAAGAGTCAGATAGATTTTCAAGTTCAAGTTCAAGCTGGTTGTTGAGCCTAGCACTATTTAACTCCCATCTGAAAATTCTGCCAGTCTTGGTATGATAGTGTTTTATGCATTTGCTTTTGTGCAGAATTGCACTATATGGCCAAAAGTATGTGGACACCTGACCATCACACCTATATAAGCTTATTGGACATCCCATTCCAAAACCATGGGCATTAATATGGAGTTGCCCCCCGCCCTTTGCAGCTATAACAGCCTCCACTCTTCTGGGAAGGCTTTCCACAAGATTTTGGAGAGTGTCTGTGGGAATTTGTGCCCATTCAGCCAAAAGAGCATTTGTGGGGTCAGGCACTGATGTTGGACGAGAAGGCCTGGCTCGCAATCGGCATTATATTTCATCCCAAAGGTGTTCACTGGGGTTGAGGTCAGGGCTCTGTGCAGGCCACTGGAGTTCCTCCACACCAAACTTGTCAAACCACGGACATTGCTTTGTGCACAGGGGCACAGTCATGCTGGAACAGGAAAGGGCCTTCCCCAAACTGTTGCCACAAAGTTGGAAGCATACAATTTTCTAAAATGTCTTTGTATGCTGTAGCATTAAGGTTACCCTTCACTGGAACTAAGGGGCCTAGCCCAAACCCTGAAAAACAGCCCCAGACCACTATCCCTCCTCCCCTAAACTTTACAGTAGGCACTGTGCATTCCGGTAGGTAGCGCTCACCTGGCATCCGCCAAACCCAGATTTGTCCATCAGACTGCCACATAGTGAAGCGTGATTCATCACTCCAGAGAATGAGTTTCCACTGCTCCAGAGTCCAGTGACGGCGTGCTTTGCACCACTCCAGCCGTCGCTTGGCATTGCGCATAGTGATGTTGGGCTTGTGTGCAGCTGCTCGGCCATGGAAACCCATTTCATGAAGCACCCAATGCACAGTTCTTGTGCTGATGTTGCAGCCAGAGACAGTTTGGAACTCTGTAGTGAATGATCCAACAGAGGATAGGTTTTTACATGCTACATGCTTCAGTGCTCGGCAGCCCCACTCTGTAAGTTTGTGTGGTCTACCGCTTCGTGGCTGAGCTGTTGCTCCTAGACGCTTCCACTTGACAATACTAGCACTTATGGTTGACCGGGGCAGATCTAGCAGGGCAGAAATTTCGCAAACTGACTTATGGCAAAGATGGCATCCTATGACAGTGCCACGTTTAAAGTCACTGAGCTCTACAGTACGACCCATTCTACTTCCAAGGTTTGTCTATGGAGATTGCATGGCTATGTGCTTGATTTTATGCACCTGTTAACAATCGATGTGGCTGAAACACCTGAACTCAATAATTAGGAGGGGTGTCCACATACTTTTGGCCATATAGTGTAGTTTGCTAGTTAGGTGAAAAAACCATGTTACATTGTATGGAGTATGTGGAAAACACCTTGAAATTAGTCCAAATGAATGATTTGTGCACTTATTACATTTTTTCTTCTGTCTTAAAACAATACACTTAAGCATTTTCTCAGCATATTTGGTGTAGAAGGGTGGGGGGCACCTACCATTTCTTTTCATCAGGTTTCTTGAAGGTTTGACTTACAACAATGGTTTTCTCTCATGCCTTCAAATGTGGACAACACACCAATATATAGTAAGAGCTGTGACCATGTCCAACCACTCATGTCTGTGACTAAATCTTAGCAGTAGGATGTTAAATTGGTGTTGATGACTAATCCAAACCACTGAAGCTCTGGCAGTTATGAGGGGGCAGGATGTAAACATCCAAGCAGTTTTGATGGATTACCACACGTTGGAAGGGGATTGAAACTAAATGAAACAATATTGAATTATCTTGTGCTGAGTGGTGGTTTTACAAGAGATAAAGAGCCTGATTTCTGGAACAGGAAATTGAGCCACCACACCACTACCACATCTCTAAAAAAAACCTGTGCATCAAAGCAGAGCTAGAGTATCCTGCTGCAATGTTATAAAAACATAACTGTTGTTTGTCGATACAATATGTAAATATCATTACATTATTGGTGGTAAAAGGCTGTGTTTGCTATTTTATCAAGAAACACTACTGTCAGCCACCGAGTAGTTCAGTGGTCATGGCATTCACTGTGAGTGCAAACACGTGCTTGCCAGTGCGTTCCTGGATTGTTAGTGGGGGTTGTGTGGTGATGAGTATCATCTTTATGATATATTTGGGCATTCCAAATTTAAAAAAGACACATTGCTTTCACTTTTTAGGAGTTCAAAGCAAACCCCCTGTGCATACACAGACAAAACTATATGCATCCCCACAGCAGACTGGACTTTCTTCTGGCGGCGATGGTACTGGAACAACACTGGATGCATGACTGCCAGCCCCTTAAGTAAGACACAGCATGATGTTACATCTGTTTGGCAGACGAGAGCGGCCTACACAATGCAGTTTTACATGTCATCCGTTCATACGGCTGGAAACTGTTCAGCAGTGCCGTACCTGGGAATAAAATGTGGAACCTTAATGGTCCGAGCCCTGCTTCTCACCACCACACTGGTTAGAGGCTACTGTGCCCCCGGTTGTTGCTACTGCTGGGGCAGGTTCAATGAGGGGTACTGAAAACAGATCAGCACGCATGATGAGGTATCAGCTGGAAAGGCATCTCCTGTCTGCTGTAAACCAACCTGTGTGATCAGGCAAGCTTGCGATGCTGTTCAGATTGATTGGTTTTGTACCGGAGACAGTTGGAACAAACCGTGCAAGGCTGGATTGTCTTTCCCCAGCGCAATGAACTACCAGCAGATTGAATTAATGAGGGTTCATTGCATTGAGGTGAACTGTATGTCTGAGAAGGAGCTGGAGTTTGCTCTGTACTATCATGGATACATGTACTGTACCTGTCCTTAGGAGACTGACTCCGAGCTGGAAATTTCCATATTAAAAGTTTTTGTGATCAAGAGGTATGTTCCCAGTTAGTGAAGGAACTGAACTGTTGACAGTATTTTAAAAGATCTCCTAATTTGAGTGTTTGATGTTGTGATGATATGGTTGTTTACTTGAATAAGATAACACACTTGCACAGTCAGACATACATACTAAGCATGACAGTGTTATACAGTGTATGCCCTCTTACCCACAGACACACTCCCAGCTGAAAGGAGACACTTGTTGTATAATACAATCCACTCCCAGCTGCCAAGACCTCTCTAATTATATAACCAAATTAATTATCGCTCCGCCATGGTGCTGACGCTAGACATACTTGGACGCTGTGCAATTATCTACTGACAGCAGACAATTACAGTCTGTCTGTTTTAAAATGGGAAGCAGCTTTGCAGATTTCATTCTAAAATTTTGTGAGGTTTTCCACAATACGAATGCACCTGTTTTCTTAATCAGCCACCGAGAGATACCAAAAAAAAGTGAAACTTTGATTGCTCTTCTGTAGAATTGGACTTCTGTTTTTTTTATTTATTTTTGGCTTTCTAGATAATCCTTGTAAAAGCCCTACTTCTACTGTCTTTCACAAGAGTGATACACTTTTCCAGTTCTGGCTGACAGATAGAGTGTAACCCTTGAATAGCATCCAGCAGGAGGAATCCCAGAACCAAACCGCAGCCTTGTTGTGAGATTCAGATTTATCACTATGACAACCCCCCAAATATCTATACTCTTCCTCTTCTATAAACTTCAATACTCCAAAGTTTCTCTCAGACAAATGAGTGTGATTGGAGGCACAGTCCATTGCTGTGGGTGTACTTGAAAACCCACTGATTGCACGCTCCCAGTGAACAGAAATGCTATGAGGTTTGAGAGGGCGTAAATGGTATTTTCAGGTAAACTAGGGCAAAGCCATTTAATGGTTTGGAAGGCAGGCTTGCACTTCTAAAATCAGTCTGAAATATTTACTGGCAGCTGATGAAGCAGCTCTAGACCCAGCCTGATGTAGTTTTATTTCCTGAGCTGCAGTCAGGATCTGTCATTCTGCATCTTGTAGACCCGAGAGCTGAAGGTAGGTTAGGATGCTGCTGGAGCAGGCCGGCTGCGAGTCTCTGCAAGAGGCTAATCTCGCTGAGACAAACGCAGGGGATCGGCTTTCAGCATCCTTTAGGTCAGGGCGTGTCACGTTTCAGGGTTGAGTCAGGTATGTGCAAGGTAGGATTGAGCTGTTGACGAGTGGAGCTACAGTGTTGCGGAGAAATCTAGTTTTTTATTTGCCTCAGTTATGCCAGAAAAGAATGATAATTCAGCATATGATCTGTAGATTGAAGCCAGGCTATTTGTTTAAAGGCCAGGTTTTTGTTTCAGCTGTCTGTAATTACGTATTCCTATATGAAGTTTAATTATAAGGACATGTCATTCACAAATTCAATGGTTGGTTAATCATGCTGGCTGTAGTCTCATAGTGTGATGTCTAGACATTTAGAGAGCTGTACACTGAGAAATAAAAAAGAACAGTTTAAGAACATAATACCATAATATGTTTAATAATGAGAACTAGCCTCTAGTTTTGAGTGTATCTAGAACTGTGTCAGTCCTGGTTGTGAACACTCTTAATCTTTCTGCTTCCACTACAAACTCTAGTAAGCTATTTCATGTTTAGTGTCCAAGTCGTTAAAAGAAGGACATATTCTCTAGTGTCAGTATTACATTTACATATAACTCATTTCCACCTATCGCATTTTTCCTGCTGTTTAAAGCAGTCACTGTTGGCTGCTTTATTAGTGATTAGGCCAACATTGTCCACAGCGCCATCTGTCGCCCCCACTGTGTTAGTGCACCTATCCAGTTCTCATGGTCAGAGCTGTTGTGAGGCAGAGAGATTTGGAATCTGAGGCTGTGATGAATGGAAAAATTTTTGGACAAGTCTGTGACGTTGTTAATAACGGTGAATGAAAGGAACAAGTGCGTCATTCGCCCCAGATGTGTCTCAGGCTGAACAACTGCATTTCATAAAGGCTCTCTGCGTTCAGCACACATATGCATTATGTCCGATCACACTTTCAGATCCTGTATTTTTTTCATGTTGACGCTTCTGCATATTTACTTCACTTTGTGCTCTGTCTCCCTCCCTCATTTCCTTGTCTTTCACACAGCTTTCTCTTCATGAATTCTCACCCTATCTCACCCTCCCTTTGTGTCCTCCAAGCGTCACTATAAAAGTGCAAAAGGTGCTAATGCTCATTTTGCTCTGGGTGCTATCAGTGTAAAACTATCCTGAGCAATCACTTACCACAGCGCGGCTGGAGGCAGACACTTACTGTAATGAGAGGGGGCTTGGCACAGGGATTCTGAGGCTGAGCTGTGGACATGCTTCTCCAATGCAGACACACAAAGCAGATCTTTGTTTTAATGACTGTTTTTCATCATATTTGTCGATGATGGATATAATGAATACGTTGGCCCAAGTACTAGTTAGTGTACTTGCAGCAGAGAGCACTGGGTTCTGATGTGCCAGTGCATGGTGAAAATTTTGGGCCGGGTGCATTTGCCCATACTGTGTATCAGCCTGGTGCCTTGGTTAAAGAGGCAAAGTGCCTCATCTTCACAGCATCTGTCGCCTGGCCGAGAAACACACATACTGTGGCAGGAGTGATGCACTGTGTTATGTGTCACTTGCAAGTATGGAGGATAATAAGCCTCGATATTGACTAGAAAACCAGCATTTCTGCATAATGCAGTGTATGAGGAAGGCAAGCATTATCAGTTCTACCGCTAACAGAAATTTTCATCTATCCAAATGACAGTATGGTTTTAAAATTATCTATCGTCATTGAGCTCTTCTCTGTCACTATTTTTGTAAGGAGGATTAGATAGAATTTCAGAATAAGCCACATGATTTAGCAGGGTATCAAGCTACATATAACCTCCAAAAAGGGATACTTATTTTAGACCAACCCACTGTTGTGAGTGTTTCAGGAGGCTGAGGTAAAAAGATAGAAATGGATCGAGAGAGCAAGGGAGAAAATGCAAGGGATACAGAAAGAAAGAGGGATGGAAAAATGAGAGAGATGGAGAAGGAGAGAGAAATATCATGGTACATATAACCTCCTAAAAGGGATACTTATATTACAGGGACAGAGGAGAGGAGTTGAGGGAGATGAGGGTGTCCTTGTGGACAAGACATTTCATTGCATTTGAATTTAAACACTTGTCTGTCTTCCCTACACACTGTAATCAGGTTGTGTTGCCAGGGTTTGGAACCAACCCCTATCAGCCAGGCAGGGATGGAGCTAACTGTCCTTTTCATAGTGTTCCCCTGCAGAGAGAGGGTAAGATACAGGCTCTCACTGCTGTGTGTGTGTGTGTGTGTGTGTGTGTGTGTGTGTCGGTATGGGTTGTGTTGGAAGGCACTGTTTTCTGCCTGTAGGAGACTGCTTATAAAGTGTTTATAAACTGATTATACACTCTCTGTTTATAATAATAGCTGCTATCAATCAGTGGAGGAGGTCTTCAATGCCATCTGCTCCTTTGGGCTGATTCCAGAGGATAAGGTCATGAACAGAGGCAGTTGTGCGGATCCCACTGCTTGTACTCTTAGGGCTAACCTGAAGTCAGCAGATGTCACTGTGAGGGAACAGTGGCCGGATGGGCTGTCAGCTTTCAAAAGCTGGGAACAGCAACGGAATACATCCTCTGTTCTTGCTCGAGACGGGCTCCATCAACTGGCCTGAGCAGAATGGCGTTTCTGTCAGCTGTAATATTTTAGGCAGCGAAGGACGATGTTTGTGTCTTATCCTAGGCACCCTGCCAAGAAGGGGAAGACACTTCATTTGCCTGTAGGGTCACACCGCTTTGCTAGTACAGGATGTGCAGGTGACTGCTGTGTTTAGAAGGCTTTATTTATCAGCTGGGTCTGCAGGCAGGTGTCCTTGGAGCAGTCAAAGAGCAGGGTGATTCCCATTGGTGAATCCACGCAGGGGGGATAACCCAGGAGAGCGCTTGATAGGAGGAGAGTCCTTGCTGACTCTCAGCAAGAGTGAACACGCTCCCACAAGGCTGACAGATCTGCAAGGTTCATTAGCCTCTCAGCTGACAATCATTGTGTTAGCCGACACTCTCAAAGTTGGAAAAAGGACACCCCTTCTTCCCTTACCAAAATAGATATCTCCTTAAAAACACTTTATTGAGTGCAAAAATGCCAAATTATTAACATGTACAAAATGCCTGCAAAAATGTCAGCCATTAAAATAATTGATATAAAAATGAAGACATGATACCCTAAACAATTTGGGGCATGTCACCTCACACAAACCAAACAAGCACTATTCCAAAGCAAACCTACCTGATGGTGGGTAAAATACTTTTATGTAACTTGGCCCTGTGTTTTTTGTTTCCCAAACTGTATCACTGATAGAGTAAATATCCAGTGTTGCTCAGTTTCCATTCTATATGATAGAGCATATAGAATTTGTGATGCATTTTTGTATTGACTCGTATTGCCATGCTGACATATAATCGTAAAAGAGCATTTATTTTTTCATAAATCTCAGGGGCCAAGTAGACAGTAAACAGGTTCTCGTCTGGCAAATGGACAGTTCACAGTATCTGCGTGATCTACAGCACATTCTGTCTAAATCTGCCTGCAGTCAGGGAGATGTGTGATCTCTCTTTCATTTACAGAGAATTCAATCTCTTTAATCTCTTCAGCTCTTCTCTTTAAAGCTCTTCAGTCTCTTTAATTTATGGAGAAATTTCTGCAGTAAAAAAAAAAAATTCTCCTAATTTCTCCAAATTTATCAACTACTTTTACGTCTTTCGAAGGCAGAGCAAGGCAGAAAATGGCAGCTCAGTTTGTCTCACATCTGTGGTCTGAGTCAGTCTCTGTTTCTGCAGAGGAACAAGGGAAGAAAATGAAGGATGTGTTTTTGGGACAGAGAGTAGAGAAACTTTTTACATTTCACTGTCTTCTGTTAATGTTTTATTGTTCCTTTTTTCCTTTTAAATCTTTCATATGTCCATAGCTTTTGCAACACAAGATAATTTGCCAAACAAGTAAAGCATTTTTTGAATTTGAATTTCAGAGAGAGAAGGAGAGGAAGAGAGAGAGACAGACATTAATAATGCAAGGTCACCTTCTCCCTCCCTCTCTGTCCCTTGCCCCAGTCGCTTGGTTGTCTTATCGACCTCGTGCCCATTGACGAGGCCCGGAGCGCTCAGTGAAGCCTGATTAGTTATTAATCATCCAGGTCAGACTGCGCTGCCCTGCAGAACCTGAGCCTGTAACCACCACATATCAGGTTCTTACCTGCACCTACCCTGGACCTGCAAAGCCAAACACAATGATCACTGTCTCCCTCCCCAACTGACTCTAGTAGCCTCTGCGTGGAGGGTGGTAAGTGGCTTATCTGCATTGAAGCAGGAGAGAGGTGTCAGAGAGATAAGGCCGGTGCACGCATCACAAATTCTTGATAACTGCAAAGCGAGCATTCTACGAGCGAACCTGACACACTGTACGGGAGAGGTGCTGTAGAATCAGATCAAGGGGGGTTGCGAATTAAACTGGCCCAACGCACAAGTTTGGACACTGGGGAGCTGTGCTGTGAGCAGCCACTTCACCTGGAGAGACCAGGTGCATGTCGTACAAATTTACTACTGCTTTAACTGGTTTTTAACATAGCTCCAATTTCCTTCCCCTTCTTTTATTTAACAGTGAATACTGAAACTGCTGCCTGTGTCTTTCCCACTACAATGTTTACTTCACATGGAACTTCAAATGGTCTTCACGCCACACCCACCTGCTCTCTGATCAGCTCAACAGTTTAAACTCTTGCTTATTGATGTCAACCCAAGATTTAACATCTAGTTCACATATATAGTGATCCAAACACGACCAGGTCACATAGAAGACTGGGCAGATTTTCTGGCCCAGCCATCTTGCTGCTGGTAGTTAGCCCATTCTGCACTGGCCGAGCCTCTACATTGCCCTCACTGTGCTGAGTGCTCCTGTAGAGACAGAGCGGTGGCTCTGTGGCCCCCTGGCTCTGTCCGGCGCTTCTGCCAGGTCCAGGCGTGAATGGCAGGCTATTTTCAGCCCTGACCCCAGGCGGTGTTGGATGGCAGTGAGTGTGAGGTTGGGGTAACAGTAGCAGGCCTTGGAAAGTGAAACAGGATGCGGCGCACGCCCGGGCCGCTGCTTCAATCACAACCCAACAATGGGCCGGCATGTCAGGGAGCGCATTAATGATGCAAGTGTTGGTGTCCGTTACCTTCAACGCAGTGCAGAGAAACGCTACTGCATCTGCAGGGAGGTCCGAGGAATGGATTGCTGCCAGAACATCTCGCTCACTCTCTCTCTCTTATACACACTCTCACTTACACATACTCTCACTCTCTCTCTCTTTTTCTCTCACGCCCTCTCCCTCACACATACTCACACTCTCACACACGCTCACTCTTTCTCTCTCACACACACACACACACACAATCTCCCTCTCTCCCACACACACTCTCTCTCGCTCACCGTTTCACTCTCACTTAAACCATTCCCTCCAGATAAGTAATTCTCTTCTAGTAAGTCTTTTCCAAGAGATACTAAGTCATTCCCACAAGGTAAGTGAATTGTTTCCATGAATTATGAAGTGATCATAACAGGATAAGTAAGTAATTCTTTCAAAATAAGATACCTGCTTTCATTGAGATATGTGCCCCAGAGGGGCTACACAGACTTACACACCCTGTTAGCTTCACTCACAATGAAAAGCTACATTTAGCTTTTATCATCTCGCCCACTCAGGAGTGTGTTCCCAAGGCCTCACTGACAGGGGCTGACAAGAGCTTACTGCATCTGTTGCTATTGCTGTTCCCCTGGCTAGAACTGTCGGAACAAGTCGGGTACAGGGGCAGTCTGACCCCCCTGTAGACACAACAGGATCCCATCAAATTACTCTGTCCTCAAAGCAGACCCAGTGGGCATTAAATAATGGCTCTCACATAGCACATAAACATTTTTTTTATTAAGATAATTGATTCTGGAAAGTGCTGACTGCTCTCTCTGCTGTGTTCTGAACTGAGCCATCTTCTGCAGAATTATCTGCTTAATCCTCTCTGCTGGGATCTGTGTGTATTAGTGAGTGGATTTTTTAAAAAGTTCACCAAGGACCTTGCACTGGGCGTGCACACACAGCGTACCATCCGTACTGTGCAGAGTCCCACCGCGAGCTCTGTAGGACAGTGTGTTCCTTGAAAGCCAGCTTGTCACACTCCTGTGGGTAAGTGTCCAGGGCGGCTGCTGTCTCCCCCAATAAGGAGCACCCATCTGAAGCACCAAACAGGAACACACAAAATCATTGCATCTCAACGGGTACAAGTCATTCATGCAAGCAAAGTCACTGGTTGTCCTTAGAGGATTGCCAGGCCGATGCAATATCCAGACACCTTCGCGCACACTGAAGATCACTGTTTAGATGAAATGCACAATGTCAGACAGATTGGCCTTGAGAAAGATTTCATTTTCATTCACATGTCATTTAAAACAGGGCGCTCAACTGAGAAATTTCCCATTTTCACTGACTATTTTGGGGGACAGGGAGGGGAATGGAATGTGAGGAACTGAGAGGCTATTTAGCTGTGTAACAGTTTTACATGGCTAGATTCAGAAGGAAGGAGAGAAACCTCATTGTGAATCAGACTTAAAGGGATGCTCATTCCTGGCACTTCAGCCAGAATCAAGATCCTTTATTTTCCTGTAATGATGTGAGAAGAGGCAATCCATGTTCAGACAAATTGCAATGATGTGACCCTATAGTAGTATGAATGGATGGCCTTCTTCTATATGAACATTTTGACAAATAACTTGGGTTTTTGGTGTAGTCAGCAACATGTAGTTATTTGTTAAAGTGTATGATGAATGTTTATTTAAGCCACACCTGCCTGATTAGAAGTGGTTCAAATACAGGTGTGTGAGGCTGCTACAAGTTTGGAGTTACTTTGACTCTGTCAGTGTGCTGGTTTGTGTTTTTTCTTAATTAATTACTTGTTTTTTTTTAAGAATTTTACTCAGACTGTTTTTTTATGAGTGGTGTATCAGCCAGCACTTTCACCTTCTCCGAGTCAGAACTGTCACTCTATGACGGAATCCCACTCCTAACACCACTGTGCACTCTCACAGTCCCCATCCTATCCATATTGCATTGTTTCCAGTGTTAATGACTACTGGCCAATCTCTGTCCTATACTTGTCCTGTCTCCTTCACTGTTTCCTTTGTCATTTTTTACCATGATTTATCACCTTTCTCACACCCTTCACCAAGTCACCATGGAAACACTGGGCCGTGTGGAGAATATCTATGAACGTCTGTTCAACTTGGATTTTCTCTCTTTCCCTTTCTCTCTCTAAGATTCCTCTGACTCACAGAATACTATACTCACAGAATTCAGGTGCGCATCCATCTGTAGAATGCAAACACTAGGGCAAGTGTGAAACCTGAGTGAATTATCTTTGTCTATAATCACCCAGCACACAGACATATTCATTCGACTGACCTCCACGCACCTCCAATAAAAGCCTGGAACTGAAAGGCAAGTCACTGAATCAGGTCAGTGGAAAGGCAAGCTCCTGGTGTGTCTGGATAGTGGTGTAGTATTTCATGTCATAAATCAAGCATTGTGCAGCCAATCACTGTTGGGATACCAGTGTCAACATCATAGTAGTAATGGTTTTCTCCAGATGTACTACCGTATTTTTCTGCTGTCAGCAGCCTATCAATCATCCAGCATTAGACGCTGTAGCCCTATTACTTGACCCTTTCACTGTATTGTCCTTCATGGAGACCATTCTGAGTGCACCAATGAAAACTTAAGTATTCTGCCTGACTGTGGATTTTTTCCAGTGTTGTTGTTGTTACTTTGTAAGAGTGAGGGACAGAACAAAGTGCAGTTTTACACAAGCACAGGAACACATAGAGAGAAAAGTAGAAAATCCACACTGTAGGATTCCCTGGTAACTGTTAAAAACACAAAGCAGAGGCAAGTCCTGACCAGACATCACCACAGCGACCCCAAAATAGCCGCTGGAAATGGTAGATACAGGATAACCTGTCTTGCCGAAGGGGATAGGCTCTGCGATCACTGTAGTACAGGAGAGGCATACACAGAGATACGCTCTCCACTCTCAAAAGGACTGCTCCGCAGAAGAGACATGATAGAATGAAATGGAGAGAAATGCCAATGGTTTCTTGGTCTTGTACAGCTTCCTCGTTGCATGCAGCCGTGTTCTTCCTCCTGTAGCCACTCGTTACTGTGAAATGGGGGACCCCTGTGTGATGTGGGCATCATGGGTGGCTGTCCTTCTGGTTCTGCTTGGACAGTTCCCATGCTGCCCTCTAAGCTGCAGCGGCAGTACCTCACAGCACTGCGATGCGGGAGACGTCCGGTGGCGAGATTGTCTGCTACTAAAAAATCTAATGAAAATCTGATTGGGGCTCATTTTGTGTGTGCTGCGGATTTTTTTTATCACTTACTTTTATTACTTTCCATCTCCTCCCATGCCTCCTACTCACCCTCCCACCCCCACCACCACCACCCTCCTGTTCGTCTCAGGTGACCTGGGCTGACACCTAATCTGAGAGGAGCAATGGCTCTCCACACCACACCCCCCTTCCTCCTCTTCCTCCTCGTGTTCCTGCTGCTCCATCTCCCCCAGCCTGGATCCTTCGAGTCCCAGCAGAAGATGGGGGACCTGGACCCCCCCACCATGGCCCAGCCATCCTACAGTAACAGCACCATCAGCAGCAGGTCCGGCTGCAGCGAGTCAGACACCTGTAGGGGGGGCATCCTGCTGCCCGTATGGCTGCCCCTCACCCCTGGGCCAGCAGACCGAGTGGCCCGCGCCATTGTCTACTTCGCCTGTCTCATGTACATGTTCCTGGGCGTGTCCATCATCGCCGACCGCTTCATGGCCTCCATTGAGGTCATCACCTCGCAGGTAAAACACGGTGTCTCTCCATTCCCCTACCATACACAGAGAATCTCCATTCCCCTCCCACACACAAAGAATTATATTCCCCCCTTCACACACACAATTTCCATTCCCCTCCATTCCCTCCATTTGAGACAGAGTTGATGTCAAATTTGGTTATGTGGACAAGTGAAGACTCTACAGAGGGCAAATGTTTGCTTAGTCTGGTTTTGTGGATCATTCAAAGCAACATTTATCAGTTCTTGTAGAAATATCTACAAATACTGAAGTGCATTTTAATGCATGACCTGTAGTGGAGTGCTTTTTCCTGTGTCACTGCCTGACAGGAAAAGGAAGTGACCATCACCAAGCCTAACGGCGAGACATCGGTGACCACTGTGCGAATCTGGAACGAGACAGTGTCCAACCTCACGCTCATGGCCCTGGGCTCCTCAGCTCCAGAGATCCTGCTTTCTGTAATCGAGGTACGCAGGTGACCCCGCTCCGCCCACTGGCCTGGCCTCGCCCCGCCCTCAGCGGATCTGAGTATGGATCTGTGTATGTACAGTAAATGCAGTTAAACCTTCACAGTCTTCTGTGGACAGTGATGTGTGCTTTGAATCAAGTAGTCTAGGCATTTCTGTGTGCTTCGGTCACCTGAATTCTAACGAGGGCTGTTTGAGTTGCTATACGCAGGCAGCGCTCCTTAGTTCCCACGTGTGTTCCCATTTTTAATGCTTTCCACTACTGACAGGCCAGATAGGCTACTGGAGAGTACTAGTAATATTTCTGTTTGACTTTATGTACATCATTACATATATGCTCGTAAGATGCTCTTGTTGATGTACATAACTCACATTTTTACATTTCATCCATTTATAACAGCTGAATGGTTGCTAAAGCAACTCATGTAAAGTACCTTGCTAAAGGGTACAAGAACAGTGCCTCAGCTGGGAATTGGACCTGCAACCTTTGAGTTACTTGTCTAGCTCCTTAAAAAAGTGACATTGTTCCATTTTCTGGTAGATCCAACTGTTTTGTCACAGCAGTGATGATATGTCTCACAAAAAAGGAACTGATGGAAAGAATGCATGGAGCTGCGTGTGGATGGTTATATGGTTATATGTGTTTTTCCACACCAGGTGTGTGGTCACAACTTTGACGCAGGTGAGCTGGGCCCAGGCACCATCGTAGGCAGTGCTGCCTTCAACATGTTTGTGATCATCGGGATCTGCGTGTGGGTCGTCCCAGATGGAGAGTCACGCAAGATCAAGCACCTGCGAGTCTTCTTCATCACCTCCTTCTGGAGCATCTTCGCCTACATCTGGCTCTACCTCATCCTGGCTGTCATCACGCCGGGGGTCGTGGAGGTGTGTGTGTGCATGTGTACATGTATGTTTGTGTGTATATGGCCCATGCTGTTGTATGTATGTATGTATGTATGTATGTATGTATGTATGTATTTGGCCCATGCTCTGATATGTTTGTATGTATTTGTATTTTACCTTGCTTTGTAATCAGGTGTGGGAGGCTCTGGTCACTCTAATGTACTTCCCAGTGTGTGTGATCCTGGCCTGGATCGCTGACCGCCGCCTGCTCTTCTACAAGTACATGCACAAACGTTACCGTGCCGACAAGCGGCGGGGCATCGTGGTGGAGACGGAGGGCGAGCTGACCCCCAAGGGCATTGATATGATGATGGACGGCAGGTTTCCCCCCAGAGGAGGGGGCATAGCCACTGAGAATGGCCTGGATGGCACACCTGGCAACCTGCCCAAGAGCACCTCCGTCACCTTGGAGAGCATCAGAGAGCTGGACCAGAACCGCAAGGAGGTCAGCTGGGGGTGGGCGGGCAGGCTATACAATACCAGAGGCCAGGGTGCTTTTTCATGTACACATAGCCATGCATACAATATGCACGAAGTACAACTGAATTAGAGGTAAATTTTATACAGACTCACAGGAAGTAAGTCTTCATGCAGAGTTATTAATGCATGGAGTACTATGACAGGAGTGATAGTGGAGGTGGAGATCTTTAGAGTGCAGAAGGCGAGGCTTAGATGCACCCTCAGACACAGCGCTAGATGCACTAGAAGCAGAATTAAGTCTAAATGTCTAAATGGTCTAATGGGCTGAATGACCTGCTGTCTTTAAACATTGATGTCCCTATGTTCGGGGGGGGGGTATTAGTAATGAGAAATGTGCAGGGTGAGAAGGGAAGGGGTCAAAGTGGTTATGGGCCTGTATCTTCCCACATTCTATTGTTTTATGTGTCTGTGTATGCATATGTGTATGTGTGCGTGTGGATGTGCATAGGCATGTGTGTGTTTTGTCCAGCCTGCCTGGTCCTCCTGACCTTGTATCCTTTCCCAGGTGATCCGCATCCTGAAGGAGCTGAAGCAGAAGCACCCGGATAAGGAGCTGGAGCAGCTGCTGGAGCTGGCCAACTACTACGCCCTGATGCACCAGCAGAAGAGCCGCGCCTTCTACCGCGTGCACGCCACCCGCATGATGATCGGGGCCGGCAACGTGCTCAAGAAGCACGCCGTCGACCACACCCGCCGCGCCCGGCCCCCCGAAGACCCGCCCGTCGAGGGCGAGGACACGCCCGGCTGCAGCGTCATCGCCTTCGAGAGCGCGCAGTACCAGTGCATGGAGAACTGCGGCACGCTCGCGCTGGCCGTCACCTGCAGGGGCGGCACCGGGGAGAGCACCTTCTACGTGGACTACCGCACCGAGGACGGCTCGGCCAACGCCGGCTCCGACTACGAGTATGCCGAGGGAACGCTGGTCTTCAAGCCCGGGGACACCAGGAAGGAGATCAAGGTTTGGGGGAGGCGAGAATCGTTGGTGGGGGAGGATTCATTATTTCATTCATTCATTCTTTTATTCATATTTGATACAAAAGTCGGTGACTAACAACTACTAACAACTACTAACAAAAGTCAGTAAGCTATCAATTGTAATAGTCATTTTTGATTTTTGGGCTTTTTATAATAAAATTGGGAAGAGCTCTTTGGCTTTTAAAAAACTCCCTGTATCTTATATAAGGTTTGAACTAAATTTGATCCATTTAGCCCCCCTGTAACAATAATGCTGCTAGTCTATCAAGTAGAGAGGGAGTAAGGGAGAGGAAAACAAAAGGTTTGGAGTTTAAATGAGCAGGACAGGCAGTCGTGTGCATCTGTGTAGTATAGTGTCAGTATTGGGTGTATAGTGTAGGATGCTAG
The DNA here is from genome assembly GCA_019176425.1 of Megalops atlanticus. NCBI lineage: Eukaryota > Metazoa > Chordata > Actinopteri > Elopiformes > Megalopidae > Megalops > Megalops atlanticus. The sequence goes on along the minus strand of CM032877.1, from coordinate 20,947,651 downwards.
GAGTCGCTGTGCAGCGAAGGTCCTCATTCGTCTCCCTCTCCGACAGGTGGGCATCATCGACGACGACATCTTCGAGGAGGACGAGCACTTCTTCGTGCGGCTGTCGAACCTGCGCGTGGGCAACGCGGAGGGCATGTTCGAGAGCGAGGGGGCGGACATCGCGCCCAAGGGCCGGCTGACCGAGCCCACGGTGGCCACCGTCACCATCCTGGACGACGACCACGCCGGCATCTTCACCTTCAGCAAGCGGCTGGTGCGCGTGAGCGAGAGCGCGGGCACCATGGAGGTGACGGTGCTGCGCAACTCGGGCGCCCGCGGCACCGTCATCCTGCCCTACCACACTGAGGACGGCACCGCCCGCGGGGGCGGCGTGGACTACGAGGACGCCCGCGGGGAGCTGGAGTTCGCCAACGACCAGACCTTGTGAGTCACACGTGCGCTCTGCCACCGCACTGGCCCAAATTATGTGCTATACTGGCTATGAGGCCACACTGGGAGAGATATACTGGCTATGATATGGAATTACACAGGGAGAGAGTGGGGCTTCATTTTGGGAATAGTGGATTTATACTAAGAGTTACAGGGGTTATAATGTGAGTGAGGGGGTTATATAAGCAGTGAGGGGACTTACATTGGGAGTGACACAGGTTATGTTGTACACATGTAAAGAAATTATTGGCTGCACAAAAAAGTTATTTGGATTCACAGCTTCAACTAACTAAGGTCAAGAAAATACATTCCACTTTTACATTTCCATAAATTAAATTTTAATAAATCATTTCACTGTGCTGTAACAATGTTTTACACACAAACTAATCTGCGGCATCCAAGAGGCCTGATTAGAACAGGATGTTGGCTGCTATCGTGAGCCGTAACAGACGCATGCCTCAGCGTTGTCCAGGTGATGACTGTCAGACAGGAATGGGACCAGCTCTCGTCAGCTGATTGCTGGAGCCTCTTGCTGGCTGGCTGCAGCCGGTGTGTGTGCTGGCCTGTTCAGCTCAGAGACAGACAGCGTGACTCCGCTATTCTCTCTCTCAGTCTCCCTCGTAAACTCAAGCATTATTCATCGAGCCCTGCCTTTTATTGCTTCTGCTTTTAACTGATAGGACTAAAGCCACAGGAGTGTGTGTGTGTTTATATTTCATTGTGAGTGTGTGTTTCTGTTTTACTGTGAAGGACTATGTGTCTGTGTGTGTGTGTGTGTTTATATTTTATTGTCCGTGTGTGTGTGCGGGTGTTTATATTTTACTGTCAGGGTATTTGTGTGTGTGTGCAAGTTTATGGTTTATTGTGGGGGCATATGTGTTTGTGTGTGTGTATTATTGATGGAATGGTGTCTAGAAATTGACAGATCCTTTTCCCATTAAAGTTTCAGTCTTTATGACGTGGGGGCAGCATGTTGGGCTAATGGCACTCAGTTGCAGTCATGGTAACTGAGACTTCAGCAAAATGGCTTCAGAGGTGTCCCCATGGTGTACTGATCATAGCCACAGACCACAGCTCAGTGGGTCCTTGCTTTGCATCTCATAGCTGTACAGCCTTTACTGTTCAAATTCATAGTCCCTATATGCTATGACATTTTCATGGACAATGATACATTTACATTTACATTTATTCATTTGGCAGACGCTTTTATCCAAAGCGACGTACAAAAGTGCAAATAGTGAGCAAACAACAGGCACAAGAGCAAGATGTGTAAAGGTCATATAATGCAAATAGTGCTGAAGCTGAGCGCAAGGTCAGTGACGCGAGCCAACTAATCTGAACTAGGATTGCATCTCAAATACAATTACAGAAAGAAAAATGGAGTATCGCTATACTACCTAGATAAGTGAGCAACAAGTACAAGGCAGGAGTCAGATTCTCAACATCAAAGTTACAAGGTCGAAGAGTGAGGTATCAGTCCAGGTAGAGTCTGAAGAGGTGTGTCTTCAGTGCACGTCTGAAGGGTTGGATTGATGGAGTTGTTCTTAGGGGGGTGGGGAGTTCATTCCACCACTGGGGGGCGATGATGGAGAAGCGTCGTTGTGAGGAGCGTGGGCCTTTCGTACTATTGGTGGGTGGAGCGAGGCGTCCGGATGTAGCAGAGCGGAGTTGACGAGCGGGTGCGTAGGGTAGGATGAGGTCCTGGAGGTAGGTCGGGGCAGTCTTTCTTGCAGCGGAAAAGGTGAGAGTCAGGGTCTTGAAGCGGAAGATAGAGACCAGGATCCACTGTGTAAGACTGCTCAGAGCAGCACTATACAAGGAGTCCCTGCACAGTTCTGTGCCACAGCTACACACCTTATTACTACACAGCGCTGTGTCGTAACTACACACTTTATTTTTGCACAGTGATGTGTCACAACTAAATACCTTAATCCTACACGTAGCTCTGTCAGAGCTACCCACCCTAGTCCTACACTGCTCTGTGTCACAACTACACACCCTTTACACAGCACTGTGTCACAACTACACACCTTATTCCCATTCAGCGCTGTGTCACAACTATACAGCCTGCACAGCAGGGCGCAAAGGAACATGCTGGATGTATTGTGTATTTCAAACCCAGCTACCCCAGTGCAATGCTACAACACTGTGGCAGCAGCATTGTATAAGGAATCAGGGATTACTGGTTCACTGTAACGCTAAATGCTAATCCTAAAGCCGTGCCAGAAACAACCACAAGCCTCCCTCTCACTCTCTTTGCATCTCTGGCACCTTATTTCTTCAAGAACTCCATTTGGAGGCGCAATGGCACAGGAAGGAAGCCTGCTGGTTTCGTCGATCACCCGCCAGAAGAAAAACCCACCAGATATTCTGCTGACATGTTAATATTTCCACTGTCATTTTTGAACTGTGTTACATCGTATTTTCTTCCTTGTCCTGCTATTCAGGAGGTTAGTGGCAGAGCAGATTTGTGGTTGGGCTTAGTGAGTCCACGCCAAGCATGAGCTATGCTCATCTCAGAGCCTGCTGTGGTTTTCACAGAACATCAGCTTCAGGGTATCTCTTTGGATTGTTAACCAAGGAGGAAAATTGCCCCCTTTCACCGGATCTTTGCTTCTTTCAGCATCCCTGTTACTTATTATGGACTGGCCATCAGGGGCCGGGTTGCCGTGGCGACACTTTGATCATAATGCCCCAGAAGACCCTGGGCAGAATAAAAATAGCCTGGGCAGGAAGTCTTTGCCTGAACTCTTCTGTGTACGTCCACAGAAATGCCTGAAAGAATCTTCACGTACATTGAACATGAAGCACTTTTATGAGCAAGTGCCCCCGAGCAATATGAGGGAGCAAAGGAACATACACTGCAGAAAGTGACATCACCCTTACAGCCAGAGGAAGTGTAATTTGTATAGCCGGTGTAATTACTACAGCCGGTGTAATCAGTACAGCTGGTGTAATTAGCTCCTTTGGCTGTGGTCCTTGGTGCTCAGTTCGGTGAGCTAATCGTGTCTGTTGTTATGCCGTGCGGACGGCGAGGGCAGCAGTTCAAAGTCCACTGCGGACCTGCCCTGCTTCCACCGGTGCCAATGACAGTGATAATGAGACTGATGCCTATCAGTTGGCTGAGGTGGCTGCAGGAATTTAGAAGGGTAGAGTGTACCAGAGCTCAGTAACCTGAGAGAGCAGGCGAACATCCGCTACAGAAGGGTCACATCACCCCCTAGAGCTGGCGATTAGTTCCCTTGGCTGGACACCTGGGTCTTTAGCTTGGAATTCTAAGGGCATCTCTTGTGCCATGGTGTGCCGGTAGTGGCCAGTAGTGCCGGCTCAAAACATACAGTTATACAGTCATGCAGTAATGCAGTGATATTCAACTCTGGTCCTGGGAAACTCTTGCATGCGGACTTTGGTTCCCTGTGAGTAAATGAGGTTTGGTTAGGCTGCTAATTGAATACTGATCTGGATTTGACATGTCTGTATTTAATCTGCTATGAATGCTTTGTAAAGGAAATGTGCTTTTAATAGATTTCCTGTAGACAGTTGTCTCATTAAGCCTGAAAGCTGGTCCAGATGAGTGGTCTTGGCCTCACTAAGCAAATATTTACTCATATTAAAGATAACCACTTGAATAGGTTATTGATATCAAGGGCTAAAAGGAGTGAAAATAACTTGAAGAAGCATTATTACCTCTATCCTTCTATTAGAACAAACACAATTCAAACAACCAGCCCATACTTTTTAAGTGATATCAAATCCAGGCCATTAAGTGAGAGCTCAGATCAAACCAAAAACCAGCACATGCAGAGTTCAGTCAGGACTGGGGCTGGGATACACAACACTACTGCATCTGTCTCTACCTCCCTCTCATGCACTCCTTTACTGCATCACTTTTTTTAACTCTGTGTGTCTTTTGCTTTTCTCCCTTCTTCCTGTTCAAATCCCTCTCATTCTTTACTCAAGATGTCCCCACCCCTCTTCCCCCATTGCCTTATCAGAACCCTGTGATTGATCAGGGTTTCTTCATGGGAATGTGCAATCCCGAGTTCAGCCATGATGTAATTTAGATGGGTGTGAAAGGAGGAGTTTACGGGTTTGTCACAGAGGCCTGGTGGAGGGCCCACAGCATTGCGAGAGTAAGGGCCCCACACTCAAAGTGCTGGCAATAGGTGGGTGTGTCTGTACCTGAATTATTCAGCTACCATGTGATTAAATATTCATCCCAGTCTGTGATGTGATTTAAATGGCAGCCCGAGTGTTAATATTTCAGAGGTTGCGTTGGGAGGAAGTAATCGTTTGCCTTGTGTTTTTGTGTGTACGTATGTTTGTCTGTTTGTCTGTTTGTTTCATTCAGGCAGGAATTTGGGCCTTTATCTTTAGAAAAGAGCTCTTCAATATCTGTTCAGAGTCTTCTGGAGTAATTGATATTTAACTGAAAGGGTGGTCACTTTAGACAAAAGGCTGTCTTTTTTGGTTTGAGCTTGGTTGACATTAGAAGTTTCCACTCGCTAACTTACATATTTCTATAACATACAGCACCAGTTAAGGGCACATATATACACATACAGGGCCTCATAAGTGTAATCTTTTTGGGACATGTAACATTAACTTCTGTCTTCTCTTCATCTCTTATAACACTTCATAACTGGCGTGCAGGTTTGCACCATTTGTTGGATAGCTGCACATTCTTACCTTTCAAAAAGTTGGAGCCAAAAAAATTTACAAGACTGTAATAAGGTTTTTGTTTTCAGCAAGCTAATCATGTATCAGTCTACTGGCTATTCATATCTGCCTTTTGATAACTATGGAAAATATTGCCAGCATACAACCTTAGGTAATAGTCTACAGTTGATATGGTTGCAACCTGAGCATCACTCCTGATAACTGGCAAGCTTTAAATTTGGAAGTGAAAAATAATACATAGCTTTAAGCCATTGATTGAGAAGTCAGATAACGTTTCGCTAAACGTATTTGGGAAAAGAAAATAGATGAACAAAACAATGTGTGAAAGTATGAGCTGTTAACTTGACCATAACAAAGGCAATAAATGTGGGATTATAATAGTATAAAAGATACTTTGAGGACTTTGCATAAACATAACAACACTCTTTTTGTTTGTCTGCAGTCAGACCCTGAAGGTACACATCATCGATGATGAGGAATATGAGAAACATGAGAACTTCTTCATCGTGCTAGAGGAACCACGGTGGCTCAAGAGAGGGATCTCAGGTCAGTGTGTGTGTGTGTGTGTGTGTGTGTGGGGGGGTACAAGATTCAACAGTCTGAGAGCCCTTTGCTCTCTGCACATGCAGGTATTCACTCAATAATCCCATCCCTGCCATGCTGTTGAGCAGCGCGGTACAGGGGATGTATTTCAGTGTGTGACTCATCTGTTTGAGGACGGTATTGTATTGCATTATGGCAAGGAGGTACATCTCACTCAATACGCATGCAGACGGAGCACAATTCTGCAACATCCTGCAGGGGCTCAAGTGTCAGAGCAATAACAACAGAACGACAGCGAGACAAACACATGCTAGCTCTTTACGTCAGAGCCAGTAACCGTAGATAACAGACTGCTGCTGGAATGTGTCTGGAGTTTGACTGGGTTCTGAGTTGTGCGTATTGGTTTGCAAGGGCTACGTTGTCGATTCCTAGCGGAGTGGATGACATTTTAACGGGATACGTGCTCTGATAGGGGTTTTAATCATTTCATGCTAAGTGCCATGAATCAAAAGTAATTTGCAAATGAAAGGAAACAGGAGTGACCCAGAAAAATGTGGGATAAGGCAGGCCTTACAGGTGTCTACTGAGAAACAATCAGAACATTTTGGCTTTACAGAGCATATTCTGAGCTCACCACCTCATAAAGAATACATGACTAATTGGAGTCAATCTTGGTGCTTCGCTGTGGAGAGCAAAGTCCATGGATTGATCCAAATTGCTCAATCTTTGGTTCGGATAGATTCGTCATCCATTAAATCCAAATGAGGCATTACCTTGAAAAGCCTCCGTTTGCTTGTTAGTACTTCTTACTCAATTTATTACTCAGTTTATTCTGACTGATCTGTGCTGATATTTGCTTCTTTTCTCTTCAGCTCTGCTGCTGAACCAGGGTAAGAATAAAATCGAAACTTCCATTTCACACTCAAGCACATGCACACACTCACAGGCATATGCACAGTGTGACACACGAACACGTACACAATGAACACACACACAACAAAAACATTCTTACAGTAACAGCAGGAGGGATCTAATGAAGATTACTTGGTCATGACAGATTGTAGGTAACTTTAGTCTCTAATTCTGATAAAGTAATGCAAGGTGTTCTGCGTGGCTCACATCTCTACCCTCTTTTATTTTGTATTTATATGCTTCTGCTGGGCCTGAATGCCTGTAAAACTGGACCTGGTTATCAGTTTTATGTAGAGGAACCACAATGCAATATGACAACAAAATCAGAAACTGCTGTAGTCCTTTTGCTAAACTACATTTAAAAAAATGAATACCTTGAATATTAGCTTTATTAAATTCACTGTGACAGAACTCATTGGTTCAGAGTCTGATTTAAGTAAAAACATGGACTCATGGTGTCACTGTCAAAGCTACTTCTACTTCGACTATAGATCATACAAAACTCCACTGCAAGAGTTACCACTGCCCCCACAGATCATGTGGCTCCTGTCAATTTTAATCTTCAACGGCTCCCAGATAAACTTAGAACGGAGTATGCTGTGCTCTTTGTGTTTACGGCTCTCCCAGGCACAGCTTGCTCTTGCATTATTCAGCCCCTCCATACCTGCACATTCCGATCCTCAGTCTGGCAGCCTCACTATGCCTCCCACAGATCTTCATATCATGGGTAATAAGGACTGTCTCTTCTGTAGGTCCCCATCCTTTGGAACTCCTTACCCTTTTACCTTTGGACTACTGATACTGCGAAATGTTTTCTGAAAATTCGATTGCTTTCTTTCATTTGATTAGAATGAACTCTACCTCTTTATTTCTCTCGAACTCTTTCTCTTTTTTCTCTCACTCTGCATTTCTCCTTATGTGTACAACTCTCTTGTTTTCTCTTTCTCCTCTCCCTCTCCCTCAGTTTAAATTCAGTGGGCTTTATTGGCATGACAAGTAAACACTATCATTACCACAGCATGTGCTGAAAAAACAATCAACAAAGGTATGATAAGCATATAAACGAGAAGGAAATAAGCATGGAGCATAAGTGAGACAGGCCTTCACTGTGTGTGTGTCTCAGAGAACCCCAGTGCGGAGGAGGAGGAGGCACGGCGCATAGCAGAAATGGGGAAGCCCATCTTGGGGGAGCACAGTCGGCTGGAGGTGATCATCGAGGAGTCCTATGAGTTCAAGGTGAGCCCCTGAAACCCCCCACGTGGTGAGCATCTCTTATATTGAATTCTCCCTCCCCCACCTTGAAACCGGAGAGGACTCAGGAAGCACTAAACACCAAATGTTTGCTAGGTTATCAGTCTGGTTGTCCATATCCCAAGTAACATACAGTTTTAACAGTTTTTACATTGCGATTTTTCATCTGCAGCATATTGAAACCCATTTATAAATCTGGATTGTGAGGGAAAGTACCCTGCTCAAAAGTGATACCAGGGAAAACCTGTGACACCCAGCTGTTTATACCAATGTGCCACATGATGCCTGCACATAGGGGAAAGGAGGATGAGGCTGGGTAAAAAAAAATGGTCCATAAATGGTAAGGGTTAATTGTGCTGTAGAATGCCATTGAGCTACACCCATACAGAAGAGGAAGGTGTGGCAGGTGTCAGATACCCAATGTTGAGGAGATACATCGTTTAGGTCACACTATTGGTGTGTGAGGCATGGTTGGGGTCAGTTATTTTTTTATCACTTGTCACCCACTCTGCCACCCCTTTCATTCATCAGATCCTACAGGGAATGTCTCCCAATGGGATATTGGACCAGGTAGGCCATACCCTACAGTGCATGACACCCCCCTTTTGATAGGATGGGGGCTTGACAACTCTCAGATTGGATCTTCTTCAGTGACAACAGCCAATCAGAGAGGAAGAGCCTTGCCTCTCATATCCAGTTGTCATGTTCTGTGGAAGTGGAAGAGGTGGAAGTTTTTGACAGATATTGAGTAATGGGACTGTGATACTGTGCTGTACTGGATATGACTAAGTTTCATGTGTTTGCAGTGTTTGCAATTTTCTATGCTTCTTGGTTGCTGTGAGGTGTTCTCTCAGACAGTGTTGGATTTTATAGATTTTCTGTGTCCTAGAGAAGTTCTTTTTCTGTGTGTGTCTGTGTGTGTGCTGGTGTATTTTTAAACAACTATATGTATTTTTCCCCACACTTTCATTTTGCCCGGCGAGCTGTTTTTCACTTATCTTTTCTGGTGTCGTTACAGCAGTTATTCCAGCTATACAGATGAGCTACACTTTTCTACTCTCCTCTACAATCAAGGAGAACAGATCTGTCTGATCACCATCTTCCCTTTGCTGTGATTGGCTGCTAATAATCTTCCCTCTCTCTGATTGGTAGAGCACCGTAGATAAGCTTTTAAAGAAGACAAACCTGGCACTTGTCATCGGCACTCATTCCTGGAGGGAGCAATTCATTGAGGCTGTGACCGTCGGTGCAGGTTAGTAAGTGTGTCAGAGCATGTGTATATGCCTGCATGTGTGCGTGTGTGTGTGTGTGTGTGTGTGTGTGTGTGTGCGTGCGTGCGTGGATGAGGTAGTGTATGTCATTGGCTCTTTTGTGTTCTGCAGTGGTCCATTCCCAGCTAGCACTGACTCAAGATACTTCCAGCTGTGTGATTTTATTATGAGATTGTTAGACATAAGCATGGTACAAGCATCTTCATTTTCGTCCAGAGGAGCTTTGATTGACTATATAAACACAGCCACACAAATTGCACATGTGAAGAGTAGTTCTCTGTTGCAGAGCCCTCCAGTGGAAACTAGCTGCCTAGGTCTGGAGTCATGTTATATCTACCTCTAGTGGACAGATACACTCAGTGCAGGTGGATAGACAATGACCTCCCAGTCAGCTGGTGTTTCAAGAACATAATCATGTATGCCGCATTATCTGATCAAACTATGTTACATTATTTATTTATGTTTACAACAAAAACCCTATACTCACAAATCAACACATTAAACAGTAAAAACAGTACTTCTGTGAGCAGTATATGATTGTCTGTGTGGTAACACCATGCAACATCTGTGATAGTTGACCACAAAAAGCCAATATACTACTGGTAGCACTGTACATGTATTCGTGTAAGAATCTGAGTCACCTCCAATACTCTCCAGGTGATGGTTACGTGGATGACGAAGACGAGAACCATGAGGCTCCATTACCCTCCTGCTGCGACTACGTCATGCACTTCCTGACGGTATTCTGGAAAGTTCTCTTCGCCTGCGTCCCTCCCACCGAGTACTGGAATGGCTGGGCCTGCTTCATAGTGTCCATCTGCGTCATTGGCTTCCTCACCGCCATCATCGGGGACCTGGCCTCACACTTCGGCTGTACCGTGGGACTGCGAGACACCGTCACGGCTGTGGTCTTCGTGGCCCTCGGCACTTCCATTCCTGGTGAGGAGGAGGAGGAAAGGGCAGGACTTCCTGTTGTATCTCTGCTCTTTCCTGTACCGTCACCCACCCTCTCCAATGCCTGTCCCTGCCCCCAGCTGTAGACCTTATCTCTACCAATCCCTGTGTATACCTGCTGTACTTTCTGCCAGCTATGCATGGTTAGGCCAGGCGCATAAGACCGCAAATAGCTGGCTTACTCCTCAACCAGACCAAGTGTGTGTGCACATGAGTTATTCTCAGCATTTGGTGTAATTCACTGATTACCATCCCTAATTCAAATGTGTGAAAGGTTTTTTTTTACAGTTGTCCTGCTTGATGTGCATGGCTTGAGCTATTTCAAAATTCTTATTGGAATCCTCCTCATAGGTGCATGTGCGCTGATTGTCAGATTTTACCCTACAGCATTAAAACAGAAAGACTCCCAACAAAGTTACAATGCCACAGATTGCTCATATATGACTGGTCCTCCTCAAGTCCTTGTGCTGGGAAAATAAGTAAAATAAGTAAAATCTCCACATAGACATTCAATACGATGAAATGTTCTCTCTCTCATCCTCCCACTTTTATTTACCTTCCCCATTCCTTTCTTGAACACCCCGCATCCTCCCACGCCCGCCCCCCTGGCCCCCCGTCCCCATGCTCCTCCACCTCCTGTCCCAGACACGTTCGCCAGCAAGGTGGCCGCGATACAGGACCAGTACGCCGACGCCTCTGTGGGGAACGTGACGGGCAGCAACGCGGTCAACGTCTTCCTGGGCATCGGCGTGGCGTGGTCGGTGGCGGCCGTGTACTGGGAGGTGAAGGGAAAAAAGTTCCGCGTGAAGCCGGGCTCGCTGGCCTTCTCCGTCACCCTCTTCACCATCTTCGCCTTCGTCTGCATGGCCGTGCTGCTGCTGCGGCGCCGGCCCTCTGTGGGCGGGGAGCTGGGCGGGCCTCGCACCACCAAGCTGCTCACCGCCCTGCTCTTCTTCGGCCTCTGGTTCCTCTACATCCTCTTCGCCAGCCTGGAGGCCTACTGCCACATACAGGGCTTTTGAAGCACGGTGACGACTCGACCCCCCTCTACTGCGCATTACTGCTATCTCCACTCACACAGGGGCGCGCCACGTCTGGATGGACGCTCTACTGACAACATCTCTGTCTCTCCGCTACAAAAAGGAGGTTTTACACACACAAACACATGTGTATGTGCATACACACACAGACACACATGGACTCATTGACTGATACGCACATTCACATGGAAACCCACACTGCCCCTCACACACACTGCACACATGGGATAGAGGGAACTGAGGAGGAGAGGAATGAAGGACAGGTGGAGAGAAAATGACAAGAGGTACAGAGAAGAGGCGGAGAGAGAAAACGTGAAATTTGATATGAGAAATGAAAACCGCACAGGAACCAGGGCTGTGCTGTAGTTCTGTTACAACTCCTCAGACTGGTCAAAATAGAAAGCGATGTCTAAAAGAGGTTCACTTCATGAACAGTTTAGTGAACTGCATACTGGGAATCCCATCATGGGAGTATCCAATACATTCACTCAATATATCAGGATAAGCATGGGTTCAGGATATGCTCTTTGGTATATGCGACAATTTTACAGGAATTGAAGGAAGACTGGATGCATGCTGCAGTCGATTCAAGATACTTTTCTGCAAAGTGGCATATCTCTCTTTGGCCAGCAGGGGGCCATCCTGACACTTTCATAACAACACAGTCAACTGTCAACTGTACCAGAGTACTGAACTCAGGAAATTACATTCTTCCATCAAATCAGCAAGGAACTACAAATTCAAATGATGTTCTGTAAAAGTAAGGAAAATATTTGAATTAGGACTGTCCCACAGACAGTAACATTGTGTGACAGGAAAAAAATTAAGAATAGTGTAGTGGCATTAATATACAATTATGTGATGTGTTCTTAATATTAATTTACATATGTATTTATTTAATCACATATATGTGTGTTTATTTATTTTTTAATTTATTCCTGTATATACCCATTGCACATCTATGCAGCGGTGGTGGAGGTGTACCTTAGATCATTTGTGAGTGTGGTGAGATGTATTACTAGGTGCTCTGTAGTGCATTACTCTCCATTTGTGCATCAATGACACATTTAGCACTGAGCCTCTGAGCCAAAAGCTCAGCATCCCACAAGTGGTAGTGCCTCTCACTAGTAACTTAGGTGGGCAGGTGAAGACCTTTTTCAGACTCTCTGAATGTTGACATGACAGTGGGCATTGCTTTATCTTCAGCTGTAACTCCAGGCAACCAGGATAGGACAATGTATTGAGTGCTCCTTGGAAAAAAATAATTTTTGGTCAGAATGGTTCCTGAGTAAAATGGTTGGCACCATCTTACAATGTAACAGTAAAATTGATTTTTTTTTTTCTCTTGAGAGCACAGTATTGGTTGCCCGGTTTTAACAGACTGGACATTTTGTTGTTAATTATTACAGTTAATAGTTATCATTTAAATATGTATCCTTTTTGTGATAAACTGTAAATTATGCCATATGTGACTTTACAAAGGCATACATATGTAGAAATGTTTCATGCATGACTAGCGTAGTGGAGAAGAGTGATGGCATTGCAGACTCCATTGTTTCAATAGGAGATGGAGCCATTCAAATACCCCTAGAGACAATACTGCATCTGTTGGTTGAGAAATGTGGGTGGAGCTCCCAGCCTTGTTCATACTGAGCAGCAAAGCCATTTTTTAGATGATGATGATGACGACTGTAATAATGATGATCATGATAACGTTGATAATGTTAATGTAGGCTGCCTTGCGCAGTACCTGACATTGAATGATTCACGCTGATGAAGATCTAAGGTGTGACCAAATCTAACGCTTGTTCAGCAGTGTTATTTTTACCATTTAGCCTTTCCACGAGCCGTTTTCATATGCAATGAAACCAACATTTCTCTGAATGCAGAGCAACCATTTTTTTCTGGATCAGTGTTTGTGGATTGCTTTATGTTGTTATTGCATGTTTTATCCGCGAAGGTCTACCGACTCTGTCTCAGTGACTTGATAAAAGCACATTGTCCAAATAACCACATTATGAACGCATTTTAATAATAAAGAAAAACCTTCAATTTTGTTCTGTGAAGATACTAAACCTAAACCTAGAACTGATGATGATGAATTTCAGCTTCTAGAGCAGGCATAGTGTAATTTCTGGTGGATTTTCTGTTGGTGTGAGACTGTTTTTTCAATTGCATTGATGTCTATTCCCAGCCTGCCTCCTTGGTGTTCCCTGATGCCACTCCAAACTAAAGGGTGTGTCAATGGTGGCATTAGAGGATTCACTGCAATTAATGGTCAGCAGGTTTTAGTAACTCCCCAAAACCAATAAGGATTATAGAAAGCATGAAACCTAAACCCTTTTTGTCTATGTCATCTCACTATATGTATGAGGAGGATGGAGGTTGGGACCGGGAAGGTTTTGCTTAAATGCGGAAAGGCATTTTAAGAGCATGCTAATAGCGAGGTATCATTTTATATATATATATATATATATATATATATATACACACACACACACACTATTAAGAAGTATAAAAAACAGGAGAGAGGAGTGCTCCATTAGAAAGGTTTCAGGAGGCTGTGTAAATTCTCCCAGATTCTGAGATTCACCAAGGACGTTCAGCTGCTCTCACAAACCTTGCTGAAGCAGCTTTTTTCCTCTAATCGTATTCAGGAATACTTCTTGTGTGCTTGCTTCTGAGTAATGCTGAAAGCACAGCCATTACTGTTTGTGCCACAGTGTTTTCATGCAGAAGCTCAAATGATCCTTAATTCACATATTCTGACCCAGCAATTAACAACACATTGTTCCTCGCAGTTGTGTGTGCAACCCTTTGTTCCACCAGTTTCAGTGCCCCCCACACCATCTTAAACAAACTGTCTAAAATTTCCATTCAAGTTCACTAGCTCATTTCTGTCATTGACAAACAACAAGATGGTAACAGTTAACATGGCCACAATGTCACAAAGCGGTAAAAACGCCATGTGTGCTGCGGGTGTGCAATGGTTGAGGATGAAACATGTTAATCCTATCAAAAACCAACCCACCATCAAATCACTGATTTTACAACAGCTGCTTAATAATAAAATAGAAAACAGCACATATGAATTTGTCTTGGAACAGTGTTTCAAAATATGTCAAATCTTGTCTTATTCTTTATATATTTTGTACTTTGGAGATTTGATGGTTTATCTCTAATTTTGTCTGCTAACTGCATCTAATCAGCATGATCATCTTGACCCACCGATTGCTGGATATCTCCGTTAGTAGGTAAGCGTAATGTAAGTGGTTCCCCTACGTGCGCGCCGCCGCTGCCATGGGGGCGTGTTATCTGACCGCCCCTGCAGGAAAACCCTCCTCTCTCGGGGTGCGAAGGGATAGGCTGCTCTCATTACAAGCTCCGTCCATTGATTGCTTCTTACTGAGGGCCGAGCGGGTCGTCCTCTACATATCCGGGAAAGTAGCTTCTCTTTAGCAGCGAGGGGCGCAAAGGCAAGAACGGCGTAGCAGGCCAGCTACTACGAGGTGAGCACGTGGGTCTTGCTGGTGATCTGGACGGCAGTTGGTTGACCTGTTCTCTGTGTGCACTTTTTGACACAAAGAGCGCTTGTAAGGGGCTAACCGTTTTCTTCGTCCATCAGGAAACGCACCAGAATTAGAAATTAGTGTTTAGAAACTGTCGGTATCTAGTTATCTTGGTGCGGCTTGCTATCTTACGAAAACGCCAAACTGAAGACAGACCACGCTAAAGAGCGAGAGCCATTGTTTGCCGCACACATGTGACTTAAGTTACCTAGCTAGCATTGTGTGGCCTCTGTACGGCGGGAAAGAGGGAAAGCGTAGCTAACCACTTAGCTAGCCAAACGAGAAACGACCCAAGTTCTTCCACACTGTTTTCCTCATTGTAGCTGTCTAGCTGGTAGCTACCCGTCGTTGGTTTGTCGAACTAGTTGTGTTGAAACGAGTAACACAGCTGCACGTTAACGTTACCTAAACTCAAAATCGAAACTAGCTAATCGTAGTTCATTAACGTTCCCTTGTAAAGTGGCAAACTTAGGTGGTCCTGCTCAAACCCATCCACACTTTCCTTAACCAAGTTGTGGTTAGCTGGCTTGTGTGAACTTCCTGCTCACGCATCACAAATTTATATCTGGCTTTATACTTTGGCTAGATACTTTGACTGACTGTGCTTTTCTCCATTTAACCAGCTGAATACTGACCTAGATTTGACATCTGCCTGACTAATTCATACGGTGTAGGCGAAATTACATTCTTCCATCAAATCAGCAAGGAACTACAAATTCAAATGATGTTCTGTAAAAGTAAGGAAAATATT
The DNA here is from genome assembly GCA_019176425.1 of Megalops atlanticus. Classification (NCBI taxonomy): domain Eukaryota; kingdom Metazoa; phylum Chordata; class Actinopteri; order Elopiformes; family Megalopidae; genus Megalops; species Megalops atlanticus. The sequence continues at coordinate 20,932,251 of CM032877.1, read as the reverse complement.
TGAATTAGGACTGTCCCACAGACAGTAACATTGTGTGACAGGAAAAAAATTAAGAATAGTGTAGTGGCATTAATATACAATTATGTGATGTGTTCTTAATATTAATTTACATATGTATTTATTTAATCACATATATGTGTTTTATTTATTTTTAATTTATTCCTGTATATACCCATTGCACATCTATGCAGCGGTGGTGGAGGTGTACCTTAGATCATTTGTGAGTGTGGTGAGATGTATTACTAGGTGCTCTGTAGTGCATTACTCTCCATTTGTGCATCAATGACACATTTAGCACTGAGCCTCTGAGCCAATAGTTCAGCATCCCACAAGTGGTAGTGCCTCTCACTAGTAACCCAGGTGGGCAGGTGAAGACCTTTTTCAGACTCTCTGAATGTTGACATGACAGTGGGCATTGCTTTATCTTCAGCTGTAACTCCAGGCAACCAGGATAGGACAATGTATTGAGTGCTCCTTGGAAAAAAATAATTTTTGGTCAGAATGGTTCCTGAGTAAAATGGTTGGCACCATCTTACAATGTAACAGTAAAATTGATTTTTTTTTATTTCTCTTGAGAGCACAGTATTGGTTGCCCGGTTTTAACAGACTGGACATTTTGTTGTTAATTATTACAGTTAATAGTTATCATTTAAATATGTATCCTTTTTGTGATAAACTGTAAATTATGCCATATGTGACTTTACAAAGGCATACATATGTAGAAATGTTTCATGCATGACTAGCGTAGTGGAGAAGAGTGATGGCATTGCAGACTCCATTGTTTCAATAGGAGATGGAGCCATTCAAATACCCCTAGAGACAATACTGCATCTGTTGGTTGAGAAATGTGGGTGGAGCTCCCAGCCTTGTTCATACTGAGCACCAAAGCCATTTTTTAGATGATGATGATGACGACTGTAATAATGATGATCATGATAACGTTGATAATGTTAATGTAGGCTGCCTTGCGCAGTACCTGACATTGAATGATTCACTCTGATGAAGATCTAAGGTGTGACCAAATCTAACGCTTGTTCAGCAGTGTTATTTTTACCATTTAGCCTTTCCACGAGCCGTTTTCATATGCAATGAAACCAACATTTCTCTGAATGCAGAGCAACCATTTTTTTCTGGATCAGTGTTTGTGGATTGCTTTATGTTGTTATTGCATGTTTTATCCGCAAAGGTCTACCGACTCTGTCTCAGTGACTTGATAAAAGCACATTGTCCAAATAACCACATTATGAACGCATTTTAATAATAAAGAAAAACCTTCAATTTTGTTCTGTGAAGATACTAAACCTAAACCTAGAACTGATGATGATGAATTTCAGCTTCTAGAGCAGGCATAGTGTAATTTCTGGTGGATTTTCTGTTGGTGTGAGACTGTTTTTCCAATTGCATTGATGTCTATTCCCAGCCTGCTTCCTTGGTGTTCCCTGATGCCACTCCAAACTAAAGGGTGTGTCAATGGTGGCATTAGAGGGTTCACTGCAATTAATGGTCAGCAGGTTTTAGTAACTCCCCAAAACCAATAAGGATTATAGGAAGCATGAAACCTAAACCCTTTTTGTCTATGTCATCTCACTATATGTATGAGGAGGATGGAGGTTGGGACCAGGAAGGTTTTGTTTAAACGTGGAAAAGCATTTTAAGAGCATGCTAATAGCGAGGTATCATTTTATATATACACACACACACACACACACTATTAAGAAGTATAAAAAACAGGAGAGAGGAGTGCTCCATTAGAAAGGTTTCAGGAGGCTGTGTAAATTCTCCCAGATTCTGAGATTCACCAAGGACGTTCAGATGCTCTCACAAACCTTGCTGAAGCAGCTTTTTTCCTCTAATCTTATTCAGGAATACTTCTTGTGTGCTTGCTTCTGAGTAATGCTGAAAGCACAGCCATTACTGTTTGTGCCACAGTGTTTTCATGCAGAAGCTCAAATGATCCTTAATTCACATATTCTGACCCAGCAATTAACAACACATTGTTCCTCACAGTTGTGTGTGCAACCCTTTGTTCCACCAGTTTCAGTGCCCCCCCACACCATCTTAAACAAACTGTCTAAAATTTCCATTCAAGTTCACTAGCTCATTTCTGTCATTGACAAACAACAAGATGGTAACAGTTAACATGGCCACAATGTCACAAAGCGGTAAAAACGCCATGTGTGCTGCGGGTGTGCAATGGTTGAGGATGAAACATGTTAATCCTATCAAAAACCAACCCACCATCAAATCACTGATTTTTACAACAGCTGCTTAATAATAAAATAGAAAACAGCACATATGAATTTGTCTTGGAACAGTGTTTCTCAAAATATGTCAAATCTTTGTCTTATTCTTTATATATTTTGTACTTTGGAGATTTGATGGTTTATCTCTAATTTTGTCTGCTAACTGCATCTAATCAGCATGATCATCTTGACCCACCGATTGCTGGATATCTCCGTTAGTAGGTAAGCGTAATGTAAGTGGTTCCCCTACGTGCGCGCCGCCGCTGCCATGGGGGGCGTGTTATCTGACCGCCCCTGCAGGAAAACCCCTCCTCTCTCGGGTGCGAAGGGATAGGCTGCTCTCATTACAAGCTCCGTCCATTGATTGCTTCTTACTGAGGGCCGAGCGGGTCGTCCCTCTACATATCCGGGAAAGTAGCTTCTCTTTAGCAGCGAGGGGCGCAAAGGCAAGAACGGCGTAGCAGGCCAGCTACTGCGAGGTGAGCACGTGGGTCTTGCTGGTGATCTGGACGGCAGTTGGTTGACCTGTTCTCTGTGTGCACTTTTTTGACACAAAGAGCGCTTGTAAGGGGCTAACCGTTTTCTTCGTCCATCAGGAAATTAGATGAATTAGAAATTAGTGTTTAGAAACTGTCGGTATCTAGTTATCTTGGTGCGGCTTGCTATCTTACGAAAACGCCAAACTGAAGACAGACCACGCTAAAGAGCGAGAGCCATTGTTTGCCGCACACATGTGACTTAAGTTACCTAGCTAGCATTGTGTGGCCTCTGTACGGCGGGAAAGAGGGAAAGCGTAGCTAACCACTTAGCTAGCCAAACGAGAAACGACCCAAGTTCTTCCACACTGTTTTCCTCATTGTAGCTGTCTAGCTGGTAGCTACCCGTCGTTGGTTTGTCGAACTAGGTGTGTTGAAACGAGTAACACAGCTGCACGTTAACGTTACCTAAACTCAAAATCGAAACTAGCTAATCATAGTTCACTAACGTTACCTTGTAAAGTGGCAAACTTAGGTGGTCCTGCTCAAACCCATCCACACTTTCCTTAACCAAGTTGTGGTTAGCTGGCTTGTGTGAACTTCCTGCTCACTCATCACAAATTTATATCCGGCTTTATACTTTGGCTAGATACTTTGACTGACTGTGCTTTTCTCCATTTAACCAGCTGAATACTGACCTAGATTTGACATCTGCCTGACTAATTCATACGGTGTAGGCTAATTAACTTCTCTGGGAGACAAACTGGTGTTGAAGGTACATACTGTGAAAGTATTTTAATCTGCCCTTTGAACAAATTCGAGGGCCACTATATTAAATAAGATAAATACACCGTAATTAGTAGTTGAATAGAGAGAATTTGCAGATCCAAATGAACAGAAATAATTTGGATATTTACAAGTTGTTAGGTAAAGCAAACGGGCATCTTGCCACCCTTGACTAGCTACCCACCTACCCAACAACCTGTTTGTATATATTTGCCAGGATTCAGGGTGCTGTGGCCTACCACACTGATACTACACTGAGCCTTATGCCCTTGGTGCCTAGTGTCAGAAGATCTGGAATTCATTGGGTCTAAGCGATTCACAGATAACCTTAAATCAGCTCCATGGATGGATGGAGAGAACTGGCAGGCCCCACAGTCCTACAGAAGCATGGCTGTTCCAGCCCTGCTGTAGATTGCCGCCTCAAGCTGAAAACAACACTTTATTAAGGTTTAGTAATTGATTTGCAGTGCCAGGTGTAACACTGCCTGTTAGCGTTCCTTCTACATTCACAGTAAACACTCAGGCAGTATCTCAGAATCTCCCGGCTGAATAGGAGAAGAACCCAGCAAACTCCTTACGTAGATGCTGCCACACATTGTGTCCTTTTACTGTACCCAGAGGCCAGTGCGGACGTGTTTTGTGGGGTGTTTTGGTTAAGCTGTGTTTCTCTCTTCCCGTTTCAGGATGTCGTACTACTCTTCGTCCCGCAGCTCCTCGCGATCGTCCGACTGCAAGGTCTACGTGGGCGACCTGGGCAATGGGGCGGCCAAGGGCGAGCTGGAGCGGGCGTTCAGCTACTACGGTCCCCTGCGCAGCGTCTGGGTGGCGCGGAACCCGCCTGGGTTTGCCTTTGTGGAGTACGAGGACTCCCGCGATGCGGAGGACGCGGTGAAGGGCATGGACGGAAAGTGAGTGGGCCCCTGTCCTCTCCGCGGTCCAGCCCACAGTCCCTGATGTTCACCTTGTTCTCTTACAGGTTTAAGTTGACCCAACAATGTGAAAGGCAGCATATTAATGTTCTGAAGCTGGCCGTCTCTGGTCTCAGGCGGGGGCTTTGTAATTTTGGGGTGTGTCGCTGGTTGAAAGTGAATGGCATCAAATACAAAGATCTGTGCATTTTGTATTTCCTCTACATTGATGTACATGGATGGTGGTGTTATTGAGCATACTGTTTCCTTGACTGAATTATTTTGGGGGAGAATTTAAAGCCTAATGTGCTAGCAGTGGAGCATTCCTTTAATGCTTAATTTGGAGTGGAGATCACTCAGTCAGTTTGTTTCTGCTGGATTGTAACTGCAGCAGTTTAGGGCTGTCAGGTTAAGCTCCCACCTAGGAATTCAGACTTCAGGTTCAGAGTGCACCACCAAAATTGCTGTACCTACAGCCAGAGTGATTCTAACTCGTGTTTTCCCAGAGTGCTGTGTGGCAACCGGATTCGCGTAGAGATATCAACAGGCCTCTCTCGTAATACTCGCTATGGACGCCCAAGCCGTCGCCAGTTCGACCCCAATGACCGCTGCTACCAGTGTGGAGAGACTGGCCACTACGCATACGACTGCCATCGCTTCAGCAAGAGAGGGGGTGGCCGGCGAAGCAGGTACTCACACACATGCACACACACTGTGTTCGTCACAAGCCCCTGAATAGTGTGGCAGTATTCTGTTCACAATACAGCTCAGTCATTTGGCTTCATTGGTATATACGTTTCCAAAAAGTAACATTTTCGTGCACAGAATACATAAAGGTTGAGCATCAAAGTTTAATGTACAAAGTTTTGTTTTAACGTACCCCTTAAGAGACACTCCTCCGTTGTCTCTTAAGATAGAACCCCTTTCTTTACACTCTTTCCTCTTTCTTAAACTGAAGGACAACAATGCAGATCCATCCCACTCCCCAACATAGGAGATCCAATCATTGCTTCACATTGCTTCAGAAAGCATTATTAAAATGTTGGTCATTCCTACTGTGACTTATAAAACTTGAGCTTGTGTGTGATTTGATGTGTATATACTCTTAAATGTATTCTACAAAAAAATGACCGTAAAATGAGCAGTGCTGGTAAACTGAACGCACATGCCCCTCTCTCCGCAGGTCACGATCACGCTCTCGATCGCGGTCACGGTCTCGCTCTAGGTCCCGGGGTCGTCGTTACCGCTCCCGTAGCCGCAGCAACGACCGGTGAGCGTGCCCTCTTCCTGTCTCGGCTTTGTGGTTTTTGTACATTCATTTCATTTCATTGGCTCAGGGGCAGCCCACTCTGGTCCTAACCCGTCTGTCTTGCTTCTTAGCAGGGGCCGCTCCCCATCATACTCAAAGCGCAGAAGCAGGTAAGAATGAGGGATTTTGTGGCACCACAAAAAGTGGCAACCTTTATAAATGGGCTTGTTGTGGTTTTTGGTGGTATGTAGTTGTCTGGTCTTGAGAGTCATGGGGAAGTAAGCACGTTGCTTTTGAGTGAATACATTTGGGTTTTCTGGATTTTTTTCATGGAATGTTTTATGGATTATTCCTGCGGAGCAAGTAGTATTGTAAATGTAAGTGATTATTATTATTGTATTACAAAAATATATAATGTACAATATTATCATGTTATTCATAACATACTAGTTTTATGTGCTGGGCATTTCAGTCCCTGATTTCAAATTTTGAAAATGTTCACCACAGATGGTGAAATGTGCGTGTTGTGTGATCACCTGATCACCTCTGCCATTAGTAGGACAAATGACCTTGGTCACACAATCACTCCTCATTGTCTCACTGTCAGTGGGACGTCATTGTATGTACATGTAATTGTAAACTGTTGGTAAGTGCACGCATATATAGATGTTATCCAGCTCGTGGCAGTAATTGAATTCACTACATTATGCTGCTATGTTATGTCAGCACGGCTTGAAATATGCTCCCCAGTGCACTCGCCTACACACAGCTTTTGACATTTTTACCAGAAGGAACATTAACGTTTAAGTCATTACAAAAGGATGTCCTTGGCTTACACGCTTAACATTTCTTCTTCATTCCTCCATTTGTACAGATCTGGCTCTCCGGTTCGTTCCAGAACTCCTGTCAGGAGGTAATGTCTAAGCCTGCTTACGGGTCAGACCTGGAGGAGCAACTTCACTAGTCCTCCCTCATCTACTCATTAATCACTTATATAGGTCTACCTGTAACATACTGTTTTCACATATTTCTACTTTAGTATTTCAGGGAGTAATTTTTCATTTCCTCACATTGTCTCATCTTCAGTGTTTTCTGTTTTTTGATTTCCTTTGGACAATGTAATTGTAAAGGTTGCTTATACCAGTTATAGTTAAAATTCCTTTGCACATGTGGTATTGAGGGTACAACCTTAAATTCTGTAGCAAAACACTGGTGGGTTCAGATCAGCAAGTCACTTGACACACTTCCTGGTGTTACCAATATTTTGCATGTCATTAAGACCAAAAGCAAATGTCATGGTTTAGTTATCTTATACTATTTGAAATTAAGTTCTAATTCAAGTGTCTGTAATGCATTAACAGTTCATATGGGCACTCACCTGCTGCTTCTCCCCCCAGCAGTCGCTCCCGTTCCCGCTCAGTGTCCCGTGCCAGGGGGCGCAGTGTATCCCAGTCCCGCTCTCGCTCCCGTTCCAGGTCCCGTTCCCCCAGCCCCAGAAGGGACAGGTAAGCCCCTTCCCCTTCCCGCTTCCAAACTATCCTGGGGGTCTAGGGTTTTCATATTCATCTCTGCGGTCAGACATTCAGCCTTATAATCACCAGTGTAGAGAATACTTGATGTTTCCTGTTAAAAAGGAATGTGTGGGGTGTTATGCTAATGCACCCAAGCATGAAGATTAAGACATCAACCTAGGCCAGATACAATAATAATAAGTCACATTTATATAGCGCCTTTCACAATACCCAAGGTTGCTTTACATGGTAATCAAAAAAAAAAAACAAAGGTAGACCTATGCAGTGGCAGTGGAGGAGAAATGATCATTGAAAAGGGTCTTGAGATGTGCTTTAAAGAACGGAAGAGAAGGGCAGTCACGAAGGGATTGAGGGAGAGAGTTCCAGAGTTTGGGGGCCATGGCACTGAAGGACCTGCCACCCAGGGTGGAGAGTCTGGTGCGGGGGACAGCTAAGAGATTTTGGTCAAAGGATCTAAGAAAGCGGGATGGAGAGTAGGGGGTGAGGTCACGGATGGGGGAGGAGCAAGGTTGTGGAGGGCTTTGAAGGTGATACTTTGTATTTAATCTGGGACCGAACTGGTAGCCAGTGAAGCTGATGAAGAATGGGGGTGATGTGTGCAGACCGTTTGGTATGGGTGAGGAGTCTGGCTGCAGAGTTTTGAATATATTTTAGTCTTTGTAGGGATTTAGTGGGAGACCAATGAAAAGTGAGTTGCAGTAATCTGGGTGGGACATAATGAAGGAGTGAACCAACGTTTGTGCATGTTAGAGAGGAAGGGTCGGAGGCGATGTTCGGAGATGAAAGAAGGCAGTCTTGGTGGTGTTTTAATATGGGGATCGAGGCTAAGAGTGGAGTCAAGCTGTATGCCAAGGTTTGTAACAACAGGAGTGGAGTTGACAGTGTACCATCAATGTTGAGAGTGAAACTGGGAGATTTGGAAAGCAAAGATTTAGGGCCAATAAGAAGAATTTCGGTTTTGTTTGTGTTGAGTTTGAGAAAATTGCTATGCATCCAAAGTTGGAAAGGCAGTCAGTGAGGGAGCTGGGTGGGGGATCAGTGGAGGAGGAAGTGGTAAGATATAATTGAATGTCATCTGCATAGCAGTGGAAATTTAAGCGTGGCTGTGAATAATCTGGCCAAGTGGGAGGATATATATGGGGAAGAGGAGAGGTCCAAGAACAGAACCCTGGGGACACCACAAGTGACAGGGACATGGGGGATTTATGTGGACCAAGTGTAACAAACTGCTTTCTATTGGTGAGGTATGACTGAAACCATGTGAGAGCTGTGCCAGAGACACCAATAGCAGACAGACGCGAGAACTTTGTGAGACAGTATCAAAGCAGCACTTGGGTCAAGGAGGATGAGGATGTTTAATGAACCAGAGTCAGCAGACAGGAGAAGGTCATTGACCACTCGTAATAGGGGCTGTCTCTGTGCTGTGATGGTGTTGAAAGGGCTGCTCTGTAGGCCACCACTCTCTCAGTACCTTGGCTAAAAAGGTAGGTTGGAGATAGGGCAGTGGTTGGACAGGGAGGTTGGATCGAATCAGTCTTTTTAAGAATAGGTGTCACTGCAGCAGTTTTAAGGGCAGCAGGAACAACACCAGAATTGAGGCAGGAGTTTACAAGCAATGTGATGGGTTCAGAGATGACCATGGTGCATGCTTTAAGTAGTGGGGTAGGGCTGGGTCAAGTTTGTGAAGAGGAGTTAGACTTAGTGATGATGTCAGAGACAGTAAGGGAGTCTACAGTGGTGAAATGGGTGAGCTGAGGGCCCAGAGAAGAAGAGGAAGAGAGAGAGATGGCATTGGGTGTGAAACTGCAGTAGATTTGAATTTTATCTTCAAAAAGTTTAAGAAGGCGAGGCACTGTTCAGGGGTCTTGGGACAGACAGTGACAGGAGGTTTGAGGAGTTTGTCCACAGTCCTGAACAATGTTTTAGGCCTGGACATGGAACAATTCATAAGTGAAGAATAGTAGCTTGAACGGGCAGCATTAAGGGCATCCCTATATTTTTGAATGTGCTGAGTGTAGAGCAAGGAGTGAATCGTGAGGCCAGTTTTCTTATGGCCGTTCAAGGCTGGCCTTCAATTGTCTGAGCTCAGGGTGTACCAGGGACGTGCGGTTTGCTGGGACAAGCCTAGTCCTGACAGGGGCTAAGTCATCAAGCAGACTAGTAAGAGTGTCATTGTATATGGCGACCAGATTATCAGGGAGGAGAGCTGATCTAGGTCGACAGCGGCGAGGCCTGTATAGAGGCAGCAAGCATGCTGTGGTTAATGGCCTTAATGTTACGGCCTGTGACTGTTGTTTTCTCAGAAGAGGGGGGGGGGAGTGATAGTATGGAAACTGCATTCAATGAGCTTATGATCAGAGACACCAGAGATGGAACCAGAGACAGTGATGTCATTTAAACCAGAAGAACAGAGCAGATCCAGAGTGTGGCCAATAGTGTGAGTGGGAAAGTCAACATGCTGTGTCAGGCTGAAACAGTCCAATACAGAGTTAAACTCAGAGGTGTAAGAACAATTGGTATCGACATGAATGTTAAAATCACCTAGCATGATCACAGCAGGACAGAAAGATGAACAGTGAAGTTCATTCAGTTCAGACAGAAAATTTCCAAACGGTTTAGGGGGGCGGTAGACTAACAATAGTATTAGAGGCGGGGTTGAGACAATCCTCAGAGCAAAGTATTCAAAGCATGTCACTTCGAATAGTGTGAGTTCATTGACAGTCAGATCTGAGCGATACACCACAGCCAACCCACCCCCTCTCCCTACAGATCTGGGTTTAGATAAATGGCAATAGCCAGGGGGGGTCAGCATGTTTAAATGAATATAGTCACCAGGTTGTTGCCAAGTCTCTGAGAGACAAAACAAGTCCAGATTTTTTCTGAGGATGAGGTCGTTGATTAAGACCGTTTTGTTAGTGATTGAACGTACAAGTTGTTGGTACACACACTCCACCTCATGTGGTGACTGCACAGACGTCCCCATGCAGGCTTTGAAATATGACAGAATTCAAGTGTCTGTTGGATAGGCGCAGGTGCCCAGAGAATGCCATGTGAAGCGGCTTTGGAGTGAGCTGCTCTTACAGCATCTCTTGAACTGGTGGAGCTGGGTGGAACAAGTGGGGTCTAGAAGTCAGCAGTCAGCAACACGTATGCCATGTGATGTTTTTTCTCTTGGAGGTCACCCATCCAAGAATGACCTGGCCAGACGTTGCTTAGCTGCAGAGGAGTTTAGAGCTGAAATGGCCTTCAACCAGACACTGTCTGTTTGAAGGCTGGAGATACCCTTTTTGCCCTCTCCCTTCAGCACAACCTCCATTTGAGTAGCTTCAGAGAGACAGACAGTCTGCAAAGGGAGACTGACAAGGTCAGACTCCAGCGCTGAGTGGTTGGGGAGTCCACACTTTTAGAATTGATTTTTGTGTTTGTAAGCATCTGGGGAAGGAGTTGAGAGATTTGCAAGTCTCTTTGATCACTGCACAGTTTAGCTTCTGACAGTGAGACAGACAGCAGTGCTGACCACAGATCAATCTTCTAGGCCCCCAGAATGTCTTCAAGTTGCATCGGTTGTGTCTCTGTTCATGTTGAGTCCATGTTGAGCAGTCCTCCATGCTATCTATCAAGTTGTAGTTACTATGACCTGGCTTTTTTGCCAGGAATAGTAGTATTGTAACCTAGCATGATGTTATGTGTGCGACTACATGGATGAGTTGGGTCTCTGCAGGTCTCAGGTCTGTTATAGGGTATATATACTGCTTGCCTTTAACTTTACATTTACATTTAATCATTTAGCAGATGCTTTTATCCAAAGCAACGTACAAAAGTGCATATAGTGGGCAAACAACAGGCACAAGGACAAGATGTGTACAGGTCATACAATGCAGATAGTGCTGAAGCTGAGCGCAAGGTTAGTGTAGCGAGACAGAACTAATCTGATCTAAGGCTACATATATCAAATACAGTCACCGGGACAGTAAAGTGCTGCTGTACTACCTAGGTAAAAAGTACTACAAATACAACGTAAGAGAGAGTGCTGCAAATATGAGCCAAGAATCTTAGATTTACAAGGTCAAATGGCAAGAGTGTCAGTCCAGGTGGAGTCTGAAGAGGTATGTCTTCAGCCCACATCTGAAAGGTTGGAGTGAAGGAGTTGTTCTCAGGGGGGTGGGGAGCTCATTAAAGTTAATGTAGAGCTCTACAAGTTGTCTGATTCTGTGTGAGCTGCCTGTGCAGGGGGATTTTATGACTGTCACTGGACCTCTGTTTTGGTGATGGATGTCTTTTTCAGATGTCACAGCTTTTCCTGAAAGTCATAGGCTGGGTAGTAGGTTCTTCCTACCTCTGTTCTGAATCTGATATAGTTCTTTTTCAGATTTGAGGAAGAAGCATTGCTTTTCTTTGAAAGTGTCATGTCTTCAGGACTGATGGAACTGTAGGCTTGTCCAATGCAGCTTCCTTCATCCTGTTCATTTGTCCTTTTATGGTGGGTGGGTGATTTTAGTGCTGCTCCCAGAATCCTTAGTTCCTGTCGCTCTCCAAGCATTTCTCAATGAGAGACTCAAGGCGGTCAACGATGTTAACTGAAAATAAGGATATCTCAATTTTTAAAACCTGAACTGTTTTACATGCAGTCATGCCAAAGAATGTTCCACTGTTGCTAGTTGGCTCCCTTTCACCACACTGTAGGTGTGTGAGCTGTGGGCTTTCAGAAACTTCACTCGTGTCATAAGTCACTGTTTTGTCCAGTGAGAACCCTGTGTTCAAACACTGAGTGCTGAGGCTGTTTTAAGAACAGCCCTTGCTTTCCTTTGGCACAGTAAAATCTCTGCAAAATAAGCAGATATAGGAGGCACGGAAGTACCATAAAAACATTTTAAAAACAGGAGCTGTGTTCATACCTCATTTTTTCTTTGCTTCTACCTCAATTTTTGAGGATTTTATCCTGCCATTTTTTAAATTCTGTCTGAGTCACCAATGGGGTTGCATTTTTTTTTAACACAGCTGAGATTGGTTAGAACTATTTTGTTGCTGCTGCCTCTAAAAACTTAGGGAAGTCCCACATAAGGGCTGAAGGGTGGAGGAGGCAGACGCTGCTTCTGAGTGTTGTGTACACTGGTCCGCAGTGCTAACGCCATTCTTTCTCTCCCTCTTTCAGCCGCTCTAGGTCTCCCAGCCCCAGAAAGAGCCTCACTCCTGACGCGGACTGACTCCAGACATGGCCCCCGTTGCCTGTCCCCTCCTCCCCCGCCTGCCTTTGTTCCCACATGCCTAGGAGGATGAAGGCTTTTTAAATTGATTTGTCTCCATCTGTAATTAGTCCTACCCCCCCCTTCTTTTTTTTTGATGCTGTATTAGTGTTCAGTTACCAAGACTCTTCAGGCCCAAGCTGACATCACCCCCTGCCCTTCTCCCCAAAATTGAACCCTAAATGGAGCCATTCTAAAGCCTTTGTTTTGCCATTTCTGTGACTGTCCTTTTTTGATAAGAGAAAATATTGTATAGGATCTTTTGGCCATGACTAGACCTTTGGATTTCCACACTGGAGAACTCTACCAGTTGCAGGTGTGTTTTCTTGAATATGTTGTAAATATTCAGCCACATTGGACTGTAGTCTCTTATGGACTTGTGCTGTCTGAAAGTTTTACCACATGGATGGTTGCACTCCCATGAAATGCCTTAGGGCTGCAGTTAGCACAGGATTGTTTGTCCGGTAAATGGCCTTTTTTTAATAAAGTAAATCTGAACACACACCTGATCACTGTATTTTATCAGCACTGTGAACAGAGTAAAAATGGAGTGGTTCCTTCCATGAAGAGATGGTCAGTTTTACTGAAGGTAAAACTGGTTTTACCAGTACTGGTTTGTTGCTGTTTAACATCCAGTGTTCCTTTCATACAGTTCTGATGGCAGATAAGTCACTTTTATTTATATAGCATATTTAAAAACAGGAGTTGACCCAAAGTGCTTTCCAGTCAAGGCAGATGAATACCAAATACAAGTATACATAAATAAAAGGAATAAAGAGTAGAAGTAAAAGCAGGATTAAGAGAAAACAGAGTGGACATGACAAAAACCATGGGGCAACCTCAGACTGAACTAAAAGCAAGAGAAAAAAGGTGGGTCTATAATTTTGATTTAAAATTGTCAGTGGTGGGACAGGACTTAATATGGGATGGGAGACTATTCCAAAGCCTAGGGGCAGCAACTGAAAAGGCCCGGTCACCTTTGGTTTTGAGGCATGAGTGGGGGACTGAGAGGAGTTCTGAGGATGACCTAAGGGATCTGGGGGCAGAATATCAGCAGATCAGTAATGTATTGTGGAGCTAAACCATTGAGGGCTTTCAAATAGTAACATTTTAAAACCAATTCTGTATTTCACTGGTAACCAATGCAAATGAGCCAGAACAGGAATGATGTGTTGTCTTTTCTTAAAACCAGTTAAAAGTCTAGCAGCTGCATTTTGAACCAACTGTAGTCAAGAAAGGGTGGAATGGGTCAACCCCATATACAGGGAATTGCAGTATTCAAGCCGAGAGGTGATAAAAGCATGGATAACTGTTTCCAGGTCCTTATAAGATAAAAACAGCTTTAATTTGGCTATGGTTCTAAGCTGATAAAAGAAAAACCAAGATTTTTAACTACACTGTGCAAATTTGCAGACAGGGGACCAAGTGCTAGTGACAGAGCTAGGAGGGCCAAATACAAATACTTCAGTTTTGTTTTCATTTAGTTGAAGGAAGTTCCTCGCCATCCAGCATCTGATATCTTTGATACAGTTAAAGAGATTCTTCAGTGAGCAAATATGGATCAGTATTCAATTTAAAAAGCGCTGTCAGGTGTAACTGGTAGATAAAACTGTGTATCATCCGCATAACAGTGATACAGAATATTGTATTTCTCAAAAACGGAGCCAAGGGGAAGCATGTATAGTGGGAATAAAACAGGCCCTAAAACTGAACCTTGGGGGATACATCTTGTCAGGTCTTGTACCAGCAGTTGCATCAACCTGCCCCGCTGACATTATGCATCAGTCTGGCTGGCTGGTTGATTCTGTTGTATTCCTGATGCTTTACACAACAAAACTGTCATGAGGAAATTACTGCAATTTTACAATTACATTTGTACATATCACAATGTAATGTTATTGCACATGCAGGACTTTTTTTGATAAGCACTTTTCTTATGTGGAGACATATTTCACTTGTTTGAGGTAATGATGTTTCTTAAAGTCAACAGCTTTGGGCTCATCTCACATAAATGCAGTACTTGGAAAGGCTTATGAGGATATCACATTCTATAAATAAGCGTTCATTTCTTTAAGACCTGACTGTGTAGGTTTGAGTGTTAATGGTGCACTCTCTTTTTCTAAATTTGTGAGTGAAATTTTGAAAAACCTGCCCACCAGATACTTGTTCCATGGGCTGGGAATTGGGGGCACTTCCTCTTTGACGAACTGGGAGAAGCTGCTTAACAGCTATGGTCAAACAAGCTTAGTTATTAGTGTTATGGTCAAGGAAAACAAAACGTAGTAATCGGACTGTCTATACCTTTCTGCTTGGTTCCGCGGGACTCTTAAAACTAAGACACGCTTTACTAACTGTTGCACCAGAGTGTTTTCCCTTCAACACATAGCATAGTTATACGTGTACTTTAATCAGCACCTTCGTTTGCACAATGTACACGCTAAGCTACATTATAATTGTCACCAGAGTGCATACATCTGTTTGGTCGACCCATTTAATAACCTACTCCCTGAGCCCAAGCCAACTGCCCTCTTGATAGCACCCTTTGTAATAAATGACTGATTATCAAAATTAAAACTAAATAAACTACCCGTCTTCACTTCCCATATCACCAACCCTCAATGCGACCGACATCGATTGTCCCAACTGCTGGATTTGACCGTTCATCCAATAGAAGTACACTACGTTGAGAATCACCCTATCACTGCCTAGTATGTAAATCTATCAGGGCAATTTTTTGATTGACATTCATTCCTGCCCAATCCTTAGGCGTTTACTTGTTGCGTTGGGATTTCGTTGGGATCGACAGGTCTTCTGAACCAATTGAAAGTCGCTTTCGGGCTCTGAAGCGAAACGTCCGCCGTTCTTCTGGCGTTCTTTCGATTTCCAGCCACCTCATTTCACCGTCATCGCTTTCAGAGCCTTTTTAACTGGGACAACATGGCTGCACCGGCCGGTCGCTACTACAACGAGGGAGGCAGGGCAACGAAAAGACAGAAAACCGAAAATAACGACGGAGGGATGGCTACGGTAAACAAAACAAATTATTTAGAATGTGGTTAACTGTTTAAAGGGAATCTAAAATATGATTTACGTATCCACTGAAACATATTAAACAGCTAGCCAGCCTGCTAGTTCTTTTAAGATAATAATCCGCTAACGTTAACGGACGCGTAGTTAGGCCGGCAAAACGGCTAGCTTAGCTGGAAAGCATGTTCATTTCGCGCGTTTTATTCAGTTTGCGTTTTTACCGAGCTTTCAGTTGGTTGGAAGTACTCATCTTAGCGTCCAAAGGTGTATAAGAAATCGACTGCTTAGCTAACTAGCTAGTATACGATTTTTGACCAGACTAGGTCAGCCGTGAGATCGATTGCATTGTTAGCTAGCCAATGTTCGCTAGCTGACTACATTGTCACTGCTTTCTCCCCAGCTGAACTGAAAAAGATGGTCAACGGTTTCTGAAGCCATGTTTGTTCGTTCTATGAGTATACTGTACTGACCAAACCTGATTTGATCTGGTAGTGTTCTGCTTATTTAGGCTTGTTAGACAACACGCTGATTCGCTTCCATCAATGAATGGCCAGACAAGGTAGCCAGCGCAGCTGGTTAGGCCTTGCTCATCGTTGCGACTAGCCTGCAATTTAATCTAGTTAACTACTAGCAAACGGTTGTTTTGCTACTAAGGCAGTAATTTAATAACAGATTAGAATTTGAATATGCTCAGTTATTCTTAAGGCCCAGAAATTACTTTAGTGAACTAGGTGGGTAGCTGCGACAAGTACGTTTAACAACTAGCAAACTAGTCTAGTGAGATGAAAATAATGTTAACGTTAGACGTGATTCTGAAACACTCGTTACCCGCATAGCTGTAGCTACAGGTAGGTTACGTTGGTCGTTCGAAATGAAATGCAGTCGAAAAGCGCATTAGCGATAGCTAAAATTAAATCTGTAATTTTTTCTAGCTAGTGGAATGGAAACCCACTCCACGGTTGATCAGCCAGCCGGCCAACAGGGGCCTGAATTCGTATGGCAAACTTAGTCTTCTGTGGACAGCAGTGCGGCAGTGAGCCTGAAATTGGATTTTATTTCAGTTAGTCTACACATCTGTAATCCCTCCCACCTCTGTAAGAACAGGCAGCACGTCCACATCTTACGTCTCTGTAAAAATGTATGCATGGTTTTAGTGACTCTTTGGTGACCTCTTGATTTATTCCTGTTCAGGAGGGCTACGAAGACCCCCACAAGACTTTGCCCTCACCTGTGGTGCATGTAAGGGGTCTGGTGGATGGCATTACGGAGGCTGACCTGGTGGAGGCGCTACAGGAGTTTGGAACAATCAGGTGACTTTGATTTACAGCATAACTGTGGGCTGCAGCTGCTGTCTTGCAGTCAGCATGAACATAATGTACTTCAGTAAGGCTGTGATTCATAGGTGTAATTATGCAAATGCTATTAACGTGTGGAAAATGTAAAGTAAATGTAAGAAGAACGTGGGATGTCGTGGCGCCCTGGGGCCTGGAAACGGGGTGGAATAGGAACATGGAGTGCTGCCTGGAGTTAATATTCTAGCCTGTGAATTGCAAATCTGAGAGTGACGGGTCTCTTGTGTCCCTGTGCTTGGTGGCTGCAGCCTTTTGTCTTCACCCCTGAGCCTTGTTCCATAAGCAATGTTGGCTTCCTCTTAAACTGATACTCTTAAGCAGCTCCTGCTCTCAAGGGAAGTGCCTCAGCCGAAAGCCTTTAGGTGTTCTGTGCACTTTAATTCCAAGACCATTGCACTGATGCTTACTGAAAGGTGACTGATTCGAACGTTGATGGCAATAATAATAGTAGTAATAAAAATGCTGCACAGCAGTCATGACCAGTTCAAGCCGGGTACTTTTTGAATCATAAATCATTAATTCTTGATTGGTAATTTCTCCTTTGTATCTCATAAATTGTCATTAATTGTTTGTTGGTCATTATGTCATTAACAGTTCATTGGTTTGATGATTTGACTTGTTTATTGTGCATTTCATCTTAATATAGCAGTACAACATTCCAACAATCACCTGGTCCTGAGGTTGAGGTCAATCGCATTTGAGTTTTTGTCCCACACTATGTGGAGGTTGCAAGTAATGGTACTGTGAGGTAAGATGAAGAGGATAAAATGTTGCAAAGGAGCAAGGGCAATGTCTGTAGATGAGGTGCTTCACACAGAATAGCTGAAGTTTAGGTGAGCACAACTTGTGAATCACTCTGGCCTGCCCTGGTAAATGTGTGGGTCGGTGTGGCTCACTTCATTGTCACTGCTACATAGGAACGGATGCAAGGTTGTGTTGGCATTTCCACTCTTTAGTAACATTGCTATGACAACTGACCCCCCATGGAGCATCTTGGCATGTTCTCTTCCGCACCGCTTCAGAAAAGGAAGCTTGCGTTTAATGTAAAACCATGGCAACGGCAAAGACCTGGCCACAGCAAAGCTACAAAGATGTCAGAGGAACAGACCCAGTAAAACTGGAAATGATTATAACTTAGCCTTCAGGTTCCCCTTTAAAGTGGTATAACCTGAAGAAACTTATCGTTGTCCTGTGTGTGTATGTACAGCCCTTGGGCCTTGCACCTGGCTAACTTTGTTCCCCCCCCCAGCTACGTGGTGGTGATGCCGAAGAAGCGCCAGGCCCTTGTGGAGTACGAGGACATGAACGGCTCCTGCAACGCCGTGAACTATGCCTCCGACAACCAGATCTACATTGCTGGCCACCCCGCCTTCGTCAACTACTCCACCAGCCAGAAGATCTCGCGCCCTGGTGACCCCGATGATTCACGCAGCGTCAACAACGTGCTGCTGCTCACCATCATGAACCCCATCTACCCCATCACCACGGTAACCGCATCCACCCCAGTATCCATGCATTTATCCTAGAGTTGTGCTGGTGTTGGGCTTGTTTGCACGTTGTGCTGGGCTAATGTGTAATTTTGGCTTTGGTGTGTCAGACTTTTCCTTATGATGAACTACAGTGCAACACATGATGCACAGATGAACATAAACTAATTTTGAGTATTTTAGCCCTTCCAGCTTTGAGTGTCAAGAAATTCTGAAAGCAGGTCTCACCATTAGACTTAATCTTTTGAGTTTAAATGTTTAAAGAAATTTAGAGTTAAGATGTTTTGAAGAATAGGGTTTTCAAAGGGTTGCAAAATCTCTTGCATTGTTCCTGTACCACCATTAGATGGCAGTGTCACAGCTTTAGTGTTTTAAATTTCCAGTAAGCGTTAACTGTGGTGTGGAATTCTATGCTGTTTATTTAGTGAAAATGGCATTTCTTTGGATCAGTTTCTTTTGCCAGGATAGGCTGCGGTTTTAATAGGAATGAATGTGATGAAACTGCAGTTGGGAGCCTTATGTGCCTTGACGTCAATAGTATTGTGTTGGATGCACCTTTACAATTTGCTTTTAAGTCTTGCATTTTGCAAGATTGAATATAGACGTGGTATTTGTTACTTTAACAGTATTAAGTTGTTTAACTGACCAAGGAGGAAATGACAGTCCAGACTTGATCTTGACTAAAGTGCACTTTGAGACTATTTAAGTGTTGCACTAGATTATTTTTATTGATATGTATAGAAATGCTTCTTTCAGTGTCCTGGTTGAGATCCTGAAGGGCTTCAGTGTTGTCTGGTCTTTGGCAGTTGTGCTTGCTGTTGCATGCTGGGATTTGCAGTAACGCATGCCAGTAGTGCTGTACTGACCCCAGATTTGTTTCAACTTTACAGGATGTGCTGTACACCATCTGTAACAACTGTGGCCCTGTTCAAAGGATTGTCATCTTCAGGAAGAATGGTGTGCAGGCCATGGTTGAATATCCTTTCATTATTATCTTTTGATGTCCTTTGCATCTTAGATCTCCAGTGTTTATGTATACATATAAAATTAGTGAGTGTGTGGTGGTTTGAAAGAACAACACATCTGTCAGGATGCAATTTACTGATATTACTCCATGATTTCCAAAAGTGCAGTGCACAACTTAAATTAATTTTTAATTTTAAATTTTGTGTAACATAAGCATTTGTAAATGTTTGTTTTTTTTAAACATTTCGGCACATTCATTTCTCCCAATTGCACTAGCAGCCTTGTACAGTACAAATCTGGGGACATAAAAAATTTGATATTTATTTGTCAGCATCCTAATTCTGAATATTGCACCATTTGTGTAAAGGCTCTCCAGTGACTCATAAAGAAACTGTTAGTTGCAGCAGGACTAGTTGTCCCTCTCTACCTTGTCTGATCCATGTGTTGGAGGGTGGTGAGTGCATTTCGCCAAAAACAAGGTTTCACAGCCACTGCAGACAGTTAGCTCCAGTTTTTGTGATGGATCAATGCCTTCACCCCAGCCTTCCTAGATCCTATTGGCCTGCGCAGTGCATGAGTGGTTCTGCTGTAAAATCCTCTCTAGTCTTTCATAAGGAGGTGGTTGTTGGAAAGTGGATGATGGTCTCCTAGGCGTGTGTCTGCCTTTCTTTTTTCCTTGACTAGCCGCTGTACGTTCGACTCTGTGCAGAGTGCTCAGCGGGCCAAAGCCTCTCTCAATGGGGCTGACATCTACTCCGGATGCTGCACCCTGAAGATCGAGTATGCCAAGGTGAGTGGCTTTGACATCACCCCAGTGGGCTGACATGTCTATTATGATGACACTGACACAGAAGGTAAACTGTTTTTTCACCCCTCCCCCCATGCCCTTGCTCAGCCGACGCGCCTCAACGTGTTCAAGAACGACCAGGACACCTGGGACTACACCAACCCCAACCTGAGTAACCAAGGTAACGGGAGCATCCCGCCTGCCTCCTCCTGCAGTTCTTCTCTCGGCACTCTTTACTGGCACTGTGGGGGATTGGGTGGGGGGGCGTTCCGCCAAGGCTGATGCCTCTGCCCCAGCCGTGCTCAGCCACGCCCCGCTCCCATTGGGCAGGGGTTTAAAGTGGGCGGGCTGGAGCCGGCTGTCTCAGTGGCATGACCCTTGTGACCTGTCACAGGGTGTCCGTTGCTGCCTCTGTCCTAACGCCACATCGCAGCGCGCTGTGCACCGACACGCGGCAGGGGTGTGAGGAGTGACGCCAGGGCAGCCGTCCATCACTCGCAGGCCCCACCCACGCGCACTCGTAGGCTTTTCCGTTCATTTATTTGAAGCACGCACAGAAGCACGTGTCACGCTCACCCCAGTTCATGGGCTCAGGATTAGTTTGGCCTCGGTTCAGTTGCCAGACTTGTCAGTCGGTTTGGATGGCAAAATGCGGCCAGTGCATCCTAATGCATGCTGTGTTTCTCAAGGGGTTTGGCTCAGTGATTGCCATTACTCCAGCCCTCGGTGGAAGTAGATCCCTGCGAGGTCTGCTGGATTGGCCAGGGGTGGCGAGGGCTACCGAACATAGAGCACACGGGGCACACAAGTCTTAGATACTCTTGGTTATTAAACTAACAGGTTTGCATGTGACGGAATGCATGCTTCTACCTCATCTTTTAACGCACCGTCCTGACTACTTGCCTTATTCACAGGTATTATTGCCAGCTGTTTAAAGGGAGTTTGGGGGGGATTGGAAGAACAGTAACCAATACCACTAGTCTGAATAGTTCAGTCCAAAACTGGCATGGGGGTCTTTCCTGTCAGGCCACGCGTGGCCTAACACCTCAACTTGTACTATTATAACCACGCAGAGTACAGGTATTCTTGGTTTCAGGGATTTTTTTGTTTTTGGGTTTTTTGTGTGCCTGCCTTTGTCAGGCTGGATAAAACTAATATTCATGCACAGAAGCGTACTACTCGGGTCATCTGCCGTGACTGTTTGTGTACATGGCTTACAAATTGAGAAGTTTCCTTTGAATGGGCGCCAATAGGAAACACTGTGCCGGTGTGTGTGGTTGGGTGGGGGGAGTTGCTTGGTGGCCATCCGCACTCAGTAATGGTTATCGCGCGCGATGGAGGCTGTCCTGTGAAACCCAGGTCACTCCTCACAGCCTAGCCGTGAACACACACGCAAGCAACTCGACAACGCACTGAACCTACAGCAGAGCCTACACCAGCCGCTCCAGACAGAAACGGAACACTGGGGGAACAGACACGGAGGCACTCTGCGGCCGTCAACACCACTCCCGACACCGAGCCGGCAGCGCACTCCTGCAAGGACAACACTCACATGGACGGACATCTAGCCCCCATTTGGGGACAGACACCGCAAGACCACGAGAACAGACACATGCAACATTACAGCTGCAGACATGTTTGATACTGACATTCCTCCTCCTCCTACTCCTACTACTACTCCAACAGAACAACAACAGAGCTACGAAGATGTCCTACCTGCATTTTCCTCTGCACAACACATTTTTACCCAGGGGGAAGAGGGTTTGAAGTGTGCTGGCGCTAAGCTATGCTATTCTCCCCCTGGGAGCCAAGCAGGATTTGACTGATAACACACGCCACTTCAGCGAACCTCAGAGAGGAGCTCCCCCTAGACACTCGTCCTGAGAAAGGAACATGAATGACACGACATACAGAGATAAAGAGAGAGAGAAAGAGGCCACTCACATGAAATAAGCCAGCCACTCACACGCGAGACGCCTCTGCAGCGTGCGCCCCCTCCCGCTCTCTCGGGTTCCTGCACCTTGCTCTGACTCGGGTGTGTGGGTTTCCTCTGCTGTTCCTCTTCGTCTCTTGTGCTGAACACAAAACAACACAACAGCAACAACACACAACGCAGGAGCCCTACCCAGATGTTGCACAGCCAAGCCGTAGACAAGACTCACAGCGCCACGGGGGGGACAGCAGCAGATCTCATACAAACCGCACACGTGTGACCAGTAACACGGGAAGGAGCCCACGAAGACACCACAAGCTGCAGACACGTGCAGACAAAGGCACACAAACAGACTATGTGCTTGATATTTTTTTTTCCAAAATTCTCCGTGCGTTCATGGAATCGGGTGTTCTGTTTTGTTTTGTTTTTTTCCCCCTCTCTCCCTGTCCTCTCTCCTCCCCAACCCTTTCTGTTGTGTTGATTCAGCTTTTCAGTTTTTTCTGAATACAACTCTTAGTGTGCCCTTTTTTTTTGAAGAGTCTTGACGCCTGTGTAACGCCTTCCATGTGATGCAGGTTTGGCATTGTGTGTCTGAGGACTTCCGTCTTTCTGAAATGGTGCAAACTGTCTGCTTTGCGGTCAAAGCACGGTAAGCAGAAATTTATTTTAAAAAAAACACCACCACCACCTACCACCACCACCAAAAAAAACCTCCAAGACCATCAGCAACGGCAAATAAATTAAAACCAAAAAAACGGAGAAGAACCGTAAATGTGCTTTCTTTCTGATGTGTGGAGAGGAGGATGGAAGTTGAAAGATTGAAATGAAAATGGAGGGAGGGGATGGAGTTATCGGTGCTGAAGTGGCCCTCTAGAAGCAATTGCCCCCCAAACCCCTGGCTGCACCTTCCACCCCTCCCCCTATTCTGTGCTGTAAGTAATCTCCAACTTCTCTTGCCTTGCAGTGAAACCATGTTCCTGTGCAGATGATTGTGTTTTCATTGTTGGTAATGAACATGCTGTAAATGTCCTGTGGGTGTTCATGGGAGGCTTTCAGCGTTGGCCACATCAATTGGCTTCATATTGTTCTTCAATCGTCCAGTTGCCTTTAACATTATTTTTCTCTTAGCCTATGTGGTCTTCTCTTTCAGACGACTCATCGTCTGAGCCATTTAGGTTGGGACTCAATGGGTGTTCTCTTCATTCCCAACCTCTGACTACGCTCCTGTAGCAGTATTTGTTGGTTTTGCATCCTGGTGTAATGTTAAATATTTTCCAGCCTGAATATTTTCCCAGCTACTTCCCTTCAGCTTGTTAGGTGCACAGTTTGCAGCTTGCCCTGCCAGTTAGGTGCTTGGCCAGCTAGCTTGCTTTGTGGCTGCCAAGTTGTAGTTAACCGCTCGCTGTTTGGCTTAATGACTTTGTAGCTACTTAAATTGGAAGGTGAAATTCTGGCTTGCATTAAATTCCCTACCTGTTCAAAAATGCGACACAAGCAGAAGTGCCTGGGAAAATTCTCATGGCGGGAGAATATTAACGCGACAGCAGCTGCATTTCAGAATGCACAGGACCTCTACGGTTTACTTGCCTCTCACAGGCATCTGGTGCACTGTTTGCCCCAGTGGTGTGTGTGACTGACGAGTAACTGACAACCAGGCTGAAAGACTTCCAGAGGGGGTGGGGGAGGGGAGGAGTGCTTTATCCTTTGGGCAGAAAATAAAGCAAATAAACTACCCTCCCTGCCACAAGGGGCAGCATTCTGACTGCCGTTCACTTATTGTTTGGTTTACTCCTGGCTTCACAGACTGCTGAGAAATGGACAGATGTGTAATGCCTTGTAATACTTTGACTTCTTAATATTACATCACTGTGCTGCTGGCACTGTTACCTGAAGTTAATTTTTTTTATTTGCCACATAAGTAGTTGCTGTGTTACAGGATTAATTCCTATGTTTGGGTGTGAGAACACTGAGACAAGGGTGTGCCAGGTAGACTGTATTGGGGCATTTGGTGTCCCGGTCAGCTCAGGGTCTCTTGTGAGCAGAGGGTTTTAGAAGATAGATGGATAGTTGTCAGTTGTGTGGTAACAGTCTCTGAAGCCTGTGGGTCTGTCCTTCTTGTAGTTTGGAAGATGCTGTACAATTCCCTGTATTCAAAGACATTTCTTTTTAATTTGATTCTACCTTTATGTAGCTGGAATCTTTTGTTTCTTTGATGCTGTAGTGCTTCTATGGGTTTTTTGTGTGAAGATAATCAAATTGAGACTGGCTAGTAGTAAGCCTGACTTCACCTCAAGATGAATAAATTTTAAAATACCCAAGTGTTGGTCTGAGCCACATAAGTTAGGTTTTTGAATGTCAGGTTAAAAGTCAGGCTAGGCTGACATGCACAAACCAAACAGTAGGCCAACTGAATGTACTGGAACTGGTCTTGAGACAGATTTGCCATTTTGGTTTGACGTGTATATATGTACCTGTACAGATGCAGAAGGAGATGGCAGTTGGAGCAATGCACAAGGTGTGTGTATGTGTGTGTTACAGGTACTCTCCACCACCCCCACCCCTCTCCATCCCCATGTGACTAAACGCATTTCAGAGAAGATTAAAATGGTGTAAAATTGCCAGGGATGTCGTCCTGTGGGCCTTCTGATCCAGTCTTAATCGCAGCTCCCTGTACCCCCCCTCATCCTTCAAGTTTCCGTTGATAAACTATCTGGTTTGCCCCTCCCTATCTTTGTGTCTCATGAGTTCATTTGTTATGGTAAGGACAAGTGACTGGCACAGAGGTGTTTTGAAGTGGACAGGTTGGCTCCCTGCTTTTCAGATTTGCTTGGAGTCATTAACACTTCTTAACTTAAAGATTTTTTTAAGTGTTAAAGGCAGCTTGAATCAGTACTGGGTTCCACATGCATGTCGGCACACTGCGCTCTGGGTGTGCTGCTTTCTCCTTTTTTTTGTTTTTTCCTCTGTACCATTTCAAGCTGTTTGTAAAAGCTAAGTTGATGTTGAGTGCAGTGGATTTGGACTCTTGGTTTCTTGTCAGCTCTAAGGTGTTCATGTTTCGTCCTCTCCTCCTCCTTCCCCTCCGTCTCTCTCAGACATGAATGCCAACCCCAACAAGCGTCAGAGACAGCCAGCTCTGCTGGGAGACCATCCTCCAGAGTATGGTAAGACTCCAAAGTGCACCAGCTACAGTGTCCCACTGAGAGTCCTGGGTTATCCCTGCCTCCCTTAGTCCGGGATCACTCTTGGCTTATGTTATCTGTGCCTGTCTCTCTTACTCCTCAAACCTGCAATCCTTTGCCCCCAGGTGGTCCACAGGGTGGTTACCACGGGCATTACCATGACGAGAGCTATGGTCCTCCCCCTCCTCCCCCACACTATGAGGGCCGGCGTATGGGCCCTCCCATGGGCGGCCCCCGCCGTGGAGGCCCCAACCAGCGATACGGAGGCCCCCAGTACGGACATGCCCCTCCCCCGCCAGAGTACAGCCCCCATGCCGACTCCCCCGTTGTCATGGTGTACGGACTGGACCCTTCCAAGATTAACGCGGACCGGGTCTTCAACATTTTCTGTCTGTACGGTAACGTTGAGAGGGTAAGTGTCCATGAACGCATGACCACCAGGTCAATGTTTTTTTTTTTTTTTTTTTTTTTTTGTGCAAAGGGTATCAATCAGCTTCGTGCTACACCAAATGAATTATCAGAGGGATTTCAAAAAGGAATTAAGACAAAGGCACACACACGATTCCCTTATCTTTAATATAAATTTTTTGTGAAATGTTCATTCAGAAAATTATTGTCTTACCCTTCCCTGTCTTAAGGTCAAATTCATGAAGAGTAAGCCTGGAGCAGCCATGGTGGAGATGGGCGACTGCTACGCTGTGGACCGCGCCATCACACACCTCAACAACAACTTCCTGTTTGGACAAAAACTCAATGTCTGGTGAGCTGTCTTGCCCCTCTGTTTTTCTTCCTTCCTGCTGTTGGTTAAATTTGACCATCTTAATCATGCCTCCTCTTCCTTAATCATCATGTAGTGGCTGTGTCTGGGGTTAGCAGATTGGGGCGTAATGCAGTGGATCATCTCTTTGTGCGTGTGTGTGTGTGTGCGCGTGTGCGAGAGAGACATTGGCTCGGAAAGGATTGATTTTGTTACTGTCCAGTTACTTTTCGTCACTGTTTCTACCTTTTGCATTGCAAGTCTCTCTGGATAAGTTCAATTGTGGCAGTTATGATAAGGAAGCTGAGAGCTCCGTGTCTCTGCAGTGTGTCAAAGCAGCAGGCCATCATGCCAGGCCAGTCCTATGAACTGGAGGACGGCACCAGCAGCTTCAAGGACTTCCACGGCACCCGCAACAACCGCTTCACCTCCCCGGAGCAGGCCGCCAAGAACCGCATCCAGCACCCCAGCAACGTCCTGCACTTCTTCAATGGCCAGCCCGATGTCTCTGTGGAGATCTTCACACAGGTAGGGCAGCGGTAATCTGGGCAGGGGCCTGGCCTTTTTCTTTGTGTAGGATATATCTGCTGCGGGTGTTCACCTGATAGCAGAGGGGCAAAGTCATGAGTTATTTGGTATTTTCAAACGTCTGATTCATACTTCATTCTTCTGACCAAGTGTCTCTCTGTCTCTGCAGATCTGCGAGGAGCTGGGAGTGAAGAGCCCATCCAACATCAAGCTCTTCACGGGAAAGAGTAAGTGTACATTGCCGTCTGACCTCATTGCATGGTGTGCTTCAGTGGTAACTTCTTTCAAGGACACGCCACAGCATTTAGAGGTGACACAAAATGTGCTTTGTTGCAGTCTAATTGCAGCCCCCATAATGGAGTGCACATTCTTTGTTTCCAATAGCACAAGAATGGATGTTGCTAAATGGGGTATAAACAAGTTCCTGGATTATAAACACAAACCACCTTTCCACACAGAGTAGGCTTTGTGTTGGGGAGGTATCTGTGCAGTAAAGAATTGGCCCTTGTTTTCGGGACTGTCAGTGGTGATCCTCATGAGTAAAAGGCTTAGTGCCTCTAGTGGTCCCTGTAAGGTATGCATCTCCATGTGGTAAGGACTTGGTGCCAGTGGTAGTCCTTTTCGAGCACATCTCCATGCAGTGAGGAGGTAGTGCCATTGGCACTGGTTTCCTGATGCAGTGCAAATAAATTGGACTTTGTGTCTCTCTCCGTGGGTGGGGGTCCAGGCGAGCGCAGTTCTTCCGGCCTGTTAGAGTGGGAGTCCATCAATGACGCCATGGAGGCTCTGGCCATGATGAATCACTATCAGATGAAGAACCCCAGTGAGTCCTGACATCTCTCTCTCACACACACACACACACACACACACACACACACACACAC
The DNA here is from genome assembly GCA_019176425.1 of Megalops atlanticus. NCBI lineage: Eukaryota > Metazoa > Chordata > Actinopteri > Elopiformes > Megalopidae > Megalops > Megalops atlanticus. The sequence goes on along the minus strand of CM032877.1, from coordinate 20,904,911 downwards.
ACACACACACACACACACACACACACAAACACACACCACAAAGCATACTTCCTAACACCAACACAGCAAAAGGCACACTGTACCAATGCCATGTAGGCATATTGTCAACCAGTAGCATACCTTTTCTTTTTTTGTGTTAATAAGGAGTCTCATCTTACACTAAAGTGGAACAAGCTATCTGCTACATAGTGGTGCTGATAAAGGGTACATGTCAAAGTTTGAGAAGCTGTTGATGTACTAGTGTAACCTTTGACCGGCTTGCAATGTGTTAAACCTATTAAATGGAATCCTTATCCATTGATGGCCCCAGTAGATTTTTCAAATTTGTAAATAAATAAAAATTGATGAATATATATATATACTCAGATTCTGTCCTAGTTTAGCATTATGCTGTCAGAGTACAGTCATGGGTGTGTGACATTTTGTGAACATTGTGTGGACTCCAGGTTTGCAACTTGGGAACTTGAGAGTAGTATGTAGACTTCCTGCTCTAAGGTTGCTGTTAAGTTGGTATACAGATGCATTATGACTTCAGAATCAACTAGTTTACATTTACTACTGTTAAACAGCAGGTACTGAGCTTGCCCTTACATTTTTCTCTAAAGCCAAGATGAGCTTTCAAATGTTTGGTGAGGTTTCTTATGCAGAAGGGATCGGTGTTTTAATTTTGTATGTGTGGAAATCGTCTAATATGTTCTTTCCCTTTGTCAGATGGGCCATACCCTTACACCCTGAAGCTGTGCTTCTCCACTGCACAGCACGCAAACTGAACACTTGGCCATCGCCATGGAGACCAGCCACCCCCACACCCACCCCTACCCCCACCACCCCATAATAGGACATAACAGTGACCCAGTCCTTCCCTCCACTTACCCTAAATGTCCATACAAGCTGTGTGTCTGTGCAGTCTTGAGTTGTCTTTATTCTTTAGTACGTAACTATGGCGAGAACGGCACAAGACACACTGACACAGAAGAGTTACTTTTTTTTTTTTTTTTTGCTTTTACTAAAGAGAGGAGGAAGAGCTTTTGTACGAGTATTGTTTAAATTTTTTAAATTGTTTTCAATTTGACATTTTGTTCTGCTGTCTGCTCAGCATTTAGACCTACGTTAGAAACTTGACTTCAATAGGAAGGGTAGTTTGTCTTTATGTTCTGAAATGAATAAAATTAATTCAATAAGTTGTGTAGGTGCCCTTTTTTCTGTACAGCCGCCAAAGATGGACACCCCTAAATGGGTGGGTTATTGTGCAAAATATTTCAGTGTGTTTTTTGATGTACATTCTGGTAGTATTGATGAAAATTTTGATGGTGTTAGTTCAAACCATTTTCTCTTTTGGTTTTAAATGAGTATTCGTACTGATGATCGTATTGACTGGCAGCTTGGCAACTTTGGGTTATTTTGTAACTGATTTCAAGAACATGAGTGCCATACCAAGCACCTGTCTAGGAAAAATATTGTACACGGATTACATAGAGAATTTGGTTGAGGCTGAGTTAATCTTTGCACCATACTGAGATTAAATGTGCAAGAAGTATTAGTCATTTGAATTAAGGGTGTAAGCATCTTACAATTATTGGATCAGTCATGTATTACTGTAAAGCTTTAAATAAAACTGACTCAACTTCTCTTAGGTCTGTTTTCATGAAGTGCTCAACATGATTGTAACACGCACAAACAATTTTTGTTGGTGTTAGCATAGACGGACTAGGAAGATGGCTGTATCACTCAGTTGTCTACAGTTGGCTTGCTTTTTCTGGTTCAGAGACTGCATCCAGTAGGCAGCACACAGGTCCACCAGTGCCAGAGGGTGGCAGCAGTGCTCCTCATGACTGAAGGGCAGCAAGCGCACATAGAACACATTTACCTTTATTGCCTTTTGAAGACTTGTGCAGCATTTGTATCATACAATGAAGAAGTAACATGATCCTTCTCTGCCTCTAATTCAAAATTAATGGCACAAAACTGCATTTTAAGTATGACTTGTCATTCATCCCATGTTAGAGGAACATTCATTGCCAGCCATAACTCTTCATATTTGCATTGAGCTTGATTTCTGTCGCCCACAGGATGAGGAGTGATTCTGATCGCCTCACGTCACGCAGCTGTGCCAGGTAGTCTAATGCTTGCAATGAGAAATGGTAGAAAAGGAAGAATTTGGATAAAAGCGAGCATTTTGAGTTTTGATGCCAGTGACTGTTCAACTTGGTCATTTTTGAGAATTTCCATTAAAGAATTAAAGCTGAACATACGGGATGAAATCTATTAGGTTATACGCTCTACTACAGCCTGGAAATTATCTGCTGAAGGCAGACTCATGAGATTTCACAGCACTTGAAAAGGAGCAATGAAAACGTAGGAGTGTAGGAAGCTGACAAGGACTGATATTCATTTTTCCAGCACTGAGAAGATGAACACAAAAATACCTGTTTGTATGTGTCCATGTATGTTTGTATATGCCTGTGCTTGTTCATGTGCATATATATATAAGGGGATGAGAGCAATGGTGTTTCAAGGCCATCTGTTTCCCTGTGGGGCAGAGGAACAGGAATTGTGTGTGTATATGCATGTGCCTGTGTGCATGTGTAAGCATGGGCAAAAATAGTGTCCCAAGGCCATCTGTTTTCCTGTGGGACACAAGAACAGAGGGAGGGGTTGTGTTCCTCATGGGCTGATGATCTCCACTCTCCCCCAAGGTCACCCAGGTCATGACCTCACATTACTACCCCCACCTGCCCTGGAAAGCACTAAATCAGCCTCCTCCCCCACTGATTCTGAGGGACTCATTCTCTCTCTGTCACAGTCATACAGGAGCTGTCTTGAGGTTATAAAAGCTCTGATGTAGCTGAGCATGCTATCTAACGACTCTCATTGCCCTCCCTGGTGTGTTAGTCTGATCAATGTAACTGCTGTTAATCAGGGCCAGCTGTTAATAGGTTTTCTGTGCCCCACAACAGCTGTCACTTGACAAATGGAGTTGGAAGGGGGATCATAACATTACAGGATATTACATTACGTACACTTAGACCATTCTCTAGGGCAATTTTTTTGTTTGTTCTCTTTTTAATTATACATCTGCGCATTTCACTGGGGCAATTTGGGTTTATTTCCTTGTCCAAGAGCACAAATGCAGTGCCCTATCCCGCAGTTGAACCAGCAATGTTTGGCTTGCAAGCTCTGCTCTTTTGGACCTGTGTGAAATTTTGATTCTGTTCCAGGTGCAGTTTCTGAGGGGACAGATTGGGAAGATCATGGAGAAGAAGGCACAATAAAATATCCCGGGATTATGTAACCTTATAAATTCTGACTCCTCATAAACCAAGTACAGATGATCCCACTCTGACTTCAAATCCTCTCTCCCTCTCCGGCAGATAGTGGCAGGTAGATTAAAGGGGAACGACTGATGCTCCTTCCCACTCCTCCCTACCCTCATAAATCACTGGGCTCTTTAATTACAGGGCCTTTGGCAGGCAGGGCAAGGGGGTGATCTATCTGCCTGACAGTGAGCATTCACAGACACCAGGGGTACCTCTGCTCAGAAGTAGCCCTTACCTGTAAATATAGAGTGTGTGGGGGGAGTAGAGAAAGGAAAAAACAAGAACAAAAAGAGTACAATCAGACAAAAAAAAATTGGAATTAATGTTAAAAAAGAGGGAGAGAAGAGAGGAGTGACAGACATGGTGATGTGTAGAGGTATAGATTGATGTTGTGGGTACCTGCAGATATCTCACTACAGATGGATGGTAAAGGAATGATTTGAGTAATTACTGAACGGGAATTCACAATGCAAACAGACCTCTCTTTTGATATATGTTTCACAAGGTGAATACTGATGTAATATTACAGAGGCCTTCTTACAAGCGTATCTGTTTTACATATACCAAGAAGAATACAGAAATGTATCTTCTTTTTTATAAAAAGGGGCTATGATCACAGTTTAAATTCCAAATAGATTTAATATGTTCAGATATTTGGTTCTGTAAAATATATTCTGTTTTCTATAAATAATAGTTTTTATTTTGCTAATGTGCTAATCAAGGCCGTAGCCATGGAGTCAACACTGGGGGGGATCAAATCTGCCCCCCTAAAAAATTCACTATTTGAAAACTCATTTCCTGCCATTCTAAAATATTTCAAAATTCACGAACACATGGGATGAACTTTTTATTTATTTTTTACAATAATGTCTAATAGTGTATTACATTGCTCTGTGTTTTCTTTTTTAACTTTTCTTGTTTCATCAACTGATAGGAACATTAACGGATCCTAACTTTATGCAAAGCTAGCGAGTGGAATATGCTCAGAATGTATGGGCTGTTCGCTAGCTAATGCACGGAATGTATGCTAGCTCGCTAACGTTCTGACAGGAATTTAGCATAACATTGCGAGACAATAACCATTCACAGGGCTGCCAACTCTCACGCATTGAGCGTGAGACTCACGCAATTGACTCAGATCTCGCTCTCACGCCACACATGCCTTTTCTCACGCTAACTTTTTCGTCTTCGCTTCCTCCGATGTAAAATTTGTGATTTTTAAGCGAAGGAACAGTAGTGCGTGGAAAGGCAAATCATTGCAATGCGCGTTCCGGTGGAGCAGCCAATCACAATGATTTTGTGGTCGAGCAACTAACCGCTGAGCGTGGGTGGAGCAAGGCTGGAGGATCAAATACATGAAGAAGGTTAAGTGCAATGGCCATTTGTCTAATTTTATGAATTCGTCGGGTGTTACTCAGGATCTGTCGGTGTAAAGTTGTAGAGCTGGCCTACGTAGAGCAAGGTTAGCAAGCACTTATTTAGCTACATCGTTTTATTCTTAAAAACATGATAAAACATACGGTACCAGGCAAAAACCTGGACATGCCTAGTAGTTAATGTTAGCTGCTAATTGTTGTTTTCTAAAGAAGACCACGACTGCCAACGACAGCTCAGCTCAGATGATCTTATTTATATATAATCATAATCATTTTCAATGATCAAGGCTTCAAAATCAGCCACCAGCACTTACAACAGAGTAGGGATGAAACATCCACAATCAAAATTCCCGATCAAGGCTTCAAAAATCATTAAAACCACCAGATTACTTTGACAACAGAAATGCTGTGACAGGATGAAACAGTTACCGGTTTCACGGTAAACCGCAACGGGTAGTATTACCTAGTGTGCCGCCTTTCACAGAAATGCATTAATTTTGGGTTATTTACATTGATAATTGAGTTAAGTTTGTATGTACTGCCACCTTGTGGACGTTTCGTGACCCCGCAGTAATATAATTTGTAAGTTTAGATTTTGCTTCAGTCAACCTCAGTTCATGTTGCTGAAAACGTGCCATTGGAATCCGAAAGTGCCGTCTTTCTGTTTGAGCCTTGGACATTATTTGTCTGTAAGTACCGGTTTTGTGCTTCAATGTTATGCTGTCATGGGACTGTGCTATTTCTTAGTTTGCAGTATTTTGTGCAAATTCGCTATATTTTTGGAACGTCTATTCGAACATGCTAGTTAGTTATGCTAGCTGTCGCGATTAGCATTTTCATCATTCTGTGTTAGATGTATTTTAGTTGCGTGTAATACATCATGTATGCTTCATGCATGATTCACGTACATATTTCTGTTTGTGTATTTTGTTGCAGTTTTACAATATTACAACTTGGATACTCAGTAAACACCAAGAAAAGTCAAGCCTTGTTGGAATTATTGGGATTCAAGTTATTGTTAGCTGGCTGTCTAGTTCTGCCTAGTCACAACGCAGTAGGAGGGCAGCATACCTAGAGATGAAACGGTATGAAAATTTAATATCACAATTATAGTGACTTAATTATCACGGTTATCAGTATTATCGCGGTATTGTTAAAATGTGCTGAAAATGTTTATTATCGATCATGATAATGCTGAAGAGGGCACGGTAATACTAACCATGGGGAATTTTACCGCGGATTACCGTGAAACCGGTAACAGTTTCATCCCTAGTATTACCATTTCAAATTTTAATTATCATTAAAACCGAGGTTGATTACCGCGCTTTGAAAAAACTCAAGTTAAATGCTGTGGCAGGATGAAAGGGTTCCCGGTTTCACGGTATTACCTAGAGATGAAACGGTATGAAAATTTAATATCACGATTATAGTGACCAAAATTATCACGGTTATCAGTATTATCGCGGTATTGTTAAAATGTGTTGAAAATGATTCAAAAGTACTGATACACAAACTGTATACGGTAATACTAACCGTCGGGAATTTTCCCGCTTTTTACCGTGAAACTGGTAACCGTTTCATCCTGTCACAGTATTTAACGTGAGTCATCAACCTTGGTTTTAATGATAATTAAAATTTGAACCGGTTACTAGGTTCACGGTAAACCGCGGTAAAATTCCCGACGGTTAGTATTACTGTGCCCTCTTCAGCATTATCATGATATTCTGAAATGACCTACAAATTAGCCTATATTATACCAAGACTTTTAGAAAACATGCACAAGCACACTCGACTCTTCCCTTTGTGCTTGATTTGCCATAACGCATCCTTAGCGTCCTCACTCGGAAATTCACGTCTTCCTTACAAACTCATTGAAGCAACTGGAGCCGTGCATTGGAATGTTGGACCAGGTAACTTAAGTTTTGCATTTAAAAACAAGTATCTGCACTTCATTTTAGAGTGTTTTTGTAGCCTGAGAAAGTAATGTCATCTATAAAAGACATAGTAGACTAGTGTACAATTCATTGGCTATGTTATTATTTTAAGGTTTGTGCAAATAAAAACTGCATAGTGCTGCTAATTTAATTTGTGGTTTTCAATATAAAACTTGGTGAAATGATTTGTTTGTGTATCAGTACTTTTTGAACATTTTCAGCACATTTTAACAATACCGCGATAATACTGATAACCTTGATAATATTGGTCACTATAATCGTGATATTAAATTTTCATACCGTTTCATCTCTAAAACAGAGCACATGAGAATTTGTGAACCTGTTTCTGTTAAACTTTCCAGTTGTGGGTTTTAGTGGGTTTTAGGACAGTCAACCTCAAAAAGAAATGTGAATTGAACTTTCCATGTTGTCATTTAAGGAAATACTGTTCAGTTGTCAAATGTTTTGAAATTCTCAATAAATGTAATGGAACACTGTACACTTCTTGTGATGCAAAGTTTTTTTATGGCTAAGCACATCACTGTATAACAAAAATAAGTACTACTAAAATTACTCTCACTCCAAGCTGAACTCAAAAGTTGGCAGCCCTGCATTCATAAAATTACCATTTTCATATCACTTTACAAAAACTATCACAACCGACAGTGATGTAGCCTACGTAACACTCAAATTATTATCTAGTTTTCCACTTTTTAATATATTTGAAAGTAATGAAATAGAGATACATTGTTTGACATTGATTGTACCTACCCACAGTAGTCAAGCAACGGCTTCTGCTGGGGTACGGCAACACCAATTGGAAAAACCACGCAGAACTGCAGTACACCGTAATACTAGAACCGGTAGTAATAATAATTGCAATTTGTTAAGTTTAGTTATGATTATGATTACATTTGCTAATGATTATTTAGGACGGTGGTGCGTGGTTGCCTGTCGTAGCATAGCAATTTTTTTAATTTATATTTTTTATGTCAATATGTTGGATGGGGACATTTCGAGCATATTTGAATATTGGGGGTGTGTCCCCCAATATATATTATAATTACGGCCCTGATGCTAGTTGTTTTTTTCTTTTTATTTCTAATATGAATACAAAAACGGTATCTTGAGTGCTTAAGATCTACCGAGGGGGATTCCAATGATTTATGGAACAATATTGGAAGCTCTAAATACAGTAACAACCCCATGTTTGCGTGATTCCGTTTTCTAATTATTCCGAGTACTGCATGCACGAGGGACCATGGAGCATTGAGTCGGCATACAAATAGCATCGTGTACGTTAAAAACTGGCGGTGATGTTCAAAAAGTGGATCAAACCCGCATGGAAATCTGTGCCACTACATTCCCAATCATCTGCTGTGTTACCCTAATTAAAATACATAGGAATGGAAATTCATCTATGGGACATCACTCACGATCGTTGCGTGCCTCAGAGAGCACGTGCAGGTATGAGTGAAAGTGTTGCCGTTAGCCTGCAAACTCCATAATTTCGACAACACTCTCTTGCGCCCTGCCAGTCGCTTACCCTGATGAACAGCGATAGCGACCAAACGGCATGGTGCTTCTTCGTAATCCACGTCCTGCGTGCTGAACCCCAGAATACGCCATACAGTCCAGTGCGATTCAGGAGCCTTGACCGCAGTCTGCATTGGATACATAATCGCCTTGGAACAGCCTGACATGCGAATCGAACATCGATAAATACAGGGGACGGACATATCTCTTTTTTCTGGAATACGAGAAGTGTTGTTCCATGAGAAGGTGCTGTTTTCAAGAGATAATTTGCTTTTTAAATAAATATACAACATCTGCAGTCTTCTTTATAGTATTGTTGCCATTAACAACTTCAGCGTACGGGAGCAAAGCGTACTATTTTGTGTCGCTGGTGCAAATTTTATGCACATTTGTACTTACACTTTTTTTTTTGTAAACATAACATATTTATATTTTGTTTGACAGAAAGCACCACTTTATAAACAGCAACGACATCCTGTATGTTATTACAGTATTATCATAAAGAGAGTTAATTACACATTTAGACGTTGAACAATCTGGATGCAAGGGGCAGAACGCCCGCACTGGATAGCCGGTCTTCTGTCTCGTCTTCTCCGTTGGAAGGTTTGCTTCCGTATCACATGGATAAAAGGGTAGGTTCTTTTATTACTGTCGCTCCTTATGACATTCCCGTGTGGGCTATTCTTCAGCTTCATGGAAATCGTGCGTTGCATTGGCGGTGTCGTTTTTGACCTACTCTTCTGTTTTCATGTTTTCCCCCCAGTCCTGTTAGTCTTCTGTGTGTTTTGTGTGTGCTGGAGATACCTCGGTGCACACTTGACCTTCCGTCTAGTCCGTCCACTCTGTCACCAGCCGTTTTATGAACTTGGACACACTATGTACGGCTAACTACTGTACTGTATAATAGTTTAAGTTTTGTTCCTCATTGAAATGCTTGTTGTCGAAAGACCACGTGCCACCTGGTCTTTAATCGCATTTCTAAAATTATTTTCATTAGAACCATTTTATTGTATTGGCTATTCTAATGCGATAACACAAATTCAATGTTGTCGTTTACGGAATACTGTGAAAAGAAATGAGACTTTTCATGAGGTGGAAAGTGCCCATAACCTGGAAGAAAGGAGGATACAGTATACAAGGAGTGAACGGCACGTCAATATGTCGTGATAGAGAGAAAAGTGAAAAGCAGATGGAAGAGTCGATAAGTAGGTCAACTATTTATTTATTTATTTATTTATTTATTTGCAACGCGGAGCCGGCGACTGCAACGCAGCGCGTGCTGCCGCACTTCACGTGCCCTGTGATGTCCTCTGGTCATTTGAGCACTATCGGAGAGAATCATCACAGCTATACAATGTCATTATGCTCCAGTTGGTAGCATAATATTGATCTAAGATCATTATTAAGATCAGAATGATGTTAACAAATTTTTAGCACACATTAGGTTGATGATTTTACTTTCATTCAGAGCAAACTGTCTCTGTAATGGTGTAACCTGTAGGTATTATATGTCCACATTATGTGTGGTAGGACAGACAGGTGATGTAAAGGCTGTATAGTTGATTGCGCTGCTGTGCTTCAAATCTGGTTTTTTTTTACCAGTGCAAGACACTGAGCATTATACAGAGAAACTGAAAATGCATAAGTATTGCTTAAAAGTTTAATGAAATTCTCTTTATGAATGTGAAATAAACACAATGTTTAGTGTTACACTGCTTGTTTACTTAAAAACTTGGTTTAGTTATGGTCTACAGCAGGCCTAATCATTACACAAATTATAGGATAGGTATGTAAAGTGGACCTAAAGCATTAATTTAGGTTATAGTCTGACTTGCCCAAGCAAGAAATTTGCAAGTTTAATAGAGACTGTAGAGGCTGCTCTGGCCTACTTCTCAAGCTGCCTGTCCCTTGCAGCATACAGCACCATCTTGTTCACCATGCAGTGCGTGCGTGTTTTAACCACTCTCTTTCTCTCCATCTTCCTAAGTATGAAGACCTTCTGCAGTATTCTGTATCAGAGGGCCTGTGTGTGGGGGGGCATGGAGATGTGCAAGTAAGGTTACCCCCCCGGTGTGGCCTGCCTGTCCCAGACACCCTCACACACCATCGAGATCAGATTTATGGGTAAGCAGAATCATTAACTACTGAAAACATAAGCATATTAATCACTATGTGTGTAAATACACTGCTGTTCAAGTGTACCCTGCTGTGTTTATATTGCGCACAATGTGTTAAGTTGGCCAACAGTATTTGTGTTGTATGATGTGCTAACAGGGTGTGTCTTGTGTGTTCTGTATTTCGGCAGTCACCCTCTGTTCCCGCTGCTCGCTCTGGTGTTTGAGAAGTGTGAGCTAGCCACTAGCTCCCCCAGGGTGACTCCTTCACACTCAGCCCAGCCCCACATCCCTGGAATGACCAATCGCAGTGACATCTGCTCCTCTGAGTCATTCAGTGATGACATCGCTGCCTTTGCCAAACAGGTACCAGCTGTGAAACTGGTGTGTTACATTGTGCTGCACTTCCAAAGCTAGCTACATCAGTTCTGCTCTGTGAAACTGTACTATCTGAGATTGAACTGCATTCATGCAGGGGTGTTCCTTTGAAACTTTGTAAGTCAATAAAAAATATTCAGAACCCACTTTTCACTCAGTGTCCCTGATAATTGTACATTTGTGCTACAGCTACAGTGAAGCTACTGTGTGGCCACACATTGTGGTTATCATACAAGGGTAAGTTCACAAACCACACACATACAACATCTGTAAGTTCTGTGTAACTATGCACAGTGTAATCATATTATAGGTACTAAGTAGGTGAAGTTTTAATGCACAAGTGTTACAGTCACTTAGTGTAAAGTAGGATGAGATATTCCATATATATTAAGGTTGGGTTTTGGTTATTATGCTGTCATACATCACAGTCATTTCCCTTATGTTTCCAGATTCGGTCAGAGGGGTCGCTTTATTCCTCATACCCGGACCTGGACAACCTGGTATGACACACACACCCACATGCAATATACACACTTGAGTTATCAACTGATTCAACAGTTGATGTTCTTATTATATACAATGTTGATTTGCCTAATTTTTCACCACTTAATATTATTATCACTATTTTCTCAATCTCTCAGATGGTGCAGGCAATCCAGGTACTACGCTTTCATCTGCTTGAGTTGGAGAAGGTATAACTCTCTGTCTCCACTGCTACCTTACGTATTTGTTAGATATATATCAGCCATGTCTGCTTGTAGCTCTTTCCTGCTGTTTCCAGTCCAAACACAGATGCTAGATTTTAGGAGGATGGTGTTATGTTGTAATGAGTAACATGTAACCTCTATTAATTAATGACTGTGTTGGGTAGGTATAGACCAGTGTTTTAGCAACACCTCATGTACTGGTGAATGATTGGTAGCCAAAAATGTGCTTGTGTTATTGTCTGAGTTTGTCTTTAAAACAGAAAACAGAAGCGTGTGAATTTGTGGAGTTGTGGTTTCTATAGAGTTAGTACCTGCCTTTGCTTTCACCTGACTGTTATTGTTGATGTTAAAAAAAAACATTTTAATGTGTAACTGATGTAAGTTGCTCTGGATAAGAGTGTCTGCTAAATGCCAGTAATGTAATGTAATGTAATTTCTCAGCATTGGACATGGTGTTAGAGGAATTTTCCATTTATTGAACTTATACTGTGACTTCACATTCTTTCTGGTAATACTCAAGCAACAATACCATGACTTGGTGCAATAAATGTAAACCCTTCTATGCATAACTGTTGAAGACAGTTCTCTGGGAATATAGCCCCCCTGTGGGACATACCCTTTTTGAACAGGGTTTCTTGAATATTCCCTCTCCTGGGTTTCCCCTGATTCCCTGTACTGCCACATTAAGCTCTCTCTCTCTTCTCCAGGTGCACGACCTGTGTGAGAACTTCTGCCAGCACTACATCATCTGTTTGAAAGGCAAGATGCCCACTGACCTGGTGCTGGATGAGCGGGAGGGCGGGACAAGGTCCGACCTGGAGGATCTTACTGGTTCCCTGTCAGACCAGGTGAGTCAGACCTGTACGTAGAGACACAGACATGTCTGAGATCACTCTAAGCATAAATGAGTCACTTTGGGTGAATGCATTAGTGCTAGGGTAGCTAGCCTGCAGCTCTTCAGAGCTTCATATGTGGCCTGTGGAGTGAGAATATGAGGAATAAGACACATGCATTGTGAATGAGGTTAATGCTGTGTTATTTTTTGGGTCTTTGGAATATGCAATATGCAATAACATGATGGATAATAGAAACACCAGATAGTTTTTGGTGTAATAATTGAATTGGGTATTAAAATTTTGAGTACATTTTCACTGTAGTGCTGACTGCAGTAAATTACAGCTTCTACTCTAGGTCTTATCAGGTATAAAATAAAATATAATTCACATACAGATGAATACATGGATTGAAAGAAACAGTTGACATTTCACTGCAAAATGAAGTATTACAATTTTAGTATGACACTGGTAAATTCTGACATCTGCTATGAGTCACCTTAGCCACCCTCACATTAGTGAATATGTTGTGAAGTGTTACCCTGATGCTCTTCCCCGTAGAGTCCATCATGCTTCCAGGATCCAGAGGACTCTGTATCCATACCTTTGGACACTCCTGGGCCTTTATCGAATGACCTGCACTCCCACAGTACTGATAGCTGCAGTAACACAGGTAAAGCTGCACTTATTTACAGTAGCATGCACTGACATAGTTGCAGTGTTACTGTGACTTTAAGGAGTGTATGCAGAATCAGCATTATGAATAATAACTCTTTTCCATCAGCCAATTTCAGCTACAGAGTGGCATGCTACAAAGGCTGTTTCCACTTGCACCCAGCTGGTGGTGAAGTGGGCTTAAAAGAGGCTCACTGCATGCACATCTGGCTACCTAGTAATTGATGTGGCTGGGATGTGATTACACTGAGCCCAACATAAGAATGGCAGGTGTACTTATAGAATCCATGAAGGGGTATTTGCTAGCCAGAAGTGAATTACGATAAGAAACTATGGGAAAAGAGAACGGCTGATTATTTAATGTTACAGATGAAACGACACAGGAGGATATTAAAATCTGTCAGTTTGGACTGTTTTTAACTAGCTAGTATTAAGTGCTCCTTTTTATTTAGCTATCAGTCACACTAGTTGCTGGTTTTACCACCATTAGTGAGGAGGAGTATGAGAGGGGTATGACAGGAGTAGATATCTGTCATGCATCTATATCTAACTGCACCTCAAGGTCACGTAACACTGTTTTAGACTGACCCTGGTTTGCTGGGGCTGTCGACCTACAATGTGGCTAATCAAAACAAAGTTATCGAAGCCCAGAGAGGGTTTGAAATGGGGCTAGTAGGAGGTGTAATGGCAGAAGTAATTACAAGTGTGGCTTTTCCACATTAGCATCTTGAGAGACATTGTATCATAGTAAAGAAACAAGCTGTGTATGTCCTGCAGGGGACAGGCTAGATTTGGGCGTGGCCTCTCTCAACACAGGGGACAAGGATGAGTTTGAGTGGGACAAGAAGAACAATAAGAAGAAAGGGACTTTCCCCAAGGCTGCTACCAACATCATGAGGGCCTGGCTTTTCCAAAACCTTTCGGTGAGCAGGCAGGGAGAGAGGGATGGGAGGAGTGTGGAGGAATAGCTTTTTTGAATTCTGTAACAACTGATAATGTAATAACTCCAGAGAATGTAATAACATTGTATAATGTAAGACATTTTGCATTTATAATATAACAAAACTGGATAATGTAATAATGTCCAGATAAAGTGATGTAATAATGGTTATTACATTATTAGTATTTTTTAAAATAATGTAATAACTTGGGGCGATAGTGCAGCATGGTGGTAAGGAGCAGCACTCATAACTGAAAGGCTACTGGTTCAGTTCCCTGCTGGGGTACTGTTGCTGTACCCTTGGGAAAAGTGCCTAACCCACAACTGTGTCAGTAAAAATCCAGATGTATAAATGGATAACATGTAAAAATTGCAACCCATGTAAGTCCATAACTGTGGATAAGAGCATCTGCAAAATGCCAATAATGTAATGTAACTTAAATGAATACTGTAATGAGACTAATTTAGTCTTTCATAGGTGTAGATTTTTTTCTTTGTTAGTTTTGTTAATGATTGTGTATATGATCTTGAAATAGTACTGTTTGTCCTCTCCCAGCATCCATACCCATCTGAAGAACAGAAGAGGCAGCTGTCCCAGGACACAGGTCTCACCATCCTGCAGGTCAACAATTGGTCAGTGGTTATCAATCAATAATCAAAAATCATTTAATTACCAGAGATAACTCAGATTGAGTCCTGATCAGTAGAGTCAGCTATAACCTTCAACTAACTTATTCTGATCAATAGTATGCACTCAATTATTACTGAGCCATCAGGGTTCATCTTTGGGGCAGGTCGTTGTGGGGTGTGATGTGACTGACTGGGGTGTATGACTGCTTAAACTGTGCTTTTTCCTTTCTCCAATTCATTCATTTTGGGTCTTAAATTTTGCCTGAACCCACAAGATTGTGTTTGATATATCTCCTCAGGTTTATCAATGCAAGGCGCAGAATTGTACAGCCTATGATAGATCAGACAAATCACTCAGGTGAGAAAACTACTCAATACGCCATTTAGATGTGTGTGTGTGTTTGTATGGATTTGTGTACATTTTGCAGAATCAGTCACTCCAGTTGTGTCTGCCCCCAGTGGTATAGCTAATTAATGATGACAGACAGGAAATATGTCCACATAGTCAGTTCGGCACATTGCAATTTACACTAATTCCTCATTAAACCTCAGATCAGGGCGCCCCCTACAGTCCACAGGGGGCACTGATGGAGGGATGCAGCCTCGATGGACCAGCCCTTCTGGATCTCAGGACTACAGGTGAGAGAGGGAGGGAGTAAAGGGATGGAAAATGATGGAGGGATCAAGGTGGGTAATGAAGAAAAAGAAGAAGGGGGGTGATAGATGGGAGGGAATGAGGATGAGTCTCAAATGTTTCTGTGTTGCAGGGATTTTTGGTTCACTTCTAATAAATGCCAACTCTGAGAATATTCACTCTTCCCTTTTTACACAGTATACCTACACAATATTTATGTGAGGTTTTAGGAATTACACTATCTGGCCCTTATGTGTTCACCTCTCTCTTCATGGGATTCTTTGCAGGTCTTCAGGGATGATCAGTCATTTCCCCAGATTATCCTGGACACTCCCTGCCCCACAGGGTCCCCAAATCTGCACCCCTACCCGCCTCACCATACTGCCATGTTGCTTCACCCGGCCCCATGCCCTCATCCTGTGGAACCCCTGATTGGGCAGGGACAGGACATACATGCCCACTAACTGATGGAGCGAGGTCGGGGTGGAGGACAGAGACACATCACACACACTTCACCTACTACGCCTGACATATGGGTACAGACGTTTTTCTATATACCCACTGTCCATAATCCTAACATACTGGTACACAGGTACACTCTTCCATATACACATTTCCCATATATACAATGGTACACAATATTATCATACACAGACCAGTGAAATGTATACCAGTACCATGGCTTATGGCAGTCTCCAATTCAGTGATATGCAGATTTTATTCACAAATTGATAAACATAGTAAACAGCACATAAAAACCAAGGATATGAAAAAAATCAGACTAATTTGCCTCTTCTTGTTTTCCCCAGTGCTTGAATATTTTCTCACTGTTTAGCAGCACAAAATCTCAACAGGCCCTTTGTGACTGTGAGAGGTGAGTGCAGGGAGTGTCACAAAAGAGCCTCTTCCTGTGAGACATACTACTGTCCTCTCCTGCACTGGAAATATCTCTGTCTTCCAGTTAACACTGCTGCAACAACACTGATGAATGAACAAAAACATACACTCATGCCTGGGACATTGAGATGGACACCTCCCTTTAAGCTCCATGTTAAATACACAATCCGTCACAGGGCAGTTCCAATCTCCACCACCCCTCTACCTTGCAAGACTGTTTACACCATACCACCTCAAATTCAAACACACACCATGCATTCATGCTCACCTCGCCTTAAACACACATAAGCCCACTTACCATTTCACCCACTCAAACCAGCAACCCTGAGGTCTCTGAATATTCATGAAGAGGACTGAACGCAGACAGAAAAAGGACTCAAAGAAGGACAGTGGACTGGCTGTTGCCCTTTCCGTTTTTGTTTTCTACCAGGAAGAACTTACTTGAACATGTTAACACTAATGGCTGTTCAGTATTACTATTAAAATGCATTCTTTTTTAAGTGTGTTGCAAAACTTATGTGCAGTATTTCTCAACATGGTACAGCTTCTGTTTGTCCCTTCTGTCTCCCACCATAGTTTTCAGAGCTTTAATCAGCTAGAATCCACACATTTGGAATTCAATAAGCAAATTCCATCCATAGAATCAATTAAATCATTTTAGTATCTTCCTTTTTTAAAAAATAAAACTAGTAACAACTGGATTTCTGAAAGTCAAAAGTGAGTTCAAAAATACTTTGCCTCTCCCCACATCTCTTTCACTTTCATCCCCCTCCCATTCATGACATAGAAACTGCCTGTAGCAGAGGTTAGAGGTCAGTCAGGGGTTACCAGGAAGTGACCTGGCACTTTGGCCCTCAGAGTTGGCCCAGAAATGCAGTAATCCCCATCTTAATCCCCTTTCCTGTTGGTGTGCAAATGTATGGGTTAATCTGTGCAGTGAGAGGCATTAAGTGGAAGACACTGAATTTTTCTGGGCACAACAAACACTTCATTGCATGATCAAAAATACCCTTGAACTGAACTGAATTTCATTCAACCTCATCTCTTTTCTATACTTCATCAGTCCCAAAACAAACATGGCCATATCTAGAACAAAAATCCACTGTAGATCCACAATACAGTTACTTCAGATAAGGTATTGTGGGTATCACACATAAATTAAAAGGTAGGCCCCTTAAAATTTAAAGTATATCAAGTGATCAGTTGTTATCAGAGCAAGAATGGATTTTTTCCCCTCAATTACCCAAGGTTATGTGATGATAATATCAAGCTCAAATGCAACAACTGGCAAATAAAAACTGAGTTACAAGACATAAATGTAAGATTTATTAGCACAGTATCTGAGGCATGTAACTGTCAGTAGATACAGTACATACTGTAACAATGCAGTGATATTTAAAGAGGCAGGATACACCTTCAAGAGAAAAATAAACTATAGTTCCAGTGTAGTTTGTCAATCCAGTGCATCATGGGGGAAACTGGGCTTGTTTTTGTGATGCCATGAAAACACATGGCCCTAAATGTCTGCTAGTACAACCAGGAAAACCAGGGTTCAGCCATGTGTCCAAGCTTTAAGGAGGTTATGGGAGTTCTCTTCAATACCTTTTTTACATTCTCCTTTTTAACTGCTCTTATCCTACAGGAGAAATTCATTTAAATAATTTTTCTTTTATTGTCCTCTGTTTGCATGAACAGCATCTTTGAGTTTAGAAAGGTGCATTAATGCACTGAAGTGCAAAGGAGTGGTTTAGAATGCAAGTGTTACAGCAATGCAGGAGCAGGTGCTCTCTGGTGGTCAGTTGAGGAACTGCAGCAAAGTTCAGCTGCTAGCGAACACATTTACCATGGGGCAATTTGCCAGGACATGCCATGACTGTTGCAAACATTTCATCTGCAAAGATAATTTAGAGTACATATTTCTGGACTGTACAAATCCATACATACTGTAAACACATTACTGGCAAAACCAAGCAACCCTCTGAGGGTGCTTGTAAATGAGATCTGGGGTGGACTGAAAACCTAAGGACCCTGCGAACTGAAATTAAAGGATGCACAATAAATTAGTGTCAGGAATTAAAATGAACAGGCAGCTTCTTCTAAGGCACGGCTGCGTCCTGGCCCTTTGTGGTCGTGTCCGTGGTTTCCCCAGCGTCCTGGACAGTGACTGTCTGGGCCTCCTTGCCACTGTCCAGCAGGGACACTCTTTTGGTCAGGCGCTCCAGGACCAGGTCAGCTGTCCGGGTAAGACTGTGCTGTGGAAGGGCGGGGGGGACAGGAAGTGTGTCATCATGACCTCATGACCACATAATACAATATCTAATTCTATGCTGTGCCCATGCTAATGTTAACATTCAGTATGTGTCTGGCGTTGTCTGGAGGATAATACTGGTGTCCCTCAAGCACCTTTTCTGGGTTCAGGGCATAACTTCCCAGTTTTGGCTAGGGAAGCCTCTGGGCTTTCTGGTTTTTCAATTACCCTTCATAAACACATTCTGTCCAGTGCTTTGTGACAATGGTAGAAATGTAGTGTAACAAATCAGCTGTGATTAACAGATTGATGGTTCTGTAGCTAAAGCTGAGTTACACTGTTATACCGGAGCAGAAGCAGGGAGAAGGAACAGTAATGTAACTGTGGTTATCTACGGTAGTGTGCCTGAAATATATAAAGGAGGAGTTTTACTGTAAAGTAGCATGTATGGTTAACATGAATTTTAATTAATCAACACACACTTGGTTAACCTAAATTTGAATAAATCAGAACACAGGTTAAATTTACCTGTGGTATGCGAACAGATTGTGTTAATCTAAATCAACACTTATGTTTAACCTAATTCTGCACAAATAAGCACACAGGTTCAATTTACCTGCAGTATATGTAGCCCCTTCAATGTGAGAATGGCCAGCTCTCTAAGTCCGTCTCTGGTGAGATCCAGGTAGGTGATTGACAGCAAAGGACTCTTGAAGCTCCGCCTCCATACCAGCTGAAACTGCCCCCCTGGCCCTAAGACCTGCCCCTTCTCTAGTTGCTGGAATTTATAGCACAGCAGCTCCTAAAATATGCAACATTACAGTTAGTAAGGCTTGTGCTCATAGAAGGAGGGCTTTCAACCTGCTTGTTCTCCTGAACCCCCAAATGAAATCATAATGTGAGTCGGGACTAGAGACCATCACAATTGAAAATGAGATGTAAGATGCCCTACATATACACGCACAAATGCATACACGCCTGGTGCCTCACCTGTCCGTAGGTCCCCAGGAGTACCTCTTTGTGACCATCAAAGTCGAGGTCGGTGACCAGCGCGCAGAGCACAGAGTCAAACTGATCGCTCTCTGGCAGGCACACCGGACGGCTCATCCCACACACCTCCACATCCCTGCAGACACACCACACTGATCGCTCACTACCACACACTGATCACTCACTACCACACAACACCCCAATCTACTGACCCACCACTCGAGCAGGCTCAAGCATTGAGCACTATTGCTCAAGCAATACAAACATATCTAATAGCATGTCTTCTGGTCATTATCACTTTCCTGTCAAAGCATACCTTTCATACCTACTGAACTGCTCCATGCTTTATTTATTCATTCCCAGTGGCTTCTTAGCTAGCTCGCGACAACATAGCCCAGGTTAGGCTTTCACTCACCACTGCACAAAAGCTACCACAGCTACAAACTGAAACGTACATGCAAAATCAAATGTGCTCAGCAACAGGTAAACTTTTGTGCTTCATAAAACATAAGCAATAGATTCATAAATGTGAATTTTGGTCATCAGTACTGAAGGGATCAAGTAAAAGCACCAGAAAAGCTCTTCCAGTTTAGTGGGTGTCTTCGTATGACTGAAAGGAACTTAAACCAATCACACAATAGAAGAACTGGGCTGTACGAAATCCAATCCAAAGAAAAACTACCACTTTAAAAGCAAAATCTCAAAAACCACTGCCTCAAGCTCAAGAGCTGTAACTGATTAGCAGTTTCTCAAGTGGATGTCACTGACCTGTACACCACAGCGATCTCCACAGTGCTGGTCACCAGGAGGCTGTAGCTCTCACGTTTGCTCTTGCTGTCTGAAAATGAGCCAAGAACAGACGGTTATTTTGTGCCCATCCTGCACATGGTCAGTACACTGACCCACACATTTCCAGCAATTTTGGTCACCTTTTGCAAAGGGTCAAGGAATTTTTTTTTTATATTTGCTATTGAAACTGCACATTACAAAGCACTCTCTAACAAACACTGTGACGGTGTTACAATGTTACAGTAGTGGTAAAGGGTGTTTCACCAAACAAAAGTTAATCGACCAAAGTAGAAGAAAAACATCCCTACACTTAAAATTGGACATTAGCTGTGCTGTGTCAGCAGACATACAGAGCCTGTCCACTCATAGGCCTTCAAGCACTGATAATCAGTCACACTCACAGTTACCTTGGTCCAGGTTTGGGTCTGGTTCTGGTCCACTGCAGAGTGGAAAGAGGAGCACTGTGGAGACTGGGCTGTCCTGCTGGATTCGCCAGCTTTGCAAAACCTCTTATCAACCCAAACCAAAGGACACACACACACACACACACACACCACACACACACACACACACACACACACACACACACAGAATCAAGGTCAATTGTGGTCAGTCCCACAGTCAATCTAAATCTCCACACAGCTATTTGTCCAGACTTGTGTTCTGTCCCTATGAACTACTCCATTGTTTGTACAAGAGCAGGCATTGTGCAGATGAACTGGTCACACTGTCAAAAGGATGGGCAGACAAGGACAAGGACAATTAGATTGCCACATCCCAACAATATAAAGACCAGTGGACCTGCACAGCTCCTGCTCTGAATTGATGCCCATGAACAAACAGTCAGAATTGTTCAGAATCCTCTTTCTCTCCTGCTCTTTTGCTGATCCTGTCACCATCTCCCCTAATGATTTTTAAGGTGTCACAACAGTAGAGACCTGTATCCATGTGTAAATCCTTGTGCAAATATGCCAGGCTTTGCACACCCTCACAGCTCCCTCTTCTGGCCTGAAGGTGCACTGCGCTCTGCACTCCTCCACCACTAGCTGTCTCTACGCATGGTAAGGGTCCACTTCCACACAGTCAAAGCACAGCTCTTTTCAGAGCATACAAAACAGATGCCTTTTAAAAACAGTTAGTTTTATCTTCCCCCCCTCTGAGCGTAACTGTACAGGTGTGTGCAGGTGTGTTTGTGTATGTGCACCTGCATGTGGCTAGAGGCTGAGTGAGACTGTGCAGGTGTGTGTCTCCTCACCTGGTCCTGTCTGCTCCACCAGGGCCAGGCCCACACAGCCGTTCTGACAGCCAAAGGCAGAGAGACGCCGACCCCCAGAGATGCTTAACACATCCAGCCACAGCACACTGCAGAGAGAGTGAAGGAGGGAAAGATACATACATACACACAGCACTCTACAATGAGAGTAAGAGAAACGTATCCACACACATACACAGCACACTGCAGAGAGAGAGTGAGACAAACATGTGCACAGATATATGCACACTGCCAAGAGGGTGAAGGAGGGAAACATATACACACAGAAACATATACTACAAAGAGAGGGTTAGAGTAGGAAACATGCAGAGAGCAGTTTCACACACACACACACACACACACACACACACACACACACACACACACACACACACACACACACACACACACACACACTGACTTGCTGGGCAGATCCTGAAGCTCTGGGAACAGTCTCTCCACAGGGTGCTCTTCAAACTGGTGCAAGGATGCATTCTACAGAACAATAACATTATTGATTATTAATTATTATTCTAACTATTGCCAATGTGAGACCAAGGGCACCCACGTGAGCGCAAGCTCACCTCCTTGTACAGGTGTATGCGCTGGTCGTGGCCGCTGAGGAGGAACACAGTCTCGCTGCCAGTGCCTGCACACTGCACCCTTCCAAAGAGAAACAGAGACACTGTAAGCATTCTCACCACCCAGCTGTGCCCCTTCTCATTTACTGGCCAATACAGCTCTGCGTCATGCACCACTGCTGCTGGAAATGGGATATTGACCCTGGATGACGGACATTACTCCCCAGCCGTGTGGCACCCTGATCCTACACGGGCACTCACTCAGTGTGGTAGAGCTGGAAGGGGGTGAACTGCAGCTCCAGGTTCAGGCAGCTCTCTGCAGGAAAAGAGCAGGACTCAGCTCAGATGGGTGGGAGGCACAGGCCAAAAGGAGATTAAAGTGTGGTGCAGGGCGCAGGTGCAGCCTTTCTGAGGCAGGGCCAATCAGAGAGGTGTTCAGTGCATTACTATCCCAAACTGAGGATATTATATAACACCTGGCAGACTCATCCAATGACATGTCAGTCCTTCTTTTTTTGAATGCTTTTTTCTCAGCCCACTCACACAATCAAGGATAAGTGTATCAATTACCGTAAAACACCATACAATAAAATGCAACACTATATCATTTACTATCCAGCATACACTGCTGGTCTTTCTATGTCAGCACAGTGTTGTAAGCACTATTTAACAGTGGGACAACACTATGCCCACGCTATTGGTGATACAGATCATCCCATATATCCTGCTGGCTTATGTCCTTTTGAACCCTTCACAGTGTGTGTGTGTGTGTGTGTGTGTGTGTGTGTGTGTGTGTGTGTGTGTGTGTGTGTGTGTTTGAGGGTGTAGGCTGTGTGTGTCAGCTGTTACTGTGTGTGTATGTGATGGGGTAACTGGAGGAAGTGTTTGATATGGGTACAGCTTGTGTTCAGTTGACAGCTGTGCACTGCGCATGGTTGCATGACTTACGTGCAATAGACTCCAGGTTGAACTCAGACCCCGGCTCATAGTCACAATAGATGTTAAGGAACGGACTAGCCTTATCCCCAGAGTCCTAACAGAGGGCAGAACCGCGGAATAAGTATAGGTTTACTTTAATTACATCTCTATTATCACTACACAATCACAGAAGGAGCGCAGTCGGCAGATGCAATTTGTAAGTGGAGGACAAACATTTCAAAACAGAAAAAGTGATATAAGGAGTGGGACAAACCTTGATAAACGTGATCCCTACAACCAGACCTCTGTTGGGAGGGGACTTGTTAAAGGCGTCGATAGACACGATCTCAGCATCGACTATCTCGGCACAAAGTGTAAACAATTACCAAATGAGAAGTAGCTAAATGGATAGCTAGCCAGGTCCACACTGACATTTCACAGTGAACGAGTCAAAACACACACGCCAAATGGCATACCTGCAGGTTTTCGACACATGCATCTACAACTGATGTGAATTCCATAGCGTTACATCACAAACTAGCCAGCTAGCTAAATGAGTACAGTACTTAACAAGTTAGCCATGTGCGGTGTTTATTTCTATACATCAGCTGTTTTACTTTACTTTCATCTGTAGCTAGCTAGATGGTGTGCTCATATCAGCCTAGTTTGCTAACGGTAGTAATTCCAGTTCTTATCGGATCTAACCTGGGATGTAGGTGAACTGCACCTCCTTGGCAACGGGCCGGATTTTTTGACGGATATCTTGGTACTTGAAACACACAACTTTGCCTTTAAGAGTTGCGGCAAGCAGCTCTTGCTCCCCGGCCTTGCACAGTCCGTATATATTGCTCTGCGACGAAAAGCGGCTAAAACTGTCCTCCACAAACGGACAAGTCCATTTTGCGTCCCGCTGCATTTTGCACAGGCTGAACACGCTAGGACACAAACGAGGGGCTTGCTACCGAGAAAGCCCTCGGCTTTGCTATGTGCAGTCCGCTACCTGCATCAGACGTTCGCCATCCGCGGTCGAAACATTTGGGTAAGACTGTATTCTTCCTCCTTCTTCTTCCAGTGGATATCAACAGCTGTAAGCTGTAACTCGCACACAAAATACCGCCACCTATTGAGCTGGAGTGTGAATCGAAGGTCGTGAGGTGGCGTTATCTAGGGTGGGTCAGGAAGTACCAGGGATGATGCTGGATTTGGTTCTAACCGAACTCTCTGTCAAATAACTGGGTCATTTTTTCCCTCTGAATTAATTCCAGTGACCGTCTGCATCTGATGAAAACTGCTCCAGTACATGGTCACTCGGATTCATTAAGTGTAAAATTGACTTCATTACATGATTAGCATAATACATCTTAAAACATTGAAAGCAGCCTGAACGAAAACAAGTGTAATGTTTTCGCCCCCAGAGCCAAGATCTGGAAACACTGTGTTACAGCATTTAGTTAAATGTGCAGCCCCTGAAAAATGAATCATAAAGTCAGCTACCCTAGAAAAGTGACACCTTAAAAATAATTTTGGGGGCAATATAGCCAAAAAATGACAGATGGACTGAAAAAATTTAAAGAGATACATAATATAGGATGCTCCATAGGCTGCCTTATTTAACATGTTGAGACTATTATTATCCATGTCTGTTATTCATTGGTGCACACAGTCAGCCATTTACAGTTCATCCGTGATCTCAGCTTTTTCTGCTGGTGTGACGCCATTTCATGTGTCTTTCGTCAAACAGTGCGTGTGCGTGTTTGTATAAAGTGCTCTTTGGGGGTATAAGGGTGTATGAAAATGTGTTCAGAAGAAGACAGAGACAAGGTATTTAACCTCTTTATTATGCACACAGAAGCAGGAAAAGGTAGTTATCAATTCTCCCAGCATGCAGTCTGCTCCAGGGCTATGTCACTACACAATACTCAGGGACATGTGAACACACATACATGCAAGTGTGAATGAGCGAGCATGCTTGTCACACCCTTCCTGTATCCCAGAGAGTGGGGTGATGCTTAAATCGTCAACTCCTCCTGCAGAAGACATATGGAGAGGAAGTAGGTTGGGGGAGGGGTGGGGGGAAAGAAAGGTATTTCACATTCTATTTAAATATCGACATCATTCCTATACACTACCCTGCTGCACTCCAGTCTCATTACCAGTCCTTCGTTGGTTGAATTAACAGCAGTACCTACTGACATCATTATAAAAAGAACTCTGAGATCATCACTTTATTCTCTTGACCTCTGTAACTGACCCTGGAAGCTCAGTGACTGGACAGGGACACAAAAAAAACATTGACCAAACAAACAAATTGCACATTAGGACGTTCACAGACATCCCAATAGGTGCTCTCACCTCTTCACTCTCCTCCTCTTCCTTCTCCTCTTCGTCAGCCTCCTCTTCCTCCTCCTCATCATGCTCCACCACACCGCCTCTCTCCTGCAGAAGCACCTGCACTTCTTTGTTGGGCCGGTAGAGGGCGCAGTAGAGTGGAGAGTGTCCAGCATAGGAGGGCTGATTGACAGCCGCACCCCCATCAAGCAGAAGTCGCACGACCTCCAGGCTCTGGAACTCCACAGCCCAATGGAGCGGGGTGCGGCCTGAACTCAGATCCTAAAAAGAGGAGAGATTTAGGTATTCCCAGTGCCAAAATGCAGCAGAGCCCACTGACTTTATGAGGCCATTATGAAGGATGTATCACTTGGGGCGAGGTCTCCGCAAGTGCATAGGGATGCACCTGTGGCTGCCAAAATACCAAATATTTTCAAAGGTAAGAACAATGAAGAATGACAAGATTGCATGCAAATTTGAGGTTTTCCTTAATCTAAGGCGGGCTTTTCCTGCAATTCAGGTTTTCCTTGCTGTCTTTTATACTTGCAGAATTTGCCACCCTGGCTCACACTGTCCTCCAGCATTGCTAGAAGATGGCAATGAAAACAGTATCAGTGGGCAAACAAAGAGCATTTCCACCAAGTTTGGTCTCCATGGAGTTCTTTGCCTGTTTGATGATTCATACTTTCATAACATCCCACTAGGATCACAAGCACAACCCTTAGCAACATGACAGTGACACACCAAGGGGCAATGAAACTCCGCTTCACACAAGTACAGCAGAAGAGACTCTCACCCTCTGATCAACGTCTGCACCCGCAACAAGCAGCATCCTGATAATCACCTCATTTCCCTTCTGTACTGCCAGGTGAAGTGCACTCAGTCCTGATGGGGGACAGAGAGAGAGACAGACAGAGAGAGAGAAAGAGAGAGAAAAAGAGAGGGGGGGAGCAAATCCAGAAAAAGAGGTTGGGTGAGTTGCCTCAGACACAGAGGCAAGGAGGATAATTGAGAGAGTGCTTTACCATTGTATTTCAGCCGATGTTTCTTTTACCTTAATGAATTATACTGCTAATGTGTTTTGCCATTTTGTGTTAATGCCCCTGCTGTCAAATGTTAAATTTTAAAGTAAACTTAACCAGCATATGAAGACAGGTGCATACCACAACAAAATTGCTTTGCTGTAATTTTTTCTTAACTTCTGGAATATTGTAGCACCGGCCCTAACAAGACAATGTACAAATACCCAGACTCGGTTTGTACAATAAGGGCAAAAATAAAATGTTTAAGACCACTAACACAAAAGTCTACAGGAATGTGGAGCTGACAGGTCACGAAGCATTGTAGTTACTTACTGCAAATTAGCTGCAGAACTGTTTTCTACTTTTCCCCCTCTTTAGCCAATGGCTTGCATGCAGCTGATGATGTGGCAACACTTCTGTGATCTGGTGACATTGCAGACTTCCCAGCACATACCAACACCCAGTCTAACACAGCCTAGCTCCTATGGTGCTATATTAACAGATCAGAGTGCCATAACAGCACTTGTTTTCAACACTTTTCACTGTGAGTACCGCTTTGCGACCTTGTGTACCTTTACCTGTGTAGTTGGTGATGAGCAGGTGCCCGGGGTGGGGCTCGTGTGAGGTCAGCTCCTGCACACACCCCACCCTTCCCTCCTGCACAGCCAGGTGCAATGGTGTGTTGCCGTCGCGCTCCTGCAGGTCTGGACTCGCGCCCCCACGCAGCAGTCTCTGCACGCATACCGGATGGTCCACGATAACTGCCAAGTGGAGCGCTGTCTGTGGGACAGGGGGAGAGAGGGTGGGAGGACAGAGGGGTTACACTGGCCTAAGGCATAGGAGTGCACCAAAGAAAAAAGCAGTCAGTGGGTTACCGGACACCCACTGTGTCCCACATGCTCACACTGTCTGGCTACCATGACAATGCTTAAGACTCACCTGGCCAAGATGGTTCTGGATGTCCAGATACTGAAACTGGGTCCGGTCCAGAGATAGCACCCCCAGCAGTTTCTGCACAAAGTCGCATTGTTCATGAACCAGGGCAAGGTGGAGAACCCTAACAAACACAGGGAGAACAATTTCTGTGCATATATTGGTGCAACTGATCTATTCTAAAAGCCACTGATAAATTCACTGGTTGCCTTCTCATAGGATGGGCTCTGGACACTCAGAGAAATAAATTGATACAAACACATGAATACTTTGTTCTAGAGAGGATGAGATGGGTTTGGAAAATTCCAGAAAGAATTCAGAGTAAGACAAAAGGAGAAGGACAGTGGTTTGCAGAGAGTCTGTCTTTGTGGAGACAGGAGCATGGTGACTTGTATTCCTTCTAATGGATTAAGTTGTGAGTCTAACTTTAAGTCCATCTCAGCAAAGTTGGTAGCTATCGACCCGCCCTTAATCTGTGTTCAGTTGCAGTGGCTCCTGCCTGTCTCTTACATGCAAGTACAGTAATATTGCATAAAATTGTTTACAGGAAAATAGAGTTACAGAATACAATATCAAGCATCCTCCTATCAGTTTTTATATGTTACATGAAATGCTCTCACGTGCAGACTTAAATTTATTGATACATTTACCTCTACAATCTGCTTTCATTGGTTTTTACAATTAGGTAAGGAAAAAATCACAAAACGCCTTTACCTGGTCCATTAAAGTAGTATGGTGTATGCAGAAGTTTCAAGCGCTGTATGTTAAATAGTGGGTTGACAGCGTGCGTCAATTCAGTGTTAGCGCGTGTGGTGGCGTGTAACAATTCTAACTGGGCAAACCATTACGATAATTTTCTTTCAGCTGATACTCACGTATCTCCGTCCTCCGAGACAAACCTCAGGTTGTTCATCAAATCCTCGGTCATCTGGCCATTCACTGCCGGGCTTCTTTTCACCTCTTCTCCAATTGCATCATCCACATTTCTGCTCTGACCTGCCTCACCTAGATCCACAGGTTCGATACCCTGGCATAAGCTAACGATCATCTCATCAGTTATCGAGTACTCAAGCCCTGAGTCCATTTTGGCACCACTGTCCATGGAGTGGCAGAAGTTGGAGTCGGTGTTGGAATACCGTCTCGGATGGGAAGAGGGTGACGGCAGAGACTTGATATACCCAGGTGTGGGGCAACTCCCTCTCGGCACTACATGCTCACCGATGCCCCGCCACTGACACAGTCCTGCCCACAGTCAAACTGGTCCAGCGAGCGGTCTGTGCCGATTCTAGAAAAAGTATATGGTGTCCCTATCCGAAGTCAAACTTGGGGATGTTTGCTTGTTGCATGCTCTTTTCCAGGAATATGTTGTATATGTTTCGACTGCTGCTGTATACCTGCCATATGAAAGCGAATTTGGAGCCTTAAAATACTTATTAACCCTTTAACTGACTTCTCAACCATGCGGTAGAGCTGACTTTAACAGTGAAAAAAACCTATGAGAAGAAAAAAAATCTGCCCAGCATCCTGATTGGTGTGGGGCTCCAACCCCCCTTAATCAATTTGCATAAAGAGTATCTTATTTCAACACAACTGTGTGAAGCAGCAGTTCCCGCACTTTCCCCACTCTGACAACAGAGGCAGCACCACAAAGCACTCCCGAAAGATTAGGGCATAAAGCAGGAATTTGGTTGGTAAGGGATAAACTATGATGTTTTTCAGATAGAAGAGACCTTAAAGAATAGGAATATGATATTAAATGTCAAAATGTTTTAAATCCATTGTGCCAGAATTTTACAAAAACATGCTCAACCGTGCGGTTGATATGTCGGTAAAGGGTAGAAATGACCATGAGGCAGGGGAGATATTAGCATAGTAGTTAGTATGGTAGGAAGATGTTTGAGTGGAAAAAGCAAACAAATACAATGAAATTGGATTATATTACTAAAACACAATATTATCCTATTACATTATATGTCAGCATATGCCTTAGTATGCACATATATGTTAAGGGGAAACATGTGCAGTGTATTGAGACCTCTTCATTGTTTTCATTCTTAGTGATGGACACCAAATTTTTCTATGGCAGAGGAAAGGGCAGCAAAGCTTTGGTCCCCCTTGATCCAGAGGAGTCAGACATAGAGGACAGTGATGAGGACTTGGATGATCCTGGCTACGTGCCAAGGCACACAGGTGACACCAATCCCTGAGCTTAGTGACCCTCATACACAGTCAGACAGTGCCCCCAGGAGAAAGGTAGCCAAAAATCAGCTTGTGCAGGTCACAGATCAGGATTCTGTTACCCCCAAAAGTGCTGAGAAAAGAAAATTGTGGAGGAAAGTGGATATCACTTCAGTCAAGTTTCCAGAGCCTAAAACCCCAGAAATCATTAAGGTTCAGACACTATTATTTTACTTTTCCATGCTATTTACTGATGAAATGGTGCACCACATAAGTGAGCAGACAAACCTCTACTCTGCTCAACAGCTTGGATTTGGATGGAGTATCAATGGAGTATCAGTGGAGTATTTATACATGTATACAGATGTTTGTTCCAAATCGTAGTTAATGATATGTTCGATATGAAATTTGTAATCAAAATGAACTCAATGATACCTGGAAATAATGTTTTTTTTAACAGTTTTGTTCATAGAAACAAAATAGTTTAAACTTAAAAAATGACAAACAGTGCCTGATTTTAAAGCAAAAATGCCATATGACGCAGTATATGTCAATATATACAGATTTTTTTACCTAGCCATTGTAATTGATGGGACATTTCCAGGCAAAAAGCATGTTGATGGAGTGTAAAAAAAGCAATAAACTGTTTTAAGGTTTTAAAGAGAAATTAAAATGATTGTGTTTCGCGAAAAATGTTCAGAAATATAGCAATTTGTGAATACCATCTTTTACCATAAACTGACATCTCAACCGTACGGTAGAGGTCTATAATTTCTTTAAAAAAAAAAAAGGGTCAAGTTATGAATAAAACTGTTAGACATTGTTATTTGGTGCTCTAGTAATAGAAGACCACTGGTAATAGTGAAGACCACTGGGGTAATTTTGTCATCGATATTAGCGAGTTAACACAAACAACCTCAACTCGTTCATTTATTTCGAGATGCGTATTACTGTATAAAGGTACCCCAAATATAGAAACACTTGGTTCAACTGAAATTAAATGTGCAATTAATTTAAGCACAGGCGTTTTAACATAACTGTGTAGCTAGCTAGTTATGTTAAATGTAGCTTTTAATTATAAGGAAGTGAATGGTATATTTTGACAGGGTTTTTATTTATAACTTTATGTAAAGTAGCCTGGACTTACATAACAAATCTCGAATATGCACAAGGTGGCGCCAAAAAACGTGGAATAAATTCCCATGCTCGTGTTGCCCTTGCAGATTGTCGTTCTTACACAAAGGAATACGATACTGTATTGTCTAGACAAGATGCGGTCCGCTGAGACTCGTTAGAATTGTTTTCTATTGATCGCTGAATTTGTGTGTTTTGATCTCTGTTAAGCATTTGGGTGATAGACAAGGATATGCTGACAGCATACCCTTACCCTAAATGTTCAACAGTGCGTTTTATGATGTAGATGGTGTATCAGGACATTATTATTTTCACCTCCCCTACTGCTGTGCTTTGCCTTTGGAAAGCACACATTTATAACATTTAACTACATATTAATGTCACATCATGGTGGCTCATGGCCTCATGTTTTGTGTGGGAACAGCAGCACTAAGATGTTTGAATCTGACATTGTTCATATGCCTCTGCAGGACTCCTCATTGTGCACACACACACATACACACAGACAAACACACTCTTTTGAAGCCTCAGTAGAATCCTAACAGACATCAAGTAATTATCACAGAGAGTAATCATAGATATGCTCTTATGACCAGATATTCAGCTCTTGCGTTACTTGCGTTATGCATCTAAGGAAGTTGCCTTCCTCAGTGCTGTCAGCATTCCAATGCTTACTGTGGACACAGACATTCTATTATGACAAGATATTCAGTTCCTGTGTACCTTCCCTTCTCCATTCAGTAGAGAGGTTCTGGGGCTGTCTGCATTCCTATTCATTCCTATGGATGTTCTATTTTAGACCACACCCCTTCAAGAGTGTTCATAATCAGTCAGTAAATCAACAGTTCTAGCTTCAGCAATGGCAAAGAGAGTTTTAATGTGATGTGCACCAAACTTACTGGTGCATATGCACAGAATCAATGGCATCTACCTGGAGTCTGATGATGCTCAATACTGGTCTGTTTCTAGGCAACCCTGCAACCATGCATGTTGCCAGTGGCTTATAAGATACTCTGTTGATCATTGCCACAGACTGTTGTATGTCACACAAAGCCAAAGCAATAAGATCCAATTAAAAAAACCAGTAATTTACTGTGTTGGTATGAAATGTCTATCTTGCATCCCTCACTTGAAACCTGACAATTGGATGAGATGTGAGAAGAAATGAAACTGACGGCTTACAATATGGTTGTGCTATGAGATTAAAAAAAAAACATTAGGTGCTTGACACCTGATAACAAAATAGTGTGAGGAATGGGTTTGTACTGAAATGATCAAAGAAATCTGCAAAGTCATTTTTGATCTGTTTATTTTTTGTTATGATAATATTTTTGGTATGCAGCACATTTCCATTGCTCTTACCTATATCTGGTTCTCAACACATACTGCAGATCAGTTACTATAAGTTTCTTGTCATGTTTTGAATTCATTAGTTTGAAATGTAAAACTACCTGCAAGTCAACTCAGGGGATTGGCAGAACCAATGGATAATGTAATACTGGCAGTGTAGGATTGATATCATTGAACATTGGTTGGTCACAGCTGCTTTAAGATGGCTTTGGTTCAAATGCATTGTATGCATCTGAGTGCAGGTGCAAGCCAGGTAACCGTGTCATGACACCTGTCTTTATAGTTCATTTCTTAACCAATCATCAGCCTCCCACTTTGCACTCATATATCTGGATTAGAGCATATACCAAATGACTTCATGTATAGATGTTTTGCACCAAATATAAAGCCAATAAAGGTTCACTTTTTGCAGTTCAGAGGTTGCTCCTTTCTCTTTTTGATACAACAGAGATAACCATGATATAAAGATCATTTTGAGATATAAAGCTTAAAGGGGGGTTAACACTGCATACAGTATATGAAGCTTTTGCAACATTTTCTCTATGCCCTGAACATTTGTGCAAAAGATGCAGATATTTACTGAATGTGATACATTTATAAAATACACACAAAATTCATGTAGATGGTTAAAATGTTTGTTAATAAAAGCAGTCAGTCTGACACATTAATTGTTTGCTTAAACAGTTATGCTATAAAATGTATTTGGTATTAAATATATAATTTTCTGAGAGTTTTTAGAGGGCAGTAGACACACTATTGCATTGTTCAGATTTTTATTTTTGGTTGTTTTTTTCTGCCAAATGACCTCCAAGAGCCAATGAATTTGATTCGTTTTGGCAAAAAAATTGATAGTGTAGCACATCCACATCCTCTCAATAATTGGTTGCAATGACCTGAAATTTCATAAGGAACATTCCTGTAGTCAGGGTCACACAGTTGAGCTTACGTTTGACCTCCAAAAATGTAGACTGATCTGTTTAATTATTGATAAATATTATCTGAGGAAAAAAGAAACTGTTACAACAGGGTAAGGCATATTGTGTGAGGTAGTCAGGGAAAAATAATGTTAAAGCAGGTCTGAGAGATTGGGGAGAAAGAGAGATGGGGTCTGCTGCTGAAACAGTGGCTAGGAGAACTGCTGGACCCAGTGGTGCTGATGCAGCATTTGACTGAATGAGTCAGTCTGGGGAATAGGACTAGGGGGCTTTCTGAGAAGGATGCAGACTGCAATGTCACAGGCACTGTCTTTCTTTCCCCTTGTCTTTTCCCCTCTCTCTTCATTTTGCTTGTTTGTTGTTTTTTTTGTGGTTGCTTGAGGTCATTCCTTAAGTAAGATATCCATAAGACAGCTGCTGGTGACAGCTTTCAGATCTGACAGCCGGAAATCCTTTTGTTAACTTCGATTGATTTATTAATAAAGCACCAATTTTAAAAGTCTCTCTCACCCTCCCCCTCTCACTGCATTGCAGCTCTCCTGGTGAGTCTCTCTACTGGTGCCTCTTATCACCCCCTCCCTCCCTCCCCCGGCCTCTCCTCTCCCCCTTCCCCTATACCTCACCCCCACCCCCACTCCATTTGGAACTCCTAGAGAAAAAGCCATACTCTGACAGACCTGCAGCCCTTCCCAAAGAGAAGAAGACCAACATCATCCCAGCAGCATGTGCAAAATTCTAATGAGCACCACAACAGAACCACAGATATTATAAATTATGGCCAGATACTCAGGTCCAGTGTTCCTTCCATCCTCCCACTGCAAAGATTTGGCTGAGGTTACAGAACTGTGTGCATTGATATACCAGATGTGGACGTTCTGTTTTAGATCACTTCCCTTTGAGAAAGTTCATAACAGGCCAGAAAAATCAAAACAATTTAGAGCTTCAATAATGGCAGAGACAGAATTTTAATGTCAAGCACAAAGAGCTGACAATCTGGGCCGTGTATAGAAAATCTGTGGTAGAACACAGTGCTGATGGATGGCCTCAACCTCCTGTCAGGGGCAATTAGGAAATAAGATTAGCCTTGCATTTAATTCACACTGGCCTGTGGGGGCAAAGTATTGATTAGGGTGGGGGAGGGGCGGTTACGTCGTATGGAGAAAGTACTGAATTAAATGCAATTGAGCTGAAGCCCATGGGACCATCAGTTTTTGAGTAAGTGAGCCGTGTCTGTGGAGACACAAGGTGGACAGATGACTGCATTGATTTTTAAAGGGGGAAGCAGGAATCTGACTGAGAGCTGCGCTCACTTTTGGAAAGAAGCTCTCAGCAGCTCCCATAAGCAGGTCTGTGTGGATCTAGGGCAGGGCTTTTCAACTGCTTCTTTTATGGGAACCAGATCTTTAAAAAAAGCAGGCCAGGCATTTTTAAATTTCCTATTTATACAACAATATGCAAATAAGTAGCATAAAATTGCATGTGAACAGCACAGATAAATGCCTGAAATATTAGAACAGCTAATATTTATTGCATTAATAATAAAGCATCATTGTTCCCTTTTGTTTATTTCTCACTATATCTAACAGGTAAGTTCTTATTAAACCAATAAAACTGTGCTGAACCAAAATAAATATTTCAGGTCAACAGTCCGTAACCAGCAGAAAACCTGACTAACAGGAACCACAGGGCATAATAACAGGAGAAGAATGGCAAATTATATTTACTCATGCCATTTGTGTCCTGCAGATACAGAATGACATTATTCTGGAGTTGCAAGTGTTTACTATTTTTGATGTACCTTAATTTGTTGCATGTTATTGTTTTTGTTTGTGTCTCAAAAGTCAAAGAGACAACAGGAAGAGGAAGTGCATGGAAAAGATATGGCTTTGGCCCCTACGTCTCTAGAAAAATAGCCCTAATCTAGGACTTCTGTTTAAGGGGATTACTGACTGGATATAATCACCCTGCAGATTGTATGCAAGTGCTGACCTGCACATTTCACAGCACAGCCCGTACAGTAGCTGCTGGCTGCAGAGAAGCACATCCTCCTCTTCTTCAGAGTGCTCTAGTGAGCTGTGACATAGTCAAGGAGAAAATGTGTTGCATGGCAGCAGTGGTGAACATTAAAGAAAGGACTGCAGATGTAATGAGGGGATGCGTATCAAATGTGGAGTTATATTCATTTTTGAGTCTGTTTTGTAATTTCCTTGTTTATCATGCTATACAGAACATGTTATGTGCTGTGTGTTTCAGCCAGTTGTGGTCTGTTTTTATATGTGTATGTGGCATAATTATGTCTTTGCCCTACATTTTGTGAATCAGTCACTGCCATGAATTGACATCGTGAATTGACCTTTAAAAATGTCAGCATCATGACAAATTGACCATTCAAACCAGCACAATAAAAGCCAATGCAAACAAGACATCTTGCTATTTTTGAGAAACCAGCATTTTAAGGTACTGTTTTTGTAGTGGGTTGTGCCTTGATTGTTTGCTATTTGGAAAAGCTCCTGTTGGTTATGTTGTGACTGTAGGTGACTGTAGGTAGTGTTGAATGATGTATCATTTGTTAGCTCTCAGTGCTGATTTTTAGAGCTGCGCTTTGCTGTGGTTTTGCGTAGGTGTCATAGTAAATACATCAGTGAAAAGCAGACGCGTGCCGCCGGGAGACAGTGCCGAACCTGCTCAGGTTACGCAGCGTATTCTCGTGTCCTGGCGTTCCGCTCAGCCGCGCCCCTTCACAAACCCAACCCGGCACAGGGCGTATGGTCCCAAGCTGCTCCACTTTCCACCACACTGGTCTCCCTGCTTTCTGACTTTATACCGAAACTTTAGTGTCAGGTGAAGTGAAAATAAACTCAGGTGTTACATAAAGCATGTAGAGAGACAGTCCGGCTGTTTACCTTGGGTGCCACGCCTCCCTTCGTGTGAATTACACAGACTTATTCAACATGTGCTGCGTACCTGCTGGCTGTGGGGCCTGTTAACTGTAGATGTAAATTGTACTGTGGCAGCTTGTATGGTATTCAGCTGAAGGTATTTGGTCTGAAGGTATTAGATACGATGAAATGACCTCTCTTCCTAACTGAGATTCACTGTTGGCTGATACACAGTAACTCACAGCTGCATGAGGACTGCAGCTGTGCACCTTATCCGCTTTGTAGATGGAAGGCTGCTGGTTTATCCCAGTTGCGAGTCGTACCATCGACTTTTAAGGAATTGCATGCGATGGATTTCTGCTTGGCGCTCAGTATTAAGGAGATGGATTGGGACGATGGTGCGGCCACAGAATGACTTTATTAACTGTCAGGGCTGGAGCTTGTGGTTTCCGATGCATTAGCTGCGCCTTTGGGCGCTCTGAGAAATGCTTTGCCAGGTTGGAGGAATGAAGCCCTCTCTGTAGTTGTTGGGTAATTAGAGGATTGGTCTGTTTTGTCCAACCCCCCCCCTTCGAATGTTGTAGCTCAGGTGTGCATGCTCCTTGGCTCTGTCCCTGTCCAGGCCACGGAGGGGATTAAATGCACTCCTCTCAGTCATTTCCGCTCTGGTGGAAACGGCAAATCTATGGCACAGGAGTGTATCAAGGGCCTGCCAGGTGGGCTTATGTGCTGCTCTTGGGAGCTGTTCAGTCCTCCCTGTGCCCTACGAAAAGTTCGTAAATCACAGGTGGTGATAGAGCGAGGGATCACTGGGGAAAGGCATGTGTGCTCTGCTCTGTTGTGGGAGAGGGGATGGGTAGTGTGGGGGTGTAGGGGTGAGGGGGTGATGGGGCCGGCTGGGCCCATGGTGCAGACATATGGTCAGGATGTGCAGGTGGCTAGGGGCATGCGGTGCAGGTAGAAACCTTGATCTTGTTTTGCTCCCTTCATTTATGCTGCTAAATTTGCATTTTGAATAAAAATTAAATTTAAATTTTAAAATGATGTAATTTTTCTTTTTTGGGGGAAGGGGTCATTATCATTGTGATCATTATATTGCTCATGAAGCATTGAATTGGGGATGGTTGAAACATATACAGTATCTCTGTATACACACACACACATAATCACATCCTCATTTGCACAAGGTTTTCATATATGACCAGTTATGTATGGTAATATGAAAGTTTGACAAAGCTTTTAAGAGTATACAACAGATCAGATGTGGCCATACTTCATACTGATTTCCTATCACGACTACAGCCTGGGCATATATCTGTGTAATTGATCCTGGCTGACAGTATGGCCGCAGACTACTGTAATGACTGTGGTGATGTACAATAACAAGGCTGGTCTGTGGAGCGGGAGGCAGACCGCACTGCGCCGAAAGCCCCCGCTCTTTATCGCCTGCCGCGGTCGCTTTCCCACTGCTGAAACGGCTTTATTGGGTGGTCACTGGGGGATTGAGTGCACTTAATTAAACAACAGGCTGAGCATCCTTACAGAGATGGGCTTCGGGGGTAGGGGGTTGTGGGGAACGTTGCAGAGAGCAGGCAGGAAAGCGCAGGGCGAGAGAGGGTTGTGCTGTTTGCGAGTGGCAGCCATTTTTTATTTCTTCAAAAAACATAGTGGCTCCTGGACAGAACATTAGCAATCAAAACCACACACAAAATAAGCAGGATAAAATTAGGTAAAAACAATGAAAAAATACTAATTTCAGATTATTCCAGTATTTTACAAAAATGAAAATGAATAGTGACTTTTTTGATGTTAATACTGTGACTGAACTATTTTATTTATAATTTAGAATTTGTACACTGACTAACTTCTGACAGATTTTGATAACTGGCCTTCTTTCTTTCCTGGTTGTAAGCTGACTGTGTTTTGCAACTCTGCAGCATTTTGTGATTTTGTTCAGATTTGCCTCTTATTATTCCTTCTGATGTGAGTCAAATGCTCTTTGTTGCCTGCAGTGGTTAAGGAGTTTAGTTTGTGACCTAAAGGGTACAGACTCCAGCCTCAGATGGGACACTGCTGTTGTGCCCTGCAGCAAGATGCTTGACCTGAAGCGCTTTGCATATTTGCTTGAACGCTTGTTTCAGTAATTATGCAGCTCTGTAAGTAGATAATAGGTATAACTGTACCCTATGGATAAGATGTTAGCTGGGCCAATCTATAATGTATATGCATGTGCACTGCTTTTCTTGGCTGTGAGTCCCTGGCTATATCACACCCCTGAAAGTGTTCTCATGGCACTATGTTTCACAGCACAGCTAGAGCTCAGCGAGTTCAGATTCAGCACATTTGTTGCTAATGTGGTCTAGATGTGTGTGACACGCTGTTCATCACAGTTTCACACTGGTGTAGGCCATTGTGAAAAACATATAACTCGCATGTCTTTCACATGTGAACACAGCCATGCTTTTCACACGTTTCAAGGACGTTTTGAGCAGCCTTGTGCATTCCTCTTGGTTTGAGCACTTTTCTGGCACTGGCCGTAGATGGGTTAGAGATGCGCTCAACTGATCAAAATTAATTCATCAATCAATCCATCAATCAATCAATCATTAACATAATCAAAAATAAGCTCCTTTTTGTCTGCAAGGGCACATTGTGTGTTATTACAGGCATGCAAGACCACAGGAAAAGATGAAGTCTAGTCTGCCACTAGTCTGTTGGTACAGGATTTCATTTCTTTTTCTCTTCTCGCATCTCTGTTTGTCCTTCATGCCCTCTTTCTCTCACATGTACTTCCTCTCTCCATCTTCTCTCTTTTCTCCTCCTCTAAAATCATCAAATCTCTTTCCTTCATCCTTCTATCCTTCCTCCTCTCAGACTCCTTCTTTCCTCAGTTATCTTTTTAGTAAATGAAATCTCTCTTTCAATCTGTTACTTTGATCTTCATGCTTGTTGTTCACCACATATGTTGTACTGGGCACAGACATACACACACACAGGCACACATGCATGTGTGTGCCTACACACACACACACACACACACACACACACACACACACACACACACACACACACACACACAAATGCACAGATGATTTAAGAACCAGGGGGTGGTAAATTGAATTATATTATAAATCACTTATAACCTACTCATATATTATCAATGCATTCATAGTGTCATCAATCTAGTGTTGCATGGTCTACTAAAAATGAATAGCATGCCATCAACTCAGAGCAGACTCCATGCACAGTGTCAAAATGCGTTGTAATTCCTCAGCTGGGCTTAATAGGGTTTTTATTATGTGTTTAGTGGGAATTGTGTCCAGCTAGTGTAATATTATATACATGGCCCCCTCCTAGTTCCCTCTAACCAACATTCATTTTCTATATATCAGCTCTGTCTACCCTCCATCCCCGCTCTGTCACCCTCATTCCCTCTCTCCCCTCTCTCTTTATCTTGTCCTCCATCCTTACTTCTGATTAGCTCATTCTTGAGCTTGCTGCCAAGCCCTGGGGGAGGTCTATGATTGAACAGTGGAAAGTCCAAAATATTATGTTAATTTTCACAAGGGAACCCACACATATGCATGCAAAGACACACATGCACACACACACACACACACACACACACACACACACACACACACACACACACACACACACACACACACACACACACACATACACATACAAATACACTTTGCTGTGGTGTGGGGCCGGTTAAACACTACTTGTCCTTCACTCGTTGATGCATCACTGCTATGAATGTCAGCCGTTACCCCCGGCTCTCTCTGCCGTCCTCCACATCACACCCATCGCCTCTTGCATGTCCTGTGCTGTGACAGCCTTTCGCTCTTTTCCTCCCAGCTCCCTCTGTGCCTCTCTGATGGGACATCCGTCCTTCAGCTGGGGGCTGTTAAACTGAGGTCCTGACTCACTGTGGTCATAAAGTATCCTCCGGCTCTTCCTGAAAAAGTAGGGGTGTTCACCCCAATGCCCTGGTCAAATTTCCCAGTCTGGCTCTTTACATCTGGCCACATATTCACTCCCCACTGCCTGGAGGTCATCCACATAATATTAAGGTTTCTTCCACTAATTTAAATGTATTGATTCATGAGGAGCCATCATTGGTTAATTAAAAAGGTTCATTAAGACTATGAACTTGTGACAACATCAGGGTTGTGTTTAATTAACAAGGTATATGTCTTGTACCAATAAGCAGTGCATCCTTGTCTCGCGGAGGGAGTTGACTGTGTGGTGTGAGGAGCCGGCAGGTGATGCAGGTGAAAGGTGCTGATGTCTGAAGGCAGGGTGTCTGAGGGTCAGGAGAGTCAGATCTAAACAGAGCATAACCATGAAGCCATGAGGCTTTTGGAGTTTACTGAATCTCTCTAATATCCTCAATAGAGCAGTCTGAACCATGGGTTTGGAATTTTGCTGGTTTGGGCAGGAGTTATTGAGGCGAGGACCTGTAAGGAACATGACGTATCTTCCCTCTGCTTTGCTTTGCCCTCGGCAGTGTTTATCTCAGACTCTGAGCGAGAGGCAGGAAGGGCCGCATCAACTCTGTGTGACCTGCTACATCATTTACTGTAAGCAGTGACAGCCCCATCAATCACCTGTGAGTGTGTGTGTGTGGGGGTGGTGATGCGCGTGTGTGCATGTGTGTGGGGGGGGGGGGGTGATGTATGTGCCTATGTGTGTGCGTGTGTGTGTGGGTGGGGTGGGGTGATATATGTGTGTGTGTGTGTGAGAGGTGGGGGTCGGTCTGTAGTGTTGGAGTGTGGAGGGCTTGAAATAAATTTTTTTTTGCACAAAATTAGGGAAAAAGCACATCAAATGTTATTGAAAATTCGTCTCAAAGTCTACAAAATGGAATCGTGGTTATGTAACCATTGTTTTATAATTAAGATTGAATCCTGTTTTGTGAGACCAATCAATTAATCTAATACAATAAAATTAATAGCTCCCCTAATGAAGTTAATGAAGCAGAAGCCCTAATAAACACACACACTAATAAAATATACAGAACAGAGGAAAAAAGCAGAAAGCGGCACAGGGTATTATTTGCATAGCAGATGATGCGTAAGCAGACAGGGCAGAGAGAAAGGGCAACATGTTAGGTTTCAGCTGGATGAGACGCAGAGGATTTTCTCCATACACACACACACAGACACGCATACACACACACGTCCGATCTTCTCAATTCAACATTTCAAGGTTTTGTCCCAATACATGAATTCATTTATTTCTTTGTATGTTAGAGTTAGTCATCTTTGTTACTTTGAAAGAAAAATGATTGTACTGCTCACTATTCTCTATGCAAAAATTACTTTCAAGTTTATTTTGCATGCATGTGCAAAAACCAAAAAAAAAACAAATTCATTATTCATATTTTGCTAACAAGCAGAAGTACATGAACAGCTGCTTAAGATGTATAATGCAGAGAGAAATAGAGTGCATGCATGCATTTGGTAAGGAGGCCTCGGTGTGCTTTTCTGGTGTTCCGTGGAACATGCATGCCTTAGTCAGGCATTGTCCTGATTGTTTTCAGTCAAAGCTCTGTTGCTCCCCCCTGAAGACAGGGTGTGAGCAACCAGGCGAGAGAGATGGCTGCTTCCCATCCTCAGCTGTTCCTCTCCTCCATCCTTCATCCCTCCTTTCTTCAGACCAGCGTTGAGGAAGAAATTGTTCTGAGAGGAAGCGGTTGTTGTTTTTTTCTTATTCCTTTCACTGTCTGCTTTATCTCGAGACGTTGCGTTCCTATGAGACATGTGTGTGTGTGTGTGTGTGAATGTGTGTGAATGTGTGTGTGTGTGTGTGTGTGTGTGTATGTGTGTGAATGTGTGTGTGAGAGGAGACAGTAGAAGAGTCAATTAATGAACACTGTTGATTATTAAGTGTTTTCACTGAATATATTCATATGTATATTCTTATTCTTTGTGTATACTGTGTGTGATTGTTTGTTTTGATCTGGCAATATGGATGTACATTCCCAGTAGAGCTTATTGAATTGAATTGAATTGAACTGAACTGAAATTATAATTGAAATGAAATGAAAATTTGGCTGTGCGTATTCAGTATGTGGGTCTATTAAAAAAGGGGAGAGGATTGAATATTATTTGGCAGCTGTAAGTTCACAGTGCTCTGCCTTAGACATCCAGAGCCTGGAGAGCCGGGCCCCAGACGTGTTTGTAGTAGCCCAGAGTGCAGGTGAATTTCAGCCTTCTGTGAGAGGCTGGTGTTTCACTGGCACCTACCAGTGAGCTGTGCTGCTCACACTTCATTAGTCTCCTCTTCACTTTTCATCAACCGCCCCACAGCCTGCGTCATCTTTCCCTCTGACTCTCTCCTTCACTCATCCTGTCTGCTTTTCAGACCCTCTCTCTATTTCTGTCAGTCTTACTTTCTCCTTCCCCTCCATCTGTCCTTTGTCCTTCCCTCTCACTCCTTACATTCTGCCATTATGTCCCCTTTTTGGCAGTCCTCTTGACTTTCTGTAGTTTGTTTTTCTCCCTCATCTGATGCTGTCCATTTTCAGACCCTCAGACCGATATGTTACATTATTTCTCTCTTGTTCATTTCCATTCATTCTTTGTCCTTCCCTCCCATCTTGCCGTCACATCCACTTGTGTCAGTCTGACTTTCTGCGCTTTGCTCCTCCGCCTCCACCCTCAGACTGGCCTGGAGGAGGAGACTGTCTTAGTGTAAAGGACTTTCTATTTCCACTCTGCCCTTTCTGTTGCTGGGGCATTATGCCAATAACATTATGTAACCCTATGATATTGGTGCAATATCAGGTAGGCTAATCATTTATTCTTTTTCACTTCATTTATGTGGTTGACAGTCCCATTATGAAGCACCAGCAAAGAACCGAATGACTGGAATGTTGATGAAAGTTGTAGTGACCCATGATTGGATTACACATCCACAAAATACATTGCACATTTGTCATCTGTTTGCTTTCTATTGATCTTTTGATTGATGAAAGTCAGCAACCTAATATGAATTCATCTCACTGTGTTTATTGACCCCTTCTGCTGACAGTTTCTTGACATTATTGATCTGACACATCTGCATACAATTTTTGAATAAATAAAATAGAGTCCAACTTAACTTTTATTAGTGTGCATTAAATAATAAAGGAATTTGTCTGAACTATTTCATGTCTTTTGGTGTAATTGATTGCCAATCACCTG
Organism: Megalops atlanticus; assembly: GCA_019176425.1. Lineage (NCBI taxonomy): Eukaryota > Metazoa > Chordata > Actinopteri > Elopiformes > Megalopidae > Megalops > Megalops atlanticus. Next base: position 20,862,207 of record CM032877.1, on the reverse strand, counting down.
TTAGACAAGACGATTGGCAATCGTGATGATTAAAGATGATTAATTCAAAGATGAGAATCAAAGATGATTAATTCAGGTTAGATAGTTACACAGCCATAGTTACACAGCTGTATGTGATTTTGTATGAAAATATGCGTATCCTGCAAAATGTTGATGGTTAATTAAAATGTGATCAGGGCAATTAAAATCCACAAGAAAAAAACTGGCATTGCACAATGTATGGTCACCATCAAGAGTGCACGATTAATACTGTATGGATAGTGACAATCATAAAGAAGCATGAGGAGGAGATGAGATGATGATGATGATGATGATGATGGTGATTATGATGATGGTGATGATAATGATGATAACGATACTGATGACACTGACGATGAGGACAGTGACAGTGATGCTGCCTCGCCTCTGCTGTCCCTGGTTGCCTCTGGTTTTTAATCCCAGTGGAGCCTGGTGTTATTACATCATGATTTACTGCTGCAGCACCCGGCTTTACATCCTAAACCTGTGCATTGCCCATGTGAATGTTTTTGGGGGTGGGGAGTAGAGGGGGGGCGAGGTGGGAGAGATTGTGTGTGGGGGGAGGGGGTATAATCAGATCCACTTTCCACCCTTTCCCTCATTACAAAACCATTAAAAAAGTCCCATTCCCACACACACCCCTCTTTACCCCACCCTCCTCCCATGTAAAATCTCACTGAGGTGGCACAGGAAGTGGGAAAGCAGTGAACACTCTGAGCATATCCCTGCTGCTCTCTCCCTCTCCTCACTTCCTGCTCAGCTCAACGGTTAATCCCCCTAAAAGCTCTCAGCGTCTCTCACTCAATACTCCAGCTATTATCACTGATACCATCAAGTACAGGATTATTGCTATTGTCATTTCTATTCAAATCTATCATGATGTGATTGTAAGTTAGGATTATTGTGGGGTAATGCTGTTATCTCGAATATTGTCATAACGACAGGGCAAGCTTGCTGTTTTAATTTGCAAATTGCGTTTTTCTTGGAATTTGTTTTTTTTTTTGTTGATTGCTTTCCTTTCCTTCCCCCGGAGTCGTGGAATTTTCATTTCATTAATGATCTCACAAATAAAAACCCAGAGGACAACCGTGATGCTTTCAACATTCACAATTTTTATTCTTTCCTTTTAAATGTGTACACGTCATATGTATATACATGGCAAATTATGTACAGGAACCAACCTTAAAATAAGGTCATTAGCATACAAAAATGAAATCTGTGCTGAAAACAACAGATTCTTTTTTTCCATTGAAAGATATGTTTTTTTAAAGAAAATTTCATGTGTAATAAGGACAGTATGGGGCTACATGTGTTAAAGACAGTGATTTTGGCTTTGTCCTTTCTTACATAACTCTAACTGTAAAACTGGCAACTCTCATAAACTTCTCATCAATTGAGTTTCCTCTGATACCAAAAAAACATTAATGAGCCCATTTACAGCAAAAGAAAAAAGCTTAGTCAAATGTTCAATACTTGGGTTTTCTGCTTTTGAACTGATATTTGATAAATAAACCAGATATTCCACTCTTGCATTTCTGTTATCCTTCCATAACAGAAGTTCTGGGGCTGACTGCATTACTCTTCTTGCTGTGGGTGTTCTGTTTTAAACCACACCCTTTCAAGAATGCTCATATTAAGCCAGAAAATCAGGATACTTCCAGCTTTAACATTTAAAGTGACAGAACTTTCAGTGTGAAGTGCACATCACTGAACGTCTGGGCAAAATGTCAAAAAGCTACATGGGAACCTCCTGTTGTCTCCTAGACAAGGAACTATGGAGGACAGAAGGACAGCAAGAGCTGAACATCTGGTCAGAATATAGAGTATCTGTTGTGCCACCCTCATGTGCTGCTCTCATTATACACATGATACACAATGGCAACATGATTTCTTTCCAAATGATCTGAGGGCAGAGAGAGCCTTCAAAGCCTGTCTTATGCTCACCATGCAAGGAGGCATCAGACAGATGAGGAGCTGGTTTGAGGATCACAGTGTCATACAATCAAAGGGGCACTGCGGTCAAAATCTCTCATTTGACGTGTTATATAACTACTACCTGACCAGAGCGCCCCTTCAACTCCCACAACCCATCTTTTCATCTGTTTGAGTGCCTCTGCGCCAGCGCTAAATCCCTGCATAATTCCACACAGGCCGCTGTCTTGGTGGGATGTCAAATTGTAGGGAAAAAAATATCCAAACAGTAAATTAATTTTTCAGATGACAGGAGGTACAGGTTGCAGGTTGTCATTTTAAACCCTTAACATACATAATCCTGCATTTGAAATATTAACAGATTAAAGGAGAATCCACATTACCCTAACAGCTCTCAGACTCTTGTTCATGGTATTTACCAAAAAGCTAGCCATCTGTGTAGTTTTTTTTTTTGTTTGTTTGTTTTTTGATTGTTACTTAATGGCTTGTCTTTGTGTTGTCGAATGCTGCCCTGCTATTGCCTCACCGCCCCCAGGAAAGCACAGAGCAGCATATGCCATATATATTTGCATGTCCTCCAGGTCCTCTCAGTGTTACCTGTTACCTGTTACACTGTTAGTATGAACAGGGCAACACATGAGAGATGGTGCTGCACCACCTGAATGGCAGGAAAAAGGCACGCTTGCCACTCGGTTGCATTGATTCAGGAGTAGTGCCTGCACTCTGTAGCAGCTCTGTGAATCAGATCACTTCCGACCTGTAAGGTCTTCATCGGGTGAATATTGAATGAAGAGGCTGAACTGCTGCCTTTCGCTGGCCTGTGTCTTTCAGAATGCAACAAAGGCAGTTCAGGCAGCTGAAACAGAGTGCTGCTCCTTTCTCAGTGTGCCTATCATTCATGCAGCACCTGGAAATGAAGGGGCATGGGTATGCCCTCTGCTGGACTTTGCCTCTCAGTGTGGGACATGGCTGATTGGCCCTGACTCTGCAGAGGGGCCAGAATTATTCAGCTGACAATGCCCTCTGTCCAAACCCTTCATCTGGACTGCCCATGACCAGCAACTGACCCCCACGGTAGTTAAAAGTTTGGATAATATCAAAATGCTAGAGATGTAATGCCAATTTGAGGCCAGTGTCCATAAACTCTGGTCTGAACCAGAGCCATCCTGCCGTGTTTGAACTGCTGCAATCCAGGATCCCTCTTGAACTGCCGGACAAGTTAAAAAAAAATTGACGGAGGGACAAAAAATCTATTGCTAGGGATTTTGCCCCTGATCACAGGCTCTCTGCGCATATCACTGCAGGAAACAGCAGGAGCCGCAACAAAGCGTCAACATCGCTTTCTGTTAAAAAAGGGCTCTGTGCCACTCTCAGCAACGCTCATATGCATAATGCATAAATGCTGTAATGCGATCAGAAGCCTGTGAGTTGAACCATCAAAGTCCGTTTTTAAAACCGTGAGGTGGTGCGTTTTAATAATGCATGAACGAAAGCACGGATATTCCGAGATTGCACTTTGCGTCTGTTCCGTAACTTCCAAGAAATGTATATCTTTCGCATTTTCAATTATTCAGGATTCGCGAGACTGATATTTCTGAGCCTCTGAAACGTCCCGGGACCACTGTAAAACCTGACCCTTTTACGCTAAAATGCACCTGTGGAAAAGGACAGGCTCAGAAACAGGACTGCTCTAAGGACTAGTGTGGGTTTTCATTTTACATGTGTTCGCAGCTACCTGTAAGCCTGATCCAGGAACACTGTGTCATCAGATCATTCAGAAATAACAGCAATTCAGTTGCATTTTAGCCTCTATTTTTAGAGCAGTTGTCACTAAGTGGGAGTGGTTGTGGGAACTGAGTAGTGAGACCATATAGCAGGTGTGTATGTATAACAATGTGTTACTAAAAAGGACTGTGGGAAGGAGGTGTGGCAAAGAGGAGAGCTTTGTAGGAAGGTTGCAGGCTTCATTCCTACCTGGGGTAGTGCTTTACCCTCAAGCAGATTATTTAATTACTGACTGTTCATGCAAATATCCAGCTGTATAACTGGGTAAAATGTAAGCAATGTGAGTTGCTTTGGAGGAATCTGTCTAGTAAGCAAGTAATGTAAGGATTAGAAAACAGAGCCACAACCCATCTCCTTCTGCTGGCGGGGTAAACAGGCTCATCCTGTTTTGAACTGCATCAGTTATGCCGCAGTCTACAGTTATACCTCTCTGGCTCTGCCATAATTTCGGTGTTAAAGCGAGGCGGGCAAAGATGACGGGAGAGAGGCCAGCTGATGCAGTGGCACAGAGATAAAACGCCCTGCAGCTTTGTGGAGGACGTGCACCAGGGGAAGATCTCAAGCAGACTGTTTGCTGCAGAGATGCTGGGTGGGGCGCCAGGTCTCCAGAACCCAGGGCAAAACCTGCTGTTCCCAGCTTTTCAGAGAGCAGTGCACTGGGTGTGGCCCCCACCACCCATCCGCTACCCATGTCCATTAAACCACACGCTAACTGACAAAGAACCCTCCCCCTGCCAGTCCCACTCCACACACTCCCCTTCCAACAGGGCCTTCTGGCAAGCTCTGTAATTAAACCAGATCCAGCATCTTCTGCTTCGCTACCACGCCCCTCTCCTCTTCTCATTCTGCGTTCGTTTGTTGTGACCGCGTGCTGCACCTGAAAAGGGGCTGACACAGCTTAATCACAGGCTGTCAGTCACCCGGCCTCCAATACTACCAGTTCCGTGCTACACAAGTGTTGCACAACCACACCTCCCTTAGCTTGGAGAAACAGCATTATCTAAAGCCATCCTTTGGATTGAACTCCTTGGCACATTGTTTCTAGCTGGGGGAGGCGGGCGAAGGTGTGGGGGGGGGCAAGGTGTACTGATCAGTACCGGAGTCGGACTGATTGAACAGGGAGGGTTTTTGCATGGGTCGCTCCTTGGAACCGATTCCCCTCCCTGCGATCCTAAAGCAAGCTTAACATCCCTGAGTCCTTAGTGATCAGCACCACCTAACCACATTTGATGCCTGAGACAGCACCATGACCATGTCCATGACCGCATCACGACCATGTCCATGTCCACACTATGACCATGATCACAGCACACCTCAGAGACCCCCTACACCTCTGTCTCTGCCACTCTGCATCTGGTGAACCCGAATCAAGTTCACAGACTGCTGAGCTGGGGAACAGGGCATGATAGAGAAGGAACCTCCTGTGGGTGAACAGTCCAGAGCTGGGAGGTGTCAAAAGCTTCCAAGGATATGAAACGGTAAACAACGTCTGTGAATTGACCTCAGGGGATAGCTGCGGAGAGATGACAGAAAAAGGGAGGAGGCTCAGGCGGAGTGCCTCTGTAATACTAACAGTACACATTCAGCATGTTTCTCATTCTCAGAGCAGCTCAGAAGGTGGCTCCATTTTGGTAAAGGTGCTTGAATATTTTGGCATATTGCAAATACCTATCATCAATGTTGTCATGCACCTCTGTATTGTGAAAGTGCAAACTCTTCTGGTGTTAAAATGTAGCCTACGTTGGATTTTTTCTGATGTATAAAAATGCACTAAACTTTTTTTCTACAGTAAGTGCTAGTCACTTAAGAGTATGGTGGCAAAGTAATTACATTTCATAAGGCTATCTTCCTGAGACCACTGGGGATGTGATTACAGCAGACAGTTTAATCATTTTTCATATCCTTGATGTCTAATCCTGCAACTTTAGCAGTTATGAAGGAAGGTACGGCATGGCACCATCCACTCAATTCCAGAGAAGGACTTTGTCTAAGCCAGCTCTTTTGCTATGTAATTAGCACTTAGTTGATTAAACAGTTACTTGATTAATTAATAAGCCATGTGGCAGGTGTGATTGGAGCTCAATCACTTAATTGATATGGGATTATGGGAAGGAGGCAGACTTGAAGTGGACAGGGAGAGTCAAGGTCACCTGCCACTAAGCAATACTGTACAGACTCCAGTACTGCTTCCTATGGGTTTACAAGGGACGACTGAACAAAGTCTCGTTCAATGCATTTTACCATAAAAAATCATGCTTATTCTATCCATATCCCATGCACTAAGCATAGCACTTTTTCCAAAATCCTAAATTAGTACTATTAGTTGCATATTATTTTTAGGCCAGGATCGGCCAGCTATGTTGCTCTCATGAGTTGCATTCATTGTTATATAAAACAACCTTCACCCAGCCTGTTTTGATTAATTTACAGTACTGTGCAATAAAAAATACACACAAGAGTTTAGTCAATTCATGAAACCAAATGAAATGATACAAGTTACATTGCATAATTTCCTCTTTGTACACCTTATCTTCAAACAGTAAAAAAAGACAAAGACTGTTGACATCGTGAAAACAGCAGCCAAAGCCACCCCTGTACTGCTGCTGCTAACGAGACCAGAGTAAGCAGAAAGGGGGTGAGAGAGAGGAAACGAATTAAGAGAGCTCCCCCAAATAACCATCTGATTGGAGGCTGAAAGTACAGCCCCCATCTGTTTAGCTTTTTGTGGGACCACAAAATGACCCTGAAGGAACACTAAGTCCCACCCTGGGCTGAGAGAGGACACTGGTGACTGAAAACCACCTGTCAATCACAGCCAGAGCACTGTCAAAGGTAAAGGTGGTCTTCCAGGGGATGTCATGTAAGAAGACGCCTGGTGAGGAGCTCAAAGGTCCCATAGGAAGCCATTCTTGTCATTTTTCATTTTGGACCATAGTAACAAGAACTATGGACCAGGAAGTTCAGCCAGAAACTTACACATGAACTCCTGTAAGCCCTGGTGTTCTAAAACTGTGAAAATGAGAACCCTGGCCCCTGATGTCATAATAGGCAATGTCCAAAACCAATCAGAACATAGAGGAAAAAGCCCTGGCAATGTAGGGGTAACTCTTACCCTGACCCCACTGCCTGTGGCTTTAAGTCAACAGTTAGCCTCACTTCTGGTCCCATTCTACCATAAAACAGACAACAGGGAAAGAAGGGAGGTCATTAGCTCCACTCCCTCAGAGTTTGAGCTCTGACAGTGGATGAGGGGCTATTATTACTGTGTGTCTCTCAGTAGCTTTATCCCAAAAGCTGGCTTTATTCCCAGAGCAAATCAAAACCTTCACCCATTCCCTTAATCGCTCTTTACAAACCTCCTGCATCCCCCCTGGGAGAAAACAGCAATCAGACTCCATCAAAGAGAGGGTGAGAAAAGCCAGCATCAAAGCCCCTGCTATATAATTTCTGATCAGCACTTGGGTCAGTGTTTCTGATTTGATCCCAGCTGTGATGAATTCAGAGAAGACTGCTGCCAAGCCACCGACTGCATTGGCCTAAGTCATCATGACCCGTACAGAAAATTTCATTCTGCTGATTTCAGTGCTGAGAAAGCGTAGTGTGAGGACTTGCTTTGTCTGTTTGGTTAATTTTGCCATTTTTATTCCAATCAGACAGAATTGCAAAGCACAAGGTTTTGAAATGCACATAGTCGTCTGCTCTATGGGTGTGATTGCTTTGTTCGTTGTTCTGATTTTTGAAGCACCAGGGTGGTTTCTTAACCCCTACCCACGGCCCCATCTCTGATACAGTCACAGCCAACAACTCAAGGCCCTCAGTACTGCACTTTCCTGTGGGACCACATGTCATAAAATAACTGAATGTTTCACAAAACAGACTGGACACTTTCAGCTCTCTTTGTCTCGTTTCATCTTCCTCAACAAACCCCTCCAAACATCTCAGCAGTGACTTCAGGAGAGCCGTAGACACCTGTGGGATCCTGGGAGCATTGTTTGTGTATGTGTGTAAAACTGGTGTACTTGCCTTGCATGTGTGTGTCCTGCGTTTGTGTGTGTATGTGTGTGTGTGTGTGTGTGTGTGTGTGTGTGTGTGTGTGTTTTGTGTGTATGCTTGTGCATGTCCTGTGTGTGTGTGTGTGTGTGTGTGTGTGTGTGTGTGTGTAAGACACAGAGAGAGAGACATGTACACAGCTGTTCCTCCATTATCTGTGTTGCAGGAGAAGCACGTGGTGCACATTTGAGCTCATGCAATCACTTATATGCAGGTACAAGCATGTATGGGGCTCATGACTGTTTCTGTGGTAAGGACAGTGACCAAGCTCAGCATGCTAGCTCTAATGAACAGCATCTTCATCATCAAGAGCAACACTTTGCATTGCAAGAGGTAGCACTGTGATGGAAGAAGATGCACTGTGATACATCCTCCAGGGTTTAGCTGTGTCACCAGGACCTGGGGGAGAACAGGGCTTACGGCTAACCTGAGGCTACTCGGAGGCAGGAGTCTCCCAATGCCAACATTCCCTCCACCCCCCACCATACCATGGCCACTGGAACATGGAAACCAGGGCTGGGGGCAGGGCCTTGAGGAATTGAGACACTCCTGCATCCACACAGTACCAAACAGTGTGACTCAGTCCACCTCTGGACTGGACTGGCCTTATTGTGCTTTAGGGTCACTCATTCTTGTTACAGTGCAGCTACATTATTGCATAAATGCTGAAGCTTTATCATACTGTTATTTTTTTTTTACTTATTCTGACATAGATATTATTGCAGGGGCCGCAGAGGATTTCCCCAAGGTGAGTATTTTCCCCATGTGTGCAGGGAAGAGTGCTACACAATTCTCATATACGGTTTAATGCATGCTGTATTTACATAGTCACCAGAGCAGGATGCAAATTAAAGAAAATCAGTCTCTCTATTTTTAAAAAAATGATACCTCATAACATGATCTGTCCATTCCGTTAGTGCTTCAGAAACATGCTCTTTTCAAAGTACATACAAAAACACTTTTTTTTTGGGGTTGGGGGTGGGAGTATAAATTCATTTCCACCCAAGGACCAAAGCTAAATAAAAACAAAACATAAAAAACATAATCTATATAGATATCATAAAACATGGAACCACCCACCCCCACCCTGCACCCCCCCTCCATCCCCCCCAACCCGACCCCATAAAATAAATCTGAATGATGTCTATATTTATAAATAATTGGATTGTATGCAGTCATTTTAAATTATGGCACCAACTCTGGCACAAAAACATTGATAGTTACATGATAATAAATGTTAGGTGGGTTAGGATGAAACACTAGGGGAGAAAAGGGGTTTTGGTTCTTTTGAGTCTTTCTTTTCAAGCTGAGAAGGGAAAAAAGACATCTGCAGTGTTCATTCCTCTTTCTTACGGTGGAGCAGAAGGAGGAAGCAAACATTACATGGGGAAAAATGTCTAAAGTCCTACAATCATCTCATTTAGAGCAGGTCCATTATTTTCTCCCTGGTCATGAAAACGTGTGACCTTGTAAAGCCACTACACTGGAAAATTTACTGTAATAAGTAATCCTTTTCAATGGTTTGAGCCGTTAGCTTGCAGTCAGCTGATAAAAAATGAAAAGAGAATCTTTCCGTTGTGTGATGAATGAGAAGCAAACAGTTCAGCGTTCCACTCCAGAAGTTCAAAGCCACAGAGTGACAACCTGATAATGACCCTTGTTCCTCTAAGTGCTCCTCTCCAAGAACACAGCCAAAAAGGGCCTTCCCCATCTTTCCTCCTCATTGTCTGAATTTCTGCCTGAATCTCCGCTACCATCACCACCACCAAAATCATGCTATATGAGGAGCAAATGGGGAAGAGGCCCAAACGTTACCTGTCACAAGAAACCCAAGCTCTCCGGCGGCCTGCCTCAACTCAGAGGCGAAAGGTCAAACGTATGCAGACTCGCTGGACTGGGTCCTGCCCAGGTTGGGCGCCTGTGACAGGTGTGCCACGTCCTTCTTGCGTATTTCGCAGATGGACTTCCGGCGGGCCTGCACGCCGCGGATGGCCGTCTTGATCTTGCGCCACCCGAGGTGGTTGAGCTCGGCCAAGTTGAGCAGCACGCAGATGCCGCTCACGGCGAACATGAAAACCAGGAAGACCGTCTTCTCGGTGGGCCGTGACACGTAGCACTCCACCTCCTTGACGCAGGGGTAGCGGTCGCACTCGAACATGCCCGGCACGTTGAAGCCGTACAGGAAGTACTGGCCGGCCAGGAAGCCTATCTCCAGGGCGTTGCGGAACACCACCTGGATCACGTAGAAGCGGGAGATGCCCTCCTGCCGCCGCACCTTGGCGCTCTTGGCGTGCGTGAGCCCACGGGGGGCGTTGGGGATCTCCTTCACCTCCAGGCAGTCGTGCTCCTCCTTGCCGCTGTCGGGGTTGTGCACCAGGATGCCGTTGATGTTGCGGAGCTTGCGTGCGCTCTCGTGCCTCCCGTGGTCCCGCTCCATGTAGGGGTGCAGGAAGGAGTAGCTGCGGTCGCGCTGCTTGGCCGACTGGTGCACTGAGTAGGTGATGAAGCACAGGCTGGGCGTGCACACCAGGATGATCTGGAAGACCCAGTAGCGGATGTGCGAGATGGGGAAGGCCTTGTCGTAGCAGGCCTGGTTGCAGCCGGGCTGCATGGTGTTGCAGATGAACATAGTCTGCTCGTCCTCGTAGACCTTCTCACCCACAATACCCACGATCAGGATGCGGAAGATCACCACCACAGTGAGCAGGATCCTGGTGGAGACGGAAAGAGGGGAGGAGAGGGCAGGAGGAGGTCAATTTCATACTTACACAAAGGAGTATATTTTTTATTTACACCCAGGGGATTATTAGTGCAAGATATTGATAAAGCCTTATCAAGAACTCTGGTTCAGTCAGTACGTTTTCTTCACACCTAGATGCCACCTTCATGTAAAATGCAACTTTGAACTGTATATGTATATGTAACTCACCCTAAAAGTCTAGCTTACATACTGTATGTATGGATAAGAACATTCAACAAATTCATAAAAGATAAACAAGAGACAAGAGACAGGGCTAAAAAGAGCCTTTTTCCCCCCAGTAGTTTGTGTATTGTCTGAGAAGAAGATGAAAAGAAAGTGTTTCGAACTGCCCACAGAACAAAATTAGACATCTGTAACAAACCCGTTTACTGTTCTGTTCCCAAACTCAAAGGCAGACATTTTACATCTTTAAAAAGCATGCATTGCAGAAAAATGTGAACTCAACAGGCCATGCTGAGGTGAGCGTTCAGTCAAAACAACCCGCTGAACACAAACAAGGTGTCAACAATGACAGAAGCAATAGAGTACTAAACACCTCCAGGGCATGAAGCATGACTCTACATTTTTGGTTTGGCCAAGGATGCAGGGGTGATTGTTTTAATTTCTTTCATTTCAGATGCTTCAATAAGTAATAGTGCTGTAGGGATTTTCTTCTTGTGAAGCTCAACTTGTAATTCCAAAGTTTAGTTTTAAAGCAATTTATTAACAAAGCAATGAATAGTATTCAGTTACAGTATGAAACATACCGGGTAAAAGCAAGGCAGGGCAATTACAAAATGGTGGTGTGTGAGTGCAAGCCTTTATACCTCAAACCTGAAATAAAATCCTGAAATAAAATGCAGGTTCCTGTCCCTGATTGGACAGTAGAGAAACAAATGGGCACTGCATGGTGTTAGAGGCTCCACAAAGTCTCTTCCTTAGATCTCGCTCACAGTTAGAGACAGAGGCCTCACACCTCATACAGTGTCAGACTTGAATACACATACACACACAAACACGAATAACCATAGCCTGCTCTCTGACCAGGCCTCAGGTGTTAACACCCCTGTTTCCCGCATTCTAAGGAACAAAGGGTGTGGTGTGGAAGGTAACCAGACCGTCGTCAAAAGGTGATGCCAATTGTATCCCTTAGAATCTAACCCCCCCTTGATAGTTAAGTTGGTTTTATTGCATTAGGCGACCATCCAAGAACAATGAATCAGGTATTGCATTTTCCTTACAGTGCCAACTAAGCTTTTCATGGAAAATTCATGTTAGACACAATTACATGAATGAGGTACATGTTTCTATATCTGCACTCCAAACACACTACTGTAATTGCATCAACTGGCAAAGCTTAGGTCCATAATAAATAAATTACAAATACGTTTAAAGCCCACATAAAGAGGAAGGGCACATACATGCCACCATTTGTGGAAAGAGTAAAATAGTGAGAGATTTCAAGTTTTTGCAAAAATTATAACATAGCTGAGTGCTACACTACACAAAATTAGTATGTTGGTGGTATATTTCTACAGACGGGATGCACTTACACTGCCAGAAAGCTGGGAATAAAAACATTATACCTACAGAACATGGAGAAGGAGAAGCTAGCAAACAAACATACATTCATTAATACAGTTTGTGCTGGATGAAAATTAAAAAGCATGCAAAACAGAGAGATTATTTTGAAATTTAAAAGGGGCTTGGGTTTTAAAGATAAGGTGAAAAAAAATCACGTCCAAGAGACTGAATTGCGTAATCGTTTCTACATGCAATCTACAATATTATTTCGCACAAAGGCGAGTCAGGCGATTGTTACATTAGTGGTCCTTTAATCTGAAGCCACGTAATGGCATTATCGCTGCGTATAATATATATTGCAAAATAAATGAATAGACATTTTGACCATATTTGGGATTTATGCATAGCTATATTATGACTTCATCATGCCTAACGGAACATTAACATACGTTGCTTCCGTACCACAAACGAAGAACCGTTTTTATATAAACAGCGCCCACTCACAGCCCAGTCTGTGCTTAATACATAAAAAAGCACAAAACTGGCAACTAGTAGCTACAATGGTAATACTAGGCCAGGAGAACGTGTGTGTGTATGTGTATGTATTCATTCCATGCCGCCTTCTAGCAATCATAACCATATACAGTAGGCCTACATTCCCATTACCATATATGGCCAGATTGATAAAGAGACTTGATTTATTTTCATTGGGCTCATTATAACACGTCATTGATTCAGCTTTTTAACTGCGTCGTGAAATTCAAGGCTCGAATGATTGCGGGTGAGACACATCCCATCGCCCCTACTAACATGTCAGCGAGTACATAACATAACGTCACTTTATCGGTCGTTAACGGAAACCGGTTGCTCTCCGATTAATGTCAGCATTTATGCTCTTCACGTGAGTGTTTCCACGGTGAATTATGCGTACGGACCTGTGAGCCACTCCTAAAGCAAGTCAGTTGAAGGGGGATTTTATTCTGTGAGTCTAAATTAGCTGCATCTCCCCCACAACCGTCTCCCGTGGCCAGTTACCACAGCAACTGCATACTTAGCCATTAGGCAGAGTGGTACAGTGAGAGTGGAACCGAGGTAGCGACAGACAGAACGAGGTGGCCGACGCAGTGCCGTCATTAGCCATTGAGAACTACAACCTGTGTCGTGGTGTATTCTGTACCTTGCGCCAAACATGACTGTTATATTAAAACGATTCTTTATCTATGCATACTCTGATGTTATCACAATATCTCTATGACTGCAGCCGACAGATCATAATAGTACAGAGTGGCCTCACCAATCCAATAAGACTGTTCATCCTGGCAGAGTCATTTACGCTTTTAAGAAACACAGATAAAAGCTAGTTGTTTCAATACTGAAGAAGAATATGCTATTTTACATCAAAATGAGGGTAAAAGTTTTGTGAGTTTTGCCATTTCGTACTATTTTGACCATTTAATCACATTTAAACAATTTACAGTCATGTCATGCTTAGCCCTTTCCTTGTGGTCCACTGCCTACAGACACTACAGAATTTATATATATGCATATTGCATGTATATGTATATTGCATCCTCATTACTCCGTTGTATTTCCTTAACAGACCAGATCCAGGGCAAATTACACAGCTTTCTTTTTTACAGGTTGACCATTTATACAGCTGGATAATTTACCGAGGCATGCCAGCCGAGCATTCTGCTCAAGTAAATCAGCAGTTCCCTCACCTTGCCTGCTTTGCGCTACAAGGCTTAACCCTTTGAGTGATGAGCACTGACTTGCTTACGTGAACATTTCACACCCAAATCGAGGGCGCATAAACGAACGCTGGTATCAGGGGCGCTGCTGTAGTTTGCATGAACAGGTAATGTATGTGTCACGTAGACAAACAGAATCGAAAAGCAAAATCTGATGGCTATATCGCTGTTTTGTGATGGCAACCTGCCATCCCCGAATGGCTCGCTCTTCATAATTTTACATTTCTAATAGCGACAGCTATCAGCATTTTAACGTGCAGTACGCGTAGTTTGAATCAGCTACGAAAACGCTGAGCTCACAATAAGTACAGTGATTTGTCAAGAGATGAATGTAAATAGGCTACGTTAAGTTTTTTTATACAACATGGTCTTTTATGTTAGTAAGAAATGTTAATATTGTTCTCTATTCGTGAGCATACTGTTCAGTGACTTTGATGAAACTACACGACTGGCTTTCAGTACCAGTTAACGATGGTGATATTTCAAAATCTGTGTTTTTTTGTGTGGAGAGGCGTCACCACACTGCCAATAATGCTGACGTCACCAGTCACCTTGCTTCCAAGTCTCAAGCTGTCATTTTCCCTGTGTGAGCGCTTGCAGTTGTGCGAGAGACCGTTCCCAACGGAGAAAACAATGCAGAGAGCTGTACACAGAGAAACAAGGGTAGAAAGACCGGAAGGCAAAAGTCTATGAAAAGGAAAAAACGAGACATTTAACAGCGAGAACATTTAGCCCATTTAGGCTCGTTATTTTGCTTATAGTCTAAAATTTGTCGAATTTGTAAGCCGTGTCATGCCTTAATGTGTGAAAAAAATCCTTTCTACTGTGAGGTGACATAATTTACATTTAACAAAATTTCACCTGTCTTTCTTGTTCTGCTGGCAGAACTCTCTTAGAATAGCTTCTATTGTGCACGTTATCAATCCCTTCAATTCAAAATTTGAAAAAAGGGAAAAGATGAATGGATGGAAAAGGAGAGTGAATGAGAGTGAGGAAACAAAGAGAGAAAGAAGCAGGAGATGGCTGGGAGGAGGAGGGGAGAGGCGGGGCGGGGCGGGGCGCATTAGCGTGGAGGCTGCAGTACGGGTATGAGCCATGTGTTAGCAGCTTTAAATATAGCAGCAAGGCGCTGGAGGACTTTCACACGCCACCTGGGCCTGATGCACTTGCCAGTCTGTGTGTGTGTGTGTGCGCGCATGCGTGTGCACATGTGTGGGTGTCTTTGCCCGGGCCTGTGTGCATGTATGTGCAGGTGGTTGTTTTTGTGTGATGCATGTATGTGGCTGTGTGTTACACTGAGTGTCTGTGTGCACATTCAGGTGTGTGTGCACGTGTGGGCGTGTGAGGGTGTTTGTGTTGGTTTGTGTGTGTGTATGAACACAAGCCTGTGTGTGTCTTTCTGTGTTTGTGCATGTACGGGCGTGTGAGAGTGCTTGCGTTGGTTTGCGTATGTGTATTTGCACATGCCAGTATGGCAGTACAACCAGAAGTGCAGGTGTCTCTGTGTATTGTGTTTGTGCTTGTGTGAGTGGGTAAGTGCACGTGTGTGTGTGTGTCTTGTGTCTCTGCATGTGTGTGTTTATATGTGTCCTTTTGTAAAGGTATTAGTGGAGGGTGGCTTGTGGAGGGTGGCTATATGCATTTGTGCCTATGTACACAGCCGTGAGTTTGTGTATAATGGCACATTTGTGTGCTATACTTGCTTTTGTGGTTACTTGTATACTGTATGTGTATCTCTCTCTCTCTCTCTATACATATATATATATATATATATATATATATATATATATATATATTCCTTTGAACATTTATTAAAGATAGCTATGGTATGATTACACAAAAATTTCAATATCAGTCTCTGGATATTGCTGGAATAAATTATCCTGCAGTATTCACACTGAATGCTGATAGGATACTGCTTATCACTGTTATACAGAGAAATGCAAGTAACAATTTTGAAAGAAATTTTGGAAAATAGTTACGAAAATTTATTCTTATATGACCAATGGGGTTATTTTTAAACTGTCAATACTGTAAAAATGGTTTGATCATTTAAATGTAAACATGGCTAATGTAACATTGAAATATACAACATAAATTTGGGGATTGATTTAGATGAATTTTTCTGGTATAATATTAAATCTCATAATTGTGATCTATTACATTTATGTTTCTTGATGAACTGATTATGCTGCTGCTTTTGTCCCTACTGATGACTGCTGTGATATTGGAATTTTACTTACAAAAACAACGTGTTGAGGGGTAGCTGAGGGCAGGACGGTAGAAACATGGCCAAGGAAAGACCCCCATTTTTGTTTCCCTATAAATTCCATTATACTGTTCAGATTCAGTGATCAGTGATCACATCTGAAAGTGGTAAAACTCCATTAATACATCCCATGAAAGTGTCTTTGAAATGCCCTTCACATCAGATCGTTTAAGGTTAACTTTGTGGTCTGATGCACTTGCACTGCTTACCAAATGCCCTGTAACTCCTCAGTTTACCTCCTGAATTTTATATAGTAGGTTATTACCTGATCAGTTGGTGATTACGGCTGGTTTTCAGGGGCTATCAGTAAGATCCCTTTATTCTAGAGGAGTTACAAAGACAGTGCATTTGTTGTGAGCTATTTGGGTGCTGTTCTTGAGGAAATTTACAACATTTGAGAGTGCTCACATGTCCTTGTACATGTTTATGATTTTTTTTCTTGTAGACCCTTGTCTCATTTCCCATGCAATTTTAAATCAATTTCTCAGAGTTCATAAACCCTCTCTTTTGGCCTTTGACTTTTGTTTTACTAGATAATTAACTGTGCTGGAGTCCACCTTCCTGCTGGGAAAAGTAAGCCAGCACTTCTGACCCATCTTCAACACTTGTGTCCACACTGAGCTCCCTGATGGATGGTAGGAAAGACAGCACATTGACCATACCTTATTTACTATGCAGGTACTCGCTTAAGGATTTAAACACAGTCATTCATCAAGTGAGCTGTAAACAAGCCACAGCAGATCTATTGCATATGAATCAGTGGAACAGCATACAGCTCTACATTTGAGAAAATTCTGACACAACCCTTTATGTGGACATATTCACGTACAAACATAGCTTTGTTGATACTGCAAAAATAACATTCCATGGTTAATGTGGTAAATGTAGATTATTTGTGCATGTGTGTTCTGGTATTTGTGCTTGTGTGTGTATGGGAGTGTATGTGTGTGGGAGTGAATGACTGGGAATTTGTGTATGTGCATAACAGAGTGTGTGTGTCCTTATTCGGATGTAGAGAAAACTGTAAAAAGCTCAGCATGGTGGTTCATATGCAAAAATAGCCACTTTGGAGGTCAGCTGCATGACTTCAGAGACACTCAGAGGAGAGCAGGGAGGGAAAAATTGGTGATAGGCACAATGAAAATACAGGCCAGATGCAGATCTTAAAGAAGCTGAAGACGATCTAATCTTACGATGAAAGGCAAGGAACTCAGACTTAGAAACTAACTTCATCACAAGCCAACACTGTTAAAAAACTAATCAAAATAACTTAAATAACTTAATAAAATGCACTGACCTAAACTACCTTCATCACACACTAACACCATCTGCACAGACATGATGGCTGAAAAAATTCAGGTGAAAATGTTGACAGCAGAGCTCTATAGGAAATGCAGGTGCAGGATTGTATGTGTGTGTATGTTTGTGTGTATATGTGTATATGTGTGCACGCATACGTACGTGTGTGTGTGTGCGCGTGTGTGTGCGTGTGTGTGTATGTGTGTGTATGTGTGTGTTCTGGGTGAAGATGTTACACTCATGTGGAGGAACTCAAGAGAGATGCACACAGGGGAAAGGGGTAACAGCTAGACACAGCCACCAGAACTATTACCATCACACAAAGCGAGTACTATGAAACACAGAGAACATGACAAGTGAGGTGAAGAAACCTTGCTAAAAAGACTTCATAGGCCTAGACATCAAAGCAGAAACAAGAACTGTAGATGTAAGTAGCTTGATGCTAGCATATCTGGGCTCATCTTATCTTGTTGCTATTGCTATTCACTGACAGTTGCTCTTTTGGTAATTAAAAACATTGAAGTAACACTTATTACAATGTATATACCTGAATACACCCACAGAAAAATTATTGAGAAATCTATTTTAGAGAATGCATTTTTTGCCTTATCAATATATTTAAAGTATGTCAATTTTGCAATATTAATTATTAAAATTCATTATAGTCATAATGTATTGACCTATATATTATTGGATGTAACTAAATATCTCAATATATTACAACATATTTCATTTCCATATGGGCATAGTTTATGATGAAAGACATTCTCTCTACATTAAAAGATATTAAAGCTTTTCAGGGATTGAAAAAATGTTTATTTCGACCCAGCATAAGAGGTGAGGCATATACACAGCATGCAAAGAAATAATACACAATCAGTCGCTGCACACACTGATGCTGTGATGTTGAATATTTACATCCAGCTGTCTCTGTTTCTCTCCTCCTCAAATGCACATGACGGTTATTTTCCTGACAGCAGCCAAATCCACAGGGTGTGGTGAGGAAACGTTAACCTCTGTTTGCTCAAAACAGTTCCAGCCATAAGATCTGATGAAAAAATTTTTAATTCAACATGGGCAAGTCAAGAAATGCAGGCCATCCTAAGGCATATGGCGCTAGTGCAGCACGGTCCAGGAACAGCTGGGTGTACATTACATCATTTTACATTATTCATCTGCTTAGCGGACACCCTTCTCCAGAGCGACTTACATATCATCCATTCATATCAATATTTACTGGAGCAATTTAGGTTAAGCACCTTGCTCAAGGGCACAGCGGCAGGGACCCATCTGGGAATCGAGCTGGTGACCTTTTGGTTACAAGCCCTGATCCTCAATCTCTACATCACACTGTCGGATCTGTGGCATGCCGCCACCCTTAATGGAACCCTGCATAGCGGAAACATGACTTTGGAAGACCCAAAGCAGGTGGGGGCGTGGCCTCCAAGGGAACTGGAAAGGCAAAGAGAAGAGGAAGTGGAGTGCTCTTTCTCTCCCTCTGTCTCCTTCTGTCTCTCTCTCAGAGATCAGGCTGGCTGGCTGGGTGGCTGGTGGGCTGGTTGCAGACGCAGACTCTAACACTCACATCAGCTCCTCTCACTCTGACTCACCCACACAGCAGCTGCTGCTGTCAGCCCCCAGGGCCCACAACCACAACACTCACACACACTCACACACACACACACTCACACACATACACACACAGAGCACACACTCACACACACTCACACGCACACACACACAGAGCACACACTCACACACACACACACAGAGTACACACTCACCCACACAGCACACACACTCACACGCACACACACACAGAGCACACACTCACACACACACACACACACACAGAGCACACACTCACACACACACACACACACACAGAGCACACACTCACACACACACACACACACACACACACACACACACAGAGCACACACTCACACACACACACACACACACACAGAGCACACACTCACACACACACACAGAGCACACACTCACACACACACACACAGAGCACACACTCACCACACACAGAGCACACACTCACCCACACAGCACACACACCCACACAGCACACACACACACACACACACACACACTCACACACACCACTCATAGACACACCACACTCGCACACGCCACTCACTCACTCACTCACTCACTCACTCACTCACACACACACACACTCAGACACTCTACAAACTCACACACACCACAGACTGTTACAGCACCAAATATATCAAGTATCAAACATAAAGGTATACTCAGAATGAAAGGACATGTTGACATCACACACACAGTTTGTGTCCTGTTATTGCATATCCTATAAAACATGAATGAGCATGTCACCTAAATTCAGAGACATAATCTTTGTATTGACTGTTCATGCTGTATCATTACTGCAGTACACTAAAGAATGAAGGTCATATACTCTTCACTGGCTCGTGATTTATTTACTCCAATGCTTCAGTGCCACAGCAACCACTGCACCCTGTGTTGTCCAGATAATTACTTAAATGCACCTGAGGTTTCTAGTTCTTTCCCTCCTCAGATTATGCTATAACTTCATCCATCCCCAGTGCGTGTACAGTAGTTCTCCTCTGCTACTGAAAACCGTCCCAGTTTGCCTGCCATGGTTGAGATGGTGGTGCTTCATTAACAAATGCAAGGAAAAAATCTGCGTATGTCTCGGCGAACATGACTGGAAGGCAGTCAGCAGGGATCAAGAAGGCAGGATCTGCGAGTTTCACTTTTACTACTACAGATTGGCTCTTTCTCTGGAGGCTTCTCAAGGTCCTTTGTCCTTCTGTGATCTCACTCTCTCTGTTTCACTCTCTCTCTTTCAATCTTTTCCTCCCTCTCTCCCTTTCTCTCTTTCTCTTTCTCCCTCTCCCTCCTTCTCTCTTTCTCTCCCTCTCTCACTATGATCCATTTCAGGGCTTACAGGCAGCTTCATCACGATCAATGAAGAGCAGGAATGCTCTTTTGAAAATCACCTCAATAGACCCACTTTCATTTACTCAGCCCTCCCTCCTTCCCTCTCTCTCTCTCCTTCTCTCTCTCTGCTGTCCCATTTATTTTACTTATAATCAGGACCTTGCAGGGACTTCTGGCGTGGTTCAGAATACACTCAGTCTGGAGAATATGGGAACTGACATTTCTCACTTAGAGGGGTCAATGACCCCCTTTTCCCATCTGTGAGTGTGTGTGTGTGTGTGTGTGTGTGTGTGGGGTGGGTGTGTGTGTGTGTGGGTGTGTGCATGGATGCCTGCAAGTGTATTTGTGTGCATGTGTGTGTGTGTGCATGGGAGCATATGTGTGTGTGTGTATGTGTGTGTGTGTGTGCGTGTGTTTGTGGCTCTGTGTGTGTGTATGTGTGTACACATGCACTTGTGAGTGTATTTGTGTGTGTGTATGTGTGTGCTTGTGTGCATTTGTGGGTGAATTTTAGCTTGGTACAGAGGTCAGATCGTGCTGCAGTGTAATTTGTGATCCTGTGCGTTTAGTTCAATGAGCAAAGACATAAATTATTCTGCGCACTGCAATGCTGTCTCTCTAAATAATACTTAATGCTGGCCTGTGCTGAAAGCATTAGTGCCAGCAGATACAAGCTGAAAAGTTATTTAGCCTCTGTTTCTCTGCCTTGTGTTTCCTTTCCTGTCTTCCTGACCCTCCATACTGCAGTCAGTCCTGCTCTCTGCCCCTCTCCCCTTCTCCTCTCTTCTCCTTTCTTCTTTCTTTCTTTCTTTCTTTCTTTCTTTCTTTCTTTCTTTCTTTCTTTCTCTCCCTTTCTCCCCTTTCTTTCTCTTGCCCTCTCTACCCATTTTCTCTTTCCTCTCTCCGTCTTTCTCTCCCCCTCTCCCCCCTCCACACCTGCTCACAGCATTGCAGCAGTTCTGATGGCAGAAAATGATGCCTCGACAGGTTTGTTTTCCTACCTGCAAGCTGTTTAGTGCTGTGCTTGTACACTACTGCTCCTTTAGGTCTACCCATGCTCCACTGAGGACACAACTGGCAACCACAGCAGTTCAGACTGAATGTATGTGTGTGTGTGTGTGTATTTACACGAGAGTGTGTGCATGTGTATGAATGTGTGTGTATGTGAGTGGTGTTGAGTGGAAACAAAGGGGTGTGAAGGAAAGAAGTGCATGAGGGTGAGTGTAAATGGAACAGAAGGAGAGAGAGATAGAGGGATGAGGGTGATAAAGATGATGGAGGGAGTGTGTGAAGGAGAGAAAATTAGGGAAAAAGATGAGTTTGGGAAGCAGAGACAGCAGGGGGGAGGGAAGGAAATCTGCTATCGAGGCGAAATGACGTGCTGCTGACACAGTAGACCTGTTATCGCCACTGCTCCCACCTTTCATTTAAGAGATATTGCCTTGTGTGTGAGTGTGTGTGTGTGTGAGTGTATGCCTGTGCATATGTATGTGTGTGCCTGCATGCATATGTACAAAAGTGTTGATACAGCAGAAAAGCAGTTTTGATGAATGATTAATTTCCAAAGGTCATGCATTTTTGGGGAGTAGTTGCTTGAAGTTTGGGGAGCAGATTTCTATTTCTTAGTGGCTCAGTGAGATCTGGGTGCCAGTTCAGCTCAGGACAGAACAGAGGGCACACGTCAGGGTGTTACCGTTTGGCCAGCTGATCACTGCACGTCTCTCCTGCTTTCACCACCGTTCTGTATTTACAGCATTCATCCGTACCCAAGGCACGCCCCGCCTTGTCTGTGTTTTGAGCGCCATTCATAAATTCAGTTCTTTTCTGCCATCTTGGGTGAAGAACTGTCAAGGAGAATGTCCTTAACAAAATTACTATAATATAAGAGCACCTGTTTAAGCCAACAGCAACCAGCACCAAGAAACAGATCTCCTCATTCACGGATACCTCTTACATTTTCAGACACTCTCGCCTTGGTTCAATCAACATTTGTCCTTAATTCAACTGAAGAAATAAAGGCAATTGACTTTTTTGTAATACAGAAGAAAGGTATTTAGTTTGAAGACCACCGACCTCTGATTTTTTTCTGTGGCAAAAAATGAAAAACTAGGAATTAACCATGAGTCAAAGTTAAGCGCAAAAGTTTAAATGAATTCACTAACTCTGATGTAGCACAACAAGTGCAGAAAGTGCTCCTCCACCTCTCTGCGGCACTCTAAGAATTATGCTCCGGGAGAAAAGATGGCCTCACCTTCATCAGATCTTTGACCTCCTGCAGGGTGTTATTCTCACGCAAAACATCAGGGTGGCACTGTGCGCCTTTGAGGAAGGTGCTTACCCCAGAACTCCTCATTAAATATCCAGCTGTATAAATGGATAAAATAGCTAAGCTATGTAAGCTGGAATAGACTAGGGCTTCTGCTGAGAAAATATGCATCAAAATATAAGTATTTATTTGTATTTTATATATTGTTTAAAAAATCACAACTCCTCATTATTGAACCAACTCTAGCAACCTGTCTCCTTTTCACCTTCCAAAAATAAAAATAAAAAGGCCCTCTGGCCCCCTCTGGGGTCACATGAGCCCCACCACCATGCAGGACCGTGCATTGCGGTGGGCTCCTCTGCTCTGCCAGGTGACTCGTCCCTGATGGAGTGGGGCTCACCTGAAGGACACTACAGACACAGTGAACTCTACCTGCATCGCAGTGTGAGGTAGGACTCTGTAGTATGCCCACACTGCCGGGCTGTGGGACAGGGTGTCTCCTGAGCCCGCACGAGACCAGAGAGGAGCCCATTGGAACAGAGGCACCGGTATAATTTTAGCGTGGTTATTTTTGTCTGTGCTGGGAGGCAGAGTGGAGCTGGATGAGAGGAGACTGCAAGGGTGTGGAATCTCACACATAAGCGCACACACTCGTACACACACATACACACATACATAAACATGCACACACACACGCACGCACACATGCACATACATATATACATAAAGACATAATCATGCACACACAAACAAATAAACATACATACAGACACATGGTCACAGATACCCGCACGTGTGCAGACGTATGTCACACACACACATACACACACACATGCACACACACACACACACACACACACAAGCATGCATGCACACAAATAAACCAGCTACTAGGTAAAGCACAGATTGCTGCAGCAAGTGTTACATATGCATTAGTGAGACTTAAGCCAAGAACACGGCTCAGGATTTTTACAATGATGCTGCATGATACAGCTAGGGACACTCTGCCCAAAGGGATTTATTGCAAGACTGATTTTCTGATTTTTCTGCCACATTCAAGGGCAATTGTAAAATATTAAACACGTTGAATCCGTGTGAGTAGACTGAAATCTACCAGCCGATTGTGTAAGATTGCTTTGCAAACTGTACCACATTGCTGCATATAACACTGGCTTAAAACACAGTGTAGCCAGTGTTGCAAACGCAAAGCATGTGTAGTAGAAGTAGATTGTGCTCTTATTTCAACTTATAGGTTAAAAATTGGAATTTTTGGACCTCCTGGCATGTTAACAGCTTGTTTCTCGTCTTACTTAAAAGGCTTGTGATACTAAGGTATCCATTGGCCTTACCTTTGGAAGTAATCTGTACACCTGTGATCATGTGTTAGAAATAGGCATGACAAACTTGCCTTAGTAACACCATTTTACTAGCTCATTTTTATGGAAAAGAAAAAAATGCATGCAGACCTTGTCTGAATTTAGCAAAACTCCAGCAAACGCAGAGGGGTGATCATCAGAGCTGAAATAGCATTGTGTGTTCTGGGCCTTTGTTGTGCATCAGATCTGACTCCACGTATTACACAGAAAGAAATCGTAGCCAACTCAAACACAGTGATGCTTGCACTGCCCGCTCCCTTAAGATTTGGTATAATCTCACCGTGCGTCCAACGCATCACAGACACAACGTCATGAATTACGCCACAGAATAATGACATCACAATGGGTGGTACATTTCCCAAGAGTAATTGGTAGCTGTTTCTATATTTAAAAAAAACTTAACTCTTTGGATGTGACCTGTCGCACTTAATTGTAAATATTTAACCTTTATTGCACCAGGAAGGGGAACTGAGAACTAATTCCTGATTTATAGTTACAACCTCAGGAATCAAAACAGGTTGGAAATACAAGGGATTGCACAGCCAATCATCTGTTGGGGAATTTTTAGGTGACCAGACATAAAACAAGAGTTTTGAATTTTGACCATAATCCTAACATTAGCTATCCCACTCTCCTGAGGTAGGGGCTATCTTTAGTGTTGGTTTTATTTGTAGATCTAATTTGAAGATTTGTCATTTTACCAAAGTTTTATGTCCACTTTTCACTTTTATCTGAAAATGCCATTGTGGTCTCAGACTATAATAATGGTGTCAGTCAAATCCTGTCAATAGGAGCAGGTTGTAATTGTGATAAAACGAGAGCACCACTTGCACACCAGCCACATTGCTTAAAATGATTGTGAAACACACATGCATGTAGTTGTGACCTGGAACCCATCACTCCCTATCACAGAATCGCAGAATACGTGCCTGGATTCATCATCAATTTGTCTCTAATTTTGAGTGACAAAAAAATGCAAATATTTCTTTTCTTCCCTCAACAATACAGTTCAGTGAGTTCAGCGGCCACCAAAATTAATTTTAAAAAATTGTGTTTCGTATTGAAAAAGTGTTGATTGGATGCAGTACACAGTCTCAGAACCTGCCAATAGTCATTCTGTGATCTGGTTGAATGAACAAAGCCAAGTGTTCTTGCTGAATAGAAAAATTGCTCAGCTTTAACAAAACAATTAAAATCATTGGCAGACGTTTTGCTGGGAAATGACCGATGTGTGGGTGAACACTTTTCAGCTGACATATTTATCAATTGGTTCATTAGAAAGTCTGAGTGTTCTTAACCGCCTGAAATCTGTGCCTTCCATCGTCTGTGATGCAGAGCGGTGTCTGAACTCGCTCAGCAGGATCTATCCGAATAAGTTATCGGCTAACACCGGCGATCCATCGACACCGAGGCTGACAGATTTTATTTTTCAATGACTCTGTTCACACATGAAAGTGTTTGTGATTAATGCAAAATGGCTTATCATGAAATTTCCATTATCCCTGTTGCCAAACAGTAAAAAAACATGCACATACATTAAACATTAGCGGAGAATAAATGCAGATTTTAACCTATGCTGATGTGTTAAAAAGAGCATTAGAGATTCTGATAGATTCTGATCAGGCTTCTGATAGAATCAGCTTGAATAAAATAAGAAAGACATTAACATACGCTCCCATCTGGGTGATAATGTTCTCTCCCTATTCCTAAGGATAGATGAAAAGTGATGGAGAAACTAATTAAAGATTGTTCGCCCGTTGTGATGCTCATCTTCAAGGCTTTCAGTGCGTTGAAGTGGGGAGACTTCAAAACCACATGGCCTTCACATAGCTAGACAAGCAGCACATTGCTCTGTCTCATGTGTTGTGAACTGAATTCTTCTGTATCTGTAAAGGAAGTACTGCTCTCATCCTGCTGTCTCCTATGTGAGCCTATGTGTGTCTGCGTCACCGTAACGACTTCTACCGACGTCGGTGGCACGACGCTGCGGCGACGTTGCGGTAACGTTGCTGTGACCTTAAGGGAGCTCAATCCGCACCAGCTTGGCGCTCAGAGTCGACGGTGCGGCTCCCAGCAGGAACCCGCCCCCGCGCCGCATGCGCTGGCCCGGCGTTGGCCCGCGACGAGGTCTGTGCTGCGGCCGCCGCGTGAGAGGTGCACGATTTGCCCTTGCTGATAAGACAACGACCTTTAACCTCCCCGCGGTGTGAACGGGGTGTACGAGGTGTCTGTATCAAAGAGCACGGAGGCCTGAGTCCGCTGTAAGCACAGAGACCTCTGGGCGATTGCTGACAGCTCCGATCAGGGAGGGGAGCGGGGCAAAGCCCTGGCACACAGCAGACAATGGTTCCCTTTTCCATTCTTTTCTGTTCCTGAAACTGCTGTACTGTTTGCACTCCCAAATACTTGCTAGCAAAGAAGAATAGCTTAATGGATACCAACCTCCTCACTCTCTTAAAATGATGGGTTCCATCAACACATTTGCCAGAGGTGATCAACTATGAAGCATATGCATATGCGCCATTGGAACATAATTAGGACAAAATACAACCAATCAACAATTGACAATTAATCAAATAGCAAAGGATATATCAGCTGTCAGCTGCATTACCATCTCCACACTTAACACCATTGTAGTCAAGCGACTTGGTACAATAATATGTAAAAAACAAAAGCCTCTGTTAAACTAGTACAGCGCGTAAATTATGAGGACATCCGTTGTCACTCATCCCCCTGCTTGCTCACACAGATAAACATGCTCACAGCTGGTAAACTCAATCGAACACACACACATATGCACATGCACGCACACATACATACCCATGCACACACACACACACACACACACACACAAATTTCCCAAGTGGAACTGTTTGCATCTGTGTGTGTGTGTGTGTGTGTGTGTGTGTGTGTGTGTGTGTGTGTGTGTGCAGTGCCCCCTTGCTTCCTTGTGTGTGAGAAAAGAAAAACCTCTGTCCTTGTGTGAGGCAAAACAAAAGGCTAGCAGAAGTGAGTGAGTGTCTGAGTGAGTGAGTGAGTGAATGTGTGAGTGAGTGAGCGTGTGAATGTGTGAGTAAGAGTGTGAGTGAGCATACGAGTGAGTGTGTGAGTGAGTGAGTGTGTGAATGTGTAAGTAAGTGTGTGTGAGTGAGTGTGCGAGTGAGTGAGTGAGTGATTGAGCAAGCGAGTAAGTCAGTGAATCAGTGAGTGTCTGAATGCGTGAGTAGCCAGGAAAGTAGAACAGCTCCTGTGCAATGTGACATTGCTTCTTTTCCATTAACAAGGTTGAGAACAGCAAGCCCTAAACCAGCCAATGATGCTCATTTGCGTCATCAAGCAGTTTTCGAAGCCTTTCAGAGGAAGGAGAGCAGGCACCTTCTCCTACACGCACCTTTACTCCCCCCTCCCCTCCCCAGCCCTCTCGCTCTCCGGCTCCTGCTGTTACCTTGATGCGTCAGAGAAACTGCTGCCTTCAATCACGTCACTGGAAAGACCAATAAGTGGTCTTTACACAAAAGTGCGTCTGAATTAACCTTAACGCCCTTGTAATGCCTGCTATTGATTAAATGCTGTTTGATCGTCCTCAGACCAATAAGGAGAAGAGAAAGTAAAGATTCTCGGTAAGAACTGGAGGCACCGTGGGTCTCCCCAGGCACCGAACCGAACGAGAGCCAGACGAACCCTTGCTGCTCATCTAACCCACGTACAGCTGGGGCTCCACCCGGCCAATCACAGAGCCTGTCCCTGCTTCCAGCACCGTGGTCTGATTACGCACGACAGTGGGCACTCAGTGACAAATTTGGACATGGTGACTGACTCACGTGCAGCACACTGAAATGCAGTCAACCACTAACACCCTCCCCCCCTCTGCCACAAACTGGAATATTTCAGCATAGGAAGGCTTAATGTGTGTACATATCAGTAGTATTTTAGCAGAGAAAGAATTAATATCGTTAGACACACATACACACAAATGCAGAGTAAAATTTCAATGGCATTTCAGCAGAGAAAGGGTTAACATCCTCATTGCCCAATGCTACTATTGTCCCTCACACAGTGACACATTGCAGTAGTACTGGGTTGACATGCTAAAATATCAGGAGTATTTCAGCAGAGACAGGGTTAATGTTCCTGTAGTATTTTAGTAAAGGGTGAAGCAGAGAGAGGGTTAATTTTCTTACAGCCCAATACTACTTCTGTTCCCCACACAGTGGCACATTGCAGTTGTATTTCAGTAAAGCCTGGGTTGATGTCCTAAAATATCAGTAGTATTTCAAAGGGTTAATGTTCCTAGACATCTGTAATATTTTAGCTGTGGGTTAAGCAGAGAAAGGGTTAATGTCCTTACCGTCCAATCATGGTAGAGTGCTGCTGGACAGCAGCCTCCAGCAGTCTCTCCAGTATGGTCCACTCCCCCATGGTCATTGAAAGATGGCGGCAACTGTCCTGAGCACGAATTTTCTCACCCCCTCCTCGAAGACTCTGCACTACGATGTACCGGCACCCGCCAGAGTGGGCGCATCCGCCCTGGTCCTTTTCGCTTGTCCCCACTGCCGTCTGGGGAGTGAGAGCACTTTTTCGGCGACCTGGCTGTTCCAGCCCCAGTGGGCGTCCCCCACCGGGTCAACCCAGTCCGTCCGGGATGTCCTGACCGCGCCTCTCCTCCCCCTCCGGACGTCTCTGCCTTGGCCGCAGTGGTTTGCGGTTTGCGGTTCGCGCCCCCGCCGGGTGCCGCGCAGGCTGTTTCTCAACTTTCCCGCCGCTGTCAGGCCGGTCCTCTCCCCCTCGCGCCAAGCGGCCGACGTTGTGATTCGCTGTGTGCGTCCGCTACGCTCTCCCTCTCTCTGCGCCCCACCCCCCTCCCAGCCCTTACATCCTGAACACTCCTCCCCCCCCCTTTATGCCCAATGCACCAACTCCTGTTACTGCAAAACGCACACTCCTGTGCTGAGCGTTGGGTGTCTAACACCCTGAACGCGCCCTGGTGTCCTCCCGCTCAGCACGCTGCACTGAGCTGACCCCTCCTCTTCTTGCTAGCGCAGCATCGCGCGCGCGGTCTGTCGCGACCATGGCTGCTGTCGTTGACAGAGCGCGTACTACGCTCAGTGGCGCGTGCTGAAATGCACCGCCGGCACAGCTCTGCCAAACTCACGGGCGCCTCGACCTGCTCCAGCCCTGGCCACAACCAAGCATCCAAAACACACACGCGCATGCACACACACACACACACCCCACAGGGAGACACACACACACACGCGCGCGGACACACACCACCTGACCTAGCGCATATATACAAGCAGGGATTGTTCAGTCACACAGACGTAAGCACACAGACGCACGACCGCACCAGCATGCCCTGCAGAACCCTGTGTCTAAGTCCAGCGTGGCTGTCTCCCTGTCCACACGGTCATGCATGCGGCGGAAAGCAAAGATCAGTGTCTATCCTATTAGACTGGGTTATCTCCTCCGCTTTCCCTCCTTTCCCTCTCCCCCTCTCTCCCTCTTTCTGCGTTAAGCTCCATGTCTCTGCCTCTTCTCACCGCTGCGGCTACCTTTTTCCCTCCTGCTGTTGCTCTCCGAGCGCATCCCTCTCTCCTCCGCTTGTTCTCCCTCTGTCAACCTCTGAAAGCGTGCTACCCTCCCTCTCTTCCTCACTCCCTCCCTCCCCCTCCCTCTCTCGCTTGCTCAGTCTTGCTCGTGTCCTCTCTTTGGCTCTCTCTCTCTCCCCCCTCTCAGTCTTGCTCGTGTCCTCTCTTTGGCTCTCTCTCTCTCTCTCTCTCTCTCTGGTAAAATTGTGCTTGGATTGCTACTCGCTCTGTTGCTTCATTGCTGCTTGCAAGAAATGTTCTCCCCTGCGCTGTCTCTGTCCTCTGCTTTCCGCCTCTCCCCCTTGATGTAGAGTCAGAAAGGGATTCAACTGCCGTCCCTCCTCCTCTCTGCAGTCCTCTCTCTCTCACTCTCTCTCTCTCTCTCTCCCGTATGGGGTCCTGGTTGCTCTCTCTCTCTCGTCACCTTCTCTTCCACCTGGCCTCTCTTTCTCTCTCGTGCACAGGCACCCGGCTCTAGCGTGTGTCAAGCGGATTAGAGAGAGGAATCACGCTCTGTTCCTCTCTCCATCTCCCTCCTACTCCTCCTCCTCCCATCTCCCCCCCCTCACTCAGTGCAACTCACCTAATCTCATACCTATTCCTTTCTCAGTGTTCCTTTCCTCTGTACATTCCTCCCCATCTCTTTTAATTCCCCACTCTTTTCTCATTTTTCAATCCATTTCCTGCCCCCCCGCTCCCAAATCTCCATGCCTTCCTCCTTCCCTCCTTCCCTCTCCCCCCATCTCTCTCCCTCTTCTACGGCCAAGGCAGTGCAGTATATTTTGCACAGGGCTCTATGACATTGAAAGCTGCGTTTTATTAGATTAATGGCTCTGGCTCTCTGCTGTGGGTACTCAACACACACCCCCCTCCCTTCTTCCTCTGCTCTCACTCGCTCTGTCACCCCTATGCACGAGCGGTATGCACCTTCAGTCACTACACACACACACGCGCGCACACACACACTCGCAGCCCCCATCACACAAATGCACACCTAGCACCAGCCCCGCCCCCCTAATGGGAGGAGAGAAAAGAGCAAGGTGTAAAGCTGACAAAGGTAATAAACATAAGACAGAGAGAAAGAGAATTTACATCACTGGATCTACTATCTCTCCCTGCTGTTCATGACTGATTGGGGGAGGGGGCATATTGAGTGAGAGCAAAAGAGGGAGACACTCTCCATAAGTATTTCCTGCCGGTTTGCAATCGCAGTGCGGTACGGTGTTGGATGTAGTCTTCTACAGTGAATCATTGCCCAAGCCTATCGCTCCCTCTGGCTCTGCTCGGATGCTGGGCTCCTTACAGGCCAGGTTCTGATTCAGGTCAGTGTTTTAAACCAGAGTCAAAATCAAACCCTGGGAAGGACCTGAAGCTCTCACGTTTTTTTTTTTTTTTTTTTTTCTTTCCTGAATGCGGTTCCAGAGCGGTCATGACACTGCAGCTGCATTTTTGAAGTGTGACCGCTTCAGGAGGATGCTGTTTATCGTCTTGGTCAGATGACCGCAGAGGAGCATTGTGATTGGACAGAGCCCATTACTCAGTGGCCCATCAGTGAAATGCTGCGCAGGGGAGTGACGCAGGTGTGCTGTCAGCGACCCAGAACGGTCAGAACACACACACACACACACACACACTAACAAACAAACACATGTGTGCAAAAACAGCAATGCTGAGGCAGCCATGAGAGGTTTTCCTCTGAGTAGAGGCTAATTTAATTATGGATCCATTTGTGTCATTACATCTTGCCATGAACAGCAACATTTGATGATGGGGGAAAAATTATATTCATTGCTTAGACAGCATTACTTTCCTCAACTCAGACTCATCCCTACAAACATATCTACAACCGCACAGCACTAACTCGCTGCTGTTAAGGTTTCTTGTGTCCCAGGTTGATATTCTTTCAAAAGTCAAGAATTATATACTGCTACAATCAAAGATATTAGCAAAGTTCATTTTCTTTTTCAAATGTGAAGAATTAGAATCAAAGATAATGGCAAAGGTAATATTGTTTCAAATCTCAACACTAATATGAATAATAACAGTGTCCACTGGAAGCACAATGCGGGATTACAGCAGATACCTTCTCTTACAGCAGAGAACGTGTCTCAAATTCTCCTTCCTCCAACCCGTGAGCTGATACCCTGGTTTTCCCATGGCAGCCACTTTCATCTAGACAAACTGTTCCTGAGCCAATACCCAAAAGCTTTTTCCACCGACCCCATTCTATACTGGTAGTGCATGCTACACCATTAACAGTAAGTGTCGGATTGCTGTGCATTCACTAAACACAGGAGAGCAAAGGTGCAGGACCCCTTGAAAGGGCGGTCTGCTCCATGTCAGCATGTCCCCACTGCCAATGCAAACAGTCGATGCCATTGATGCAGTAATTAGCAGCCCAGTTCAGAGGGGCCGTCAGGATTAAGCAGATGCCTAAAATAATCCTGGAGGGTGTCCGGGAGCAGAGTCGGGAAGCCGGCCGCAACTTAGACAAAGATTACGAATACCTAGCCGGCTACCTCACTAATATAACCATAATCAGCTTTGCCGGAGTGCAGAGAGCACACAGAGAGACTCTGACACAGCTGGGGGGTTAATTATAGAAGGGTCTAATGGGGTGGAATCTTAATTACGCCCATCGCCCAGCCCCCCCTTTAACACCTTCTGACGGCGCTGTCGAGGTGAGGAAGCTGTGTGCTTGTGTTAAGGTGTGACGGGAATTCTTTCCTTTCCTTTCCTGCTTTGGTTACCCGAGTTTTACAAGTGTGAGACCTTTCTTTACACTGTATATTTACATTTATATTTGTTTTTACACTACAATTATGTACGCTGTTGCTTGGTAGGGACAGGAAACAAGCCGTGTTGGTGTAGCATTGCTAACCAAAACAGTCTACCCAATCTAAATCCAGCACTTCATTTCAGCTCTGATTCAAAAAGCAAAACAGTGGCTACATGGGGAAAGGGGGGAGTATCCCCCCATGGACTATCCTGACTGACAGACACTATCGCTAGAGCCGGCAACCTGGGAACAAGTTTAACTGAAAATTACAATGTGCAAGTTATAGTTATAGACAAGAACAAACGGCAGGTGAAGTCTCACACAAACCCACCGCTGCTTTACTAAATACAGCCACTGCTCACAGCAGCTGACTGTCATTTCTGATTAGCACATGGCACAAAGTTAGGAGGAGCAGATGGAGGAGCTGTGGATGCTTACATTCAGGTACATGAGGGGTACACACAAATGGATCTTAGAGTTGGATCAGGGACTTAAAGTTGCCTAAAAAAATTACAGTAAAGCACTGGGATTGGGCTGGGACGAGGACTGGGCCTGTTCCCATTGACAGAGTTTACAGTCTGTAATTACATTTTAGTAGTACCAGTGGGGTATATTAGAGGTGAGAAGCCACTCAATTTACATTCACTTTTTGGTTTGAACCTGCTCAAGGCATGTGAAAAGTCATGCCACTTCAGTGATTTTTCTGCCTCTGTGTTTTCTTCTTATGTCTCATATTTTTCTTATTCTCATATTTTCCCTCAACCTCAGTGTTTAAAATGCAAATACAGTCCAATTTGAGATTAGAGGACACCATTCTTAATGGCATAACAGTGTGGCCTATGTACTTAGAAGGCAATTCTACTGCAAAACTGAAAATGGACAATTTCAGTTGCTGACACTTCTTCCGAGGTTTGTGTTGAAATGTATCCTGGGTGTCTCTGTGTTATATGTAGTGTTGCTTTGTGTGGTTGACTCTGTGTGTGTGTGTGGGTGCATGCACACTGTGTGGTAAATGAAAAGACACTCCCTCTCTGACTCACTGTTGTGGTGTTAATGAGAAGATGCTCCTCTCTGCATCATTGTGTGATGGAGGGCCACTAATGTCTCTAACCTACATATTTTTGTAGTAAAATGGATTCAGAATAAAAAATGTGCATTTTTTCCTTTTCCATATACTGGATGTCCCTTTAAATGCAGGATCCCCCCAACTGTACAGTTTGAATATCTTCCTCCTTGGTCCACCACTCATTTTAATATCTGGCATCCCTAGTGTAGGGAATGGTAATGATGTGTGCAGTGCCAGATGGAAGCATGGTCTTGTCTAGGTGGGATATTACATTCTTCAGAATCCTACACATCCATGTTCTCCATAACACTCAACATCCATTTCTTCAGCTCTTGACTGAGCTTACTGGATATAAAATCTTAATTCACATCAACCTCTTGTTCTGAAGAGTTCATGCAGCTTTGACTTTATTTAGTAATGAAGGAGGCCATTCAGTTTTTGGCTTCTTCCGTGTCATGAATTGAGGTTTGTGTCGAAATGTATCCTGGGTGTCTCTGTGTTGTACATAGTGCTGCTTTGTGTGGTTCCGTTTCAATGAGAGAATTTTTATTCAGCACAGTGTGGTGTGACGACAAAGGGGTCTGTTCAAAACAAGCAAGGGAAACCTCAGAGCTAAAGCCTCTAATA
Source organism: Megalops atlanticus (assembly GCA_019176425.1). Lineage (NCBI taxonomy): Eukaryota > Metazoa > Chordata > Actinopteri > Elopiformes > Megalopidae > Megalops > Megalops atlanticus. The sequence continues at coordinate 20,828,191 of CM032877.1, read as the reverse complement.
ATACTTTTGCACACTCACACGCACTCACACACACAGAAAAGCACAACACACACACACACACAAGCACACACACACTAGCATGAACACACACACACACTAAAACACATGAAAGCACACATGCACTAGCTGAACATGCATAGACACAGAAATATATACACACACATACATGTAAGCGCACATGCACACAAGAATGCATACATGTGCACGTAAGCACATACACTAGCATGGATATACACACGCACACACACACACATATCTGTGCAGACACGCATGTGCACACAAACACACACTACTCTTCAAAGAAGCTCCAAGCTGTGCCATCATATTACATCCATATTCACGCCATTAACATGCAATAAACACATCCCCAATATCCCACATATACACAGTTCTTTCTCTCGCAATTCTCAGTACGATCTGCCATCAATACATGCTGACACACAAGCTCTGCAGCTCACACACAAGTACACGATCAAACACTCCTCCTCTCATCTGTACCTCATGCTGTTCCAGGTGCTCTTCTTCATATGGTATTTACCATTAGCAAACATGGTCACACACACGCATGAGAACACACATACCCTCTCAACGGGAACATACACAACATTCAAAACTGCACTGAAGACTCGGAGATGCACAACAAAAATTGATTTAAACAGATTACATTAGCTCCCAAATGCAATATTCAGCATGCACTCTCTGCTTCTGTGCGCAGAATTCCACTACAAAAATTTCAGGCAACCTGAAGGATGGCTCATATCCGTATTTGTGCTACACATGGAGCCAAGCTTTGCTAACAGTGAATGTGCCTACAGCACCGTCACATACAGAGACATGGAAACAATGTAACATTGCATTAGTGCAAAGCAAAAGGAAGAAAAATGGTGTTTTGCTCTGCCTAAAATGTGCTGATGCAACTTGCAGTGAGGTGAGTGCAACAGTGAAAGCTGCCCTTCCATCTGTGGACTATCCAGCTGCATCATGGGTAATGTGTGAAACTGTGAGCAACATATGTGCCCCTGTATGGGTTATCGCTTAAGAAATTAAATAACAATATTAATCACATTCCCCTAAACATGCACATGATAACCAATCTGTAAATTATATGCTGCTGCTCTAAATGTTATTATTTATATTCTATTTTCTAATTATGTGCACCGAGCTTGATGCTGTTTGTATGTTGAAGCTCAGGTGTGTGCCTGTAGACTAACAGAGCCAGGAGCTTACATGATCCTCTCTCAGGGCTCAGGCAAGTTCTTCAGCAGTCCTTGAGGATGCTGCCCTCTGTTGGCAGTTATACAGAACTCCAGGTCGTCAGGCCACGCGAGAGAGATGGGGTTCCCCATATGGATTTCCAGCTGGCGCATAACTCTCACAATGATGACGTCTCATCATATCATAGTAACAGCCCGCACGCAATATGTGGAAGCTTTGAAAAATGACAGTGGTTCAAGAAACTGAGGTCCAAGAAATGACAGATTCATCTGCCACTTGCAGCATGTAGCAGCATGAATGCAAGTGGAGAATAGGGGGTGAATGTGTGTTAAGAGTCTGTATGGATCACCCTGGGGGAATGTGTGGTAGAATGTGGTGTGTAGGCAGATCCTGCCCCATATGATGGCCAAATTTACGAAGTTACCGGCAGTCGGAAGGCTTTGATTGTCCCTGGCGTAAGTTGCACAATATCATTAGACAAGAGACTTATCTACATGATCTTCCAACTGTTCCCTGAACATGGACAGAGATGACCTGACCTTGCTGTCAAACAGTGGAGAGAGTTATTGGATGTGCTGATTCTGGTGGCCCAATGCAGACAGATGGGAAGAGAATGTGAGCTCTTGGGAAGGCAGCCTGGGAACCCAGTGTGAACCAAGGCCTGCATTCAATCAATATTAATCCTTAACTTTGACTAACAATGAAATTAATTGGCTCCTTTTTTAAGTATATTTTTATCATTCATATTGGTGACCACTGAACTCACGGATCCCTATCTACGAATGAAAGCACTTGTGTTTAAATGTTTATCAAAACTAAGTAAATATTTAACAAAGATAAGACAAATGTTGACACACTCACCACCTATGTTCCAGGGGATAAGTAAAGGGGGAATAGGGTCATTCATTACCAGGGTTGGGAGGGTTACTTTTAATATGTGTTCCACTACAGATTACAGAATACTTGCCCTAAAATGTAATTTGTAACGTATGCTGTTAGATTACTCAAGGTAAGTAGCAATCTAAATACTTTGGATTACTTTCTGAACACTGTGGTTTTCATTTTTAAAAGTATGTAAGTAAAAGTGTGAATGTGGCATGTACTGGTGGACATTTTCATAATTCTTCTGTGCTTTTCTGTTCAACCGTCTAAGGTTCTGAACGGTTATTTTTAGAATGTTCACTTAGCATTGTTGTGGCTAACATTTTGGCACCCCCATGTTAAGTCTATGGGCATTTCATCGCAGTTTCTTCAGAATTGTAAACGTTAATTCAAAAACTGTACATTACACGAAAACATAAGTTAGAAAAGGCACAAACCACCCTAAATACACTGCGAGTGAGAAAGGAGTAGCTTAACAATTTAATGTATAATATGTGTAGTGTAAAATTGTTGGAGTAATCACAGTTTTGAACGTGAAATTTCACTTGTTTTGTCACAGTATCTACTCGTTAGCTAGTTAGCTGTAATACTACACCTACTGGCCTACTAGCGGTCAATATTAGCTTAAATAATGAAAAAGAGAACTTACTTCAAGATGCTTCTTCAGGTTAGAGGTCGAGTCTTTTGAAGTGGATAGCAGTTTGGTTGCTGGCAAACACAGCTTGCATTGTACTGTTATGTTGCGACCTTTGCCAAATTTGAAAGTAAAATGGTCCCGGTATTTCCATGACATAAACGTGTTGCGCTGGTTGCTTTCTGTCTCACTCTCCATTCTACTGTCTTGTGACTCAGGCAGGCTTTTTTTTTCGTGAGGGGCATATGGGAGATACACCCCGGACTTGCCTATCATTTGATAGATTTTTTTTTTTAAAATGTAACTGTAACTTGATTACCATCAATTTAAATGGTACCTGTAACGGAATACAGTTACTCGTATTTTGTATTTTAAATATGTAATTCCGTTACATGTATTCCGTTACTGCCCAACCCTGTTCATTTCACCTGTCTGGGGAAGTAAGGGCTTGAAGGAGACCCTGCTGGAATGATAACTTTAAACCACTTGTAGAGTGGAGGTGTTCACTCTTCAGTTTGTACAGATGTTGCTGATCAGAGAGGTATGCATGGTCACCTCTCCAAGATGGCTAAACCACACAATTGCATACAGCTTGGAATGAACCCTCCTTCTAACCTTCCCATCTGACTGAGTCTCTTATAAGTTCTGAAATTTGCAGTCAATTTGCCCACCAGGGAAAGGTCACACAGGTTCACAAACCCACCAACAGTGTGTGCAGATCTCTAAGGGACCCACCCTCAATTTCCAACACTGCATGCTCTGTATCAGGCATTATGAATGCACTGAGAAATTGAAAGTGGTTGTGTTTTAGACCTAGGTCTTGGGAGGTTATCCCCTTTACTGTGCCCACTACATTGGCTGATCCACGTGTCATCAACAAACCTGCACAGCATTGATCATTTCTACAGACCTGCTTTAGCATTAGGTTAGCTTTACCCACAAGAAGCCAGAGGCGTTTACACAGGAAATCCGACCCAGGCCACAGCACACTGCCCAACCTCAGATGTGACAGCAGTTTGCACCTAGGCTCGACGAGTCAATGCAGGGTAGGCTTGAATGTAATATTTAATGTTATATGTAACTGCATTGCTTGAGGATGTCTTTAACAATACTCCCAGAGAGGTAGCAAAGTCTTATTCATGTTTCAATAGTTTATGCTAGTAAACAGTGCAGGTACAATCAGTAACACTTGCATGTGCAAAACAGCACAAGCACATTACTGACTCTGTTGGTCTTTAAGCTGGTGAGCACATGCACAATTCTGACAAAGCATCTTGTGTATTTACAGACAGATGTGATACAGGCACCTCCAAAAAAAGTTCAGCTCCAGTGGCAGCTGAGCAGTAAACTTGGTCAGTCGAAATGCAACCTGCCACACTGGGTCGCACTCACCCCTGAGTCAGTAAAAACACAGCTTTGAAAAACAGAAAAAAAATGACATGACTTTTTGTACCTTGATGTTCTTTATCTCCTGTTGTGGTTGGCCACAGATCACAGCCATAAAAGGGCTTGCCTGGCGATTATTGGCCGGCATCCTCTCCCCAGCTCCTGAACTGTCATTTCTGTCTCTGGGGAAGCCTGTCTCTGTGGCAACATTCTTTTGGCTGCTTGCCTGTCTCCACTGAGCCGTTCTGTGTGAAATCAGACTGATTGTGCCATAACCCTCCTTAAGTGCACTCACATACCTTTCTACTGTTGACATCACTAAAAATGTACAAATTCCTTTCTTAAATGTCTTTTTCCAGATATGAAGAATTCATTTGACATTTTTATACCCTTATTAACATACTTTTATGTCATTTTAAACACTGTTTTAGGTTATTCTGTAAAATTCTTATCTTTAAGCATTGCAGACTTTCATGATGTGTCATTAATCTGTGCACACAGTTACGAGAACTTGTGTATACAGTTTCTCAGAAATATAATTACATTTCAAACAATTTTTATTATCTCCATTATTTATATTTCATATTTTATGTTTATAGAACGATTGGAGCAGAACCTTATGTAGTGCAGATCTTACCCATAGTGCAATGTTACCTGAGGCAACACAAACACAATACAAAATGAATACTAAAGTACTTTTTCTTTTGGCATGATGTCCTGCATACAAATCTTAAAACAAAATTTTCTGACAAATTCTTTCACACAGTGCTGCTGACTGCCTGCTACAGGCCATCGGGGTGTGGTTTACATTTATTCTATCAAACTGACACGTTGAGCAACAGTACCGACACTTATTTTAGTCTGATTTGATGCATATTTATAATTTTCACATGTAACGACACAAAATGTACATGAACATTTTACCATTGTTTAAGACTGAATAAGCAGTGTTAAAAACACTGTTAACTACGTACAGCTTTTTGTTATTTTATCTCAACACTTTAACATGTTACAAAGCCGGGATACGAGTGAAACTACATGAAAACTTCCAAATAAAAGTTAAAAAATAAATAATGTCATGCATATCCCCTAAATCTGGCAATGCTACGTGAACTAACTCAATTTCAGTTTGGCACTTGCCTGTTTCTCTGCTACTGCCAAGCTGGATTTGAATGAAGTGGCAATTAGCCTATTTAGCAAAACCACTGCGATCTCTGTTCCTTGAATGCATTACTATTAATTAACAAATTAACTTTTCTTCCTTTTTAACGTATTTCTGAAATTGTATGCAGAAATTATAGTAAAAAGATATTACATATCCGACAAGTTGTGTAAACATTAGCTACCTGCAAGTTACAAAATGTGACTGAAAAAAGTGACGGAAACAACTATATACATTGTCTCATACAGTTAAAGCAAGATAAATAACTCTATGATGCATACAGTTTGCCAATATTTAACAAATTCGTTCAGACATATAACAGTTATGAACACATAACAGTTATGAACCATATCCTCTCATTAGCGCCACACAGTCAATTCGTTTCAACATGCGACTATTTAGCTTGCTGGCTAATGTAACGTTTGCTTTCTAACATGTTTCCTTTCTATAAAAATACAAAGAGAAGCGTTCACAATTGTAAACATAAACGCCCTTTCACAACCTAACTTATGTGTTATCACAGTGGCATATTGGCGTGCGTTTCATCCGCCACAGTCGTTTCGATACACATATTACCAAAATGTACCGAAAACTACAAGCCCTCTCTTGAAAGGCGCTGTAAAAATGGCTTGACTACTATGAATTCAGGTGCATTGTGGGAAGATAGCCAGTGATTGACACGGCGGCCATTTTCCCGCTGGATGCCCCGCTCCCATTGTGTGAGAGAGACAGTAAATACTGACACGGCTAGACTACTAAACATTTATTTCCCTCCCTGTAAACGCACTTTTTCTAAGGTAAGTGACCTCCAATAGCGGAATTTTAAATCTAAAATACTTTTTTACACATTTATAAAACTTTGGAATTTATTTGATTTCATTCTATTTTTGAATATTATTTTATTTTCAACGGTACAGAAAAAGCAAATCCGACTGCAGAGACGCTTGAGAAAAACAGGCTTTCTACTTCTGAGGAGACTGAAAAATCCGTTTCACTTTGAGGGGCATTTTCGCTTCGGTTAAACACAGTTCCTCAGCGATAATCCTGGACACGAAGCAACTTTTTGGGTTCTTCTGGATCTCTACTTTAATCTCATTTGGGTTTTGGGGGTGTCAGTTGTACAGTTTTCTTGTGATTTTTGAAAGTTTTGGTACTGCTCTCTTTCGCTCGTTTCAAACAGGGCTCACCCCGGCTGTGTTTCAAACAGCGGCCATCGTCTCACGGGTAGAGGCGGGACTTAGAGAAGGAGAAAGGGGGTGGATGTTCCGCCCCTTTCCCCGCTCAGCGTGAGCTGATTGGGTTGAAGGTGCAGCTTCTATGTCTCGATTGGTCACCTGGGTTATTGGTTTCTCTTGATAATCTGTTGGCGAGTTGGATTCGTCTGAAAGGTGCATTAGCCTACCTTATCTGATGTTGATTGGCTAGAGGCTTTGTTGCTAGGAGTGTTTATGCGGCGCAATGCGAACGCTATGGATGCCGGGAATTGTTGTTTAGCGGTCACGATCGTTAAAAGCGCGACTTTTGTCTTTCGCCAGGTAAACTCGTAGAGTTTTATTTATTTTTTAAGAACACACTTATTTATTAGCTGTCATGAACACACACGCTTATATTTTTGGAAAACTAAAACAGCACAGTGTCCAAAAATCCTGTTAGATACGTTTAGTCAACATTTGCATTAACTTTAAAGGTAAGTGTCAATATGTCCTATTTGAGATTGTGTGCGCACGTGTAGTGATCACCTGTCTTCATTTCTTCTCGCAGGTGACATTAGGCTGCCATGGCTCGTACCAAGCAGACTGCCCGTAAGTCCACTGGAGGCAAGGCCCCACGTAAGCAGCTTGCCACCAAAGCTGCCCGCAAGAGTGCTCCCTCTACTGGTGGGGTGAAGAAGCCTCATCGTTACAGGTGTGACACAGGACTGCTGTCAGTGTGTGGCAGAATGGTTAGGCAGTTGCACTGGTCACCCAAGCATAGCTGGTTCAATTCCCAGTTGTGTCACTGCTGGTGTATCCTTGAACAAGGTTCTTGACCCAAATTACTTTTGTATCCACCTGTATCCATGTATAATATTTAATAAACATAAGCTGTACAATTGCAAAGGGTACCTGCTAAGTATGCATTCTGCATACTGAATTATTTGCTCTTGGCATTTAGCAGGAGCTCTTATCCAGAGACACTTACATCAGTTACAGTTTTTTTTTTTTTACAATGTTATCCATTTATACAGCTGGATATTTACTGAGGCAGTTGTGGGTTAAGTACCTTGTCCAAGGGTACAGCAGCCATGCCAGCGGGAAATCGAGCCGGCAACCTTTCGGTTATGAATACTGCTCCTTAACCACTATGCTACACTGCCACCCATATAAACGTTCATTGTTGTCACCACTTTTGCTTGTGCATTTACGTGTATATTACATTTGCATGCTCCTGTAGTATGTCAGTTTGTGGGTTGCTTCAGGAAGGTAGAGCTGCACACGTGCTGCAAAGTCAGTATTTTGTATGGTAATGCTCCCAGTGAAAGGGACCTGGCTGGGGCTGAGTGGAGGGGGACGCACAGGGTTGTGGGAGTGGCGAGGTTTTGACCGTCTCTGTTTGGGACAGGCCCGGCACGGTGGCCCTGCGTGAGATCCGCAGGTACCAGAAGTCCACAGAGCTGCTGATCCGCAAGCTGCCCTTCCAGCGGCTGGTGAGGGAGATCGCCCAGGACTTCAAGACCGACCTGCGTTTCCAGAGCGCCGCCATCGGGGCCCTGCAGGTCCGTGCACGAAAGACTTCCCCCGTCCCCACACACCCAGCAGCGGAACTGCTGTCAGTACACAACCAGCCACTAATAGGGCCTCCTCCTCCTGCAGGCTGTTGGCTTCACCCTGTCCTGTAGGGCAGCGTTTCCCAAACCTCTCCTGGAGGACCCCATGTTTTAGATCTCTCCCTGCTCCAACACAGCTGATTCAAATGATCAACTCCCTATGAACTCCTGAAGCAGCTTAATAACAAACTGTGTTTGTTAAACTGTGTGCTTAATAACAAACACTGCTGTAGAGGAATGTGTCATCTGATTGGTGGGTGCATGAATGTCCATTTGTTGTATTAAAATAATACAATTAATTAAAATAACAGCCCCACCACTTTTAGAAATTCCATAAATATCAGATGCTGTCACATTGTGGTCTGTGATAAATTTGTCAATTTAATGTGCCTTTTAATGCAGTTTTAAAAGCATTCTATAATCAAAATTGTTCATGCAGTGTACTTAAATATGACATATTTTCACCAGTGAAAGTTTTAGAAAGGTGTGAAATTGACAGTAATTTATGGAATTTAAATGGCCCCAGGGTTCCATACAGTGGCATCAGTGTTCTGTCTGGTGAGAAGGTGCATGCTGGTACCTGTTGGGGCTGCGCTAAACTCTCCCTGCTGTGTGTGTGTGTGTGTGTGTGTCTGCAGGAGGCCAGCGAGGCGTACCTGGTGGGCCTGTTCGAGGACACCAACCTGTGCGCCATCCACGCCAAGCGCGTCACCATCATGCCCAAAGACATCCAGCTGGCCCGCCGCATCCGCGGAGAGCGCGCTTAGACACCTCTTAATGTCCACCCCTTTCCTTCCTCCCTTCTCTGCTCCTCTCTCCCCACAAAGCCAGTCTGTCTATCCCCCCTCTCCTCGCACACTCCCCCCTCCCCTTTATCTTGGTAGTGTTTAGAGTAACAATGATCATGATGAGAATAGACTGTGTAGTTGCGTCTTTCTTAGTCTCGTTGGCAGCAGACTTTTAGGGTGCCCTTTTTCGTGCATGTACCTTGCTTAGTGCTGATTGGCCACACGCAGAGGAGCGTCAGACTGATCCATACCGCGCGTGGAACCACCGTGTCTGTCTGTCTGTGTCTCTGTACAGTGAGAAAGCAGGATGGGGAGATCCTTTATGAATAGAGGGAGGGAGGGAGAGAGGAGATGCTGCAGGAGGCAGGTAGAGAGAGGCCCAGACAGGCGGTTGGAGAGACAGACGGGTGGTCAGAACAGGACGGCAGTGGTTGGGGTTGGTCTGCTGAAGAGAGTGGCAACTCCCTCAGCAGGGTGCTAGAATAACTACCCCCAGCCGACCCCTCCCTACACAGCGCACCTTTCGGATCGGGAGTGGGTGGGGAGGACACCCCAGTGATGTCGTGGGGGAGGGGGTACTGTGATTGGTGTCGGCTTGCGGATGTGTGTCCTGATCAGCACAGCAATATGTAGTCAACTACAAGCATCTCTCTTGGTTGAAATATTGTTAATTACAAAATTGATGATTACTATTATTATTGTTGTTATGGTGTCTATTTTTTTTTATCCACGTACGTCTGTTATTTTCACCGCTACAGAAAAGATTTAAAAGAAGAAAAAAAAACCAAAATTATCAGCAATGTGGAACAATGTTTTTACAGGAAGAAAAAAGGCAAAAAAAATTTCAAATTTCAAATTCTCATTTTCAAATGAAAGCTTCTGCTTAACACAGACAGAGGGGGACACTATATGGCAGCATCTAATTTTGTCTGTAACGTTAAATCTTTCTCCTCTCTCACCCTCTCTGTCCCCCCTGTCTCCTTTTTCCTAATTTTGATTTGGCTTTAGAATTGACAAAAGTGTAATGTCAGATTGGTTTGGTAATGTGAGGTGACAACATGAAGCATAAGTTTACCCGCCCACCATGACTCATCCTCCACTCTGCCCTGTTCATTCTTCCATCTTGATGGCTTACTCTCAGAACCCGGTCATCTCCCAGTATAGATTCATTTCAGCGGTTTTTAAGACTGGTGTGATGCTCTATATATAACTGCAACATTTTTTTCTTATTTTAATTTCAATGTTCTCAGATGTTTAAAAAAAGCTGATCTTTGTAATTTCCAGATTTCTCATATTAAGGTGATAATAAATAGATGTTACACACAATCACCTGTGTCTGGGGTTTTTCTTGTAATGCCTGTAAGTTTAAGACAAGACAAATTGAATCATGTAACAAACTTATGACTTCAAAACGTAACTAGTGTGATGGATAGGAATTGCATTGTGTGTTTTATTTCAGAAAGCATGACAGGAGACTTTGGTACATGCCACAGCAAAAATCAAACCGTGGCAAGAGCTGCAAAAGTAAGAGTTGTTCATGATTTTATTTTCTGTATTTCTCAAATTACTCAGGGAAGATTATGATGCATGTCAGAATAGCCTCCAATTACCCATAACTAGTAAAACATAAAACCTTTCACACATTTAAAGTCGAGAGGCAAAGGACGTACATAGCATAATTTTTAGAATTGTTTGGAGGCTGTTGCTTGAATCTCAAAGGAAACGCAGTCATTCGCGATTAGAGAGATTCGCGATTAACTGTAGGACCGGCTGCGTCAAATTTCTTGTCTTTGCTGTGTTACACCACAGGGGGGAGACATTGTTCAACTCATAGAGTTACGCTATCTGCGACTCGTCACTCTACCTTCTTCCACCGTTATTTATTTGTCCATTCGTCAAACATTGTACACAGCTTTCTGTCAGGGTAGTGAGCAGGGGATTGTTTAACAGAGTTTGTAAGCAAGTCATAACATAAAGGTTTTGTGACTGTGAGTCCAACAGTCTGTATGTGCGTGTATGTGTATCATTAAGTATGTAATGATATGTAAATTGGGCATAAATTAGAAAGCGAGATCCTGATTAGGTTAGATAGCTAGAAAAATATATTTCGTTAGTCTTCTTTATTTAGCCAACACCATGAACATAAGTTGTATTCTCTTTTCCAAACCTGTGTGGAGAGCATAGTCACTTTGCTTGTCACAGCCTTAAGCACAAACATTAAGGGAGATGAACACAAAAACACCTTTGCAGTGTGTACATGTACTCCATACTCAGCAGAAAGGGGTGCTGGGGAGTAGCTTAGCCTACATTACTTGTTTGTTATGGATTTTAATGCCCCTTGCAATGGCTATAGTCAAGTTTCATATCTCACTTCAATGGAAATTGGTGGAGTAGTAAGATTTGGTGGCCATTTTGGATCCCATGTGAAAACACCCAAGTGTCAGTTCCTCAAAAACTGGAATGATGTGAAGTTTCATAGCAGCAACAACAAAATCTTTGTAAAGGCATCTGCAAATGAAATGTGGTTGGTAGCAAACAAAACAGCAGTGATGACCCAATCTAAAGGTAAGGTAGCCAGCTTTACGCACAAAGCAAGCATACAATTAAAGTGCCTGATGATAAGGGAAACTGATGGAAAGGTGAAGTCTGTAAAGACTGTAAAGTCTGTAAAGACTATGACAGAAACATCTTTACGGACATCTGTCTATATTTCTTTTAGTTTTTGTTTTTTTCATAGTTTTTTTCATAATATTGTTTATTTCATAGTTCATTTATACATCATAATTTATATATATATATATATATATATATATATATATATATATATATATATATATATTTTTTTTTATGCCTGACCCCATAACCAAAGATAAATATAATTTTGCATTTGTTTTTGGAAGTGTTTGTGTTTATCTGTGACTGCTTTAACCAGAATGCATTGTGTGTCTGTCTGGGGTGTGTGCAGGGATGTGCAGGGCTGTTGTGTGTCTGCATGCACACTGGTAGGTCTCAGTGTGTGACTGTCTGGTGTTCTGTGTGTGTGTGTTACGTGCTTGCGTCTGTCTGTATGCCGAAAGTACCTGTCAGGTAGTTTCCGAGGGTGTGTGTGTGCGTGTGGGTGTGTGCATGTGGGTGTCTCTGTCAGAGCAGACGCGTTTGTCCATGTGTATCTCTGAGTGGGAACGCTGTGTATCTGTTCACCTTCCCCAAGGTCTGAGTGGTGCCCGTCCATCTGTGCTGCTCTGGGGGATTACAGCCGATCTGTCTGTCTGTGGCTCAAAGTGCTGACCGACAGATCACAGATTAGCGCTGTTCTGCATCCACAGAGTGAGGGTGAGGGAGAGAGGGAGAGAGAGAGAGATTAACAAAGCAGTGTGCAAAGAGGGAGGGAGGGAGAGAGGGAGGGTGGAGAGATTAGCGCGGTACAGAGTGAGATTAATACAGTACCGAGCACACAGACCGGGGGTCTGGGGAGATAAACCTGGTGCTGCCACAAACACGGCCTGGAATGAGACAGCCCTGCTGCACCACACTGCCAAGACCCCTTCCTGTGCTACTGCACTGAAGACCAGCATAGAGAGCATGTACGGGGGTGAGACAATCCTGCTGCACCACACTGCCAAGAACTCTCACTGTACCACTGCACTAAAAACTAGAATAGAGAGCACGCACACGCAGGTGCTTGTTACCAAAGATAGGTGTGTCTATATAGCTGGATATTTACTAAAGTAATTTGGTTTGGGTATTCAACAGCAGTGCCCCACCTGGGAATCAAACCAGTAACCATCTGGTCACAGGGACTGCCACTATATCACACAAGCATGACCCCCCAAGCTCCCTTGCCTGCTGAACCTCCAGAACCGGCAGTGTACTGGTAATAAGATGCATTCATTTGTGGTCAAGGTTCGGTTGTCCAATGTTTTGAAGGTGAGTGGACAGTTGCCTGTTCACGTAGTCACACGGTCACATGGGAGGGGCACCTCGCAGAGTGTGGTCAGTTTTTTTTTTTTCCTGACCGCACTGACCCCTGTAAAAGAATGGGGTAAAGGGTTCGCATGAGCCACGTGCCGGAGCTTTCCACAGCAACCCCCTCCCTCTGTGTCTCTCCCTCTCTCTCGCTTTTTGTCTTTTTTTTCCCCTTGCTTTTTTCACTCTGGGCAAAATGCCAGGTGAAAGTCTAAAGAGGGTATTCTTGATCAGCTTTTCACAAATAGGGAAGTGGGCTCTTAAATTTGACTGTGGTGTTTTTGTATTTTTGGGGTGTTGGTATGTTAATCATTTTTCCTTGCCATTTGTTAATTCCCTTACAGCCATCCCCCATCGCCACCGAGCCATCCAAAGAAGACATTTACATTTATTCATTTGGCAGATTTATTCAAAGCAACTTACAAGTGAGAAGAACTTGTAAAAGTATCAAAATGCCCTCCCCCCTTTCTCTGTGGTTGAATATGTCTCTCTAGCACTCCCCCTGCTGGAAGTGATTTTCTGAGCACATAGTGGCAAGTGCGGGTGAAACAGTGAAACAGTGGATGATCTGTATGGTAACATTTAATAACCAGGAGACACAGAGTACTGTATCCTCACCGAACGCCGTTCACTCTTGGCGCTTTTAGCTGGACATACTGTTTGCTTATGAATATCAGCTTTTCACACGTGTTATGCAAATTGATGATAATTTCTTTTGGATGCACTAATATTACATTTATGCATCCGTATATGCAAGATTTATGTATCTACATGACGCATGCTTAAGAAATGATTGGTAATAAACAATTGGCACAAATGAAGTGGCTGAGTCATTTACATATACTGCTGAATAGTGCTGGGGCTGGATGAATCTTTGTACATACCGTTCGCTTCAAGGCCGGACAATTGTTTATGCATTGCTTATTTTAAAGTGATAGAAAACCAGTTTAGCAGGTGACTACCTCGGAGTTTTATGCATTCACTTCCATATATTGTTCTTTTAAAACCAGCACCACTACACATTTAATCACACAGCCCGTTACAAAAATTAATAATTGTTACATTGTCATAATACATATACAGATTGCAGGTGATACCTGTGATTCTTCAGTACAGTAAGGGTGACTAGAAATACCCCCTTGAAGCACTACTGATCATGTATTATGTATAAGAATCTAACCGTATAAATGGGTGTAAGTCATCCAGAAGAGTAACAGCGGTATGCCGGGTCTTAACATGGTTCAGGCTGAGCGTGGTTGGACGTCCGTCACCCCTGATGGCGTATTGGCCATTCCCTCCTCAGGTTCTGTCCTCAGGCATGGATGGCTGCTGCCCCTTGCTTTGGCAGTGCCCTGGCGGCACGGCCTGGAGATCACAAAACCTCTCCCCCAGACAAGCTGTACAGGACAGAGTTTTTTGGCTTTTTATATTTTTTCCTCCACATTTCCCCCCTTTTTGGAATCACAACTTTGTACGTAAGTCTTATCTCTCTGTTGTGACATTCTTTGCACAGAGCACTGTAATGAAAAGAGTACAATGACACCTTCTGATACGCTAGCACACCAACAAACGTTCTTTCTGAAGCTACAAGCCCCACAGTGCACCAGGAGAGGGAACACCCAATGGAGAACAGGCACTTCTCCTTAATGTCATCTCAGTGACTCAAAGGCCACAAAACTCAGTCAACTCCACTGCAGTGAGGCCAAATGTGTGAACGATCTTGATCATTGTCAGCAAGTGACAGCACAGACTCAAGTGCCTCAGCCAAATAAGCTGCTCAGGAGCCCAACAAAGTGCTCTTCATAATCCTTTATTTTTAAATTCATCCAACAGCAATACATGAGGACAGAGGAAAGTGAAAGTGGAAAGGTGGAGGGGATCTGTCCCATAATCCTTTGCTCTGAATGATACTCACTTGATTCCAGTATTTCAGATCAAGATTGGCTGTTTATACCCAACCCCCAGCCCACTCCCCTTAGACACGCATACAAACATACGCACAAACTCTCCTCTCTCCCTGGTCACATGACCAATTGCATCACTGGATTGAGGTCAATAGTGGATTAGTGAGTTGCTTGCTAGTGCAGTGGAATGAGTTGGGGGAGGTGGGTGAGTGGTGAGTGGTGAGAGGGTAGATTGTGAGTTCCAGAGAGTGTGCCCTGTCTTTGTGTTGTTTGTGTGTATTTATGTCCATATCTCTCTAAACAGTTCATGTCAGATGTTGTACAAGCAAAAATACCCTCACAAAGCAAATATTGTTCTAAAGAAGCAAAGAAAAATTAGTTTTGCACGAATCTGACTCAAAATGTAATTTTGGAAAGAATCAAGTGGAATCAGCAAAGTATCATCAATTGTGCAAGAAAAAGAAATGCAGTGTCTACTGACTGCTTAAAAGTTAATGTTTTTAAGTACTCATTTATAACAGCTGTTTCAACCAGCTAGACTGGCTAACTGGCTAGTCAAGCTAGTCGACCACTGGACTGTTTCTTGGGAATACTTCACTGGCAATACTGTAAGAATGTGTTGGTATTCCTTAAAATAGCTTTTGGTAATATTTTCTGCTCACTGTGTGGGCTGATCTTTCTCTTGCTAAGTCCATCCGTTTCTCTCTTTTTGGCATTTTATTAGATATTGATATTACATTCACATTTGTGTTTTGGACTTAAAGTAGCAAAGTATGCGATTCAATCAACATTTACCCTCATATTTGACCCACAATTAATTCTTAGTGTTACTTTTTCAGGACAAAATGTTTTTTTCCATTAATTTTGAAGAATTTTTGACTAGCCAAACTGCATTGGAAAAAGTCACACTTGCATTTAATCCTTTCTGAAATAACGAGTGTTGCCTGGATTCCAGAAGTAGAGGAAATTTTTAAAGTTACGTCAACATTTTTCATAATTTGATTGGTGATAAAAATTAGGCATTTATTTTGAAAATATGTGGTCACATGTCCAGTCTACATATGGCAAAACAAAAAAATATGGGTTTGTTGTTGTGTCTTAGCTGTAGTTGGATGTTTATGAAATGGGTGCTTCAACAACCCACCCCAAACCCCCCACCCCGCCCTGGCCAAAAACTTGTTTTCACATCAGTGCCATCTCCATCTCACTCTCTCTTTGTTCTTGTTGTGTTGTTTCTTTTTATTAATCCATTTGCTTGCTGTTTATCGTGGCCATATGGAGTGCCACGCCCCCACTCTTCCTCCCTTCTGTTTTGCCATGCCAGTCTCACCCTACTCTCCACCCAGAAGAGATTAACACCAGAGGTTGTTTATGATGTTCACTGACAAAAGATCCTGGACAACAGTCAAAGGTCCCCTCTCAAAACACCTGCACAAGAAGTGGTGCGATTGGCTGGACTTTCAAACATTCCATATATTCTTTCTGGATGTATTGTTTCACATGTCATAAGGGTAAACAAGATGTATTTGTTTATTTGCAATGCTATGTTATGGGTCTGTTTATTGTAATCCAGCTCCTGTACAAAAATTTTAAATGTTTTTTCCTCTTCTCTTATTTTAAGATCTTTATTTTGATCTATTCAAGTATGTTGGCCAATTTGCATCAGTCTGAGGCAGTAAAATATGAGGACACATCCAGCCCTTGAAAAAAAAATTCAGTGACAATTCCAGTTTTCAAACAACATTTATTTGAACAAGGAGATATTCCTGCTCACTCTGTTCAAGCAGTTTGCAAGCAACTGCCCAACTGTAGTGGGTATAATATTTAGCCTAGTGTTGTAGCTTAAGTGTGCATTTCACACATTTTTTTCCACAGAATTTTTTTACTGCCAGCACTGCAGTGTGGTGGACTGGGACTAGAACCAGAGTCTTTCAGAGCTCAGATCAAAGAAAAGAAAGAAAGAAGGAATCAGGATTTCACCAGAGATAAGCCTTGATCAGGAGTCACCTTTCTTTGGTCTCCTTAAGCATCCATGCCATGGGTGACCAGTCAAAATGGAAAACCTGAACAAGCTGTACAAATAAAATACAACAAATAGAAACTACAGTCATATTATATATTTCATTTTCTCTGAGTGTCAGAGGGCACAATAGTGGTGTGGAAACTTGAGAAGGACAAAAAGTGGCCCCTGACAGTAGGGGACTGCATGACTTTTATGAGGACAGGTTTATACTGACACATTTTGAGTGTCTTTTTCTTTTTCGGAAAATCATCGCTCTTTGTCAAGACCTTATATTCGAAGACTATCAGTGAACGGGAAATCCAGTTTGATTTAATCATAATAGACATGGCATAATTATAATTAGACTTTAAATAAAGTACATATAAACTGCAAAAAATATTGAAAACTAAAAAATACATATATATTTGCATGGGTGCTTAAAACTCTTTCTTATTGCTTTATGAGACTTCAAAGCATGTGCAGATGGCTATTCTGACACATTTAAGTCCTTTATATTTTATTGAACGATTTAAAAAAATACAATTCATTGTAGTAAGCGGACTAAACATACACCATCCTCCATCATCCCTGTCTGCCTCCAGTCCCCATAATGCATTGCGAAATTGGACCTGTCTCCTCCATCTGTTAGCATAAGACAGTGAACTGCTGAAATGGACATTAAAATTTCATATAGTATAACCCAAACCACATAAACTGCGTCTACATCTTACTAATTGCTTGGAATCTATAGTTCTAAAGGAGACATCTGAAGGAATGCAGTTTACCAGTACAATTTGCCAGAATGCACAAGTAGCAGAGGTGGTGTAGTAATTTGTTTCTGGAATTTGTGTGAAGGTTAGATAGCCAGATGAGCTGAGTTTGATTGCATATTTGTTGAAATCCTTTTTTAGTTGAAATCAGTTACATGTCAACTAATTTCAATGTGGACCTGTTATGCTTGTGGCAACGGAAATAAATATTTATAGTGTATTAACTGTCAAACTGCAACATGCAACATGCGGTATAACTGTTGTACAACTTCATTACATTACATTACGTTACTGTCATTTAACAACTATACATTGTTAAATCAAATGAAAAGCTGAGCAGACAAGTGTTTGGTGTTTGATCACCAGGAGAGATGTGAACAGCGACAGAATTGTTCAGTTCAATTACTCACAACACTGTTATCCCTTGAATTCACTGCAGGATGTTCCAGAAGTTCATACATTTATTCTTTCTGATCATTATCAACCAGACACAGGAGTGTTAAGCAAATATGCTAGTAACAAACAGTTAATGTTTTCAGTGGCCTTTTCAGTGAGTTCTGTGAATTCTCTGAACACACCACTGTTTTTATTTTATTATTGACAAGGTAAAGTTCTTTCAGATAAGCCATCTCAGTTTTGTGGTAGTCCAAAGACAACATTAAAATAACCATACATACATTTTTGGAAGCTTACTTTTGTCATTTTTAAAGTTTTTGTTAATTTGTTTGCCACTGCTGTCTACAATGCTTTATAACTACGTAATAACACCTATGTAAAATGAAAATTCTTCAGACGTCATGTCCACCTTTGTTAGCAGAAAGATCCAATGCCACCCAAGAAGGTTTGAAATGATTCATCTTTCCAGGACACCTGTTTTAAGGGCAGCCGAGTATTAATTAAGATGTTTTCTCACTTGTGATTGGTCAGATTTAAGGTTATACTCAGCTTCCCAGAGTGTCAATTCCATTTCAATTCAGTCAATTCAGGAAATTGTAACTGGAATTCAATTAATTTAAGATTTTTTTCATGGAAATAATGGATGACTGTAAATTCAAAAACTGAATTGAAACTCAACTCATTCCCCTGAGTTGGCTGAATTGAAATTGAATTGTTCAAAACTCTGCCTCCCAGCATGCATTGGAGTGCAGGGGTATGTTGACATCAGTAATTTTGGAGCTAGTGTTTTACTTTACTTTTAGTGGAAATAAAAAAGTATTCCTGTAAACAGAGGTAGCGAGACAGTGAGAGAGTGATGGAGAGAGATAGAGAGATATAGGGAGGGAGGGAAAGAAAGAGAGGGAGAGAGAGAGAGACTAATCCCAACTAATTCACTTAGGGAAGCGCTGAGGGGGCAAGACAGTAAGAGGATTGGAACATTCTCTGAATTAGATCAGTAAAAATAACAAACTACAAGGATGACTGGGAGACAGATATGGAGGGGGACAGAAGGGGGAAAGCAGGGCTAAAAGAAAAAGATGATGGACAGGTGTATACTGCAACATCTTTCAGCACATAAAGCTGACAACTGCTGATCAATACTTCCTCCATGTTAACCTTAATCTAAACACCCTTTGACTTCTCTCCCATCTCTAACTCAGTTCTACCCCAGCCCCTCTTCTGCCGCTTAGTCTCACTGTTGCCCTAACACAGTCTAGATTCATGTGTATTTGACATGTGTATTAGATTTTGTGTGTGTATATATATATATATATATATATATATAACAGATATATATGATGCACTGCTGATGCACTGATGCTGTACCCTTGGGTAAATTACTTAACCCAGAACTGCCTTAGTCAGATGTATAAATGGATAATATGTAAAAAAAAACCTGTCACCTCGGTGAGTCACTCTGGATAACAGAATCTTCTAAATAACATTTATGTACTAATATAATATATTCATCATGTTTTGATATCTCACATTGTAACAATATTCAGACATATTAAATTACGATTCAGAGCTCGCATAAAGCACTATCAGAATCTCAGATTATTAACCCATGGACTTTCACATTAATCCCCAAACTGTATTATCAACTTTCAGTCTTTGCTAAACTTGTAAAACTTTGATTTGCATGTTACTTTTGACAGCAGATGGCTGAGCTGTTATATTTTGCTCCTGTGCTGCTAAATGATTAAATTTGCTGTGCTGTATTTCATTTTAAGTGTTTCAGTGAATACTGACTGTGAAAAGCTGCTATTTTCTCTGTACTCTGTTGGTACTCATACCAACCCTGAAGGTAAAGTAACATGCCAGGTGAGGGTAAACATGAGTAAGGCCTAGGATTCAGAGATCCAGAGATTTTTAAACAACAAATAACAATTTGCTAACATTGAATAATACCTGACTTGCCACAGCTTTAAGGGAGCATCTATGTGCCATGACATATGTAAGCATATCATTCTTCTCCAAAGGCCTTCTAGGCTGTGCCTAGAAACCCACAGCTCACTCTGACATTATCAATCAATCAATCAAAATGTCTGTATCTATATTTTACAGGTGAACTACCACAAAGTGGCAAACAGAGATCATTTTTCAGAGGGAATCAATAAGCCAGAAAACCCTGGCTCTGGAAAAAGGTGGCAGTCAGGCAGGGAGGCTCCTGGAAAACAGGGCAAGAGAAAAGAGACTGGGGAATTTAAACACATGTACAGTAGTAACTGTGAAATATGCCTCAGCTCTCTGCTTACTCCAGGGTGGCCAGAGGAGATGGCTGTTGGTGGGCTCTGGTGACCTGTGGCTTCAGGCCTCCCATCCAGCAGTGGTGGGGGGGAGGGATATGAGGGATTTTACAGCCCAGTGATGGCCGGGGTTTCTTATCCAATGAGGCCAGGGGAGCAGGGATGGTTATGACCTCTTGATAGTAAAGAGCTGAGCTGCAGGAACACTTATTGCTCAGAGGGCATGAAGAACTGGTGTCATTTGGTGAAAATATGTTTTCCTGGTCAATATTCCAGCAGCAGCATTCTGTGTGAGATGCAGGGAATGTATAACACCCGCTCGATCATCCTCACAGGCGGCCATTACAGTAGTCCAGCCTAGATGGAATAAAAGTGTGGACGTTTTGTTTCTTTGCATCCCATACCAGATATGGCCTCAACCCCTGTGTGGCTCAAATTCATTTTTGAGTAATTTCACTCATGTCTGAATTTAAGGGCGAGGGGGCTGGGGGTGGAGGAATTGGATTTTTGGTCTGTTGTGCTGTTTTTTTTTCTGTGCAAGAGATGGAACGGAAAATAGGGATTAGGAGGATTAGGAAAAAGAAATGAATCATAATTTAAGTCCAGAGTGTACGTGTGTCTCTCACTCCGTCCCTCTCTGCTCCACAGCCCATATGTTATGCTCTGGGATTACCAGGGTGATGGGGGAGGAGCTGTCTCAACCTGCCTGTCCCCCCTCTTCACCTCTGAAAACATATGTGTGTTTATGACTCTATCTATCTATCTATCTATCTATCTATCTATCTATCTATCTATCTACCTATCTATCTGTCTGTCAGTCTGTCAGTCTCTCTATCTATTGATCCATCTATATTCATCTGTCATCATTCCGTCTGTCTGTTTGTCTGTCCATCTAATGTACTGATACAGTCCATACCCCAGTGGTAACGTGTTCACTTTTTTACTCTTCCAGCTGTTGAACACTCCCAATGTGTCTTAATTAATTAAAGTAATTAATAACTCACTCTTAATTAATGCTTTAACCAATAATTTGGGCACTGGGTCACACTTATTTGGCTGGTTGGCAACAACACATGCCAGCTACTTAGTAAATGTTAAAGTCAAATTATATTATTATCATTCAGTTATCATGTAAGACTAAAAATTAGAGTCTTATGAATGTGTGAGTGAGTCTTATGAAATGTTTCATGGACATACCACACAAACAAATGAGAAAAGTGCAGGAGAAAGCAGAAAAGATCTTGGACATAACAGGGAGAACAGCAGGCTACAGCAGATGGAGAGGGATGCTTGTCAGATAGTGGCTGTGGTTGGCTATTAAGATATCTATTATATATCTATTAAAATATCTAAGGAGACAGACACTGATGCCTGTGACAACCCAATGCTAGATAATGTTATTAATGTTCCATTTTCATCAACGTTTACTCTTTCTATTGGTACAAGGTTTCATCACATGTTATACTAAGGTGCTATTACATGTGTAATTATATGATTATGATTTGTTTATTTTTATTTATTTTTATACATGATTTATCTGCACCTATAGTGTGCCACAATTCCTATGTCAATACTGTAGTATGTATGCAATATGTATCATTAATATTTTTAAGGGGCCACATGATATGGAAAGCTACTTCATCCACACAGGAGGTGCTCTTAAATCACCGCATGACCTTAACATTTGCTATTAAAGAAGTGATCATTACTAGCACAGTGCATGTTTCTTCTAAATGGTATTTGGAATGATAGGTCATTGAGTTTTCCCCTCTCTCTGTGCTCACACAGTCACACAATAAACTGCATTGTGCAAAAAAACAAAAACATTTCTAGTCTCCATTCCAGGGGATTAATGACTCTCCCTGTCATAGCAGTTTAAACCTGTCTGATTTGAGAGATGCTGTCTAGTTCCCATTAACCCACAGCACCTGTTTTTGGGCCAGAATTTGCAACAATATGAAATATTCAACTCGCATAACTGGAAGAGATTCATGAAAAAAAAAATAATAATAATAAAAAAACAGTGTGACCATTTATAAATGAAACGAATAAATTAACTTCTGACACTGAAATATTGGTAGTTCAAAAAATGACAAACAAAATGACAACAACAACTACTTATTACTTCTGGTACTACCACTACCACTACTGCTGCTAATGTTACAGCTACTACATCTAATGATAATGATTGCAGTTATCATCACGGTAAATAATCACTGGCCATGCACAGCATTGTTAACTACTGCCCCTGTTTTTATTGTCTGAAACAGTCTGAAATAGTCTGAAAAACTGAAGATGTGAAAACAGAAAATGTGTTTGACTGCTCTGACTGCCAAAAGGATCCACTGTAGTTGAGTACTGTGTCTGTATCAAATACGGACTGCATCAGACATGATGGCATTTTCAAGTAAAGTTTAATATTTACAAAACAAACTCAAATAACAAACATAACGTCATTAATAGCAGTAGCAGTAATATTAATTATGACTCGAATAATGATTGTAATAACATTAGCAATAATAAAATTACCTCAAACAAATGACCACACGTTCACTCCAAACAGCTCACAACTTTAAAGACACATTAATTGCCTAAAAAAAAAGTAATAAATAATACATTAACATATACCGATAACCCTCATATAGTCAATGAGAGACACTAAACACTTTCTATGCAATAGTGAGTTGCCTTCCCTGTCTGATCAGTAAGTCTGTTCTGCAGGAGTAGTAGGAGTAGCACTGAAGCATTGGTAGGATGAAAGCGCTGAGGAACTGAACGAGGATGCTAAAGATGCCCCATGTCCTTCTTGCATGTCCCAGAATGCACTGGGGTCAAGGAGGTATGTCCCACAGGGTAGAGTTTGTGTGCATGCAGAGGGGAGGGAGTTCTTGTAGCACACACAGACCCCAGCATCATACCGTGGTGGTGGTGGTGTGGGTGTCCCCCCATCTCTCTCCTGTACCCTCTCTCCACTGGCACCTCACCCGTTTGAGCCTCCTTTCTATATGCCAGAGTCCACTGCTGTCTCTGTTTGTGATCCTGGAGTCTGAAAAGCGGCTTAATTTTTAAAAATGACAGAAAAAACGCACTGGAAGTCATTTTGGAAGTGCAGAGGAAGAGAAAGTCCATTGTTCTGTTTTCAGTTCACAGTGTTGTCCTTCTCCAGCAGAAAAACACACATTTATGTGTGCTCCTTCTACTGTGTCCACCACTCCCCCTGCCCAGTTACTTTAAGTTCCTTCAATAATATTTATGCAGCGCCAGTTCTTCCAGAGTTTAATGCTGTTCTCATAAAAAATGACTTGTTCAGCAATAAGCACCCTAATATCTCTAAACAGTTGATATATTATCAATTGTCCAACTCAGAATCCCTTCCTCTGCCCTTTTCTGCTGTTACAAATAAGTTATGACAGTGTAGAATAGAGACATTTGATGCCATCAACCAATCCTCTGCCATCATCGATGCCAATCTTAACAATACTGGGCTGGTCGTTTAAAACAACCTCTTAAAACAATACAAATATATATTTTTTGTTGTTTTCATGTCTTTATGTTTCCTTTCATGCCAAATTGTAGTTTTTTTATAATCATGAAATAATGTAACATATTTTAAAGGTCAAATCCTTTAAAAATAGATTTTTACAGAAGACTTATGTTGAATTCTGTTTTGTGACCTATCTCTTCTCTCACACAAACACAGGAATACCACCAAACTTTGTTCCAACACAACACAAGTATTTGTTATGCACTGTCCATCAAAAACAAAAAGGAAGCTTCACACAGGTTGTGTCTGCGCTCCCACACCTTTCCACTAGCAATAACACAATGAGATGACAATCACAAAAAAAGAAAAAAGACAATCATAAGTTCTTGGTCTGAACGAATCATATTTTGGAGGGGGGCGGTTTGCAAAACCTTCTGAATTTTTTACTTCATCTTCTCACCTATTCCTTTCATGCTGTTCTTCTTGTCTCCTCTTGTTCTGTCTTCTCTATAAAACCTGGAACTTCCAGGAGTTCTGGTCCTTGTGGTCCAGGCAGTCCACCGCGTTGAAGTTGAGCTTCCAGGTGGCCTGGTCCTTGTAGTCCAGGCAGTCGACGGCGCCGAAGCCCAGCGAGGCGGCTGTGTAGCCCTGTGAGGAGAGAGAGGCTGGGGACTGGCTGAGGGGCCCGCCCATGGAGGAGGCGGTGATGGGGCTGAGGGCGCCCCAGTGGCGGAGAGCTGCGAGTGCATGGGGGACAGGTAGGAGCTGCAGTCCAGGCCAGTGAAGTAGGAGGAGGAGCTGGCGTAGCTCTGGCTGTAGCCGGGCGCCTGGCTGTAGGACATGGGGTAGGCGGTGGAGCGCTGCATGCAGGGTGTGGTGGAGGCAGAGAGGGGGTCCGGCAGCGGGGAGATGGAGGCGGGGCTCCAGATGGACACAGACGCGCTCCCCGTGTTGGCGCCGGGGGTGATGGTGGTGCCCGGGTGCTGGGGTACAGGGCTGTACGACTCGTTGGTGTTGCCGTTGGGCTCGGAGCTCGGCTCCCGGGCGGGGGAGGCCTTCTTCTTGGGTGGGCGGGGCTTGGACTGCCCGCTGCTCTGCTGTTGCTGCTGCCGGCACTTGGCGCGGCGGTTCTTGAACCACACCTACGGAGGAGAGGGCGTTACACACACCGCGGCTGAGGGGGATGGACACAGCAGTACAGCACTACAGCGGATGGCTTTGAGAGAGAAGTAAAGTGACCAGGCTCAGCATTGGTGGTGTGTTGAGCTTCATTCAGGACAAGTGTCATTTAGAGGGGGATCCAGCTCCCTTTCTTAGGGTGCCAGTTTGCATACTGAGAGGGCCACATTGCCATTAAGAGATATGACCAGTCAGGTCAGCCAGGTGTTTGCTCTGTTGAGCAAAGGTTTAGGTAGTACTGGCCCACCTAGGTCCCTGTCTAAATCTGGGCTAGATACACACTCATGCCATGCTATGATGTCAAAATGAATGAGCAAAGATTATGGATTAATATAAATGAATGTGTAGACACCACAATTTCATGTGCATTAGGGATGAGCTTTTGGCTGGTCCAAGTAAGGATGAAATCAGTAAGCCATGTGAAGCACACTGAACGGTAATATAGGAGTGAGAAAGTCACACGGTGAACAGGACAATGTGGAGAGGACCTCTGTCTGTGATGGATTATGATTTATGTGTTTTAACCCGGTGCAATATAGCCAT
Organism: Megalops atlanticus; assembly: GCA_019176425.1. Taxonomy (NCBI): domain Eukaryota; kingdom Metazoa; phylum Chordata; class Actinopteri; order Elopiformes; family Megalopidae; genus Megalops; species Megalops atlanticus. The sequence continues at coordinate 20,802,783 of CM032877.1, read as the reverse complement.
TGATGTGGAAGCCCCTGTGAGTAATGGTGGACTGTGCTGTGGTGATAGCACGAGCATGGGAGTGCAGCCGGAGGGCCGCCCCTCTCACCTGCACGCGGGACTCGGGCAGGTTGATCTTGAGCGCCACCTCCTCCCTCATGAAGATGTCGGGGTAGCGCGTCTTGGCGAACAGCGCCTCCAGGATGTCGAGCTGGGCACGGGTGAAGGTGGTCCTCTCCCGTCGTTGTTTCCGTGGAGTCGCTGGGAGAGAAGCAGAGAGAGATGCGCTCGGACATTAATCTCCTGGCCCCTTCTCTCTCGCACTTGCTCATTCTGACATTTCTTCAGTCAAACACAGCTACATAGGGCTAGATTGAATCACTGCTGATCCCTGACCTTGGCAGGAAAACACATGCAAGCGTTACTTCTATTTTTCGGTCATAGCTTAGAGAATTTAACAATTTGAACTAATTAAATCAATTGTGTTTTATTTGTTAGTCAAAGTCAAGGACAAATCTTGACTGAATCCAGGTCCTAGAGAGTTAAAACTACAGGTAAGAACATTAGTAACAGTCAAAGTAGAAGTAATAATAGTGGAACTAATTTTTAGAGCGCTAAAATGCTGGGGTTGAAGTAGTACTGCTGTATAAATTACTGGGGTTGTAGTAGTACCGCTGTATAGCTCCCAAACCCAAGCCACGATCTACACGTTTCACTTGTTTACGTCTAAGACTCTTGTCTGCTTCAGAGACACATCTGTGGGTGGAGCCTGATGGATTTCTACTCCAGCGGGGTCAAAATGTTGCGAAAATTCAGGCGGTCACACAGCAGTGAGATAGCCACATGGTGACCAGGACGGGAGAGGTGGGAAACACCATTGACTAAAACAGGATATATAATAGGATATGACTGCTGGAAATAGTGTTGGTAGCCCAATAGGGGGCAGTCTTCCCTCTGAACCAAGAAGACACTGAATTAGTAGTGGCAGTAATGATAGCATCTTAAGTAAGTAAAATATTATTATAATTTTGGTAGGTAAGTAAAATATTATTATCATTTTGGTAATAAAATTTAACTTTAATCATAACATCAGTGTTACTACAGCAGGTTTATTTCTTTGTTACTTGGTAACAGCATGTGGCTTTAGTACAAGTACTAATAGTATCAATGAACCATCCTGATTACTCTACTTGGCCTTAAGGTTACACATGCTGGACTGAATCATTACTGAGGCTTAGATTTAGTCTAACTGATCATCAAAGACTCTATGGAATGTTATTTGTTGTTACACAATAAATATTATGACTTTGGTGGTCTTTTTTAATGACAAATGTTGTGTGAGTAACAAAAGAACAAAGTCCCTGCTTCATTTCGCAAGTGTGCATTGCTACTCGATTGACTGAAGGCCAAAGACAGGCTAGACTGCACAACAGTCGTGGTGTGACGAAACAGCCATTGCTGACACTGACTGAATCCCACTGAAACAACTAAACAATCATTTCTGGACTAATATAAGCTACATGTATCATACACACAAATACAAAGGTATTTGTTGAAATTTCAGACTGTGAACATGGAAAATATATGACTGCATCTGAGACTGGAAACCACTGACCCCACACGCAGGAGAGAGCAATATTACATTACTGCTGTGCGTAATGATGATGCTTTTTTATTGATGATGACAGTCAAGATAATACTAAGACATTTTGAATTTTTGTGTAAGCATTTTTAAATAATTAAAAATTATGTGTATTTTTCTATTTACTGCATCCAGTATGTGTAGAATATTTTTGACCTTTTAATATCGGTTATAAGTCCCGTTCAGGTATATGCCGTGTAAATACATTCTAGCGATTCAACTGACTTACCTTAGCCAAAAAGAAAATGGTAGAAATGGCAAGTACCTTCACATCTTTGTTTTATTTAATTTTGTCCGCATCAGTACCTCAATTTAAAGTTGACTTACGTTTTTGCTATTATTTGTCAAAACCGTAAGTCAATAATAATAATAATAATAATAATAATAATAATAATAATAATAGTTCAGTTGCAATACTAATAATAATTGAAGTAACTCTTAATATAATAGTAATAATTGTTTTTTACCAGTATCATTGTAAGAAAACATCAAAATACCAAAGAAATCAGATTTGTCTTGTATCGCTTTGATCACCAAGGTGCTAAAATTGTTGCACATGAACCATTTACAAAATTGCCATGGGACAATGCTACACAGTGTAAACATTTTTTCCAACACGAAAATTAAAAATGGAGTTGCCAAATGTTTTTTCCTCAGATCTGGAATATAAGGTAATCTCAATATAGAACTGCGGTTTGTAGGATAAATGAAGGGTGCCCCGTAGTTTGACCAACACTGATTTCACTTCATGTATTCGACGGCTGTTTTACAGTGTAACGTGCTAACACTAATTTCGATATGTTAAATTGTTTTAAAAGTCCTGAGATAATTCTCATAATGTTCATTGAAAAACTACAGAACAGAAAAAATCAAAATATTCCATATCGTTCCGGATTTCCACAGATTTAAATTAAAGAAACAGGGCGCCATGCATACAGTATTCCATGTTATTTCTAAACGGTTTAAATGAGAGCAGATTTTAACGAAATACTAAGGAGGACCGTAATGTCGCTATTAAAAAAAAGACGCAAGCACAGGACTGAAAACGTGTGCCCCACAGAAAACTTAAGTTTTACTTTTGCAAGCTGAACTGAGGGGAGTCAGCGGAGTTTTTCGTGGTCGGTGAGCTCAGAAGCCGCCCACACATCACGCACTTGTGTTACTTACGGACCATGTATTAAACGTAAATGCCCATCGGTATCATATTGATAATGATGATAATTTAAAACCCATCATGAGTACATCCATTTAAAAAGTGAACTCTGCTTTGTTCTTTTCTGAACGAATCACTTTGCATCCGTTCAGATACTGTACATAACCTACAGCCAGAAATACACAACAATAATAATATAATATAACGACCTGATAAGGACGTGGAAAAAATACTCACTTGGATAGCCGACGGCTGAATGTAGCAGGTCCATGCCCGGGCCGGACAGAGTTAACCCGTTCACGGCGTAATGAGGCTGCTTTATGTAGGACATCATGCCTGTGCCGGTTTTAAACTCCCTCTCTCACTCCCTCGTGCAGAGACAGACGGACAGGGGATGGGTCTCCCTTCTCTTATTTGTGGGGGAGTCTCCCTCACAGTCTCCCTCCTTCTCTGCGCTGTTGTTGTTGTTGTTGTTGTTGCAGCCTCACGCGCCCCTTCTGTCGCGAGATGCGGCGAGGCTGTCCAGTCGGGAGAGACCGGGTGCAACGCACCTATATCCCCTCACAGCGATCCAGCGGACACCTGTGGAAGCGTCCGAGCCAGGTGTTCAGTCAAGTTATCTGCTGTTATTCTTCTCTTCTCCCTTCCGCGCTCCCCTTACTACACGTCGACAGTCACGATTAACAACTCACAGAATTGCTTGCACTTTACCTAATGCTAGCGCGCGCTCTTGGATTGGGCCCTTGGGTTCCCGGAATGCACGTCTAAGGTAGGGAGAGGCTAATGAAAGCTTTCCAGAGGCGCTTGACTCTTGTCTCTGAGTGGGTTAAGACACTTCGCCGTCTACAAGTGTCGGCGAGCCGGGACCTCTGGACTGCGCTCATCATGGAAGGGTTGGCTAATTAGAGACACGGTGTGGGCCCCTCCCACACCCCCCTCCTCGCCGAGTCTTTCGCTCTGACACACACATACACACGCACGTCTCCTCTTCGTCTTCTTTACCGCCATCCGTCATCACCAGCAATATACAGCCATACTGTTTATTCAGATGCGTGCGCAGGGGAGGTACACAAACTGATGTACAAAGACCCTAAAATGGGCGCAAAATATTTCTATGGATAATCTGCAGTAACAAAAAAGGTGACTGAACTCCTTCAAACCATTATTTTCCTATTCTACATACTGTAAGGACCAGTTTCTACATTTTGTGTTTTTGCTTTGTTTTTTTCACAGACCTTACTTACACAAAATTTACTTTTAATATCAAAGTTCTAATTAAAAATGTCATTAATATCTTTGATTAAGTTTATTCAATCTATCACCTCATTGTGAACATTCTAACTGAAATCGTTGTACTGAATGTATATGGCCTATTTGGTTTGGGAAGTCTTCATGAAAAAGGTAAACGTCTCAAAACCTGACGGAAATTCGACGAGATTTTTTCCGGGAAATTGTTTAAAAACAAACTTTATTGATTCAGCATATTTGTTTATTTTGTGCATATGGCTGTACACGGGCAGTGACATTGACACACGGAATTAACCCATTTACCCGGAGACTGCAACGGCAGGTGGTAGCCGCTGTGACATGCCACACCGCACAGGGTCAAGTAGTACTGGAGGAAGTAGACCTAGAGGTAAAATTACTCCGCACGGCACGACACAGAAGGTTACGATATAAAGTCATGCCCAAAAGTACATTGGATGATTGACTAACAGGGGACGTCATCACTCTGTGACGACAGACAGATTTGTGCGGAAAGATCTTCTGTTTCCCCATACTCATTGATCTGGTTAAAGGTGCGTATGCATTTGTACACCAGTTAGTCAATCAAATGTATTCTTCATAGGGCGTTTTAGTGAAATGTGACAAACGCGTACACGTTTGTAATATAGTTGTAACACACAGTAATAATAATAAAGGAAGAAAAGCTACATTCTCTTTTCTTCGTCACCTGTATGTCCTTGGGTTTTCCACGATAAGGACACTTTTTATAGGCTATTGTATACGACCAAAAACGGAAAAAGTAGTTGAGGTATAAGCAATTTCTACTTCAGACAACTGAGAACAAAGAGGCGTGTTGCAAAATCTTTTTCTTAACTTGTCTGAATAATGTTCATATTCTACTCTTGCAAAATACACACATAACTGGTCGGCGCGAATCGGCGCGAGCTCTTACTCGGGCCTGGAGGAGGATTAAAAGTACACAAAGGCTACCTTGTTCTCAGTAAAATCCCAAATCCCCACGACTCTCCGCTTCTGTTTTCATCTGAGAGCTATGTTATTATTTTTATTATTATTGCTGTTGTTGTATTGAAAGCAAAATTATTGTTATGGAAAAGTATTAATTTTGCTCTTAATTGTAGTTTATCTTATTGCATTTATCCTTTCTAAACGATTTTTTGATTTGTAATTACATTACATGTATCATTTATAATGCTTTACACTTAATATTATCAGCATCAAATGAAAATATCCGTCACTGCTGCTCTTAAATTTCAAGGTGGGTTTGGTCTCGGACATCATTTGCTTTGAATCTGCTTAATATTACAGGACAAACGAAAAATTTGACAAGATCGATCTTAGACTTCTCTTGGGGTATTTTGTCAGTAACGTTATCTTATTTACACATAAAATTATATAATATTTTCACGATGATTAAAAATATCAGCCCTGTGTTATTTCACTAGATCTGTATGTATTTGTTTAAATATTGACATAAGAGAAAATGCGCTTAAACTGCAGGCCCATTAGTTACACAGTAATGCTTGTAATCGCATGGTAATAACCACAAGTCCACAACAATGATCGTTTCTTTATTGTTGTCATTATTGTTTTTCTGTGCTGTTCTTAAATACGACAAATATTTCCCATATTAATGGTCAAAATAGTTTTTGCTCTTGAACACAATTTTATATCGATTTATCGAAAGCGGTTTTATGAACACCGTAATGAGAAATGGGTGTATCTTCTGCATGCATGTTGGCATGCTGTTACTCTCAAGTAATTCTGTCCAGCGCAAATCTGTGCTTTTAAGTGACTGTTAATTCGTGTAGTTGAAATCTAGGCATTCAGACGTTCTGCACTGAATACTGAATATGGGGTTTTGTGCTTTGTTTTTTTTCAGTTCGTCTTTCATTTATAGGTGTTCTGTATTCTTCTTCGTTTTGATTGTGTTTTTACTTATTTACCATTTCCTGTTGAATAGCTTAACCACCTACACAATGAAAGCGAGAATCATTTGATTATACACGTTAAAAATCGACCTTGATTGTAACAGCATTCTTTTTGATTGTCATTTTTGCCTGTTGTCTTGGTCTTTCTAAAAGAAATAACTCTTTTCTTGTTTATTGGTGCTATTTGAAGTAGCCTTCAGTAGCCTACAGCATTCGTTGGAAAGTTGTACAATCGGTTTTTGTGCCGAAATTTCCCTCAAAGAGTATTTTTATAGCTTTCCAGTCCCAGAGTGTAACTAGGCGTATAACAGGTGTTAAACGTAACACAGAGCAAAGTTTTATTCACGTCCATTTTAAACATTTCTGTTCGTAGCCTTACGCTTACTAATGTGTCTTGGCTAATAATGGTGTAAATACGTTTTGTAAAGGAACCCAACTGAATTATTCACCGTATTAGCGGTTATTAATTGTACATTATTAGGTAATTTTGTTGGGACCTCTTTCAATTCACATGCATTAATACTAATACTACTACTACTACTAATAATAATAATAAATAATAATAATAATAATAATAATAATAATAGTAATAATTGTCATCATTATTGTTATTGTTCCTATATGCCTCAAATTCCCATTTGAGATGTAGTGTAGTAACACCAGGACCCAGCACACAGCACAAAATCAAGGATGCAGCCATAACATAAGAGGCTTATTGTGTCTAATCCACCCACCCACCCACCCACTCACACACATACATAAACACACATGCACACATGTACACACAGAAATCCAGACAGAAACGCAACCACTGGCACCATAATAAACATCAACTATTATCCATGTATTGATTTTTATAAACCCTTCAGGTCATGAATGAAGTAGCATCCTGTAGAACGATCATCATTTTCAATAATAATAATAATAATAATAATAATAATAATAATAATAATCCACTTTTGTTTCAGAGTGAGTGTGGGGTTACCTCAATAAAAATTGTAAGAACTAATTATTGTATATTAACATTCATTCACATTTGAGATAAACATCACTATATTCCCAGCATGAGACCCTCACTCTCTAAAACTGTGAGAAAACAGTTTTGACATGACTGCAAAGTGGTTTTCAGTGTTTTGCTAAGGTGAGCATGTTTCCAGTGCAACTATGGGAAAATGATAGTAAAGCCTAGTCAAAACAGAAGCATTGGAGGGCTGCTGAATTGCTGCACTCTGATGTGTTAAAGTGTTTTGGAGAATGCCTAGCAAGGGTGTGAATGAATATGTGAGAGGAGAGATGCAGGCAGGAGGATGCAGATGCCTCTCTCCTTCGGGGTCCCCACAGCATCGGGGACACGTCCACATCAAGATGGAAGGCTGATTTGCCTCTACGCCAATGCCAGTGGTCCACACAAAGTGATGCCTGCACATCAGGCCACTCAGACAAACACAAAGACTCACCCAGAGATCTGCCCATATAGTACCACATACACACAAACTGATAGAGAATTTATTTCTCACACACACACACACACACACACACACACACACACACACACACACACACACACACACACACCCTCCCCCCCACACACACGCACATACTGTACATGAACGCACACACACACACACACACAAACACACACAGAGTTTAGCCGATTTATCATAATATGCTTTATCTGAAAAGTAAGTATCTTACCTCGGGATAAAGGGAGGAAAGAGAGATTTCACGTCAGTGTGGCAGAGGAAGGGAGGATAGAGGGAATGAATCGCTGGCCCAGAGGGAGAACAGAACTGCACCCAGGCGGACATGAACGAGAGATCCACGGGGAGACAGAGGGGCAGCGTTTAAGAAGAAAGACAAGCAGTTCAACAGGGGTACACCTTGGGGGGGGAGTAAGAGGATGGCCCTCCTGACCTGTGGAAACATGGACATATAGAATGAAGCATGGACTGCTGGTTCCGGCTGGCAGGCTGGGCCTTTTGGGATCCTGCCATGAGATTGCAGCTCATAAGGATGATAATGAAGGCAGGATAGTTAATGGAAAAGAGCAGGCGGAGACAGGTAGGGGAGGGGGCGGGGCAGAGAATGGGAGTGTAACCTGCTAGTGGTGACATCACAGGGCAGTGGCCCTTTGCCACTGATGAGGGGTTCTGGCCTCTTTCTTTCTGTATGTTAGTAACTTCCTAGTGTTTACTGGCTTGTGTGTGTGTGTGTTCATGTGTGTGTGCTTTGTGTGAACTTTCAGGGAGCTTCTCTTTTGGAAGAGAGACATGGTACCATGGTAGTCTCTGGTACCTGAGGAGACCTTGTTGTTGTTGTTCATGTTAAAAATGACGCTGACTCAAGTGTGGCATTCGGACAATGTTTGCGCCAGCATCTGGATCTTCACATTTGCTCAGAATTGCACAGTATTATGCTTAACTATTACAGTTCAAATTATTGTGTTGCCACTCCAGCGCTCCTTCATTTTTGTCAATATCCATTTTATTTATTTATTTATTGAACAGGCAATAAAGTCAGCTTATAACCAGCTTGTAACCATTATAACTTGGAGCTTTGTCTTATGGCAAAAAAGTTCCCTTAAAAAACAAAAATAGTCTTGTTGAACAACTGTAGCACATGCAATAACTTTTATAATGATTGTTTCAAAACGACTCTGTCAAGTACCAGTAAAAACAATTTAACAGATCAATGAAATGTTACATGATTAATCTACTTGTGTGCAATAATTGCAAGTACCATCTGACTGGTTTATACAGAATTCATGTGACAGTTACAGATACCAATGAAGCCTATGTTTTTGGTCAATGCAATGTCATCTTAGATGAATGATATCTTACCTGAATAATTATCTCTGCTTTCAATTGTAACCCTAAAGATAAATGTGCCCACAAATTCAGTTGTAGCCTTTTCTGTCATTACACAAGACTTGCATCCAGACCAGCTGACAATATTTACCAATTCATCCACACTGTATTTAGATTAATTAATTGCTTACCGCATTTAATGTGGCCAAAATAATTTTCTAAATTATATTGCACTGCCTAAACTGCACAGCAAATACGGGTCCTGTTTTTGTGAAAACAGAAACGTTTGCATGCATTTTCCAAAATGACCTCTGACACCTTTTCCAGTGTAACTCTGGAAACTTATACATACAACCATCTGAATATTATCTCATAATAGAAAAGTGTTCCAGTTTTAGTTTCCATAACATATTTGAATCAGATCTCAGAAACTGGGATCACACTTTCAGAAATGAATTCTATTTGTAACACCTTTTAAATTTCAGAAATGTTTCTTCTATATATACTTTGAATCCTTGGTCCTTCCTTTTTGGAGGTGAATATATATGGGATGCCAAGAATGAGAAGGCCATTTCAACACAAACATTGTGATGTTGCTACAACATCACAACAATGTTGAGAGAACATTGAGCACCCGCTCTCCTTGTTTGGTGTTGCCATTTTTGGTTGCTAAGAAGTGTGAGAGTCTTGGGCTTGTATCCCAGTGTACTGGCCTTAGTGCACTGGTGAGGGTATCTCTTCACCTGTGTGTGTGTGTGTGTGTGTGTGTGTGTGTGTGTGTGTGCACAAGTTCAAATTGGCATTTCTGTGGAGAGGCTGTGGATGTGTTTAACATTTAAAATACCTTTAGCCACTTAGCAGAGGCTCTTATCTAGAGCGCCTTTTAAATCCAGCATTAAAAAGTTCACATAATAATTTCACATGATCAACAGCATGGAACACTACAGGCCAAGTCTGTGCTACTACATACATGTACACACAGAGCTGTAATAATCAGTGCCATCATGAATATTGAAGAGCCACAATGTAACTATTTCCACATCAACTGCGCTAATACCCTACAGTAATACAGAGGAAAACAACAGATTGGAGTGTGATAGCTAGGTAACTAGGCCAAGATTCAGTCTGCAGAGGGAGATGGTCAGTGACTCGGCTGTCCTCACTGCTGTGGGAAGCTCATTGCAGCACAGCAGGGCCAGAGTCGACCAGGGGTTGTGTGTGTATGCGTGTGTGTGTAATCGTGGAGACGAGAGTGTGACTGTGCGGGTGGGCTGCAGAGTGGGACGATAGGACACTAATGGGGGACTCTCTCACTGTCCCATATGGCAGCAGATAGCAGTGCAGGTGCAGTAGCAATTTAGGATGTCGACAAACAGGCCTGACCCCCCCTTCTAATCCCCAGACACACACGGCCACGTGCCACGCTGGCACATACACTGATGCACACACACACACACACACACACACACACACACACACACACACATGCAAGCTGTCACGCATGCTCTCTCCATACAGGCAGATGGATACACATAAATACACACACTGTCACGCGCACTTACACCGTCATAGATACTGCTTATTTTTCCCTGCTGTAATTTGTTCTAACAGCTTCTCTGTGTTGTCAGATAATGAGACGCTGTGTGGCCACAGAGATGTCCTATTATCTGGTACTTCAAAAAAATGCTTTGGGAGATGATTAGTTTCCTGTGAGTTATGGGCAGGTTTGATTTGGACAGTAATATACTTGAAGAAACCTAAACTCTTACCCTGCAAAAACAAGGAGAAAGGATTTGAAATAAACACACACACAGAAACCCTTTTACTGACGCAACACACAAACCATCACAATAGCTCTCTCATTGTGAACTGAGGGTTTAACTCTGAAGAATGTCACTAATTAGCACACACACCGTTCAGAATCTTACTCAGCCTGTTACATTACAATAACAAGGTTGTAACAGTGACGTGGCAGCACACACACACACACACACACACACACACATATACACACACACACACCCGACACCAATCGATGTACCTACAGTGTTACACAGGCACAGCGTCCTCACCAAAGACAAAACCCAGACACACCCTGACACACACAGACCTTGATGCAGCAGCACAAAAGGGACAGAATGACAGCTGTGGCAGGTTGTCCCTTATCCCAAATTTTGGCTAAAAGCATGCTAGCGCTCCTAATCTGGACACAGCACACTGTGCTCACCTGGGGAAGAGAGACACAACAGTCTGCCTGCTGGCTCTGGAGCACCGGGGCTCACAGTGGGGGATGTTTCCACTCTGTGTTTCCACTGTGTTTTTTCTGTCATACGTATGTCTGCACTGTTCATCATGGGCAGAAAACTGGGGGCATAAGGTGACGACTGAGGGAAAATGGGGCAGAGAGGGTGATCAGAGCAAAGCAGGGGTACAGAAGGAGGGGTACAACAGCAGGCCAAGAATGCTGCCAGTTGCTGGATAGGTGGAGAGGGAGGTGGCAGGTGTGGCGAAGGAGGATGGAAGAGACAGGTAGACAGCGTCAGACTATGATGGGTGGGGTTTGGGGGGTAAGTGTGCGAGAGGGAGAAGCAGGTAAAGGTGTGAAGGGACAGGGGTCACAATGAAGCCTCAGGGCTTGGGAGGGGTGGGGAGGGGGTTGGTGAGGGAGGACCAGCCGGCGTCACCACTGGCAGACCGTGGCCCTTAATCCAGATTAGCGTGTCTAAAACAGGCAGGAGAAATCTGCTGCACGGCCTCATAATGCACAGGCCGCTGTCTCTCCCAATCACTCACAGCCGCCTAATCCCCCATGCGGTGATGTGACAGCACCATGCTCCGGCTCGCCAGCTGTCCCCCTGTGCTGGCTGTCAGAGTAGGCCAGAGTTCCAGCGCCTGCCCAGTACCTGCTGGACCAGGCTGTGGTCTGGGACTGGGTCTGCTACTGAAGGGCTGGTACTGAGTCTGGTGCTACAGGTACTGAGTCTGGTGCTGTAGACCTGGTATTGGGTTCAGGCAAACACGGTTTCACATTCTGAAACCCTTTGTACATTTAAAAAAAAAACATTTAACACAACATCACCAAACTAGGGTTTCAAAACTCTGAACTCAGACAGACTCTGCTTTTAAAAACACAGATGTTTTGGCACGTTGGCAAGGGTGGCCACTGTGCTGAATGATGACTTGGGGAGACACAGAGAAGACAAAGAGTGGTGGACTGGCCCATTAGCCTGTTTTTGCCCCTGTGCAGGGTGACGTGCTGTCTCGCATGTGCCGTGCAAGGGGCTTTAAGCACCCAAAGGAGGGCTGTCTCCATGGAAAGACCAACACGGAAGCCAGGCTATTCAGAGTTCATGCAAATGTTTGTTTCCGAGCATGTCTTGCTCTCTGATGAATATGAACATGAACTTTTCCTTCCACTTGTTCCCAGGAAAGCTGAACAAAGTGAAAAAGCCAAACACACTTTTTTAAGCTTTCTTCTCAGACAGAAACATGTTCATCCCAGTCTCAGGGATATCCACTCTAGGACCTTGCCTTTAAAGATTGTGATAATGCATGAGTGTATTGCTAGTAAAGGCATACCGTCATGCTGTGTTAATAATCAGCCAAAAAAGGCACATTGTGGGGATTTATGAAGAATTTAGCAGAATCATGCAGAACCAGGTTTGAACAATCAGTTTCTAAAATCACTAAAATCTGTGTATAATCATATTTGATAACTGAGGTCCACATGCGAGAAATGACAGCAAGTCTTCACAGAGTAAGAGATGAACATAATGATGCTGAGTGGACCAAGGAAATGATGTGTGTGTGCGTGCCTGCATGCATGTATGTGTGTATATGTGCATGTGTAAATCTATGTGTATGTGCATGCATGCACGTGTATGTGAAAAGCATGCCTGTGTCCCCATGTACAGTGTGTGTGTGTGTGTTTGGTGAGTCAGGTGAGGTGACAGGGTTGCAGTGATTGACCTGGGCAGTAATCTGGTCATGAGATTTAAAGGGCAGAATGAGTGAAGGCCAGTTTTTTTTCTGTTCGGGGAAAATATAGACCAGTTGAAATTGTCTGTTCCCTCCATGTACACAACAACTGAAAAAAATATGCAAAAAAGTTATCATCAGCCTTTGCTGCATGTCAGAATCTCACATAACAGTACAGTAGGCAAGTGTAAACAGTGTAATAATAACTAAAAGTGTAAACTTTAATCAGTACAGAGAGAATACAGATCTTATGGGAAGACATATTTAGCTATTTAGATATTTACAAACTGTGTTATTCTGACAACCTGTTTCATCCCAATGCGTAAATTGCATTACTTCCCAAAAATGCACCTCTTCTCAGAACACGAGACAGAAGGAATCTCACACTACCAAGGATCTGGCTTCCAAGGAAGGACAGGATACGAAGTGACTGTGACACAGGAGAGGCAGAGACAGAAATTATCCTGCATGACAAAAAAAATCAAATACAAAATACACAAATTGAATTCAAAGAAATGATAGATGAAGAACAAAGGTCAGTCTTACTAGGGAAGGGACATACAGTGCCATGGACTGCCAGGTATGCACCAGAGCACCATGGCCTGAGGGACAGTGGGTAGGCAACCAGGACCTGTCTTCCCCACAACAAAATGTTAACATGTGTTAATATTATCTGTATTGTTCTTGTTGTTTTCTCATACTGAAGATCATGTTGCCATTGTGTACATATTTTGAGAAGCTGTACCATGTGTTAGTCATGCCAATGAAGTTACTCTGAACTGAATTAAACTGAACCTAATTGAACTGAACCCAACCTAGTCACAATTCACCAGGCTGAGATGCTAATTGCAGCAGGAAATTGCATATAGTGTGGGCTGTGTAGAGAACAGCGTTCGTACATTTGAAGAGACTGAAAGTAAATCTGCTGACACTTGTCTCTTGGCAGTCAGCATTAACAGTGTGGCATGGGGTAACAGCCGAGCGCTGAACTGGCATCCTGTGCATCGAGTGCAACTGAACAATGCATCAAACCTCTTCACAGCACAGAAATCGGGTTAAACTCTGACTGACGAATATAGCTTCCTTTTGTTTCTGCTCTGTGTGACCACAAGTATGTATAGTTTGTTTTCCCTGTCTGAAACTTAAATTAGAAAAAAGCATTTTCTTAAATATACTTGGGTTTATTCCCTCTGATGTGGAAGTGCATATCCCTCCTCTGCACTACAGCATCTTCATTTAATGGCAACTAAAATACACTATATGTGAAATGATTATTGTGTAAGTACTCCCATATGATTGGAAACATTAACTTTGTTCCTGTTCACAGTGTATATTTACAGACACTAAGTACAAACTTTGCACAAGAAGGTGAATTATGTGAGGTATCATGGGAGATGCACCACCAGAGAACATTATCTAATTGTGAAGGAGAGCCTTCACCACCTCTCCCTTGAATCTAAATGCTAATTGTCAATTGTCAGTTGTGTCAATCATTTAATTGTGTGTACATGTTGGCAATTTGTTTGGGGAACCAGCCTATTGGCTAACAAGCTACACCTTACTAATTGAAGGCAGATTAAATACAGGTGTGGCTGCAGCACAGGGGAAGGCTCACTTTGTTCCTGCTGTTGGTGCACATAGGCTGGTTTCCTTTGTTTGGTTTGCTGAATTTTAAAATAAATTATTGATTTATTTTAACCTTTGGTTCTTTTCTGGCTCATTTTTGGGAGAAGTGTTGGTCAGCTTCTCTACACTAATCATATAATCTTCAATTCATTTCTTCATTAAATTTTATTCTATTTCTTTATTCTATTTTTATTCTATTTCATGTAGAAGGTCCACCATTGTACAAAATTCCTGCATTCAGTACAGATTCAGTGTATGTGAACAGTTAAGTCAGCCAAAGCCAGACCTTGATGATTGTCTCTTGAAGATCATCACATTTGTAGTAACCCTAGCCCTTTGACCCAAAAAATGACTTTGTAATAAACTTGCAACAAGAACCAACCCATTATAGGTCCTTTTAATAGCGACCTTAATGCGTGACCCTCAAACAACGACACAGAGCCTTATACTAACGCTGTATCCCTCTCCAATGACGATTCCGAGACTAGTTTCTGAGGTACAGTGGCGCAGAAAAACAATTGACTACACTGAGATGATACTCTACTGCCATCTCGTGGATATGTGTGGACAACTCTAATAGACATTTGCAGTATGAACGGATATAACTATTATTTTTGCAGTAAATGCAAGTATAAAAAGCGTTTAAATATACATCGTCTGGAAGAAAAATTAGGTAGCAAAGATTAATTTGATTATTTTATATTGTTATGAACAAGACCTGTAGCATACGGGTGATGTCATTTTATCTGCGTTAAATTTTATCTTTATCAACTCACCCAATTCACAGTCGGTTGTAGAGCTTGACAGAGATCCGACGTCTTTAGACTAACAACCAAACCAATGAAAAGCTGAATTTTATGCAGTTATAAGACATCGTTCGTGTCGTACTTGCCTGGCTCACATTGCATGAATAAAACTTCTTTCCCCAGTATTTACAAAGCACAACGTGTGAAAGTTTAAAAAGGTGATGCATAAAAAAGTTAATTTGATGACATGGATAAATGTGTCACTTCTTTGTTTTTCCACCCATGATGTAAATTGTATGACTGCTACTTTGTGTGGCTTGTTTGGATACAATAAAATTGAGATAAAAAGGCAAAGGCTTTGAATGTATGTGTTCTTTTGGTATACTCAGAGTAAATATTTCATATTATGCATAATTCTACTGTAATGCAGGGGCATCCTATAGACAGTCTGGAATACGACTGCCAGAGGTTTAGATAGTAATATTATGTAAGGCTAAGGGCTGGGGTTGAACAATGGGCTGCTATATTATACAGTATGAAAAATCAATAGAAAGTCTTGTAAATCAGTTTATCACTGATAAAGTAATGATTCCTCTCCATTTTTATGCAGCTGTTTCTCACAATTCCATAACTAGGAATCAACAGCGACAAGTCTTTTTTACACCAATGAAGCTCATTTGATATTCGTTCTTGATTCTGTGACCAGCTCTGTGGCAATCAAAGCTGAATACAAGCTCCAGAATACATTTATTTAAATACAGAAAATAGACTGAAACCAACTCCCTGTGCCTGCTGGAAACTGGAGGCAGGGGGCAGCAATGTCATAGGGATCACTGTCCCCTTCAACAGAAATCTTATAAAGTGATATACTTTATATAATATGGTTTAATTGATCATGTTTAATGTTTAACTGCTCATATTGGGATAACAGAAATATGGACGTGTTGCAGGAATCAGAAGTCAGGTGCACATTCACTTCTCATTTCCTTACAAGGGGAAATGTAGCATGCCGACATTGCTTAAGCAGGAAATGAAAAATCAGCAGGGGAGTTCTCCGTTCCTGTGACAAATTACCGTGGTTCATTTGCATGTCAGGTATGTAATAACATGAAAATACATTCGTTTTGAGGTTTAGTAGCCCCTATAAGATAGTTTTGATTACAGTTTGTAGCCACTCGAGTGCATGCTTATTTGCCCGATTATGACAACATAATAAACATTATGGAATCCACCTTCTGAGGCACCAGACTCCCCGGCCTTGCTGACCTACCTGTGTAGCTTTACAGAAACCACACCCCACTCTTTTGAATCCTTGTCTCTGACGTGTTGGTTCTTGCCCAGGCCATGCAGGAATCAGAGTGTGATTCCATTTGCTGTTGTCTTCACAGCTTCAAATTCCATTCATGCTGACAAAGAAGAAAATCTTTTGGATCTTTTGTATTAATGCTATGTACCAATTCATTTTTCTCTAAACCATCTGCTTAGCTGAGAGGAACCCTGTGCACCTAAGTAAAATGTGAAACAAAGCAGATTTATACAATTTTTTACCCAGAATTTAAATACATACACAAGATCACTTACTCTGAAACAGAGCGATAGAAAAAAATTTCTTCACTGCAGAAACTGTACTGAGGTAATGCTCGCAACGACACTCCTGCAATAAATATATAATTGAGCACAGAGGAAAAAGATGCAGTTCCTGTAAATGACTTCCTGCAAGTGCCATTTTTCCTCCTCAGTGACCAAAAGTGTAAGATCAGCTATAAACCATAAATTTAAGCCTGTTTTGATATTATGGTGTGTGCAGCAATCATTATAAAATGTTACTTCTGGTCTGTTTCTACTGAATTATTTTATTCTACTCTTGGTGAATATTGGTGCCCCTTGACCTGCTTATTGAAATATTCAGGTTTTTTCTTCCCCACCATTCTGATATTTCAGTTGCCACTTCAAGTAAAGTTGTTTCGTTATTTCACATTCTTCTATAAAGTTAATCACATGGGTATATCATACTTAACACACACTCTTACCCAGTGCAACTTGCATAGCTTACAATGTGGACATGTTAGGGTTAGGTGCATTGTCCAAGGGCACAACTGCAAAAGGCCCACCTGGAGACTGAAGCAGCAACCTTCTGGGTTACAAGCCCTGCTCCTTAGCCAGTACACCACCGTGAAAATCGCCTGCTGCTTTCTTTTGTTCTCAGCAAACCAAAGGCAACGCTTCACGGCCAATTACGTTGCAAAAGCCATCCGTTCAGGTGTGACATGAACAGTTTCTCCCTGCAACTGGGCAAATGCACCAACTGAAAACTACACACAAAAAAACAAAGCTAACAAAAGGTAGGGAAAAACTGAGACAGCTGACTAAAACGGACAACCACACAAAATAAAAATGGCGGCACACGATTGAGCAGGTACCAGTTTTAATCACCTGGGTTTATTTGAGAAGCAGAAACGCAGGCTAGCCATACACAGCCCTGCATGAGTCTTGTCCTTGGCCATTTTCTCCGACAGGGCTGGTCGGAGCCCGAGGAAAGGGGAACAGGGCTGCGGAGGTTAAGGCAGGAAGCTGGTGTTGTGACTTTGAGGTCCACGCTGTCTCCCCCATACAGAGCACATTACGGCTTTGGCAGCGAGAGACCTCTGCCTCCCGGCTAGGAGAGGGGACGTGGGAGGCGCTCACACATAAAACATCAGTAATACAAGTCTCTGAGATGGGCCAGATCCACAAAAAGGATCCCCACAGAACATTCACCAAAAAAGGAAACCAAACGCTGAGAAAACACACACGCACACATTAAAAAAAAAAACAAAAATAAAAAAAAACAGCAGAACTCATTGTGTCTTACAAAGTGACATCAAAGCACTCCTTTTGTGGTTTCTCTGTACTGCCCTGCCTTCCGAGCAGCACCACCCTCCAAAACCGCACGCCCCATTTTAATCAGCATGTTGGTGACTGGTATGTGTGGTGTGTGTGTGTGTGTGTGTGTGTGTGTGTGTGTGTGTGTGTGTGTGTGTGTGTGTGTAGGTGTAAGTGTGTTAGCGTGCTAGTGTGCTAGTGTGTGTGCATGTTTGTGTGTGTGTGCTGTGTGTAGGTGCTGGTGTGCCAGTGTGTGTAAGTGTGCGTGTGTGCGTGCTGCCCCCTCACCTCCCGTCCTCTCTCTTACAGCGAGTCTGTACCAGGTCGCAGGGCTGCACCCAGTTATTGTCGTGCAGTCCCACCCGGCAGCCGGGCGTGTCCTTGTCGGTGCGCCGGCAGCACATCCAGTAGGAGCGTCCGTAAGGCAGGTCGTGGTGGTAAGGTTTGGGGTGCCAGCGGCAGAGGGACACGTCGCCGCGCGCGTACTGCCGCTTGCACTGCTTGCAGGGGTCGTCGCGGTACAGCGGGTCCTGGTTCCAGCGCGAGTCGGTGGCGCGCACGCCGTACGTCTCGATCAGGGCCTTGAAGTCGTGGCAGGTGCACTTGAGGGCGGCCAGCGAGCGCGTGGGCAGGTAGCTGAAGATGGTCACCATGATGTGGTCGGGCAGCAGCAGCAGGTACTGCCGCGGCTCCAGCAGCCGCTGGATCTGGAAGCGGATCTCCAGGAAGTCGTGGGAGACGTGGCGGTACAGGCGGCAGAGGGGCGCGTCGGGGCGGTCCTGCTCCTGCCCGGGGCCGGGGGAGGCCGGGGCGGCCCTCTCGCCGGCTCCCCCCGGTGGAGCCCCGCCCCCGGCATGCTCAGTGGGGCCGTGCCGCTCTTCCTCGGGGCAGGGGGGCTGGAGGAAGAACAGCTGTCCGGGAGGGGGGTCCTCGCAGGTGTCGGCGGGGCTGCCGGACACGCTGAAGCACACCGTCTCCTCCTGCACCTTCTCGGATCCGTTCTTGCCGTAGAAGACGCACTGGTCTACGGCGCCCGTCACCACCACCTCCACGTGGAAGCCTGTCACACGCTCCCCAACCCCCTGGTCCTGATCGGGGTCACTGCTTGGGGCGGCGGCCGGGCTGGCGGGGGGTGCCTCTCCGCCGTGTTCAGGTTTGGGCGATGCCCCGAGCAAGGTGCTGGGGTCCCGTGATGAGGGGCTGAGCAGCTGGTACAGGTCGCAGGTGATCTTCTCTTTGGCCCGCGCCCCCGATGGTGCGCCCCCTCCCCCCCCGGCTCAGGAACATGCAGTTGGGGCGGCCCGTGGGCTCGGCCTGGGAGCGGGGATCCATGCTGGACACGCGGAAGGCGATCCTCACCTCTCCGCTGGCGCCTCCTGCATCCGCGAGCTGCTCGCCCCTCGCGGCCCCCTCGCCCCCCTGCTGCAGGAGGCCGTCCTCCAGCCGCTGCTGCGCCTCGAAGTGGGCAACGGCCTCGGCGACCCGCCACGTCTCCTGCTCCTCCACCTCGCAGGGCGAGGGCGAGGGCGGCCGGGACGGGGGGCCGGGGGGTTCCGGCGGGAAGGCCAGCGTGCCAGGGTCAGGGAGGGCGGTTTGGGTGGAGGGGGGCGGCGGGCCTTGGGCCACGATGCCCTGCAGGGCCATGGCGGTGCGCCGTTCCACCAGCGCCACCATCTGGGCCACAGAGAGAAGGTCCGTCTCGCTCAGCCCGCGGGCGTCGTCGGGGGCGGGGCCGGGGGTGTGTAGGAGCAGCGGCGCCTGCGCTTGGCCTTGGTGCAGTCGCTGCCCCACCTGCCCTTCACCTTCATGGTGTTGGGCCTCAGGAGCGCTGCGCCGCTGCACTGGTGCGCTACGAAGAAGGCGATCTTCTCCTTGGTGTTGCCCGGCTTGATGACGTACCAGGTGTCCAGCAGAACCCGCCCATCCTCCACCTGGTTGTCGGGGGGGACGGGGGGCGGGTCCAGGATGGGGGGCGTGTTCTGAGAGACGACGACCTCCTCGGCGCCTTCCCTCATAACTGCTTCCATCGGCGTGCATCCTGCCGCGTCATCATCACGGCCACCGCCGCGGCCGCCGCCTTTGAGCAGGTCTCCCGCGGCAACGCTGCACAGCTTATTCTGGGAGTAGGTGCCAAAAGGACGAGGGCACCACAGGCGGATTTGGGAGAAGGTGTCGCGCTCCATCATGGGTTGGCCGGGGGCATGGCGCGGGTACGCCAGGGGAGCCCGCCGGCTTTAGGCTAGGGATCCACTGCACTCCACACCCCTCATTGCCTCTGCTGCGGTCAGGGGGCCTGGACAGACAGGAAAACATGCTGATTGGCTGAACAAGGGCCCTGAGACATCATCATCCATGCCATATTTCACTTTCACCACAGACTTTGAGGAACAACAAACAAGCAGAATACACAAAAAAGGTTTCACAAACCAACCCCGAAACCTCTTACTCACCACCCAAAAATATGCCATAGATTCAGAACTATAGTGAAACAGTACATTTGAAAATGCAACTACAACAACTGAAAGCAGTATTCAACATGCTGCATCATAACAGCCGGTGTTTCCATTCCCTGTCTTTCTGTACCACTGGGCTTCAATGTATTACTCATGACACAAGCTACACCACTAAACAATGAACAATCACTGCATTATCGTTAACCTGCTTCTGAAGACCTTAAAGGAGAAACATGCTAAAGATTTCAAAATGCCTGTAATTGGTATGTTTCTTCATATTAATCTGCAATTGTATAGAGTTGCTGGTGATTTTAAGCGACAAAAAAGTGACCCATGCCAAGTGCTGAGCAAACAGCTGTAGACTGTATGGTTCACAAGTCTCAGTTATCTCCACTAAGACATAAACACTAACTTCAACACTCAATTATTCTGCTTCTACTGATGATGTGAAAACAGAGACTGTTCATACAGGGAAGCAGCACTACTATGATTTAAGAATTTATACCAGAGATATCTGTAATCAAAATGTCCTCAAAGCAAATTATTTTTGTCAGACACAGATTTTCTTGTTCTGAAGCATTATCCCAGTTTTACATTTTAGGGAGATTATGGGGGAAATTATGTAACCGTTTACACAGATCACAGTTTTGAAGCGAGATGCCCCTGTCGTTACCGAATAAAAATGCATTTTTTAAACTTCTGTAAATTCTGGGGTGAAACAGCATCGCTCAATTAAAAAAAATTCAGCAATGACAAATTTCACAGCAGTGTTACGAAGATGAGGAAAAGACTGAGTGCAACAGTGTAAACACTCGGATCTGCAATGGATAACTCTGCATACCGCTGTGGTACAAAATTTACTGCCGTTTGTCACTTTGCCTTTATTTTGCACCCAGATGTTCATCTATAATTAAAATGCTATTAACAAACAAAGCTCCACATGGAGCAACCCAGAAGGGCCACCTGGGAGCTGAGTATAATCAATAATGCAGCACTGCACTACCACAGCCTTAGCAATGCTCATTCGGTTTCTGTTGGAGGGGCCAAAATAACAGGCAATGAATGCACATGCTTGAATTACACCAAAAAGGCCTGATCCACCTACTACTCAAATATGAAACAGAGATAACAATGGTTTCAGGCTGAGTATGAGCCAACAATCCTTAGACAAGCAGCATAAATCTAGCCGGACCAGGTTTGTGATCTGCGATGAGCAGGCTGGGTCTGGTCCCATTACAACCAAAGACACAAAACGCTTATTAAACTGGACGACAAGATGTCTGAAAACTGGCAATAAATTCATCATGCATGTTCCAATGCTTTGGGGATGGCTACCGGGGTCCATTGTTAGATACTTTGGCCCCCTAACAGAGGTCAAAGGTAGTCTTCCCAATAAACAGACACATGATACATAGCTTTTTCTCATTCTGGGGAGGGTCGACCTAATTCCATTTTAGTCTCATATGACAACACTTTGATGCTCATAGCTCATCTTCCTGGTTGTTGCATACCTGTGACAGAATTTCCTTCCTGAGCCACCGTCCAATCACAACATATAAGTTTCACTATCATCTGCTGCAGTCTCATGGAACTGCCCAAAGGTGTGTGTCAGTGGCAAGGCAAACATCGACAGAATGCTTTGTGTAAAACACCTGAGAATGTGGACAGGCCAAACCATCTTGAGAAGAGTTCTTAACTCAATTACAGCCATGTCCCAGTAGAAGTTGTTACTGTTATGGTGAAACGTGTTAACCTATGAAGAGTGTGTGTATTCCTGCTCTGAGGAACCACGTTACCAACACTATCAAGGAGGTGCTCATCTGTTCCAAGCAGAATTAGATACACAATGGGGGCTGTAAACAGAGGCCAAAAATGTAGTCTCCAACAGATGAAGTAACTGTGATTACACATTTTGAGACTATACCCACATATTAAGGTTGACATGAAACCAGTTTGTGTGATCCATCAAATCCTGCAGCAGCAGCACACCACCACAAAACACATCACTGTCTAACTTGCTACCAGACACTATCTTTAAACGTCTTAATCAAACTTAGCTTCTATTGCTTATTATAGTGAATGATATGATGCGTTTTCTTCCAAAGCACAACCTATACGTTTGAATAAAACAAGTTATTACAACCCAGGTTAGCTGGTAGATAGGCAGGTAGATAAAACTAGCTAAATAATGTTACCCATGAGACTGACACAGCACTGGTTAAGAGCCTAGTTGGTTTCCTAACGTTGGGTAGCTAACGTAAACGTAACGTCACCAAAGCGTTAGCTAGCTAGTTGATACTATTAAAACTGTTTCTGACTTTGGTGGATATCACCTTCTTTCACCAAGTGTCCTGGTTAGCCAGTTTATCGACTAACAAGTCTGTGGCCGTAGCTAGCTAACTTACAGTTAGCAAGGCAACCTTTGAACAAGAGTGCTGACAGCTAACTTAGCTAACGCTAACGACTAGCCAACGTTAATTCAACTAACTAGCATGGTCTAATAGCTAACGAGTAAGAACAGATGTTTCACAGTTTATCTAGCATTAAGTGGTTAAAGTTACACTGCTTAGCTAGCTAGCCAGCTAGCCGGTTACGTTAGCAAGTCGAACACCACTTCATATTCAGCCTGTCCTTGTGTAACCTATCGTTGGCTCACTGGATGCCAGCTAACGATAAGGTAACTTCGACATAGCTACTGGCAACTATGCAACATGTCCGTAAAGCTAGTTAACTACCCAGTTAGGTAACCGTTAACTACCTTTCGAGTTCTGTTAGAGAGTTAAATTGCTTACCTTTCTGGTTAGCTAGCTAATGTTAATGGAAAGGTAGACTATCGAAATAGTTTTCAATTTTTAAAGGCCCTAAACGACCAAGCCATGTACGTAAGACACCTAGCGACACCACCACTAGTTAGTTAACTTATCCAACTCGGCTAGGTTAATAGTTAACATTATGTTTCGTAGCTGAACACATTTGAAACATGACAGCCTAGCCTGACGTTGTTGCTGTCAAATATCGCTAGCCTGCTGTTAATGGTTCTCACAAGATATATTCGTTAGCTACATTCAAATGTTTTGCACATCATACCTCTGTGTAGCTATACTTATTGTCCCGCTATTCCGACAGCTCTCCAAACGGTAGTGTGCCTCAGGTGACGGTAAACCCAGCTGCAGTGGTCGGATGCTTTGGCCTGCGTTGACAACACGACAACACAGCGAGGAAGGGGATCCGTGCAGTTAGCTAGCTAGCTAGCTATCTAGGAGGAACTTTCCCCATCGGTGTAACAAGCTAGCTAGTCTATTTTAGCAACTGTGTATATTTTCAAAATATGCTAATTTTATCTGTCTTAGATACGAACAGGATGCCATGCACTGTACTTTTCTCGTTTCTGTAACTGAACCGTTTCACCAAGTGCTCCCCCCTTCCCTATCGAGCTAGCTAGCTGGCTGTCTAAGTACACAGGCCTACCACACTGAATTCCCAAATTACCAAAATAACCGGCCAGGTTAGCGCAGCAAAAAGGAAGGCCATCTTGTTGACGGGCATCTGCACAGGGTCCACAGCCAATAGAAAGGCAGTTTCGACGACGTGTCCATATATGGCTGCCGTCTGACTCCCCCTCTCCGCACCAGCCCTCTTGTCTGCTGGCGCTAGGGTTATCGAGGCCAGGAGTCCAATTTTTTATCAATGATGCGCAAACGCTGTCCAGATTCACTGAAACATATTTTATGCGGAGCAAATAATGTAAAATGAACTTTAAATAAAATAAATCATCCCAATCATTTAAAGATCCATGAATCCGCGTTGATTAAAACTGCACTACTTCAGGGAGGAACACAGGTGAGGTTTGAGCAGAATACATAATACATGTATTGATCTCGAAAGAATAAAATTTACAGCTAGAGTAAGAGCCCAGATTTACTACATTGCACCAGCGAGTTTCCGTCAGTATTTGTGACTTGTGATTTGGACCATGTTCATCACACATTTAAATACATGTTTCAACATACAATATAGAGTAGATTATAATTGTGGACTGTGCCGGTGCTGTTTTAATCAATAATGTATAAAACTTTTATGATGGTTTCCGTGTTGATTTTTAATAAAGTCATCTGGCAAAATAGCGTCATATTACTAGAAAAAATAATGATCTGTAGCAAGGAAATATCAGGTCATTATGTTTTTTGGGGGTGATTCAGAACAGATTTAATTAATTTGCGAGACAGCTGACTGTAGGGATGATCCTGGAGGAGGCAAATTTATCAGTTTAATTTACAACAAAATGTCACTCTGCTCCAGACGTGTACCCTACAACACAAACATCGAAGACACTGTTTCTCAGACTAGTCGCCGTTTTCTGACTACCAAAACACCACTGGGATAGCTACATGAGGGAGCATATGTGTGATGTACCTGTTACAGCCAGTTAATGTATCTGATACCTGGGCAGAGCATGTGTCGTTGTCCAGTCCTGGGGTCATTGCAGTCTGTCTATGGGTCGTGGCTGCCAAAGCTATGAGCTAATGTGCAATAAACCTCGCTCTGACTGATCGGCATGGCTGCATAGCAAGCTTTTAGCTGTGGTTGGTAACATGATGCATATTTGGAGCATTTATCTCTTAACTAAGAGCTTATTGCCTCATTGACGAATGATTGCGAGGAAACTCTTATTCACTCAGTAAAAATGCACTTAAGTGATGTTTATGACTGTACCACAGCCCATATAGCCACTCATTTAAATAATGAAGGAGTAGGTGTTCAGTGAGTTTTTTTCCCCCGCACAAAATACATAAATAAAAAAACACTTTAATGAGACAATTATAAGGTAGTATAGTTAATAAGAATGCTTAGATCAAGGACCATAATGCACTGCATGAATTTTGTATTAGATGAATGAAGTGAATCTGATTATAAGGTTTCTATGTCGTATGATTACATACATCCTTATTCCATTTCATTACTCAGACTAAGGCTATTATCAGGTCACTGCATTTACAACTAACCCAAGAAGGTGAATGTTTGCATTTGAAGCTGTGTGCACTTATTGTTAATGTGCCAAACAGTCTGCAGTTTCTGTTGAATAATCTGTAAATGTCCACACCTGTACTAATGGAAGCGTGTTAAATATCTGGTTTCAAAGGCCAGTGTGTGCAGAAAGGGGCAGCTCAAATGACAAATGGCTAGTTTCCATCAGCCATGTTGAACTGTGTGTGAACTACCCCAGCAGACACAGGTGTGTCTAAAAATAAATAGCTTTTCCTTACATTACCTGCAGTCAAATGCTCACATTTACTCAAATTTGCCACCTGGACTTTTGTACTGCCATCCAGGTGATATGACTGCTAGTGATTATAATGTGAATGTGGAAATATATTTCCAGAAAGCAAAGTGAAATCAAAATACTCTTTTGACATTTTACTAAAATTTCCTTTTTCTTTTTTTTTTTTTTTTTTGGGGTATTATTTCTGAATACAGCATATTTCCACTTTCCATTGTTTGCAAACAAACAATATGGGCATCAGACATTAGTATGCACACATCTGAAGAGAACTCCCTTGTTCAGGGCATTAAGTATTTTATGACCAATGTAGATGTTTGAAATATAAATCCCGCTGTGTCAGAAATTATGAATGTGCGACCCACTGAGAATAACGTTGAGCAATTTTAATGTCAGGTTTGGCATTTATTCAAATTTCAACATCTTAATATATTTGACCACCGGTTTGTTCAATGAAAACAGGTTCAGCACTGAAAGCCAAAAATTGGCAGTACTTACCCAATTCCATACATTCAAGTATATGGTTCCCTCTGTCTGTATCATTTTCTGTCTATCATGAGTGTGTCTTCGACAGACAAGTTGTAAATTCATTTAAAATTATTACACAAGAAAGGCGTGTCTCTGTCCTCATTTAATCTTTGCTAAGATTAGCCATACAGACACCAAATAACAGAGTACCAACTACTGATCATTATTTCTGCATGGTGCATGTTCATACAAATTATGTGAACATGTTTAAATTGGAGGCATACATAATTGAGCTGGGAGATACAACACGAAGTAAAAATGAAATATATGTGCTGAAAAAATGCACACAGAATCCATGAATGTAAAGATATACGTAATTTGCCATTAATGATTAAAATAAATTGAAAAATCTGTCGTATATTACCTTTAAGTAATACAATGACAATGGGATCTAAATGTATTTATATACAGTGTATTTATTATGTGTGAGATACGTACTTCATGACCTCTGGAAGAGTGCTTTTGTTTCGACTCGAGCGAGTGCGTCGCTTTGTAGAATAAACACAAGATGGCGCTCTTCACCTATACTATCATAAAGGTAATATTTTTCAGTTCTTTCGTTGAGTAGCTCAGGAATAGCTGTTGCAGCTCGCTTGGGAAATTTAACAACACTGCAATTGTCTGAGAACAATAGAATAACAACAGTAAGAACAATTATAATACATTGTTACATGTCAAAACACTGTGATGACTGATACGCAGCTGGTTGAAAAGGGTCAAGTTAATAGGAATCAGGACAGGTGGAGGGAAAGCAGCCTGGACAAACAAGGAATTATAAAAGTCTCGAAAACTGGAGCGAATTACAGTTGGGGGTCAAGGCCATTTTTATTAATTCCAGTTTCAGATCCGACCACACCTTAACTGAATGTGGTCACGTCTATTTGATTTGATGAGTTAAAGTCCATTTCTAGTTCTTGTTCCACCACTGAGATTCATCGCCGTTAAACACTGATGGACCACGACCAGAAGGAACAACCCAACCTCCTATATATGAAAACAAAATCAGACATTTCACAAACGTAGCCGGTAAGGTACGTCATAAACGCGCTGGCTAGCAGTGTACATAAGGACTACGTGACTGCAGCGCGACATCTGTTGTTTGAGTTTTCATACAGTTTATTTAGTCAGCAACATCACTTACGGACCGCTTCTTGGAAATCCTCTTTTGAGGGTTACACTGAGTGCTATTAGACTCTTATTAAGCATGAATGGGAGAGCGTATTTGCATGTTTGGTTAGGTTGTTCCAATGGGCGCACGCGGAGGGCAGGGCTGCAGGAGGAGCCGCAAAAGGAAACCAATCTGTGCGCAAGCAACTGCACAGTCAACAACAAAAGCGTCAAAGATCGCCGCGAAGTGGCCGTGATTTTTTCATCTTGCTTTCTATCCTTGTCGGATTTTCAAGAAAACAGGGACACCAGGTAGCTGACGGAAGCTGCCCTGAGCCATTCTTCATGTTCATCATTTTAGTGCCCAAGCAGTGAAAACACTTTCTTTACAAGATTGGGTTTGGATTACACAAAAGGAGCTACGGACTGTAGAGAAACCC
This sequence comes from Megalops atlanticus, assembly GCA_019176425.1. Lineage (NCBI taxonomy): Eukaryota > Metazoa > Chordata > Actinopteri > Elopiformes > Megalopidae > Megalops > Megalops atlanticus. The sequence goes on along the minus strand of CM032877.1, from coordinate 20,775,008 downwards.
ACTGTTTAAACGGTGAGTTGACGTTAACCATCATATCGTCCTCGACTTTGCAGTGTGAGTTAACATTATAAATACGGCATCACTATTATTAACTCACATCACGATGGTTTGATTTACAACGAATTATTTTTATCCACGATTGTGGCGATTTAATTGTATAGCCTACATTGGATGATTTGCGCGAATGTATTGAGTTTCTGGGTTAGAATTAGAATGATATAACAAGCTATCGACGAAGGCTATGCGGTCATATATTGTATTTGAGTGAAACGCGATAAAAAATAGTCTTGTGGAGATGATCCTAAATATTGACTTAGGCTATTCTTCACGTTAGTTTGCCTCTATCATTCAGTTTTGCTTTTGGAAGCATCTGTGAAAACAACTAATAGAACGAGGGACGCATAGGACACATACACAGTTTACATTTGTGCTTGTCATGTCGTTTATTTTTGTTTAGATTATAGAAATACGTAACTTCCACAATTTGAAATTTGTGTGTGTGTGTGTGTGTGTGTGTGTGTGAGAGAGAGAGAGAGAGAGAGAGAGAGAGAGAGAGAGAGAAGCGCTGCATATTTCAAAAACGCGCCCTGTGTTTTAATACGCCGTTGAGTCTCCTCTCACGTTCACTTCCACTCGATCATTCTGTCTGAAGACAGCTTTTGAAGTTCATATCTGGTACTGTCAGGTCGCCAGTTTGCCACCTTGGTGCATGAAAACTGGATTAACTGCATGCGAGAGTGGAGCTGCAAGTCTGTATCCCCCTCTCTTACGTGTGCTGCTAAGCGCTGTATCTTGCGGTTGACGAGCACTAGCTTCTCACGGTTGATACATTGTATTGTAAACTACAGGCACGTATCTGCCGGTTTTTGCATGCACGAGAATCGGCCTTTGAAACCATGGATACCACAGGCATTGTTAATATCGCCTGGAAATAGGTCAATGTTGCAGTTTAAAGAACTGTAGTTACAACCAAAATGTAGTTTTCTGTAGTCGTTTATGTTTAAGGATAGGGTGACCGCAGTGTTGTGGGAGATATTAAAAGATAACCACACACCCTCTTACATATTTCAAGTGCAAAAATGCAACGCATTTGCCGTTGGTGTCCGTACGTAACGGTGGATGAAACCGCCGTGTTGACGTGTCTGATTTAAGATAATAATCACTCGATTATTTTGCTTGTTTATTGTAATAAGGTTATTATCATCAGGATGAACCAAATAATGTCTCTCTTGCGCCAATTTACGTTTTTCAGTAAAGCCCTGTTCGGAATGTGATTTGTGACATACCGTGCAAAGAAAAGACAAGAACAAAAATTGCATTGCTTTCGGTGTGTGCCATGGTACCGTGATACATCACATTAAATGTGGCTCAGCGACCGAGATACTGCGGAGTGGGGTTTTTTTTGTGGTTTGCTTCACATTCATGCCACTGTGCCTGTGCCCTATGAAAGAGTACTCTCAGAGAAAAAGCTCTCAGAAGCCACTTTCCCGGGGCGCTGGAAAGAAATGAGGACAGCGAAGAAGACTGTGGGCGTTGGGAGGTTATACAGGATCACAGTGAAACATCGACGAGGCGCTTTTAAACTTGTAGGACAGGTGTGGGCAAAGACTCGAAGTGTTTCCTCACAGTATTTGTTATATCTGTGCTGAAGTGTCTGAGCACGGCTAGGTTTTGGTGAAGATTTTTGTTCAATTATGTAACAACACAGGAGCTACCACAGCTATCAGATGTAAAAGGTCCTGGATGGAGAAATAGTTATGATATTCTACTGCATCAATGCAGTGTTGAGTGTGCTATGGTGAGACAGAGCAGTGTCATGATGTCAAAAATCTTTGCAGTCTCTGAGGTTATTTTTCCAGGGAGAAAATCCATTTTAAAAGTATTTTCACATATTTTCAGTAACCAGAGTATGTCTTCACTTTTTGAGGAACTAGACAATGATTTATAGACCCTATAGTAAAAGGCAACTGAGAGACACTCCAGAAAGAACAGTGGATAAGAAAACAAACAGATAGAGATTAACAATGGCTTGTAGATTAAAATGTATGTCTGCTTACTGTTGATAAAGAATGGCTAGGATAGCCTATTTGTGTGGTCTTCCTTTCCAGCAGTGGCCATGGGAGTGATGGCAGGGTCTTCCTGTTCAGTGATGGCCCATGTCTCCTTGGTATATGCTTGTCTACAACCTGCTGGATGCCCTCCCATCCACTGGAACTGGAAACCTAAGCTCTGCCTGGAAGAGTGATTCATCATGTTTCATTGAGCTTTCTGGCAAAAAAAGCTTGCCTAAGGATAATCACAGTGTTGAAATCCGAATCGCACAGATCAGAAGGTGTGAAAAGAGGGCATGTCCAGTCAGAGTATGCAGTCATCATCTGGTTTACAGAGTCACAATACAGCAGAGTTCAGTTATTCAGAAGTGATGAACTGTGGTAAGAAACTGCCATGCTTAGGAGCAGTCCTTCAAGAAATGCACATTCTGCTGCATTGTTTGCATTAGTCGGCAGACAGCAGTGTGTTGCAGTGGCAAGGGACATGGCTTGTAACCCAAGGGTTGCTAGCACCTTGGGAAAGGTACTTAATCCAAAATTACCTCAGTAAATACCCAGCTGTGTAAATGGACGACATGTAAAACTATGCAGAGTCACTCTGGATAATAGTGTCCGCTCAGCAAATGTAACGTAATGCTGATACTGTTGTTACGGACCCACTTCCAATTCCTGCTTTGTCTGGTTTGGATTTATAAGTCAGAATTGCTTATAACAGCATTTTTGTAGGAAGTTTGAATCACCATGAAAAAGCACCACCAAAAAGGCAACATTTAATATCTTCCCTCTCGAAAGGCTGCAGCGGTCCTGAAGGACACTGCATGCACTAATTGGATGTGGATTGAGTGCAGAATGAAGTCACACAGGCATTAGACACTAACCGCGTTTCTGAGGATCGATCACCCACAGTGCCATAGGAAGTACTTTTTAACAGGAAGGGTCACAAACATGACCGCAAATCCAGAATGGATTTTTGAGCGGCAGCTAAGCATTCATGTCACCTTCCCATTTGTCTGTATTTTATTATTTTATTTTATTTTAGTATTTTATTTTGCACTCGTACTGAAACATTTTGAAAATGTGAGTAATTAATACAAGAATGCACTTATAGTGAATGTTTAGTGAGATTATAAACCTGCAGTCTCTGCAGACTGTAAATTGAGTGTATGTCAATATATTGAGTAGATTTTGTGTGTGTATTCTGTCTCCCTTTGTCTGTGAGGCCCTCAATGAGGAAATCAATCAAATTTTGAAATTCAATGTATTTGTCACAGTGCACTGTACAATAATAAAAGAGAAAGGTAGAGGGTATGAGCAGCAGGTTCAGAAGTCAATCAGCGATCGACACCAAGGCAGCGTATGACAGGGCAGACTGTGGAATTGTATCAGACTTTCAGAGGCGGAATTGAGACAATGATGTATATATTATAGAGGCATGAAAGAACAATTGTGGCTCATTCCAGAGCATTCTGGAACACAAAACGCTGTATTGAGGAACCTCTCAGAATTCTCAGAGTGCTCTCCCCAATACCCGTGGTGTGAGCAGGCTCCACCTTCACCTCTGTGAAGGTTCCACTTATTCCACTGACAACACCCTGTCACGGTCAACCACCTGTGAGGTCACATATCACAGCTCTCACCTGCTGAAAACCACAATGACAAACTCTTAACCAACCAATATTCTGTGGTGGCTGACAGTTGGCTGTAATCGCTGTGGTGTGCCCTCTTTGTGGTCTGAGGGCACCCGCCATTAATGGCAGTCATGTACAATTCAACATGTACAATTGGCTCAGCCATTGGCGAGAGTATTTATGAAAGGTTGTCAGCAGACCCTAACTGATTGTACCATTGGTGTACCTTGACCAACCATTGGGTGAGTGTATCTATAACTTAGGACTGCAGAAGGAGGGGCGTTGCTGTGTTCATTTTTGTGTCGGTAGTGGTGATGGGGGGGGCCCCTCTCTAGAGATATCGGGGAACACGTGTCTCATTTCGAGACAGCTGTGAGAGGGAGTATGTCGGATGCAGAGACACTGCTTAGAGCCCACTACTCACTACAGAGCAACCAAAGGACTGGCATTCCTGCATCTTCTCAAAGTACATCTTAATACCAAAGCCACATATTTGCTCATGATATCTGCCTGTCAGTGCGTGATGTATGCCTGTTTAGTGCTGCAGCGTACCGCATGCAGGTGCTGTCACATATAAGACACAGAGCTATTTTTATCTGTTGAATTAATCACTGTATTTAGAGTGAGTGGGCTGGATGTAAACTGTCACAGAAAAAAAGGAAGAAAAACAAATTGTCCCATTTTCTTTGTTCAAGCTTGCAATGCGGGGATCAGTTCGGAGTGATTAAAGCAATGTGGAGCTTTGAGTTTGAGTGTGTTCAATGAGCCTCCATTGGATAAATGGATAATAAACCAGACAGATACAAACATACAAACATACTCTTGACAGATAGATGGATAGGTAAACAAGCATGGACAGGGAAACAAGCAATCAGCCTAATGTCACATATCTGCTTATTCAAATGAAACTTTTGGTCCTGTATCTTGTTTTCTTTGTGTGTCAGAATATTTGATATACATTTTCTCCTGAATGATTGATTTTAAGGAGTTTATTGGAGTGATATGTTTCAAGCTCTGTTTGCTCTGTAGTTTCTGAAGGAGCACCACAAAACATAATGCATAAGGAAAGAGCAAATCTTTCACTGAGCTAGCCTTCCTACAAACTACAAAGCCTGGGCCCATTCAGAAATACTCATAGTAAAATTTGTGCATCATTATTTTCTTAATATTCCATGCATCAATGGATCTGTGTGAATTTGCCCTAAGTGTCTTACATTCCTGTCTGATTGGTTGTATTTCAAATTGCCATGGTCGCTGTCATCCTGTTGACAGTTGTAGCTGCGGGACATGGTGTCCCACAATGTCAGTCAGAATTATGGGATGTCGGACGTTTTGGCTCGGCTGCAGGTGAATGGAGGGGCAACGCCGCTTGTGGTCTCCAGATTTCAGCCTGGCTTGACGTGTTTCGCTCGGCTCATCTGACCTCCTCTGACTCGCTGAAAGATGGAACTAAATGGATTAGCTCCTGCCCTTCTTCCCAAGTGAACAGCTGTGTCACTTAACTGGACCCCTTGGCCGGCCGGACGGGGAGACTTTCGGAGCTGTCCCTTCTCGTTTGCTGCTCCCACACCCGTGGGGCTTGGAAGGGAGCCTGGTCATTTTTAGCAGGCGCAGAACATGAGGTGAAAGGGGGTAGAAACAGCAGATGGAAAGTGTGAGATGGGTTGAATAAACTGTAATCCAGAGATAAGGCTTTATGCTGTCTTTCCTCTCTTATACCACTCCTGCATCCTCTGTCTGTCTGACATTCCTGTGTGTGTGTGTGTGTGTGTGTGTGTGTGTGTGTGTGTGTGTGTGTGTGTGTGTGTGTGTGTGTGTGTGTGTGTGTGAGTGTGTGTGCTTGAGCGTATCTTACGTGTGTACATGCATGTGTTTGTATGCATGTTGGAGTGTGTGAGCGTGTGCCGTTGTGCTTGGAGTAACAAATTTAAATGTGTTTTACATTTTTCAATTCTTATGTATACTCCCATGTTGAACAGTCAGGGAAATACACAAAAATACAATATAAGAATAACACGTAACACTTGCCTAACCTTTTAACTCAAAGTGATGGTTGAAACACCATGGTGGTTAGATTGAATGCCCCGGTAAGTCTTCCCACCTGATCCAATATGTGCCTCTCCCATCGTAGGCTCGCAAGTGGATGAGCTAGTAGAGCCATGCGTCCATAAATAACCCGCTCTGGTCTAAACCTCAGCAGAGCGGACCCTGAAGTATGAACTGCTGGAACGTGGCTGGCAATTTGGCTGGCTTTTCAGCAAGTGATGAAGTGCAGCACATCCAGAAGGGGGGTTTGGGGGGCTGCGGACCATGAACAGAATTCTACAGATGTAGCCAGTCAATGCAGAGGATGGGGGAGGGGTGAGGGGTAGGCGGGAGTTGTTCCCCCTCAGGCTCTGGAGTTTGGGCAGGAGCCTGTGGGTTAACAGTTCAGCATGTGTTAGGACACATGGTGCAAAGTGCGATAGGGGGAAATATATGGAGAACTTAATGCAGGATGATGCACTGTGATTCAGTACACATTAATGCACAGTGCAGTCAGGATGAGTGAATGCATGGGAACAATACGGGCCTTTCCAGTTTGCTGGAAATAAGTGGGCATAGAAATATAAAAGAACACGCCCAAAGGTGGCCCTTATTGCATTGCAGTCAGTAGTGTCTGTATTTTGAGTAGGTATGAGGCCGTGTATTTGATTATTCATTCAGCTATTCAACCGTGAGATCACAGATTACTTGGATCTGTACGTTTCATTCAATATTCACAAAGATATTGGTGTTCTTAATTCTACTGCCTGAAAGCTTCAGAGAGCAGTGGCTTATACAGGACATTTCACACAGTGTTTGGTTAAAACTGGGGTTTAATTATTCAAGTATTTGATCTTGGGAACCACTGGTTTGGGTTGTGGCTTATGGTTGTACCAATGAATTGCTGCATTGCTAAAGAGAAACAGTGGATCCTGAACAGGCTGGGACTACCTCTTACAGGAAGTCTCCTCCTTCCTCCTTGAACCCCAAACGCTGCCCCCCCAGCCCCTGCCAGCTTAATTTGGAGCACCTTGATTAAATCTGCTGCTGATCATCTCCCGCAGGCGTAATGCTTTTAATCACATTATTAATGATACGCTGAAGGGGACGTTCCCTGCTCTCTGGTGCTGTGGTGGCGATGGATTAGACCCGCCCTCCCCTGTGTGAAAGGAGATGGCTTTAGACCGCATCCCTGACTGACAAAAGGCAATGCTTGGCAGGTTGGATTGACTTGTGTTGTTTTTTTTAACGAGAATTAGTTTTATATCTCTGTGAGAAGGCAGAATTTCGCCATGTTTTGCAAACTGTCTCTATCGCTCAGAAGATTGGAGAAGTCTTTGAAGCCTCCCACACTTGTCCTTTGTCAGGATTTGTGAATATAATTTAGATGTTCTTGTTGAATTGAACCTTTTACTGTGATTAAAAAAATCATCATCAGGCTATGAACTTTGGGAGAATTCCAAGAGGCACTTGTAAGCGCCACATGCGAATGTCTAGGACAATGACCGTCAGATGGTATGACATCCCTGTAACCAGGGGCTCTGAAATGGCTTGTTCTGGGAACATGGGAATGAAGGTGCTGTCAGCAGAGCCATTCAATAGGGGCTACACCCAGGTACTCACAACAGAACTAAAACAATGATGGATTGCTCAAAATAAGCTAATACATAAAAAATTTTTTTTGTGAAAAAGTGCAGTCATGTTTAGTGGCATGCTATATTTCTTACTGACTCTTAAGCTACAGTATGACTGTTGATATAAGTCATGTCGTTCGACCTTTCGTTGATTCTTCCATTTCTCTCACAGGCCATGTGCCTTGAGATATACATTCATAAAGATATTTAAAAAGAATATTATTATTAGATATTCAATGTAATAAACTCTTATGGCCATGTAGGGGCATTGTTTTTGGGTAGACAAAGTACATTCACCCCCAGGTGTGTTGGGGTGGATGGAGTGAGGTATTGCCCTCTCGCAGGTGGGTGCGAATCTGTCACCCGCTGCTGATACAGGGTCGTCTGTGTTTGCTCATATCACGGGGCTGTAGAATTTGGCGCTTGTAGTCAGACCCAAGCGAACCGGATGTGCTCCATCAGAGCAACCTCTATATTCCTGTGAAAGAGAGAGAACTGCCACTGACGGTCCCGGAAGCTCATGCAACAAATGGCAGCCTACATGCTTTAAAAATTGCATATATAAATGGTAGTGTGGTAATGTGCAATGTTGAGTACAAATCCTTATTGAATGCTTGAATCAGCATTAAGATTTTGGAATGCTGACCAAACCTTTATTTAAAGGCTTAGGCAGGATTAAAGGAACACCCTGTTTGCTCATTCACTGTCATTATTTTAAAGATGGGATAGATATACCAATATACACTCGTGTGCCTTCCCACTCAGGGAAATGGTCCAAGTAATTAATGCCTGAATACATGGCTATTCATAAGGCTTGCATTTATGCTGTAAGCATGAGCATAAGCCACAAACTAGGTTAAGACAAAAGAAAACCAGCTCAGAGTTAAGCAAAGGTGGAGAGAGATTAACTGGCAAGATGGAGAGAAAGAAAAATGGAGGGAGAGGGGAAAGGGGAGAGGGGAGAGGGTGTGCCGAATTTAGGGGTACTGATTAAGCTGCAGCTGTCAGACTCCTGATGGGGTTGGGGGGGGGGGTGGAGGGGTCAGAAGGAGAGCTTTGGGGCATCTGTGTTGAGTTAGAGAAGTCCTCAGAGTACTGAACTCTACATTATTCCCCCGTGGAAATCCTAGCAGTGTTGTGTCACGTGTTCTGTGGTTCTATCACAAAAGCAGTTCATGCTCCCTGTGATGGTCGATTATGCATCGACCGCTGTGAAAACTGACACAAATGTCGTCCTCACTGGACCCCGGAATCCTATAGATTTTCTACTCTACTTTTCTTTTTGCCTTTAGCATATATCATAAAAGGGTATCTTGCCTTTGAAGCAATATTCTTCACTTCAGAAATGAATCAAAATAAGGAATAAAAAACTTCTCTGCAGGAAAACTCAACTGAACTAAAAATGAATGTATAATACTTTTATAAGAGGGTTGTTGTGAGGCAGAGGAACTGTCTCTTCAGCCTGGCTGCATCTCCTCACCTTTACTGTCACACTTTCAGAGAGTGAAAGTCAGGCTCATTTCTGAGGATGTGTTTTGCATCACACCAACTGCATCATCGCTCACTGAGTTGAAACACGGCTTACAGAGGCTGAGGGAGTTCTGGCTAATTAAGGTGTCCTTCTGCACAATGCAGCTAAACAAGTCAATATCTTTGCCTCTCTGCTGTGTTTCATTGGTTAAAACAATTAAATGGAGGTTGGTGTCAAGGTCAGTGGAGCTCCTGATTATTTTGGGGTTGGGGGGTGATTTTCAGGTTTCTGACATATCAAATGTCTAATGTTCCAGTGTGGAGGGACACAGTGACACATCTCATTTGGGATTCTGTTTAGTTATTTCTGTTGATGTGCTTTTTGTGTTGATTGTGCTCAGAAGACTCCTGAAATATTTACCAAGGAATTAATTTTTAATACAGCACGGAGTAGTTTCTTGAGCTCCACTTTAATAACCAAAATATCTTAAAAGTATCTAGTGCAAGCATTTTGTCAGGTGAACTTGTCACGCAAATATTGTTTTTCTTTAAGTTTGCTCCAAGCCTTTCCTGTTCCTTACACGCTAATCCTGTGGCCTGGTGCACCTTGTACTGATATGCTGTCACTGCCTCTGTGTTTGTGGTGATAGACACTCACCAAAAACACCTCAAAACTGGCTGCTGTGCCATGTATGTACTCAAGCAAGGAGCATATGCGCATGTTGTTGAAATTTCCTCCAACAAACCCTGTTTGTTTTTCCAGTAGGGCGGTTTGAGAGCCATGGACTCCCTGGCTATACAGATTCTGTCCACTCAGAGGATGAGAGCATCAGAGTATCAGAGCACTGAGCAGCAGGAGTCACAGTCGGCTTCCCTGTATCAGACCGTTTGATAATGGGCTGCAAACGGGACAGTCCTCTCCAAAAGTACAGCACACTCTCCCTCTGGTGGTGTTTGCTCAAGGGTGGGGTGGAGTGAGCAGGAGACAGGGGAGCAGTGGGGAGCACAGCTGGCATTAACCCCTTCTCAGCCAGCTGCCACCACAAAAAGCCCCTGTCAAGTTTTTAGAGAGGTAGCCTGCTTGGGCTTGTTTTTTTTTCTGACAAACACACAGACATATACGCGTGCACATGCTGACAGAAGCACACAGACACAAATGCACACACACATGCACAGTGAAACACACACATACACCCCCCCCACACACACACACACACAACACATGCGCTCACCCTCTTTGTGTCTCCTAGACCCATCCCAGCTGTTCCAAAGTTTGACTTTCCTTTTTTTGGGTGGGGCGGGGCTGAATTCCTGCTCCACCCTGATTAAACCCTCACAAACCCCCACCCCCTACAGAAACCCTCCCACACGGGAACAATAGCCCTGTCAGTCACACCAGAGTGTGGCTAAGCATTGGCAATCTGGCTCCAAGGCCTTCAGAGAAGCCAGGGGTCAGGGTACTCCAGAGGCTGGCCTAGCAGGCCTGGGGGTGGGCAGTGCGGCCGCCGGCTGCTGCACCCCCTCTCCTCCCCTTCATCCATTGTTCTGACTGTGTTGCTCGTGCCTTGCTATTCACACTGTTGACGGGGGGGAGGTCTGGGGGAGGGCTTCTGCGTGACACTCATTGTGCCTGACGCACGCTTACGTTTGACAGACATTACTCCCAGACAAAGGGAATCAGGGTCGTTTCGATTAATTATTATCAGGCTCACGAAAAGACGAGACGCGGAGACCATCTGTGATTTGTTACTTTAATCCCCCTCTCACCCCCTCCCCACCCCCCCGCGCCCCCTCCTCTATCCTCTCCCCCTTTTGTCCTGCCATACTTTTCGCCTTCTGCGTTGTTTTGATTTCTCTCCTTTTCAGAGCCTGAAAGGGAGTTAAAAAGAGTTTAGTGCCACTTCCTTTTCTTCTCCTCAAGCTGTTAACTGGAAGCTTTCAATCGCACGAGTGTCGGCGAGGAGTGCCATCACTCCGCGGTGAATGAGGACAGGGGCAGGGCTGCCGCTACGCGCCCAGGAGCTGAATGCCGAGGCTAAGAAGCGGCTCCGCTCTCAAGGCCTCGTTTTTATAGTGACGGAGACAAACGCGTCCCTCTCACGAGCGGCGCACCGTCAGCAAGTGGCTCATTCTCTCCGTTTCCTCTGAAGGTGGGGGGAGCTATGCCGTCTGCACGCCAGCCTGCACTTTCTAACACTGTCAGCAGTTACCGAACCCTGCTGGGCTGCTCTTTGTAGACAGAAGGCTCTGTTAGGACTTTCAAGCAGGGGAATAAGTTGGGACTTTGAAATATACACTGGAGTTTTTTGTGCCAGATGCACTAAATCATGAGGGTCTATCAATCAGTCCTTGATTGCTGCTGAAGGGACACTTTTTTTGCCAGTGTCTGAGTGCAGTCTGTAAAAACATCCAGTGCTAGCTTCATGGGCAGCATCAACACCTGCTCGCAAATGACCAAACAAACAGCTCTGTGAAACTGTCGGTTAAGCACCCCCCCCCATCAGATGCTTTTTGTGAAAGACCTGCCATAGCTCTCCACGGTAACACTGCAGTCTTGGGCAGTCCGGCTCAGGAGCTTGGGGTGTGTCAAGGGTGCACTAGGGGTTTAAAATAAACATGGAAATGAATGTTTAAACAATGATTTTCCATTGCACCTTCCTGCGTTCATTAGTTGGCTTTAAGCCAGCAAATTGGGACAGAGCAGGGAAAGAGATGGCAGTCTGGCGTGACCCATGGGAGGGCCACTGGGACACCATTTCGATCGTCACAGCAGGAGCTGTTGGAAGCCCAGCCTGGTGTGATTTCGCATGGACATGCTCTGGCAAAGATTTATGGATTTCACAGCTGACTGTGCCTCTGGCTTGGCACTGGCCCAGCTTAGGGGTTGCCAGAGAATGAGGTCTGCCATGCCCCTTATGGAGGGCTAGGGTGTGGTCTTAACGGGTCAGTGATAATTAGTCCTGCCATAAGACTAGCACGCAAGATACTGTGTATTACGTTTGAAATGCTGCCCAGAGTAACCCAGGCTTATACATTTATAGTGGACTGATCTGGGGTAAGGACCTTGATCCAAGCCACAACAGCGGCGCCCCACCGGGGAACTGAACCGCTGACCTTTGGGTGACGAGGCCTGCACCTTAATGCTACACCGCAACACTGCCTGAGGCTGCTGCTGCTAAAAAGCCGGCTGTCCAAACAGAGCAGAGGTCACATGGCCGCAGCGGGGCCTGGCCAGGATGGGGGATGCCTGCCTGGTAAAATAAATAATAACAGGCTGGTCATCCTGTTCCTGCTTCTCTCTGGGACAGCAGACGGCCAGCAACCAAGTGTGTCCGGAGGTCAAAGGGCAAGCAGGCATTTTTGTGTGTGTGTGTGTGTGTGTGTGTGCGCGTGCATGTGTGTGTGTGTGTGTGTGCGCATGCGTGTGTGTGTGTGTGTGTGTGCATCTGTGTGTGTGTGTGTGTGTGTGTGTGTGTGTGTGTGTGTGTGTGTGTGCACGTGCGTCTGTGTGGGGGGTGTTCTTTGCTCAGACTCCTCCCAGCCCCCCTCTTGTCAGCCCCCCCCACTTCCAGGCAGCTGTTGTGCCATTAGCATGACAGAGTGAGGGTGCCCCATGTCTCGTTTTTGTCCTGATGGACTCGTTTCCTGCTTTGGAACCATCTGTGCGCCCGTGGCCTCTGTTTTTACCTGGAGGGTCCTGGGTTGGAACAGTGGGAGGTGTGTGTGTGTGTCTCCCCCCTCTTGTTCAATGGGACATGCAATTTGATCTTTAACTTTTGACCTGGTGTCCTGAAAATTGGTACGACCAGTTTTGTCCCCTACCAGGACGGCATTAGTGTTGCATTTTGTCAAATTCCGAGAACAATCAGAGTCTGCGAATGGAGAAACCTGTGTCTGATGGAACCATGGATGCGCATAAAAACCAAGAATATACCAGAGGTGCTCCTGCTTAAAAACACTGTTAGATTGCAAAAAATATTCTATTTAATATGAAATGTTCATAGCAAATAAAATATTGATTTTATTTGAATCGTTTATTTTAACCAACACTTGTCACTGCAAAAAATGGTGTCTTATAAAGTCACACACTTCTACACTTTAATAAGAGAAAGGGCTTCTTACACTTTTGTGAGAACTAAAAAGTAGATACATTTCATTGCTTTGATCTGGAGCCTGAGATCAGGAAAAAAATGTAGATTAACACAAAAGTGCATGAGCACGTCATTATCTGCATCATTAGAACGGAGCAGCAAGCTGAAATATGCTGATGAAACAGCAGGAGGAGCAGCAGAAAGTGATATTTGCAATGCAAAGCTGCTATACTGCAGAATCACCAGCTCACTGAGTCACCACAGGCAGCCGAGTGGCGTTTTAATGCTGTTCAAGGCACACAGCAGTTAACTCCTGACCATCCACACTTTACACAATCGAAGATGCCACTTAAAACTTCATGTAAACTTTATGACCAAAAGGCATAATGTATAATGTAAATTTGCATTACATTGCGTTATTGTCATGTAGCGGACACTCCAGAGAGACTTAAACAGCGCATCTAATTAGTTGGCATGAGGGGTTGCACAAACAGGACACTGCTGCCCACATGTGAAGGAAATGTATCAAATGGTTACAGTGTGATTGTTGACATTATAATGCATCTGGAGATTAATTTAGACTTTCCGAGCTGCTCTGGAGCACTCTGCCTCTTTTTGCAGTGGGTGAAGAATATAGTTCCAGGTATTCTCAGGTAAGCAGAATCATGTGACTCCTCTGGGAGGGTACCCTGCCTCTCTGCCTGTCTCTAATTGTCTCATTGATCCCAGCAGCCTTCGTCACTGGCCTCACAGATTCCCCTGGGTTGCCATGGGTGCCAGTTGCTAGGCTGTGGAAGGAGGATGGGGTTATTCTGGCGGGGTGGGGGTGGGTGGGTTTGGATTTGCGTAGATGAAGAGAGGCAGTATGTGACGTGTCTGTCCGATTCAGCGCTGGATCCTGAACTTGACAGCAGCAGCAGAAGTAATGTGAGGAGGAGGAGGTTGCAGGCCGAGCCCTTCTCCCTGTTCCGGTCACAAGGCCTAGAAACAGCAGTGGAGCCATGCTGCCTGGATACGCAGCTGCTCCCTGCTCCTTACCCTTACCATCTGACAATGTGCCATGCAGTGACTTGAATATTAACATCAGGAAGCACGCCCTGAACCCAGCTCCCATTTCTACCTACATACCTACATTTTTTTAAATATCACATGTTTTTATCCCATTAATTTGTACAAATGCACGCTAATCCCTTTTTGTTACATTATTGCATTATGTTAAATATATTGTGTGTGTGTGTGTGTCAGGAGCAATTCCCCTGTTGGGTATTAGTCTGGTAAGTGTAGTATCTATACAATATTCCAAGAAAATGCATACTTAAATGTTCCATTGTAAGGAGAGGGTAGTGGATAAATGGTTTGTCTCAAGTTCCTCCTCACTGTAATATTTAAATATGTTTATAAATACAATAAATCAATCAATGAATTATTACATCAGTTCATTTTTATTTTGTGTGGCACCCTTTGCACTTAGACTGTGACAGTTTGCTTTCCCCATGTGAGCAGGCAGGGATGAGGGCGTTTGGAGGAAATGACTGTTGTCACGACGTTATGTGGCGGAGTTTTCTAGGTCGCAGGCTGGCTGCGGTTCAGATTATCTGCGCATGCGATGCCATGCCCCCCGGCCCTGCGGTTCCTCTCTCAGGGCGCCGTGTTTGTAGGGCGGACAGCGGGAGAGAAGTAGAGTAGGGTTATGGGTCAGCCTGCTGTCAGTAGTAAACACAGTAGACACACATTTCTGGCGGCGTGATGGGAAGGGTTGGGTGCTGCGCGGTAAGCAGAGCTTTAGGCTGCTAGGAATGTTGACCAATCACACGATTTCTAGGATACGACTGTGAGCACACCTGTATCAGAAAGGTTGGAAGTGGTTTGGTCAGTTGGAGAAGTGGTTGGGTGGGGTTAAAGATGCATTTGGCTAGCTGACACAGTTGAAAGGGACCCCCACCCTTTATCTGAATAGAAATCTATAATCAGTAGCAACTCATCAGAAATTAACTGGGTCAAGAGTGAGTGAGCATCATACACTGCATGCAGGTGCACAGGTGTTGGCACTGCCCTGGCAGGTGCATGGCTCCATCCGCTGATGGTACCCGTCTCTGCAAGGCTGATGATGTGACCCCCCTGTAACTCGACCAGAAAAAGCCATTGATTGATTCAGTATTTTTGCAACAATGGATTTAGGAAGCGCTGCGTTCGTGTGCGTGTTTTTTTTGGGGAGGCCTGATGTGGATTGCTCACAACTGCTCACACTCTCTGTGTCTTCCTCCTGTCAGCAGAGTAGGAACGGTGGTGTTGGGATGGGCTGGAAGATATCTAATTTAAATGACTGAACTGAGACGTGATCACGGTGATCAGCCTCTCAGGCTGAATGAAAGCCAGCATCATGTCGATGGACCAGTGCTGCTCGTCTGTTTTGTGTTGCCTTCAACAAACGCTCGAGAGGAGATCATACGCATCCAAGCCAAGAGGCAGATTGCAGTTCTAACTGGGTCAGGATAGAGAGGGCCCCTCCAGCAAACTCACTGATCCAGCCATCGGTGGTCCACCTGTCAGTGGGAGTAGACCAAGAACAGCAAAAGAAAATATGGCAGAAGGAAGGGTTAACAGAGGTCCCACCACAGCTGCAGCAGTTGTGGGATATGAGCAGTGCTGCCCCCTGTTGCTTTGCTGGAGTTAGTGCGCTTGAAGGAGAATTCTGCCAAATGAACACACCAGTATTCACAGCTGAATACATACACATATTTAATATATTTAACTCATTTTTATGCATGAACAGACATGCAGGCATAAATGTACACACCCCTATTATTAAATGCGTCTGGCAAAGATCTGGAAAAATTTGACTGTAGCACTCCTCTCAAATTTAAACCTTTAAACCTTTTAACCTTGGCTCAATTTAAACCTCACCGTCACATGTGCTTACACGGACAAGATCTAACCAGAGTTTTACTTAAAAAATGTCCCCAACGCAGAACTTTCATGGAACTTGCATAAATTTGCAGGACACGGACACAAGTGATGGGTTTTGGACTGTAAGGAAATGCCTCCAGCACAGCACAGAATCGGCTGAAATGCTGTTGAAGTATCCACCCCAAATCAGTGTTCGCAGAAGCGTAGTCTTCTATGTTGTGCAGATGAGTTTAGCTTGGACTGTCTCTCTAGTGTACGTTTCCCCAAAGACCACATAAACCACAGGCATTTCCCCAGCTCTCTGTGACTGTCTGATTGGCAGATGTGCTTTTACAGATTTGTTTACAGTTTATACAGAGCACTCCATACAGATTTCCATGCTAATTGTGTTTTATTTAGAAAAAATCTTTCTGTTAAGCTTTATTTAACCAGGAAAGAAGGTCAATGCCAATAGGGAATATAGGTAATTATCTAGCCAGTCAGTTGGGGGTAATGATAGATTGAGAGAGCTAGTGCCTTTCCTGAAACATGGGTAGTTCCCATGACAGCATAGTGTCCCCATCGTTGGACCGGGCCTGGACCTGGTTTTCAACTGTACTGCCTTTTGGCTGCGCCATCCCACTCATCAGCAGTCCACCTGTAAAGAGCCGGTGGCAGTTATTGTTTTCAGGGTAGATGACCTCACGAGGCCCCACTGCATCACTTTGTGTTGGTGCAAACATAACACAATGGTGTCGACAGCACCTGCAGTGGAGCCAAGTGCTCTTCAGCAATGACTGTGTAGAAAACCCTGATGGATGTCACTGAGTTGTGCTGCAGACTTGTAGAATGCTATGCCACGTGTAGAACTCAACAAAGGATGTCCTCTTCAGGTACAGGTATGGTGGTCTCAGCAGAAGTGTCTCATCTCTATAAAACACCACTTACAGTGATTGTTGGCAGCTACAGTGCATGGCAGATCACCACAAGGATTATTTACAAGGATAGTGTTCTTCCTTTAAACCGTGACATCACCGTCACCGACACAGGTGTAGCTTAACACAAAAAAAAGGCAAAGTGAGTCGAAAATAAGAAGGCGGTAGATATTTGGACTGATGTTTTCCACCATACGCAAACCAGTGGGAAAAAAAAACATAGGGCCCAGTGGTCTGTGATGTTATAACATGGGTTTATTTGGGGTTATGAGAGTGTAGTCTGGCCAAAGCTCCCGCAGTGACGTCTCCGCAAACGCAGCGTAAACCACAGGCATTTCCTTTGACTCAGGCGGGTCCCAGCGCAGCCAACATGAAACATTCTCATGACGCTGCTGTGACGTTTTAGCACCAGTGTTCATAAGAAAGCTTGAATTCATAAACTGCACAGCTCTTTCTGATCACAAAAAACGTAACCCATAAACATATTTTGAATTATAAAAGAAACATGCTCACGTTAAATATGTAATATCTGAAGCTCGTGTTAACCCATGTTTTGCAACAGTGCACAGTATTACACTTGTTCAACTTGTTTGTGTAAATTCAGTGGCTGTTCACCACAAAGAGCATCAATTGAGAGTTTCTATGACAATGCAAAGAATGTATACTTGTTTTTTTCATTGTGTCCTTTTTAATATTAGTGATGGCATGAAGAGAGAAGGAATGAGAAGATGGATGTGGAGCATTGATTTGAGACTCTGAGCAATGATGGAGACTTGAAATGTGCAGGAAAGCTAATACTTGTTCTAATTATATTTGTTCTGTACATTGTGGCCACAACAGTGTCTTTAACTGAAATCAGACAGTATCATTGGACAGGGTAAAGCTGTAAATTTTGACAATACTTTGAAATGTGGATAGAATGTTTTTGCACATAAAATATGGAAGAATGGTTAGATAATGAAAGGCAGCCTAATTAACTCACATAGAAAGACTGCACTTTTCTTTAAATTACCAATATTAAAGACATACTGATAATTCTCTCTTTTTTATATGTCCTACAGCCACATAAGCAAGTTAAGTATTAAATATGACAGTATGACAGTAAAGAGGAGGTGATAGCAGACACCCTGGACTGTTCAGTTACAGCACTCTTCCTTTTGGTGTAAAAGGTACTCCCATGGTGAACACCCATACACATCCACACAACATATTTTCAATGTATTGATTGAGTTAAAATGGATATTCTCTAAAATATACTCTCAAAATATTTTTATGTGGGCACAGAGTGTGCATTAGAGTAAACAGAGTCATAGTTTTGTATGAGAATTGGCAGCAATGGTACTAATGGCAAGAGAAGGAAACAAAAGTGATTATCTGATTTTGGGAGCTCTGTTGCACATTAGTGCAGTCTTAGCCTCTGTGAGGTTGTTGTGTCCCATAGCAATACCATTAATAGTCTTAGAAGCAGATGAGTCTGTGAGTGTCTTGGCTTACAGTGAATTGACAGGCTTGTCTGTGGGCATTACACAACAGTTTCAAGCGAGCCAACTAACGCTCCCCCTGTCTCACTCTCTCCGTCCCATGTTGAATTATTTCACTCCTGCAGGTGCCTCAGCTCAAAGAAAGAGAGATGGCACAGATGCAGATTATTGGGGCTAGGAGGGCTTGTGGGCCTCGTTTGTGTTAGAGCGCTAAGCGGATGAGATCACTGGGAGAGGCCAGAGTGTTGCGAGACTCCAGGAATGCTGGGAAAAAAACTGTGGGGACAGGGCAGGATCACAGATGAGAAGCTGAAACTGTGGTAGTGCTGTCCAGGTCGCGCGTCCACACTCCCACTCTCTCTAGCTGTCTCCCGCTGACAAGGTCATTAGGAGCATCCCATAAGTAACGCTGACATCTGTGACTTTATCTGAATTTGGTATTGCATTATGACAATATCAGAATATCCTTTGCCGTATTTGATTTTCATCAAAGTTTATCTTTTAAGAAGAGGTGAAATCTGTTTTTCCCCCTTTGGTCCTGGTGAAATTTAACTGGAGATCCACGGTATCACTGGGGCAATATATGAAGAGGCCTTTTTTTCTCAAAACCTGTTTCAAACACGGTGAACAGTTTCTTTTGGCACAATGAACTGCAATAGTGGAATGGAGGAAACCCTCGAATTAAGGTGAGTTGATTGTGTTTTAAGATACAGGGAATGCCGTGGTGATCACTTTTTACTGTGTATATGCTAAGTTAAATGAATTAATTTCATTGATAAATAACTGTAAATTAGGGATTGTTTTAGCGTGGGTTTTGCACTTGAATTTGTGCTGATTGTGCACTTTAATACTAAAGGTTACATGTAAAGAATGGGGTACTTGGTTAGTTCCAAAAGCATGTCGCATTAATGTCTGCCAGTTCCTGCATCCTTACCATGTTGGCTTCACCTACAGACTAGTAGGCATATATATATTTTAACTGTCTATCTTTAAAAATCAAATTTGATGTGAAATGTTTCAAAAACATTTGGAGCAGTGGGACGTTTGATTTTGACCTTTTCCTGAAAATTAAAACTGTGGAAAAAATGACTTTGTTTGTCTTCCACAAAGGTGAATAAATTATGAGTGAGCATTTTCCAGGAGACACGCTTCAGCGTACTCTCAGTGAGGCAGCCCAGATTTAAATCCGCTCGCGTTGTTTGTCTGAGAAACCCGGCTAATTAAACTGGGTGGGGAGGCAGAGCTGAAAGGAAACCGACAGCATGTGAACTGCTCCCAAGGTCCCTGTGGTCCCCATTTAAGGTAGCCTGGTACCTGGGAGGCCTTAAGGAATTCACCAGCTGTTCTTTATGGGTAGCAGCTGTGTATTCTAGCCAAATCTGGGAGCAGAGAAGGTCCTCCTTAACTGCTTGAATCCTCCTTCTGATATGGAGATCATTTGTACATCTCTCCTCTGTACAGTTACCCCCTCTCATATACCCACTTCCTTTCTTTGAGCTTCTGAACTTAATTTGGAAGACACATTAGCTAATAATATAGAAAGGCGGAATGGCGGTTCCTCCAGTTGCCAGTACATGACAGTGAAGGTAAATGAGTGGTAATTAAATGAGTGGCCATCAAGGGGAGCTTTGGTGCTCCCAGTTTCAGTCCTCACACATTGCTATTGTACCATGTTGTAAATCATTGTAACTCATTGTCTGGTAAGGAAATAAAACCATAAGAACTCTATTTTTTTTTGCTTATTTTCTGAGGGTATTTTATGAGGTTTTTGGGAGCTAGCAGCTGCAGTGAACTAGAGTGGGTGTCTGAGTCTTTGAGGTTTACCTCTGGTGAGGGTGGGTTTTGTTGTACTGTAGATGAACTCATCATTCTCTGTAGCTGGGTTGTCTGATGGGAGAGTCCTGACAGAAAGAAGGATTATTTGAGGTTCTAAACAAACACACACACACCCCCTAGTCCCCCTGCCTTTGTTTTCCTCCACAGTTTTGCAGACTTGGGTATCCATTGATCTTCTTTTGGGCGTGTTGTCAAACAGGTTCCTTTTAAAGGGGGCGAAGAGGAGGGGCTTAAATGAGTGAAACGGGAGATACCCCCACACACACACACACACAAGGTGGGGTGTGCTTCCAGAGATGAGCGCTTCTGCTCAGTGCTCCTCTTTCCAGGAAATGAGGTTCCAGGGACAGAGCCTCACACCACCGTGCACTGGGGTTAATAACACAGAGCTTCCGCGTCGCAGTTCTGGGTACTGCCACAACGCTCAGCTTCCCAGTCCCGTGCTTTGAGCTCAGGGACTTCCTGGAAGGCCTTCCCTTGTGTAATTACATTGACGGGTTGAGGGATCAGGTTGCCAGGATAGACGGTGTGTGTTTATGCTGTGTGTTGAGCAACGGCGGCAGAAGTTACACAAGGTAGAAAAGGTACGGCCAGACAAGCCCCAAAAAGCATGTTATAACATGGTGTTTCTTACATTTATGTCCCGTTTAGGCTGTTGAGCGCATTTTGTCCATTTTCTTCCCTGTGTTCACACCATGATGGTGTGGTTAATTAGCTCTTAGTGCATTTAAATTTGGAAAGTTATCGGCGATACTGTGGGCAGTGTGGCTCGCAGAACTTGGCGGCTTTCTAATGTGTGGCCAGATTGCGAGTTGTTTGTGTGCATGCTGTGTTCACACACACACACACACACACACACACACACACACACACACACACACACACACACACACACACCTTTGCTTCGCTCATAGTAGTTTACCTCTCTGGGCTCATTCCCACGGTGCTGTGTTTTAACCCCTCCCGGTTAACATGACCTCAGAACGTTGCTGTGCATCTGTGTGCACATTTCCACATGTATAATTACAAGCCTGGGTTGTTTTTCTGGCTGATCCGTTTGTATTTTTTTCCTTCCTGTGCTTGGAGCAGTGTTGGTTTCTGGGCGCTTGCGTTCTCTGAAGAGGCAACACTGCCTCCTCTGTTCTCAGAGTGAATGCATGAATACTTAATATCGGTTGCCGTCACTTGGTTTTGGGCCAGGGGCCTGTGATTGGGATCTTATTTGTTAGATTATGTTTTTACCTGTTATCCGTTCGCACATTATCTGGCAGAATGGCGCAATGTCAGCGCCCCGCCTGGGAATTGAACCCACAACCTCAGGTCAGGTTACGAGCAAAGCTCCTCAATTGCAACACCACACTGCCGCAATTTTAGCACTTAGATTCCACCCTAACCCAAGTTAATCTGTAACATTGGAGCTTCACATTATATCACATATCTGCTGATGCCCTCATTAAGAGTGGCCTAACTTGCATTTCAAATGTCATCCATCTATATTGTACCCCCGGGCAGTTACTAACGCAGCTCTTGGTTAAGGTTAAAACAGAAACCCACCTCACACTTAAAATTGCTTCTTAGTGCTTACAGTTCGCATCCCTCTATTCTGAGGCTCTAAAGCTTGTGGTTTTATGTGGACCTGTGAGTTTTTAGCCCCCCAGATGATAGGTGATGGGTAACGGTGGGGTGAGGCTGGGAAG
Source organism: Megalops atlanticus (assembly GCA_019176425.1). NCBI lineage: Eukaryota > Metazoa > Chordata > Actinopteri > Elopiformes > Megalopidae > Megalops > Megalops atlanticus. The sequence goes on along the minus strand of CM032877.1, from coordinate 20,753,274 downwards.
GTGGTAACGGTGCAGAGACGTGGCTCAGTTTTGGCTGTTCTTCAGGGAGATAGCTGGGGGTTAGGGGGGGTAAGCGAGAAAGAGAAGGATGGGGGATGGGGAGAGCACTCGGGGGAAGAGGATGGGTGGAGGAGGAAGAGAGGTTGAGGACAGGAGATAAAATGTGATAAGCCCCAGGGTGACACTTCCGAAAAACATTCCTTATGACATCACTTGGGGAAGAAGTGAACATTTTGCATTCCGAATTTGTCCTCCTTCATCTTTGAAAAAGCAGGGATGTGCAGTCACAGAGCACTCTGTGTGGACAGGCTGTGTTCTTGCCAAACCTCTGCATGGAGACAAGGTCTCTGCGCTGTAGGTCAAACAATTCCAGCGCTGCTTGTGCTCCTCTCTGTTTATCTCACTAAGGTGTATCTCACTGCTGCAGCTCTGCAAATGTTTATACTCCCTCGCCAGGACAATTCAGACAGCACCGCCATGCTAATCTGCTCGACGAACGCTCCCCCTAAAATAACCCTGTCCCTGTGCTCCTTCTGATCTTTCCAGAGTTTGTGATTTGGAAAGAAAATGACTCTGTGGTACCTGTTCGGAACTAGCTGTGGGAATGAGTGACACACCCGGGACGCACGCAGGTGACCTCCTGTCCATTTGTGTTGGACAGATTGATGGACCTTTAGAGGAGAACCTGCAGAGTCAGGCACCTGTGAGTCACTCAGATGATGGGAGGGGGATGTGTCCACGCTCCGTTTGCATGTTGGCTGTCCCGGTGCTCTGTGGGAGTTGCAGTGTGAAGAACAGTTGTTTATGCTGCGCGAGCGTTTCGGAGGATGGCGTGATCAGCCTTGTGTGCAACTGGTGATTCCAAAAGAAGGTTAAAATTTGGGGAATTTGAAAATAAATGCATAAATAAATAAACAGTGGTTTCTTGAAGTTAGCTCTGGAAATGTGAAGATGGTGCTTTCCTTTGGAATGCAGGCTGAACTAACCCATGTTTGTGATGTTCACTGATCGTTTCTTTGTAGTTATCAGCACAGCCGCATATGGAAATGTCTTGTCCCTTTGCAGCATGCTGTAACAGTTTGTGACTCTTGAAAACCGCCAGTTCCCCTGATTTTACACGTTGTGTAGGGTCATAGAGCAGAGAGTTGCAGACTGAGAATTTATGGGCAAGTTGTATGCTGTAAGAAGAATGAGGGGGCTTGTCTGCAGACACAGAACATCTTTCTCAGGATGTGCCACCTAAAGCTTTTTATGAGTCCTGCGGCTGTGATTGTGTGCTGACATAAAAACTAATTTATTAGCATGAACATGAAGCAGAGATTAGTGGCTGTGTGACACAGTGGTTTCTTTGAGTTTCTTCATATGGAGTCATCAGGTGGGCTTTCCTACTCAGCTCTTGTTGAATTTAGCCACCATCTTTAATCTCTTGATTAGTCTGCATTTTGTCTTGCTTTTTTCATAAATATGTATATGCACAAGACATGCATCTTAAGGCTCTTCCTCTGTGTCACTCTGCTCCATTATCTAAATAAGCAAGGCACTTAATTCTCGCTGAAGTAAGCCGTAATCTATCTTTTTTTTTTTTTGTGAGCCATTTCTCGAATGGGAGGGTGGGGTTGAGGGAAGGGAGTGAGTGAGAGACGGACAAGATGATGAAAACAGCAAAGTTTATGTTACCAGAGAGACAGACGCTGTGTCTCACAGACACTCACCCCCACACTCTTCAAAAGAAATGCATTGCCGTTAGAGACAAATGCTGACAGCGCATAGATCTCTTCCCTTTCTTGAACACAAATGCGCTCGTGTATCCACCATGCAGCTGACTTACAGTAAAGCTGGAGTGACTCACTGCCAGGCTGATTTCCAGCACAAGCCAGCAACCTGCCTGAGGGGTGGATTCCTGGAGCTGGGCTCTGACAGCACCCCTAGCAGAGATCCAGTGAGAGTGAGAAGGCGTCCCTTCTCAGTGAACCACCCGCAGAGGATGATGGCATTTATGATGTGAGTGGGGGAACTGGTGTGACAGGAGAGGGATGAAGATGCACATGTTTTTGAGCATGGCGGTGTGCTACAGTGTAGTGTTGAAGGAGGTGGGCTTGTAACCCAAAGGCTGTAGGTTCAGTGCCCAGGTGGAGAACTGCTGTTGTGTCCTCTCAAGCAAGGTTCTTTACTTGAATGGCCCCAGTAAATATCCTGTGGTGAAAATGGATACCATGTAAAGTGTGAGCTATGTAAGTTACTCAGGAGTAACTGCCAAAGTCTTTGGGAGTGTGCCAAAAACATGATAATATAAGGTTTTTGGTCTTTGAATTATTCAGTTGGTTGATTTGTAGTTAGACTGGGCTGATTTTGTTTAATTTGTGAAAAAAATAGCTTCATTTACAGTTTTTGTTAAATTACATTGTTTGCTTAGCAGGCTCACTTATTCCAGGAGACTTCTTACTGCTTCATGTCATGTGAAGTACCTTGCTCAAAGGTACAACAACAGCGCCCCACCTGGGAGTTGAATCAGCAGTGGAAAGGAGCAGGGGTTTTTGTGCCAAAAAAGTTGTCACCTGTCCAGCTCTCGCCAGGGTGCAGGACTTGGTAGAGGTAGGACAGAGCTTACAGGAGAACAGGCCTGACAGCCCAGGAGGCTGAAACAAGTGAGATGGGAAACGGCTCAGAAGAAATGAACCAGAACTAGCCCAGCTCACCCCTCTCCATCGCTCCTATCTCCTAATTGCTTTGGGCATCCCAGCCTGCCCGCATGAGCCGTGGCAGAAACACGCGGCGTAGACGAGGGGAAAGATGCTGGTCGGAAACTAGACAGACATTCCAGACGCTGTCTCAGAAAGGCGAAACAATGCCATAGTTGATCCTGTCCCTCCCTAACCCCTTCTCCTCCGCTCCCCTGATTTCCTCAATGTGTTCCAGATGTTTGCTAACGAAAATATTCGGAGAAGCAGGTTTTTTTTTTTCCATGGAAATGTTTGTATGCATACTGCAGAGAGTGCTTATGTGCGTTCGGGGGGGGGGTGTCCTGGCTTCACTCCTGCCCTGTTTTTTGAACAGCAGTATGGTCTCCAGCTGCTTTTAATTGCAGGGTGAGGTCACGTGTTGGGAGGGGTGTGATGTGATTTGGGCTGTTTGTGCCTCTTACTGAGGGGACGTGGGGAGAGCCGTAAGCTGCAGGGCTCTGAAGCTGGGTGGCTTCATCTGCAGTCCAAGATTCACAGTGCTCCAGCATAACTGTGCTGCAAAGTCACTGTGCTTCAGTGTCGCAATAATGCAGCGCTACCATGCTCCAACAACACTGTGCTCAGGCATAACTGTGCTCTATCATTACCACCCTCCAACGCAGAGCCCCAGCGTAAATGTGCACTAGTGATTACTGCTCCAGTATCGTCATGCTCCACTGGAGCAGTTAGAGAGGACCCAGAGACAGGCACTCAGCCCATAAAGAGAGCTGTCTGAAATCTCTGCCAGGTGCATGCAAGACAAACTTGAGGGCAACACGGGCCATGGCTTCTGTGACCTCTGACTCTGTGCGCTTTGGGGGTCATTTCCTCGCCCTTGGGTCTCGGGGAATGTGCATTTGCCCTCAGCAGTCACTGAACCTCTTGGCCTTTCTTTCTCTGCCCTATGTATGTTTGGGGTTGGGGGGGTGGTTTTACAATTTAGATAGAAGGGGCTGTGTGATGCCCTGATACTGCAGAATCTCCCTGAAGAGGAGACATGTGAAAGATTGAAAATGGGCCTTCTCTTTTTGTTGATTTTCACCATTTTCCAACCCACAGAGAGTACTTAAATACTCTCTTACTCACCCTCTCTCTCTCTTTTCCTCTCTGCCTCTCAGTCCTTCCCTCTCCCTCTCTCCCTTAACCCCAACCCCCTTCCCTTCTCCTATGGCTTGTCCAGCAGCCTCTGGCAGAAGTGCATCCATTATTAGACCCGATGACCTCATGGCATGTTTGATTACATCAGCCATGACAACAGAGGCTACACCCGAGTCCACTGCGCTGAGCTGCCAAGGCTCCCTCTGAGGGCTCCCCACACCCTCCTTCCTCCCCCACTGCCCTCCCTCTAAAGCCCCGTACCCAGACCCGGGTTTCCCCTCATCAGGAACGTGCTCTCAGGCACTGCAGGGCTCCTCACAGCAGGAAGGGATTTGTACCCCTCTAACCAGCCCTGGAGCAGGCTACAGTGTACCCTTTAAGTCCAGCAGTCTGAAGACACTTGTGATCAAATGAATGCGAATGGCTACAAATACCATCTGTTACCCATAAGCGACACCCTCAATTTTTCAATTCAGAATGCTTTTCTGGCTCAAAATGCAGCAGTAAATACTGCCAAAACATGGGAGTTTACAAGAGAATGTAATGAGGTAATAAAATAACATGTACGCATAATGTATAAAATTACATACAATCATAATCCTCTCTCAGCCAAGATCTCACAATAAAAAAATGGAATATCACTGCAGATAATGGGACCTTGAGATGATAAAAAAGTAATAGTTTGACCCTGCTTTCTCACCCTCTAACTATCTCTCTCCTTCTCTCACTGTATCTCTGTCTGTCTCTGAGGGTCAAGCCCTCATACTACAAATTGGAGCACAATTTGATTCACTTTAAGAGTATTTGCAGTGTTGGGGAGTTTTATGCACAGAGGATCTAAATGATGGCACTGTGTGTGTCTTTTTGATTCTGCTCATTTGTAATGTTGTTTTTGTGCTCTTTTTGTCCCCCCATTGGCTTCTGGTTTTTCATACGGAATTGTGTCCCCTCTGCTAATGTGATGTCCCAGTAACGTGGCGGTAAAACTCAAACTCTCTCTCTCCCTCTCTCTCTCAGCGACAGGGACGTCGACATGATCAAGCTTCGTCAGAGCCTGCGCAGGAAGAAGCCGACCTACGTGCCCGAGGCCAGCCGGCCACACCAGTGGCAGGCCGATGAGGAGGCTGTGCGCAAGGGCAAATGCAACTTCTCTGTGCGGGTGAGTTCCCAGTCCAGACGGCCTGATCCGGCCCAGTCTGGTCCATTCTGTCCCTCACCCCAAACATCTTGATGGGCCAATCAGCCAGTCAAAGCAGCCAGTCTGAGCCACTTAGTCATTATTTGGCATTATTTGTTTGCCCTGCAGAGGCTCATATCCAGAGCAGCTTACAGGGTTTTGTGTATCATCTTCCTCTGCGGCTGGGAATTCAGTGCCTTGTAGTATCACACAGCAGCAGTGCACGGCCTGGGAATAAAACTGGCAACCTGAGTTACAGGGCCTGCTCCTCATCTTAACCACTGCACCACACTGCTGTCCAAATCAGATGTCATTCAATATGGACTGTTACAGCGTACTTTGCAGAGGAGCACGCTGTAGCAGAAGAAACATGAAACGTCTGGAAGAGTTCGAGTGCTACTACTCTTCCAGCAGAGATGAATGAACTGAGTGACAATATCACAAGCACTGCAATGTCCTGAAGCTTTGCTACTCTAATCACCCCATGATACAAACATATCGGACCTTGTCCACCACTGGTAAATGCTAATTAAACTGAGTGACACACACATAGCTGTTTGTCCTCAGATTGTTTCAGAATCATTAACACTGGCGTGCTTCGTGGTCCGTTTTTTGACATCCGAAAATAAAATGGTTTGTCCGCATTAGACCAGCCACCTCACAACTGCTTTCAGGGCCTGTCTGAGCCAACCGATAGTGTGAGAGGAAACTAGCCTCACTAGACCTGAGATGGCTTGACCCCGGTGTGTTTTGTAACTCTATGGAGGCAGCTGTCTGTCTGCATAGCAGAAATTGTGCTAGAGGGCACATATTCATTTTTGTGTGGGTGGACACACAGTCAGTCCGGGGGTTACCAAGGAGATGGGTATGGCTGCTGGAACTTCCTCCTTCTCTCTGCCTTTTATATAACACGGCTGTGGCTGTGAGAGTAGAGCCAGGCCGCACAGCATCACACCGGAGGAGCTGGCTGCCACAGAGTGATTGGTGGAGAGCCCTGGCCAATAAAAAGACAAAGTAAACCCACATGAGTCTTCCAGCAGAGGGGATGAGAATGATCAGTTGTACAGTATGCTGTGGCTGTTTGAAGTATCTGTTTTTTCTTTTTTGGAATCTGTTTTTTGCTACCCTTACTAAAGCTATCTGCCAAGCCCAGTGCATTGTGGGAGAGCACAGTTTTTTTTTCTTTTTGGATAGTCTTTTGTAAAATCTGGGAAAGGCGTAGGGACACTGGACCAGCATAGAGGAGCAAGAACTGAGCTGGTGCGGATGGGGGTGGGGTTGATGGTCTGAAAGGAAATTGACTATGATGCTGCTAATTGCTGTGGTCCAGAAACACTTCCATAAGAAGGGTGAAAAGCACTGCACTCAAGACAGTGTCAAGACATCAATAGCTGGCCAGTGCCCAAAACGCCCATGAGGCAAGAAGCCCACGCTCCATAAACTGAGAGAATAAAGGAGAGCAAGAATTAAGTTACACTACTTCATTAACAATACCAACCAAACATGAAATCTATGTTTCATATAATTATTATACTTCCCAATGAAAAGAATTCCGTCCGTCCCCTCAGTGTATTAACTTGGGTGTACCCAAGATACTCAAAATAGCATATCACATTAAAAATGTATAATTTCCACCAAAGTCTGCGTTTTAAGGGTATCATCCCTGATGTTGGACAACTTTAGTCCAAGAGGTTAACAGCTCTGCCTGGCCTCTCTGAATGGACAGCAATGCAGTCTTAATCAATCAGAACAGTAACTCTGGGGGTTTGAGTAACTCTTTTCCTTTTAAGGAACAATTAATTGTCAAAAGTATGCATATATTTATGCACACTAGTCTATGTATATTTATACATACATACATGCACAACAGTCTACATGTGCACATAAATACAGGCACGCACATATCTGTGTGCATTGTGGCTAATACTGAGTACGCGAGTGATCGTCTCTCTGCTGTTTGCAGTATCTGGGCCATGTGGAGGTGGAAGAGTCCAGAGGGATGCACGTGTGTGAGGAGGCTGTGAAGAAACTCAAAGTTGTGAGTATTTATTCTTCCCTCTGTTTTTAAACCTGACCTCCACCTCCTCCCTTCTCCTATAGCCCAGTTTCTTCTTTTCCTCCTTCTTCCTGTATCAACTCATCAGATTTCGGCCATGTCTGCCCTTCACCTGAACTTTCCCTCCTTATTACTCATTCTGTGTTCTTGCACTCTGATCTCTATCTTTAACACCCCCCCCCCGCCCCACTCCTCCCTTCTCTCTCTCTCCTCCCTCGCTCACTCGTTCTCGCTGACATTTTCAATTCGGCTCCACCCGTGTTCCCCGCAGACTCTTTTGGAAGGTGCCGGAATCCATTTTGGCCCCTGACCCTGCTGTCCTCTCCAGCGTTTAGCCCTTAATGAGTTTGCTCGTTGGCCCGGGGCTGGCTCTGTGGCGGGGGTTATTGTCGCAGGCTGTTACACAGCTGTCTGGCGCTGGAGACCTGCTGAACACTGCAGCACTCTGCCAGAAAAAGACCGGAGAAGTTCTTACATTATACATGAGTGAGCTCAACCTTCAGAAAACACGTCCACTGCTGTGAACTGAATCTCACTCTTTGCTTTTAGTAATGGCGGTGTTCATTATGAGAGCGGTGGAAATTGCATCTGTGCCTTGAAGGTCAGATGTCAAAGGGCAGATGTCAGGTCTAAGGTGCAACATCCAGGTCCCAAAGTGCTCCTCAGTCTCTGTTCTGGCCACATTCTCCTAAAGTCTGCTCCTGTGTGTGATGAATTGGTTTTTTAGCTTGTATTCCTTGGGCAGTTGATGAGATCAATTCCACCACATTCAGTGTTCATTTTCATTAAAACTTTATTGAAGCCGATGCAGTGGTCCAGCTTATATCCTGCATCTCTGGAGCTCCAGTCCTGCATGTGTTAAATTGTTTTTCAGTTTTCCTTCACTCTCCTCAGCCGTCCCGGCTCTTCTTTTTAATATATCTACAGAACTGTGAGGAATTCCAGTCTCCAGGAGTGATCCCCACCCCCCATCCCCTCGCTGTGATTTCATTGTGGAAAAGCTGTGTCCCCCCCCTTCTTTTCTCTCTTCTTCTCTTTAACCATGTCCTGGCCCTTTCTTTCACCAGGGCAATGCAGATGCATGCATTTCATCAGTCCATCGTGTTCTTCAGTCCCTGTCGTTTCCCGCTGCTTCTTTTCTTTCCTGCGCAGGATTTTTCATTTATGATTTCGGAGGCACCCCATTATCGCCCCTACCCTCCCCCGAAGCTTCCACAGATGGGAATCTCACACTTGTTTCCAAAACCCTGCAGCCTGCCTGCCCTGTCCACAGTCCTCATTTAATGCTTTTATACACTGACAGCTCTTGTGAAGGTGTGCATGAATGCTGCATGTGCAGCCAAGCGGATATCCTGGCACCGGCCAGCACTTTACCCAAAAAACACCTCTGTCCCTCTCGCACCCCCCTGAGTCATGATGCTGATCAGACTTGAAGCTCAAATTTTTAAAAAATCATACCGTGCAAAGGGAATGTGTTTCAAACCAGAAGGCATTCAGAGCAAGGGCTAGGACTCACTGCTAACCAAAAAGTCTCATGAAATTAAGCTCTTTGCTTTAACAGATAACAGATGCATTTTTAATCTAATCATAATAGCCTTTGCAGGTATCTAATCCTGCCTGCTGCCCGGTCAGTAGGAACTCTGCATGTGGCAGCCATTCAAATAAAGTAAGCTTTGAACAGAGATGTAACATTCCCTCACTGTTTCTGTAAAGGGAATGCAGCATTACAATGGAGTAGCGGAGTAGAACGCTGTGCAGACAGCTCCAACATTATGCCTACCAAGAGATGCCTCCCTTCCATTTGGCATTTGCTCTCCTGGTGCATTGTGGGATTTGTAGTGTGAAAATTTTACTGGGTGGGCTTGCGAGTGTGTTGGATGACCCTGCTTGAGGATGTCACAGTGAGACAAGCCTAGCGCAGGGGAAGAGGGAGGGGGGGAAGCAGAAGGGAAAATACTAAATAATAAAACCAGCTTGTCTGTGTTCCTGCCTGGTCAGAGTGGGAGTAAATCCGTCAAAGCCGTGCTGTGGGTGTCAGCGGATGGCCTGAGGGTCGTGGACGACAAAACCAAGGTAAGAACGCCTACGCCTGCACCCCACACCAGCAGAAAAGGCCTACAGTGCACCTCTGTGTGGCTTTGTGTGTGTGAGCAAATATGCGCTTTTCAGCCCCAGAGAAAGTTCCATTTCTCTTTATTCACAGAGGAACGCCATTTTGTTCCTGCTTATGAACAGATTTGTCTTCATACTCCTTACCGGAAATACACAGACGCCTGTTTGTTTCTGTTGTGAAAGTAATAAGAGATACTGGCAACATGTAGCCATACTGGCAAAACATAACCATGGCAACTTATATCCGTAAGGATATTTTTTCTTTTATGAAGACATGGAAAGTGATATTTAGACAGGCATGTTTTGGCAGAAGCCTTTCTCAGTGTGCCCTGTTGTAAAAGCATTCCTTAACCAAGTGCTCCAGGCTACTCATAACCATATGTAAGAAATACATTTTTACATACACCAAAGGCAGACTAAGACACTCCCTGTAGACACAAAGCGAGCATGTAATTAAATGTGTACGTACACATGAAGCTTGAAATGGCCTTTCAGGTGACAGTTTGGCCATCTGCCAAAGCTGGGTCACATGATCCTCTCTCACAATTGTGACTCAAACTCCGGTCATGTTCCAATCCATCACTCAGTCCCAGTGTGATGCGAGAGTGATGATGTCACAGAACTGGTTGAGACCAGTCTGCCCTGTGGCCCACACTGGTGACTGGTGTGCATATTTATCCCATCAGCCAGTCAAGGCCTGTACGGCCCAGAGTTCAGTCTTAAAACTCCGGGGGGGGGGAGGTTGGAGACGCCACCCCTTGCCCGTTTGAATGCCAGCACAACAGGGGCCTCCCATCACGAGAGCAATTACCAGAGTCTCTTTTCAGAGCAGGAACAAAAAACGCCACAAAGCTGCCTTTTTGTTTCCTGTCCTGCTCCACATGAACCCCCTCTCTCCCCCGCCACACACCCCTCACCACCTTCTGACTCTCCTCTTAGTCAGCAACCCACCCCCACCACAGACACCTCTTCTTTCTCCCTCTGTCCTCATTTCACCCCCACTTTCCCTCTGTGCCCACCCCCCACCCCCAAACTGCCCCTACAGTCAATGCAAAGGACACAGCAGTGCCAGAAGCAGACACTTTTCACTCGTGCATCAGTCCTGTGGCTTGAGTCATTGGTGTGCCCCCTTTGTGAACTTGTGTATCTCTGCTCCCCCCGTCCCCGTGCCGCCCCCTCACACCCTTATTCACAGCTTTCTTTTCATTCCTCGGTCGGCCCCTTAATCAGCTAATTGGCTGGTGGTGAATGGAGCATTCTTCCCTCTCTTCCTTTTCAGAGGGCGAGGGGTGGAAAAGACACTCTTGGGGCGAATGCATGTCCGTCTCTCTCTTTCTTCCTCCGTCTCTCTCTAAACTCCCACTCGCTCCGCCGTGACCCAGAGCGTGGGCCCACCTCCGCCCGGGCTGGTGCCGGAGGCCCCTCCGCCCCAGAACTCTGCTCTTTTAGTCATCAGCGAACAGAGGAACCGGAGGGAACTGGATCCTCTGCAGATACAGGGCCCTGCATTTTGTCTGCTGTGTAAAGGTCGTGTGGGGGACGTTTTGAGGGAAAAATGCTCAGTATTTCACCTCACAGTTGTGACTCAACAAGTTCAGCTGACCCTCAAAAAGACTCGACTAGAAAATAAGTTTACTGGAAAAAGTCAATAGCTGTTTTGAATCTGACCTCAGGGAAAGTGCTTGGTTGAATTCATCATGCTGGGAGTGAATGGCCCACACAAGCCTGATTCATAAATCCTAGCTGCATCAAATGGAACACTTTGGGCTTTAGTTCCTCATAGAACAACAGTGGTGTTCTTGTGAAAGTCCTCGTCAGTGATGTTGTCTTGTTTTTTTTAAGGTAAATATAGAGTCATTTTGCATTTGTAAACAAGTTTATCCTTTCATAAAAAGAAAATGTGAAAAATTCCATCCTCTCATGACTCCTGAATCAGGTCCATGAATAGTAAGGAGGAGGATTCAAACAGTACAGGACACATATCACGCACATATTCACTATACTACTCAGTATATATATATATATATTCTAATGCTCTTATGTTTGTCATTTAATTACAGCCAGGAAGTGCTGTTTAATTAGAGTTTCGCTTTCAATCTCACTAGTGCTAGCTGTGTTAATTGTTTGCATTCTGTCTGCAGGACCTCATTGTTGACCAGACCATTGAGAAGGTGTCCTTCTGTGCGCCTGATCGAAACTATGACAAGGCCTTCTCCTACATCTGCCGAGATGGCACCACACGCCGCTGGATCTGCCACTGCTTCATGGCGCTGAAGGACTCGGTGAGTTCCCATACCACGGCCTCCAGGGGCCGCCACAGGCAGGTCGTCAGCCACCACCAATTCTATGGAGGAGTGGTATACTTTTTTAAACTTATCACCATAATAACATGACTTTCACAACCAATGAAGCTCCTAAATTAATTTTAAAAAATATCGAGATCTTGTATTTAGAGTTGTCATATTTCCACAGACTAAATGTGGTGTATGCAGAGATTACTTTTGTGTTGGGTCTTGTCACTCTCATGCAGTGTGCTTTATTTGGCTTTTTATAATGTTAAAAGTATTGTAAAATCTGCTGCATATGCTTTTTGTCTTTGTGTCCATGTGTAATTTTCTCTTCCCCCGATACAGAAAATGCCCAAATAACCAAAAATTGGACCTCACTAAGTCATTCAGGACATTTATAGCACAGTTCTTTCTGTGGCAAGACAAAACATGCAAATTACATGTAAATGTTAATGTTGGAGGTATTTATCTCCACCAGGGGGAGCGATTGAGTCATGCCGTGGGCTGTGCGTTCGCCGCCTGTTTGGAGCGGAAGCAGAAACGAGAAAAAGAGTGTGGAGTCACGGCCTCCTTCGACGCGAGCCGCACTTCCTTTGTGCGTGAAGGCTCCTTCCGGGTCACGTCTGGCAGCCAGCAGGTTGACCGTGAGGACATCATGAAGCACCTGCAGGAGAAGAAGAAAGGTACCAATGCTGCTGCCCCCTGCCTGCCTGGCAGTATTATTGCAACACCAGCTACACCACCACCCAGTCCAGACCCCTGCAATGCCTTCACCTCAGTTTTTGGCTAATTTGTCGCCACGCACTATGGCTCTGAATGTACCAACATCAAGAAGGTGCAGAAATCAAGGGTAACTTGTGGAATTAAAATGATTGTAAGTGGTTGTTAATTTGAGGGGTCCTTTGTTTAAAGCCACTATTCTCTTACTAAAATATCCATTACCTTGATAGGTCCTTTGTTTAAAGCCTCTATTCTCTTACTAAAATATCCATTACTTTGATGGCTCCTTTGTTTAAAGCTACTATTCTGTTACTAAAATATCCATTACTTACAAAAATATTTCTTGTTTACAAAAATCTTCCTGGTAATGACAGCTTCTGGTCCTACACCACAGTAACTAACTGTGCAGAGTGTGTAGATCACAGTGTATAGCCAGTTGACATTAGAATGTTAGCATTGTTAATGATGTATATGTGACGCCTCCTCCACAGAGACAGTTGGTCCCGCTGTCCCTCTGGGCACTGCCTCCCCACCAGAGGGCGCTGCTTCACCAGGGGAGCGGGCGGATGCAGGGAGCGCACACGCCATCCCCCGCCGCCACGCCCCCATCGAGCAGCTGGTGCGACAGGGCTCCTTCCGGGGTTTCCCCACCCTCAGCCAGAAGAACTCCCCCTTCAAGCGGCAGCTCTCCCTGCGGCTCAACGACCTGCCCTCCACCCTGCAGCGCAAGACCGACTTCGACAGCAAGAACCCGGGTCAGTTCTCTTTCTGATGGTCTCTGGCAGTGTCACTCATTCCAATTTCCAAAACCTGAACCCGGGTCAGTTCTCATTACAACTACAGCTGAAGTCATTCTAATTACCACTGTGTCATTGACGGTTAGGCCGACTACCACATGAATGCAAAAGGTGAATGTGAAAGCAATATGACCACAGCAGTGATTATTGCGTCAAAATTATTGCCAATAAGTTCCACTCTCGTAGCTGGTGCTGAGATTAGCTAGGGCCTCACTGGCACTTTTATGGAGGAAAACCTCAGTAAATAATAAATAAAGCCTACATGCCCACCCGAGTGTTATTACTGCAGCTGACAGGCCCTCAGAGCAAATCAGCAAGAACAGGGCTGCCTTATGAGCAGTATTTCAGTAGTAACAGTATAACAATATATGGGCAGATGCAGCTGCAAGACTCAAAAGGGAGCCAAACAGCACACTGTTCCTCCCGTATGACCGGTGACCTTATGGTTCCAGGGTAGCCATATATTCAGGTTGTCCTTAAATTCCAATGTCCTTTTAAGCAATTATTTGCAAATTTGGAAGTGATCAAAACAGAAAATAGGTTTAGAGGGAAACAGAGGGTGCTTAGTCCTGTAAAAATAATAACATTGTTATTGCTGCCGTTATTAGTATTCATGTCACAGTATTTTTCCTGCCAGATCATCGCTGTCATTGCTTGGTGTTTACGTCCTTCTGCTGAATGGCCATATGTGCTATGAGCAGATGCAGCATTTCCTGCCATTGGAGTGATTTATGTAGGACCTCACACCAAGCAGAAAGCCATCGCTTGTACCCCGAATGACTGCCTCTCTCGGCATGGTGTCTGTCACTGCCTGAGTCTCTCTTTGCTCTCTACCATCTCCCTACCCTCTCTCTCTCTCTCTCTCTCTCTCTCTCTCTCTCTCTCTCTCTTTCTCTCTCTCTCTCTCACACACACACACATACACTTAGCAGCAGACAGTCTTCTTCTGAATTCCTTGGCTTTCCTCAGACAATGGGTGTTTTGATCCTAGCCCTCAATACGCTAACTGTGCTGCGCCAGCCCTCTTTAGCTCCCCAACACTGCATGCTGACCACAGACACCCTGCAGTTGTATTTGCAATGTTTTGCACCAGTCGGGGAAGCCCCACAGCTATATTCATAATACTGCACCCCTATGAGAGAAACCCTAGGTCTGCTCTTGCAATGCTGTGCTCTAACGAGTGAAACCACTCCAACCCGAGAAACCCTCCAGCTGTATTCACTGTGTTACTTGTTTTCATTTTCCCTGTTTTACAGAAAATTAGTACAGCTTTAAAGGTCTGGGGATCTTGGATTTATTGTTGTCTTGTATGTTTATTGTGTGTGCATGCGCGTGTGCATGCGCATGACCCAGGCAAATCTTCTGACCTGATTTTCCCCCTCTTTCTCAGAGATGGAATCCATTGTTTTGGGTGAAGCAGACAGCATCAACGCCCTCTGCAGCCAAATCAACACCTCCTTCACAAAGCCCTCCAATGACCCCTTCACCTCCATGTCCACCAACGGCATCCCAGCGTGCACTGTGCCCCCGGCTATCCCCCCACCACCCGCACCACTGCAAAGTGAGAATACGTCACCTACTCTCTCTGTCTTTGTCAGTGCCCTTCTCAAACATTTGCGCATCACAATTTCACTGCTCAGTTCAGTCTTTGGAAAATTATACCATACAATGTTCATGGATTAAATCTACAAAATGGGAAATAAACATCAGATATCTAATGCTAGTATTTTCCTATGTATTCTGCTTGTTCCCTGACCTTCAGGCACGAATCTGTGGGCACAGGCAGAAAGGGTGGTGCAGACGGTCCCCCCGGACCAGGGCGGCCACAAGCGGACTTCCTCTGAAGCGGAGCGCTGGCTGGAGGAGGTGGCCAAGGCGGTGAGGACCCAGCAGCCCCCTCTGGCCACCCTGCCACCCTCTGCGGTGCCCGTGGTGCCCAGGCCTCCAGGCTCCCTCCCCACCTCAGTGCAGCCCTTCCCCCTGGCTTTCGACGCCACGCCGGCGCCCGTGGGCATGTACGTGCCTCCGCCCATGCAGCCGGCTTTCATGCCCATGCAGGCCTACATGCCCACCCTGGCCAACAGCATGACCTACCCCAGCGCCAGCGTCCCCGTGGTGGGCATCACGCCCTCCCAGATGGTGGCGAACGCCTTCTGCACGGCCACCGGGTCAGGGATGCCCTCGATGGGCAGCGTGGGGCTAACGGGGGCCAAGACGGGGGGCGCCGCCAGCGGGCAGCAGGGTGTCCAGGCCCAGGGGGGCATCCCAGGGGCCCAGCTCACCAACCCAGCAGCAATGAACGGGCTCCCAGCACACCCCATTCTCACCGGCTCGGCCGCCCAGAACGGCACCAGCAACAGCACAGCCTGGCCTGGTGAGGCCCTGCAGCAGGCCCCGCCCCCTCCGCCCACCCAGTGCCAGGAGGCGGAGCGCTTCGAGGCCCAGTGGGCGGCACTGGAGTCCAAAACGCCGCAGAAGGCCGCAAACCCATTCTCCAACGACCTGCAGAAGACGTTCGAGATCGAGCTCTAGTCACTTGCTCCGCCCGTCCGCTGCGCTGACACGAACGGACACTCGAAACACTCCCTGTTCCGTTCAGTGTCACCTTTCCCGATTTCTTCAGTTTTTTCCCAGGAGAACCACTTCTTCTTGCCCCTCCCACTTGACTTACTGACAGGAAGCTGACAGAAAGGGGTTGCGGGAAAAAGACTTCCTGGAAACAATGATGGAGGACCAGGCACCTCTGGTAGTGTAGTCTCATGTCAGGTGCTAAACCACAATTTCAGACTCAGTTTCAAAACCTGTTGGAGAACTAATGAATTTGAGTAGACCAAACTAGAACCTGGTCTTAACCCCAAGGCAGAGTGGACAACATTCCTCGTGTGTATGGAAATGTCACTGGTTTATGACACTATCTGAAACAGGGGCATTAATAAAAGGATTGGTCCACATATCTTGACCAAAAAAATACAAGGGTGTTTTCGATGGCCAAAATATTTACTTTTTTATCTCTATTTATTATTTTTATTGTATTTTTTCTCCTTTTAATCTAAATTTTAATCACCAAAAAAGTGTTCTGAGTTGTCATGTATTTATATCTGTGTAGAACTGGAAGAGCTGGAGAAGAGGCCAGCAGATTTTGGTTAGCATTGCTGTAACGCAGAATTGATCAGGGTGAAAAGACCGGCCGAATCTGAAGGCTTACTGCGGTGAACCTGTGAGAGCGTCACCTGTGAGGAAGAACGTGAAGAGTGCATTTCTTCCTGTGTGTTCCTGTCTGTGTGTCAGCTGCCATTCCACTGCAACTGGTCGCTGCTGTACCAGGGTAGAAATGGATTGACTGTTCCTGAGTCAGCTGTGCAGGCCTACAAAGACTGAACCGGTTGATATGGGAGGTTCTGGAAGCCTGATCTGAGGTCATGCATGCAAGCACGTTGCCTACAGCTGGCAGGGGTGGGGTGCTGTACCTGTGTGTGATTTGTTTGTGTAACACTGTGCAGCTTGCCACACAGTCTTGATGATGGTGGGAGGGCGTTTGCCATCAGGGAGGCGGAAAATAAGGTCATGCGGTTTGTGATGTCAGGTGGCGCCAGGTGAGTTTGGATGAGGCAGAGGATGGGTTGTAGTGACGTTAGAGATGGTAAGTGAGTGAGCGTGTCAGAAGGAGATGACGGAGAGAGCTGTTTGTGGCCAGGCAAGGAAGGAAGGAGTGCAAGGGCACAGCTAGAGAGGGGGGGTAATGTCAGAGGTTAATGGCAGTGAGCAGATAGAAGCGAACGGCATGAATTTTGCCCAGAAAGGAAAAGAAGTTGAGACACAGGAGGCAGAGGGTTTATGTGCTGAGAAGTTTACTAATGTTGAGAAAATGTGTTTTGATGTAGCTGGATGTGAAAACGCACAGCAACACCAGACTTCTGTCATTTACTGCTCTTCGGGTTGAGTGGAATGTCTCTGTAGCCACTGTCTATGAAGTAGTAATGACAATTTACACATCTGGTACCAAGTGATCTTTTCTCAATTACGTTTCTTAAGAAACGGTCAAAACTGTCCTGTTCAAAAATTTTATGTGAGACAAAAATGGTATCGTAACAGTTTTTTTTAAGGGGCGATCCAGGAGTGCATGGAAACTCTTTGATTTGCAAGAGAAGAGAGATACTGATGAGGTCACACAGGTGTCACACAGGACTAAAGAGGAAGATCAAGTACTTCATTCCTTTTGAAACCCCTGGGATTTTACTGAAGATTACCTGGAGATTTTACCCAGTACACTATCACTCCTGACAAAATGAATCAAAATGGCCTGCCATTCAATAGCTGAGAGCTGGTGTTTTTTTATACATGTGGAAAAAATGCATTGGAAGCAATGACTGGAATGTGACCATATTCCTGTGTTCCTGCATAAATGTGGTTTTGTAATGGTCTTGGAGTAGCAGTGAAAGTCTTTCCCAGTGTACAACTGATACAGACCTCCACTGTAAAGACCTGGGGCTTTTCCTTTAATTTCTTGATCATTACCCTCTAATTACCTGGTCAGTTAGGATTTTATATGTATCAAAAAGCTGACCCCCAGTTACTTTTATCAATAGAAATGAAGAATATAAAATAGAAATGAAGACTTTTGGAGAAGAATACTTCACATTATCCTCTTTACCCCAAAATCTTTTTAAAGAATTGAGGCAGCATTATTGGCAGTCCCCTCATTTGCCCCTCCTCAAGACCACCTCTAATATAAAAATTTGGTAATTTCCATTTGATAAAAGAAGAAAACTAAATTACCTCATAAACTTGATTGTAAAATGTAGTGTAGTGATAACGAATCAATGAAGCTTATTTTTAATCTTTATTTACAGAGTTTTTTATCTGAACCTACATATTTGTATTATAAATTACATTGTACAAAGACAAATAAATAATATAATATTAAAAAGTGAGGCATTTGAGCATTGTTGGTCAGAGAATTTGCCTGTCTGTCTGTCTTTCTGTGTGTGTGAGTCTCTCCCCATCCTCCCTGGGCAGTCTGAATGAATGTTATGAATTATGAATGTTGCTTTTACTCAGCTACCATGCAAGTCCAATTGTACACTGTCTTATCAAGTGTAAGAAAAGAACACAAAATCAGTGCATAGTGTCTACAAGTATCTGACTTTAAATGCAAACAGATCACCAGAGTGACAGTAGAGATCCCTCTGTTTTACAACCACCAAGAGTAATATCTCCCTCAGCTTTGCTCTCGTGCTGCATCTTCAATCATTCCTAAAATGGGGGTATTTTTACAACCTGCTCTTCTGGTGTCCTTTGAAAACTGAGACACATTAGTCCTTTGGCCAGCCTCTCTGTCTTTCCCCAGAAAGTTATGTGTGTTACTCTGCAATGATCCATACTCTGTCCAAATCTGTAGAGCCAAAGAATGAATGGCGGTTAGTGTGCAGGATCCCCAAAGCACTGAAACTGGCATCACCAAGTTACGAGTGTAAAAAGAGGCAGAAAAATATCTTTCCATATTTCATCAGTCCATGTTCTTTAATATCTTATTTACCAGTGTACATTCGACCATTCAGTTCAAATTCAGCGTCTGGCAGGAGTAGAGGTTAGAATGTGTCAAGAAAAGGAATCTTGTCTTCCTGTGTTCCAGAGACTTGGATAATTACAGTAGTCACTACAGTGTCACACTGACCTGCTGGAGATGAACTAGAGGCAAACCAGAGCATAGACAAAGCCTGACACACACACAGACTCAGCGTTATATGGTGTCCTTATTAAAACATTTTTATGATATGTATCTTGTATGTATGATGTCTGGTGTGCGTTTTTCAGGCGTTTGTTTTAATTTTAGTGTTTTCTATTTCAGCATCCTCCTCACAGTAATTTTTGACCAATACATAAAAGGGAATGCTATATGTAAACATGTCTGCAGTAGTGGTTTAATGTGACTTAAACTCACATTATAATGTCTGTAATAATATAATATAATATAATATAATATATCTACAAAGCCAAATGAATAAATGTGCGCAAAAGCTGCTCTGGAACAGAAACTGATGCAAACCATTTAGCCAATGTGACCATCACTCCCAGAATCCTTCAATTATAAATCATGTTCCATTTCTCCCCATTGAATTATAAAAGAAAAGTGTTATTTGAAGCAACAAAATAATGTATAGGAACTGGCCTGCAGTTTTATTTTCACTGCATCTAAATAAATGTATTTTTATATTTAATGTAGATTTATTGCTTGGCCTTGTTTAAGTATTGCGTGTTGCAGGAATCATGCTGCTGTCTGACAGTGAACACCTGCTCTTACTTAAACATGTGCAGAGCACTGCTCTATTGTCCAGGCTATGAATTAAAATTGATTGATGATGTGCGATTAGCCTGCAGACTTTAGCCTGACTTCCCCATGTGTGTGTATGATTTACGTATGTCTGTGTGTGTGTGCATGCATGTGTATGTGTGTATGTGCATGTGTGTGTGTGTGTGTGTCTGTGTATGTATGCATGTGTGGTGTGCACATACATGTGCAGACACGTGTGTGTCTATGCGTGTGTGCATAGCTAGTGTTTGGAACTTTGTCCATTTATTTTAAATGATGTTTTTACTCATCAAATGTGCACAGATTTTGTTTCCATAGCATTACAGTGAAATTCACTCACATGCCTGTTTTCACCACACCCCTTAACACTAGCAGTCAGCTCATTAAAGTGATTAATTGGACTCAGATCTTCTGTGTGAGCACAGATGTTGCTCTTTGTAAAGTGGTAATCGATTATGACACCACCCTGGTGATATTATAAACGCCCAACTATGCCTGAAGGCCTAAGGAATAATGAGTGTACAAGTGCATGCCTTCAACACTGCAGGTGACCTGGAGAGGAGCCATCCAGTCATTTCCATTCAGAATGCGGTTTACACAGAGAAAACCTTCATGCAGGGAGCACAAAGCCAGCGGGAAAGGGGAACAGAGTCAGGGCACGGAAAACTCTCCCACTGCATGAAGGAATATGTATAAACAGACAAAGAGAGAGAGAGACAGACAGACACAGACACACGCAGCACAAACACACACCATGCATGGAGAGGGGACACACTTATTCAGAGCCAGTCAAGCAGGTAGGAAGACAGTCAGGCAGGCCTTATCTGTGAGTGGGCTCCCACTGGCAATCAATGCCGAGGATCACAGGCGTAATCACACATAATTCCTTACTGGCCAGCACAGTAAAACATGACATTGCATCTCAGCAGAGCTCACAAGACAGTCTGGCCCCTTGGAAAAGTAGACAGCTGCCATGTCATGGGCCTCACTGTAAAGCACAGATATCATGTTATGCAATGATTTCTACATAAGAGCACATACAATATTATGCAGTCAGAGTGCTAAGACTTAATCTGAGTCTAGTGTCTGTTAATCTCTTGTGCGCCAAATGATGCTTACTCTCTTTCTAATTATAAATCACATGGAAAAAGCCACATATCTGAGCTTCTTGGTTACGGAATGATAACCATCGACTCATAATTACTCTGCTGGAATATATCGAGCAGCGTGCATAAAAGACGGGAGGGGTTACATGAGCAGATGCGATATGAATGACGAGTATGAAACAAAAATGATGATATGTCTCCCCCTTGTGGAGTAATTTGAAAATGGCAACGCCCTCAATTTCTAATTTTTTTCTTTATTCTAGTGAAACAGAGCACATATTTGCTACATCTATTGTGTCTTCAGGTTATTTAGAAAAATAAATTTCTTGCATAAATACAGTCTTACAATTTTACAGTTTTATAACTTTATCACTGAGCAATGGGTTGTGGTTTTATGGTGTGTCATACAGAGGAACTGATGTGTGCAGATTACTTTTTACATGTTTGGCCAGCAAGGTGCGCATAGTCAAAATGCACGTCATCTCTTCAAGGCCTACCTCAGGGAACTGATTAATTTTTGACCATCCAACTTCAGATTTATAACAGACGCAGTTTGCAGTGTACATTTAATCTGGACATTTACTCATTTTTCTGCACAAATACTGCATAATGTATTTGCGAGTGTACCTACATGATGTATATGGAGAGAGCGTACAATGCAAAATATGGAAATGAAGGGTGGCTGTTAATCAGTGACCTTATATTTGATAATAAATGCAGACGCGTAAGCAGGTTGAAACACTGGCACTTTTGGTACGCCCACCTCTGCTCCCCTACAGGCATTCTCTTAAATCTAAGTCTATAAATCTTGATGTTTAAGTTCAAGTTTAGCAATGAAACAGCGTAGCGCACTAGTCAGACAATGCTGTCACTGCATTACCATTCAAAGGCAGCTGAGGGGTTATTTGATAACGTGTATGGTTATGGCTCTATGGACATTTTGTTGAAATCTTTGTACAACAGTGTATCACTGCACAGATGTGATTGCTGGCTTACTCTCCTGTGACAAAGTTATTGCTGTTTTTTTAAAATGAACATCACAGCTGCAGACTGCCTCACAGACTGTGTCTGTATATTTGCATTTGATGCACTAAATTTATCTAATGTAATGAGCATACGTGAATGGCTGTACCCAAACAAGGCCAAGATCTTCTTCAAGTCAGGTTCTGTGTTGTTGGGTTTGAGTGTCACCACTGACAAATCTGTCCCAAACAGCCTTTGGCACTAACTTGGTTCACTCAAGGAAGTATCCACTGCTTTCTGATTTACACACAAAGACGGCTGTTATCTGCCTCTCTGCAATACTGGCATTTATTCAAATGACCCCTAGTCCTGCACAGTCATCGCACTACTGGTGATGAACAAACATTTCCCCCCCTGTTTGAAAATGGAATTGAAATTAGGCCGTCTGAAATGTCTGAGGACATTGATGCTGAATGACAATATGGCCGACTTCCAGACAGCAGGACATATTTAGCATAAACACAGTTTAACATCACAGTACTCTCCTCTGCCGAGCCCTCCAGCACCAAGTTATGAGTGGTGTGACAACTGCTTTGTGTCGTTGACAATCAGACAATTACTGCAAGAGTTGGGCCCAGTACCATCTTAATTCAGTCAATTCAGGGAGAGAACTGAAATTCAATTCATGAATTGAAAATCACCCATCATGTTGTGCATGACAAACAGTCATACCTGATCCCCATTGCCCTACTTTCTGTGTTTCACTTTAACCGTGGAGATCGTCAGTCTCCAGGGAGGCTCCTTCAAAACCAGAGCCTTCAATCTGCAGTCCTGGTCAGGCACAAAAGCTTGGCACCCCCTTCAGGTGTGGGTCTACCCCACATGCACATAACCTGGTAAAGATATCCTTGATGTTACCCAATCAGAAAGCACAGAAAAGTGGGCTTCTTCTGCTAGCCTCACGTGTTTGTTCTGTCATCATTTCCTGCTTTGGTCATCCTTGCCACTTTTCTTTGCACCTTTGAGGTTCATTGATTGCCTCGCCAGGACTTCTTCTGTCCCTCTGAGTGCTTATCTTTGAGCATATCAGCATTCAGAGAATTTGGAAGTGAATTCCACGCATTTGACTGAAGGGAATCAGAAGCACTTGTGAAAGTGTCGGTGGAGGTTACTGCTGGGATAATGGACGATCGGCACAATGGAGATAATGCATGGGGATTATGGTCAAATCCAATTCTTATGCAATTACTGCCAGAGTGCTGGCTCTCCAGCAAGGAGATTCCATCAACCACTGCATTAGAGATGACCTCTGATTCTCAGCAGTCAGTCTGAAAGGGAGCTAGAAAAACTAAAATTACAGGAAAATGGTGGCTTCCACAGCAGTATTCAGAATGGCCTTATTAATAACCTGAATGCACAATGCAGAATTACTCTGGTACTCTGGATACTCTTCTCATTATTTTAGCCTTGGATGTGTACATTCTCAAGTGTCTTGGGTATGTATGTATGTATGTATGTATGTATGTATGTATGTATGTATGTATCTATTTCTCTGGGCAGCAGTGTAGCATAGCAGTAAGTAGCAGGGCTTGTAACCAAAAAGGTTCCTGGTTCAATTCCCTGCTGGTGCACTGCTGATACTTTGGGCAAGATACTTAACCCTCAGTAAATATCCAGCTGTATAAATTGATAACATGTGAAAACTGTAACCTGTGTAAGTTGCTCTGGATAAGAGTGTCTGCTAAATGACAATAATGTAATGTAATATCTAACCATCCATCCATCTATTTATTAATCTTCCTTTAAATCCATCAACATACCTACCTACCTGCTCACATACTGATGATGAGATGCATTGTTGTTTAGCTTTGAGGCACTGGAAGTGACTAAATTTATTTTGTGTGGCAAACGTCCCATTATCTATACATCTTGGCTGTTACTTTGGCCAGGTCAAACCACTATCTACTGATCATATCAAGCAAACAAGCCATTCTTAGGAGAACCTCGTCATTCATCAATTTGCGGTTTTGAATATTCACACCTGGTGGCAGTACCTGGCAGAACACTTAAGACACAAAATAAATGTCAAAATAAAAGATCCTATAATTTATACCCACAAACGACCATTTTAAACCCTCGGTTTCACTTTTCAAGTCCTTAGTTCTGTCATTTGAACCCTCGTTTTCTGTATTCCTAGCCTCACAAGGGATTCTAAGGGCCTTTCGGTATTTTGCGCAAGTAAAATACGCAGTTAAACCTGTGGAGAAATATCGCCACCATGCGGAGAAAAGGTGAAAATTAAATCTGACTAGTAAGAGGTGAGTCGGTCCAGGTACATCTGGCAAATCCTTCTGAATATATATAAGGTGATTGATTTCAGGTTTGTGGACAGCGATGAATGTCAACGTAAGAATAGTTTATTAAATATTTATGATTACAGTACATGTCAGCAGCAGTCACTAAACACCCACTGTTACTGGGTGAAACTATGACCCTTGATCTACATGGATCATATATGTTCTTAGCATGTGGATATTTTTTGTTTTAAAATTAAAATCTACGGATGATCATATGCCAACCAGGGATGAGAAATAACTGGTCTTTTCCTGCATTGATTCTTGTCAGTTCTGATCTTGAAGCGTTCCCAGAATGCATTGTGCTGGTATTGTTTTATATTTAGACTAATAATAACATACAGTGTTGTTTAAGACACTGCTTGCTTCAGTATTGCTAGTGGTTAACCGTGTTCTGGACTAAAAAGTGGGTTCAAATGCAGCAGATTCAAAACTGCTGTAATTCCGATCAAGGCGCTTTATCTCAGTTGCTCCTTTCAGAAATACATCTGGATATATTATTTGTGAATTGCACGAAATTAAAATTCGTACGCACACTCCGTCACATTAAATGTCTTAAATGTACATAAAAATACTTCCATAGCACAAATGAGAAAACTATGAGCTTTATTACAAATAGACGCGTATTTCAGACAGGGTACCGTATACCTAAGCAATTTTAGACAGGTATCTTTTTAAACAAGGTGAATGCAATATCTCTTTCAACAAAACGACATCTACAAGAGGAGAAGACGTGGATTCTTTTCACGTTGAAGTATGCTCATATGTACGTGTGTATATACCCACACAGGTAAACGGCCCAATCTTAACACAACTGTATATAGTTTTGCTTATCCATGCAAGTGAAAGGCGGGACCGTTATACTCTTAACCGCGTTATACTCTGGGACTGGTAGTACAAGGCTGCGGCTCGAGTATCGCACAGATACACAGAAAAACTACACTTCCCATGACATGCTAGAGGAACGTTCCTTTTCTCATTGGCTGCCTGCGCCGACCGCAGCCCCAGAGAATGAATGAAATTCAACATTGCTGGTATATTACATGTACAATAGCGGGATCTGCAGTGTTACATTGTATCATGCTATATCAAAATGGCCACAGTCATCCAGACCCCCCTAAAATCGTAAGTAAATATGTTTTATATAGTTACATAGACTAATATTCTGTAGTTGCCATTTGGTGTCATTTTTGTTAATTTTGGGAACATTTAACCAATTTCAAACATCGTTAAAAAGTAATAACATAGGTAGCTAGTTGAGATGGTTTAAATTAATATGGAATAAGCATGTTAACTAAGAACCTGATCTGATTTTAGGAAGACAAGATTCTTTCGAAGAAATGTAGTACTAAACTCATAGGATGTTAACGTTTTATGCTGCAGCTGTGCACACAGGCGGGCAGCCTACACTGGAATGCAAATAATTTCGGTGACCCGGTGTCGCTTGTTAAGGTATAGACTAATGTGAACAGACATGCGTGCTTTTTATAGATTATGCATTGGATTTCAGTTTAACCAGCACCAGAAATCCTGCAAGAGTGTGGGTTTAGACTTTGGCTACCTGTGCGTGACTGTTTACTGTGAGAGAAGTATGCAGGTAAATCGAACTGAACATCCCGTTAGTACTTCTTTTCAACCGGTTGTTACTAGCTGCGTACCAATAAATGGACGGTTCGCCCGCCTGTACTTCTGTGTTTTTTTAAAGTCTTTTGTTAATGCATATCAATGTGGTTACTCGTGCGCTGGTTTTTCCACGACTCCAGTGAGAATGATCACCATAACCGAGAGTAAAGATCATTTGTTAATGTGCTTGCTTCAATGTAGTATTTGAGCAAAAGGATGCATTAACCTGTGATCGCGCGCGCCTCAGCGGTTCTGTAGAGATAACGCTGAATGGTGAACGTTCAGTCAAGTTCACATTCGAACTATTTGTGCAAAACTACACGGTACATTTCTTGCGGCGTTCTCCTCTCCTAGCGAGCTGCAAGAGGCGGTTTTGAATCTGTTAGTACGATATACCTGTAACAAAGAGACGTTTTTTCAGAAGGATCGTCAGCCACTTCAACCGCTCTTGGAGGCATTTTCTTCCGTTCTTTGCTGTGGAATGCCTGTCCGCCACATACGGTAGCCCTAGCCCATAGAAGCTGACCAGATGTCATCTGAATATGTACCACAAATACTGCAAAACGCAGGCGTTGTGCATCTAAAATTTAGCCAGGTCACGCCTCCCATTCTTTAAAACACGCATGTTACATCTGTTGCTGACAGTCGCATTGTTTAAAATTGATCACTACCTGAAGAATTTGAATACTTCGTAACTCATAGTCTTTAGGCATAGAGAACATAGTGGAGATTTAGGTGGTCATTTGTCCTTTATTTGATTTGTTATCATGATTTTATTATTTATAAGTAGTTGCAGTGAAATGACTGAAACTTTGTCATTACAGTATGAAGGGGTGTTTCTCCATGAACTCAGAGTCGTGATACTGAACATTATGCAATAAAAGGAAACATCTATAAACACCGCGAACAGTTCATCACCCACCGAAAGGCGAGACCGTGAGCTGCAAGGGACTCTTCCAGTCAGTTTAGTGTGAAAGTCAGATGGAGGCGAGGCAGGTGCAGTTTGGAGATGAACTGCAGAGCGGTTCAATATTACTCTACAGCCTTACCCTAATCATGAACTTCATCTCCCACCACCACTGCCGCGAAGCTTCGTGCAGCGTCCAACTAACCTTTGGACAACACCTTTGTGTATTTAAATTAATTCTGCGTTTATTAATGCTTTAAATGAATTGATTTTGCCTTAATAATTAATCACTACTACCCGTCTCAGTACAATGACTCAATGTAGCTCTCTGGTGCAAGAGTGGAGGTATTTGTTTTCTATCACTCTGTTGTCAAGTTGTAAAAGACTAAAGGTATTTGTTGAAAAATGAGATAAAATGAATTACGTGAGATGGTATAATTTAGTTTAGGTTTAACTTTCAGTTTAGGTCTACCTAAGCAATTATTTTGATTTTAAGCAGCACTAAAATATTTGTTAAACCTTGGTTTAATAGCCCCAGCCCTTGCAAGGAAACAATAATAGTAATTATTACCAATATGTTTTGTTCTGTGTTAGTGTTTGTCTGTCTCCACCAGCAAATCATGTTGTAGCTGTTCTGTGCCCTGACTGGTGGACCCCACCCACAGTCCATCCACAATTCAGAAAACCATCATTCCTCAGAGCATTCCTTAACCTTTACAACAGAATCAGTATTCTTCTAATCTCTCTCTCCTTCTCTTACTTGCTCTCTCTCTCACTTGTTCTCTTGCTCTTACTCTTCCTCCCCACCTCTCTCACTATTTTCTCTCTTCTCATTCAGATTCCTTCTGTCAACCTCTTTCTGTTTTTATTTCAAAAAATGAAAAAAGACAACAGCAAAAAAGACTGCCTGCAAAAACAGAACCTACATCTTTTTCCTTTTTTAATGCTCTTTTTAACAACATTAAATAAAGAGCTTTTTTGAAAGTAAAAATATTTTTCTCTCTCCTTGTCTCTTGCTCTTCCTCTCTCTGGCTTTCACTCTTTTTTGCATTTAAATTCACTTCAATTCAGACACTTTATTGGCATGACGTACACAGTGCATGTTGCCAGAGCAACAACCAAGAAAACAGCACAAGAAATCATCCGGTCAAAAAAATCAGAAACAGAAATAATACTGAAACAATTATCATCACAAATAATAATCATCAGAAGAATTCCTCTCTCTTTCTCTCTCTCTCTCTCTCATTCTCATAGTCCCTGATTTAAGACTCAATGCTATGAATTGGCTAATGTAACAATTGCTCTATTGGTATGAAAGCAGGGAACCCCATACAGTTCCACACTCGTGAACTTTTTATGTCTGGTCCCTCATTCGCTTTCGCCAAAGCCATTTCACTTCCAGATTGTTCTCCATCTCCTTCTGCTCCCCTCACAACAGTGGAGCCAATGCAACACGAAACCCTTTGTGAAAGGCCGCGGAACGCTTCGCTGACCGCAGAGCGCTTTCTTTTTTAGGTGCTCTTTGTCTTCGTGGAGAGACAAGAGACACCGTCAGGTATTTTTAGCTCTGTGACCTATTTCTCCAACGCTACCTAACCATCTATTTGTCACTTGATTGCAGCAGATCCTGTGCAGGGGTTTTGATCCACACCGCCATGTCATGGTTATGCACGTCACTGCGCTGCAGGTTGGGTGCCGTGACCACACAGGGTCAGGCGGCATTGTGGGAAATTCAGACAGCTGGTGGGGTGATGCTGAGACAGACTCTCGCTGTCACAGGCACCTCTTGATAGGAGCTGCATTACATTTACATTCAGCCACCTGGCAGATGCTCTCACCCTGAGCCACTTACAAAGCAAGGGTACAAAAGCATATATAATAAGACCACACTGAGCCACTTACAAAGCAAGGGTACAAAAGCGTATATATAATAAGACCACATGAACAAAGGTGCACACAGAAAATGTCAGACTGTATCTGAGCGTGTGTCAGTGCATGACAGTGCTGCAACATCCTGAATGTAGAGGTGTGACAATTAAAAATCTTGAAAATTGTAGTAATACCCTACACTAATACACAAGCAAAGTGTATACAGAGAGGTGTGTTCAAGTCTTAAGAAAAAGCAAGAGAACTTGAGCTGGACACACACACCCAATGGTCAGTCAAAAATTGTTGGTGGCTGACTGTCACCTGCCTTCCCCGTGGTATGTTCCACACTTTAGTCACCCATTGTTGGTGGATTTTGCTCTCAATTTAACCATATAGATTTAACATGCAGAATCAGAGTGAGAGTGTTTATCAAAGATTCTCAGCAAATCCTGAATGACTATTTCATTAGAGCACCTTGACCATCTGTCCCATGTGTGTGTCCTGCTTAAGATGCAGTGTGGAGAGGTGGGACTTCAGTCTGCAGTGGAAGATGGCCAGTACTGAGTGGAACTGGATCCCAGCAATGTATTCAGGACTTTCTCAGCCACGAGGGCCTAAGTCCACTGCTGGGTCCTATCTGGATGCTAGTTATTACACAGAAAAGATGGGAAATGGATGTTGTATACTGTAACATTATGGGGGAATGCCTTCATTGCTGTCCATTATCATGTCATTTGAAAAAATTGCATACACAGAATTTTGTAATGAAAAAATAATTTTGTGCATTTGTGTGCATGTGTGTATGATGAGAGAGAATTGTATTTAGAGCAGTGCATCAGTGGTTGTTATACTGAGCAGAATGCAGTCCCTCAGCATGGAGTTGTAGTGGCTCCACCATTCCAATTTCATACATTGATCCTCTCACTAGATTCTGCTCCATTTTAGAGACCCAGGAGAAAAAAAATATTAAACAAATATTAATTTTCCTGTGTAGGGCCCACTGGTGTGTCAGTGATTCTTCTCTCTGATCTCTCAAGGATGCTCAGGGTGTCTCAAAAAGTTGGAACGGCAGGAGCTTCTCATATCTGCATGTTCTGTTGAATTCTGTGGTACTGACTTGAACTGCATCAAGCTCATTCTAACAGAATCTCAAACAGAAAGATGCGAGTGTGTTTAAAGTTGCGGTGGAAGGAAACTAATTTGAAGGATCAGACTTTTGAATGTAATGGGAATGTAAATATTACTGTCTTGTTACTGGGTTTTGTTACAAGTCCCAAAGCTTTGGGGAGGGATGAGTGCTTATTAAAACGCATCCACTGGGACATCATTTAGTGCACGATTCATCAAATGATACGCTCACAGGTCTGGGGCGGTACACCAGCAGTTAATGTGTGCCGTTTTTTTGATGTTGCTGTGATGTTGTTACAGTGAGATTGATGTGTCCCTGGCCTGCTCACTGTCCTAGGTATTAGGTATCTGTACTGTTACCGCTGGAGGGTCACAGTTAGAGCCCTGAACATCAGCCTGGTTCAGAGCCCTATGACCACGGCAGTGCCTTGTCAAGTTGCCCTGACGACCCACGGATCAGGCCAGCCACAGCACTATAGACTTCAGTGGATTGAGTTTTGATGTCCGAAATGTTTTGATGTCCGACAGATGTTCTGAATCACAGAGTATATTTTGAAGATATTACAAATATATTCCTTCAGTCCTGGATAATCATATCATATGTATGTATTTTTACTGTTTTCGTATAAAGCAACTTTAAATTCTCCAGCATTAAATTCATGCTTTTGCATGTATTTACATGTATTACTGTGTTATGAAGACATGTAGCAGGAGCTGCAGTACACCCTGTTTTGTCAGAGTGTAGCATGTTTCAGTGCAAGTATGGTTTGGTCAGGGTGTAGCTGGCCCCAGCGGTAGACATGTTTTTTGTAGAGACATACTGCAGATTGGTCATAAAAAAATAATTTCGCTGAGGACTGAGCACAGAGAGGGAGAAAGTGAGATAATCCAGTTTTGCTAGTCTAATGTGTAGACATGGGGGGGTGCAGATATGGATGGCATTTCCACCAAAGCTGTGGAGCAGCACATTGGCCTCACCGAGGGGTGTGATCAGCCGGGTTTCAGATGAGTGCAGTCTATGACTGCTCAGACTGCTGTCCTCTCTACAGTCCCAGAGCGGTGGTAGTGATGCGCAGCTCTTGGCAGTCAATGCTCTGATTGGATACTTTGACTTAAAGTCAGACATTGACAATGAATTAGAATTATTTACTAGCATTTCTTGAATTCCAGAATCCCAGACAAGTCAGTTCCAAAACTAAAAGCCTTCTTTATTTAAATTTTTACTGTTTTTATCAAACGTTTAATTCGCCATGCAGTATATGTTGTATTTAAACAATGCTTATTGCAGATTTTGTTCAGTGTCCTGTGCTCAGTTCATCCCAGATAAGGATCTTTGCTTAAAAAAATAATCGTCACTATCATCCTTATCATCATCACCATCACCATCACCACCTTGTTAAGCATCAGAACGAGGAAAAATAGAATAGTAAAGCATTTCACTTCTGTAATATACCTTTTTTGAAGAAATGCTGCCTGTACATTATTACTGTCATGAAGTGTCCACTGCTTAGCCATTTTTTTCTTCCTATTACCTTGTCTGGCCTGTAGAGGGAACTCTCCATTTTTATTTCTGTAGAGACACTCTTAATTGTGGCTAATTGGAGACGGGAAAGGGGTTGCCATGTGGTTAATTAATTAACCCCTTAATTGCTAGTGAAATACACAGAGACTGTGTATTTAGTTTGCCCAGATTCAGGAAGTTAAATAGTTCTAAGGCCTTTTTGCATACATGTACTGTATATTTGGGCATGTTTGTCCATTTATGATTACGTGTGTCTTCTCTGTGTATGTGTATGTGTGTGTTTTTATGTATCTGTGTCTGTATGTGTCTGTGTGTGTTCTTAGGTGACTGTGTCAATGCATATGTGAATGTGCTTGTTTATGTGGCTGTGTGTGTGTGTGTGTGTGTGTGTGTGTGTGTGTGCGCACATGTTTTTATGTGGCTTGTGTGTGTGAGTGTGAGTGTGTGTATTTTAAAGTAGCCTTATGTGGCTGAGC
This sequence comes from Megalops atlanticus, assembly GCA_019176425.1. Lineage (NCBI taxonomy): Eukaryota > Metazoa > Chordata > Actinopteri > Elopiformes > Megalopidae > Megalops > Megalops atlanticus. The sequence continues at coordinate 20,722,048 of CM032877.1, read as the reverse complement.
GTTTATGCATGGATGTATGTGTGTTTCTGTATTTTTGTGTGGCAGTGTGTGCACATGTGTTTATGTGTGTGTACTGTTTGTGTGTGTGTGTGTGTGTGTGTGTGTTGTTGTGCCATCTTCTTATGATCGCGCACGTGGCTGCACGTGACATTTGCTGTCTGCATTATCCTCCCATCCTACTCCCATCTCCCTCTCCACATTTCCCTGTAATCTATGTGTGCTCTATATTTGGATTGGCTTTAAAGCATTGGTTGTCAAGACACCCCCCTCACAGAGCCAATGGCAATAACGTTGACAAATTAGTCTCCAGTCAGTGATTTACAGCCTGCCACTTCTCTGCATCGCGTTCACATACAGTGTCCCCGCAAGTCACCTGACCAGACCCAGAGTCCCGACAACAGAGTGGACATGCAGGACGGTGAGGCAGCTCTGAATTTTGGAGAAGGACTTTTTTTCTCAGTCTCATTGCGAACATGGATGTCCAGGACACGACGTCCCTGAAATTGTTGGTGCAGATGTGCTGTTCTGGGGACACAACGTCCCCACATTGTTGGTGCGCGCTGCGGGGATGCTGCAACAGCGCATCTTCCTGGATGTGTGTAGCCTGCGCCCAGCCCGCCTTCTGCATTCACTGGCTTGAAATGCTCTATTTCTGACTCTCAAGGGCGAGCAGCAGAGGCAGCATAATATAATGAGATTGCAGGAGGAGCCATTTTCTACAGCTGTCAACTTATTATTGAAAGGCTGGTGTGTTCCAATAGCTCTGATCATGGTGCTGGGTAAGGGAGTGGGGGAGGGGATGGGGGGGCCTTGTGAGCTTGCTGCTTTACATTTTGAATTTGTTTTTTTTTTTCCTTACCTCCTCTTGTTGTCTCTAGGACTGGAGCAACTTTTAAGCCCCAGAAAAATAGCATCAGGCACATCAGAAAGCTGTGTGCACTGCATGCATACTGTAAGAGAGAGAGAGTGTGTGAGTGTGTGTGTGTGTGTGTGTGTGTGTGTGTGTGTGTGTGTGTGTGTGTGTGTGTGTGGCCTATCTTCTTTTGCACTTCAGACAGTGGCACTGAGCACTGCTAGAGGGACTCAGTGCTGCTAGGCTCTTCTTCAGGGGGCGTGTCAGTGATGCGTCTAAAATGCTTAATCCCTCAACGGAACCTTCTGGTCTTCATGTTCTCGCAAAGCTGCAGCTTGCAGCAATGGCAGCGTTGTGGCAACACTTTGGCCAAGTTCTACCTTTGTTGTGTTGTGCTGGACCTCCAGCAGCAGGAAAACTCTGGGTGGTGACTTTGGGATTGGAAACCCTGGGCAGATCCCAGCTTGCTCTAAACCTTATTGTAGCATTTGAAACAGGCTGATTCATATATCAGAGACAGAAATCATCCTCATCATGGAAAAGAATCCATTAAGATGAGAATGAAGACGGCCCTGACCCTTTCCACTGTCACCTTTTTCTTTTTCCAGCGTTTGTGGCCGTCACTGTGGTGAAACATTAAATATGCCGTGAGCTTGTACTCCATTCGTGCACTGTGAGAAATCGGGCTTAAAATAAGCAGCGGTAGAAGGCACTGTGAAAATCTCACAGGGACTGATTCTGTGCCTTCTCTGTTTCTTCCTAGGCAATCCAGCGGAGCTGTCATTAAGAGCAGGTATGGCGTCAGTGGGGAGGGATGCAAGACAAACAAACAACACGCAGAACATTAATACAGAAAGCCAGCAGGCTGCCAATTGTTTGGCAGCAAGCGTGCGACTTAGAATGGGGGAAAGTGGCAGGACCCCCCTCCCAGCCTTTACAGAGGACTACTTAAGAGCTGTCGTTCTGTTCGACACGTTTTTTTCTTCTTTGTTATTGTAAAAGACAGTCTGTTTTTTCGCCTTTCAAAAGTACAGACACAAAATACATTTTTTGTTGAGTGGCTTACAGATACTTTGTGTTTTGCACCCAGTAGAGATATCACTGTTCAACAGAACAAGTGTGGACTTTTTTTTTAAAGAAAATAAAGGCCTCACAAATTCTTTCCTGGGTCTAGTGGAGGAGTTTTTGTGTGTGTGTGCGCTTGCTTTGGTTTAACTTGGCTCTGCACTTTTTCAGTTTGTCTCTCTATCTCTCTCCCTCTCTGGTTTTGTGTGTACACTCCTCTCCCTTCTCCGCTCCTCTCCCCTATGTCCCCTGCCTGTCCCATGGCTCCCTGTCCCCTCCTTGGTGCCTCCAGCCTGGGAGAGGACTTCTATCGGGAGGCCATCGAGCACTGCCGCAGCTATAATGCCCGTCTCTGCGCCGAGCGCTCCATGCGACTGCCCTTCCTGGACTCTCAGACGGGCGTGGCCCAGAGCAACTGCTACATCTGGATGGAGAAGACCCACAGAGGTCCAGGTGAGTGTAAGTGTGTGTGTATGACTGCGTGTGTGTTTGTGTGCATGTGTGTGTGTGTGTGTGTGTGTGCGCGCACGCACATGTATGTATTTGTGTGTGTGTATGACTCTGTGTGTGTGTGTGTGTGTGTGTGTGTGTGTGAGTGAGCCTGAGTGTGTGTAAATCATATTCCATCTAATCGTATGTCTAATTGCTATGGCTTGCCACCATCGGCAGTGCTTGCAGTTTGGCATTATTGAATGAATCGTAGCTTTGATTCAAACTAGATCATGAGTTTTTACTGATATATACCAACTCTGCCTTGCAGTGCATTGGAACGCATTAATGTTTATGGATATGGCAGTTGCCATGGTGATTTCGGGTTTGTTAATATTTAATTCAGTGACGTTGCTGACTTGGGTCTGGCTCCCACAGGGTTGGCTCCTGGACAGATCTACACCTACCCCGCCCGCTGCTGGCGGAAAAAGAGACGGCTAAATATTCTGGAGGACCCACGCCTCGGACCCTGTGACTTCAAGATAGGTAAGAAAGCCAAAATGGGTGACACCTCATGCACCCCACTTCACTGAGGGCGAGAGACTGTGTCTCAGTGACGTTTGAACAATATTCTGGAAAGGCACCTGCTGGGCTGTGGTGGTGGTGTGACACTGTGATTCCCACTGTGATTGGTAGACTACGAGTCGTCTCTGAAGAAGGAGGCGGGCCTACCAGAGGGGCCAGTGTTGGAGTCGCTGCTCAGCGCTGAGATACTGGACAGGAAGGTGGAGACCAAGGAGGAGGAGCCTATGAGCGAGTGTCAGGTGTGATATTGCATACTCTTGTAGTGGGTGGGACCCCACGATGTAAATTATGGATGTTACACTGACCAATGTATGTATATCAGACTCCCAAGACATGCTTTTTGTGAGATTACATTTGACTGGAGCCACAAGAAATAGGCAAACAGCCTCTTATACCAGAGCTGTAATACATGTTGGTGGTTACTGAGATGAGTGTGAGAGTGTGAGAGACTGTCTCTTTCTCTCCTCACAGAAGCTGCTGGTGGGAGACTTCCCACATGAGCTGGAAATGGAGGACATGGACGATGACCTACCCAAACGCAAGAACCGCACAAAAGGCAGGGTGAGAAAGAGAAAAAAAGCCGTGTGCCCATCAGCAGCACTGTCCAGGTCGCAGAGGTATCCAATATGTCCCACGGATGAGCACCTCCCCTCTCCCCCAATTTACTGTTCAGATATTTTCTGGACTTGAAAAGGGTCATTATTGAGCTTTGTGTGTGGTTAGTGCATGTATGGACGTGTGTAAGCGTAGTGTGCGTGCGTGTGTGTGTGCGTGCGTGTGTGTGTCTGATACAGGTCCGATGTCTGAGTGTGTTCTCTTCACAGGCCTGTGGAGTTGGAGGAATGAGGAAGAGGCAGGAGCCAGCCTCATTAGAGGACAGAGACAAACCCTATGTGTGCGACAGTGAGTAGGCCCTACTATCAGAACCTGTGCTGTTTGTGGGCTTCTGTGCACGCTCCATACTGTGCACAATGTGCTCACAGATTTACTGCCTCTCAAAGAGATCACAGCATGAGGCGCTGCAGAGAGGGGAGATTTGATAATCAGATGAGGTTTTTACATAGTTTCAGAAAATGGGTGGACCCTGTGGAATTGCAAAGGCTATCACATGAGATATGTACGAGATACATACACACATATATATATATATATATATATATATATATATATATATATATATATATATATATATATATATATATATATATATATATATATATACACATGTACATGTGCACACACACATGTGCACAAACACACACACATATGGAAGAACATTAAAACATTAAAAATACAGACATTAAAAAGCCCCTGTTGGTCTCTCTTATTATTATTATTTTTCCCTGTGTGTGCGTGTGTGTGTCTCAGTCTGTGGTAAACGTTATAAGAACCGGCCGGGCCTGAGCTACCACTACACCCACACCCACCTGGCGGACGAGGAGGGAGAGGAGGACACTGAGCGCCACACCCTGCCTTTCCAACGCAAAAACAACCACAAGCGTGAGTGTGTCCTACGTCCCACATGTACATATGCATCAGAAAATCCATAAGCCCATGGTTAATAATAATAACATCCACACCACACACACACAAAAGCCACGCACACAGACTTCACTTTCTCCCTCCTGGTAGCCAAATGCTAATAGCATATTCTAAATAGCTTTTAAAACAAGGTAATTAAAAATTGCAAGACGTAAATGAGTAGAACCAACAAAAAATGTATTAATAAAATCTTGCACTTATTTAAGTGGATCAATATCATGTAGAAAATTTGTGGCTGCACTCCTGTAAAGACATGCTGCCACATATGAGATATGCAAATTGTAAGACCCGTTCACAGGTGAAGATATGTGTACATAATAAATCACAAGGCCCAGGTTCAACTACAGGGAAAGCAATTCATTCAAATCGCTTAAGTAGTGAATGAATTAAACTTAATAGACTTAAGAGCAAAATATTAAATTTCATAATCAAGAATGAGTACCTGACCATCTCAGCATTAACTAAATTACAAGAAAAAATCATCACCCTTACAACGTTGTTGTTTTATATATGACTCCAAACAGCACTAAAAAGACACACCATTAATCCAGAATCAATCCCAGGTTCTTCCAGTGAAACACCTTGACCCAAATTGGCTGCCGTGGCGATGCCAGCAAGTCTGTCGGAGAGAATAACAATAAAGGAATTCACCCAAAACATTCTTGAACTTTCTCAAGCACAGAATGTAATAACACCAAGCAAGTGGATGGTGAGAAAGACTGTGCATGTGTATATGGGAGACCCTGAGACCTTCAGTAAGTTTCCAGTGAAGCCCAAAAGGCCACAGACAAACTTTCTGAAATCCCAGACGAATTTATTTGGTTTTATTACCCCCCGCTTCATGTGTGTGAGCTTCCATTAGTGGTCAGGGCAGAGGAGTGGCTGGCTATTTTACCTGCCTCTTCAGACTGCATCTGGACTCACCTGCCTGGTTACAGCACTTAAATCTGGCCTTTTCTTGTATATTATTTAAGGGTATCAGTGCACTTTACAATATTCACTGAAATTTTGTACCCCTTTGCCCGTGCTCAGCATTATGCTGTGTGATGCATGTGAGACTTGTTCAGTCCTGATCTGACATTTTCTACATGCATCGTTTGTTCAGGTGGCCTTATTAACGACACTTTGGTACTTTTGCTTTGTTAGTTTCTCTGGATGAGAGCCTCTGGCAAATGGCAAATATAAATGTACAGTGGACAAAAAGCACCTGAGCACCACCTCTCAGTCAGATATCGGCCACTGGCGTAGTCTGGGGACACCGGACAAATGCGTCAAGCAACCGCAACGGATGGTGTTCAAGGAGGAGGCTGTCACCCTACCCCTGCCTCTAGCCTTGCTTCTTTACCCAACAGCAGTCGCCCCAGCACACATGAGTTTGAGCCTGCCCTGAAAACAAAGGGGGGAAATCGAATGGGGGTGGGTGTCACTGCGAAATCCCCGTCCCGACCCCCGCCCTCACCTTCACCCTCACCCCCACCTGCAGAAAAAACTCAATTTTCCACAGCAAAATGAAAAGTGGGGGGGGGGGGATTGAGGGTGAAGAGGGTTATCAAAGTCCTCACTGTCCTGATTGCCATGGTGCACGACAAAATATACAGAGGAAAGCAAGTACGGCAGATTACATATATATTACAGCGCAAATATTAATATACAGTAATATCAAATAAAATGTCACACGTGCACAGTTTTATGGCATATTATGGCATACATAATTCATACGTTATTAAATTGAGGAGCAGACTGACAGCTGGCTGTACTAAATGCCATTCCTTCCGCTCTCCGTGTGTCTAGACAGGCTGGTCTCTCAGCCCGCGTCAAACGAGCCAGGCAGCCGCACGCTGGATTGAACAACGGAGCTTGATGGAATTCTAATGCGGTTTTCTCACTCCCTTATTTTCTTTTCTCCTCTTTTTTATTTCATTGCCCCCCTCCCTTCTCCCTCTCTCCCACTCTCTTTTTTCCATCTCTTTGGTGAATGACAGATTATTCGGCAGAAGAGGAGGCCCTCCTTATTCTTTATGTTTTCCCGCTCGATCCCGGTGGCAATGAGCCGAGGCATTAAAATTCATGATTTTCTTTATTTTGTATTTCCTATCACTGAGAATGGCTGGCGGCTGGCCTCCAGTTACAATCCGCCACACATTTGAAATAGCTGAGGCTCTGTCCAGACAGATCTGGGGGCAGGAGGAGGATATTTGAGTGGAGCACTCTCTGTGTGTGGTTTTATGAGTTTGGATATTTGCACATTTCCTAGCTGTTTTTCTTTCTTAAAGCTCCACATAGTGACCAGAGTGTGACAACACAGCATTCTCTTATCTTTGATTGGCTTGCTTAAGGTAATTTTTTTACTCACTTACTTTTACTTTTTTATTTTTTTGCTTGTCTGTTTCTATTGTGTTATTTGATTTGTTGTTTAGTTTCCTCGCTATTTGCTCTAGCAGATCATAGGCAGCATCCCAGATCACATGTGTAATCTCTGTGACCATTGCCCTCAGCAGCTTTCACACCGGCTCATCCCTGGGTTTTATCCCCAGAGGTTTTGTCCCTCATCCCTATGCTCACAATGACTGACACACAGGAAGAGTGAGACCACAGCACATAAGGGTGCATCCTTTCTCCCTTACACCTGTATAGTATCCCAAGAGATAGTTTCCTTATGTAAAGAGCAGGCAAACCAAGCGTGAAATGTTCAATCAAATAGAATTCAACATGCAGGTTGACTAAGCAAACTAACTTGAATTTGTTTGCAGATGGATTCAGGTTTGATTGTGTTTGACTAATCTTAAACAAAGCAGACTAATTTGAATTTGAGTAAAAGTAAAACAGGTTTTTTACCAGATGCAAAGAACTTTTCATGAATGTAAATCTCTTCCCCTGTAGGGTGTAGGGTAAAAACTAAAAAAAAAAAAAAATTTAATTATATGAATCTCAAAGACAACTTAGCAGAATGTATCAAACCTTTGTTCATGTAGCTAATGAGCTGTTTTGTTACAGCGATATATTTTGGGGTTGGTTTGTAAGATTGTGCAGGCTTCATTTGACTGTAGGCTTAAAAAGCAGACAGTCACACCAAAAAAAGAGAGAAAGTGTTCAAAAAGAAGTGAAAACAATTTCCTTTGTCATTTGGTCTTTCATCAGTGCAGTGTGATAGAGACTGTAGCAACAGTAACCATGTAGAGAGAGGCCCCATGCCAAGGTCAACTCAGGCTAAGGTGTAAGTATATAGTAAGTTTAAAGTAGCTCTTTTCTAAAGTTCTGCATGCTATGGTATTTAATTGTGCCACTTGCCATCAAATTTCCAGCTAGTTTCTTGAAATCTGGGGCACTATCTGACTTCTGAAGTCAGTGGAACCGCACTGCTACTTCCAATGCTGTTCTTCTGCAATGAAGCAGGAAGAGGAATCTCTGTTGCTTAGTGATTGCATTGTCATGGCAACCGCAGAGCTCTGCTCTGAAGAATGCTGTCCTGTACTTTGAGCATTGATGGGGAGGCTGGGTTTGGTGGTGGGGGTGGGGGTTGGGGGTGGTGGGGCTTTTTCGTCGACCAAGGAAAGAGAGAGATGGAGACAGACAGAGACAGAGAGAGAGGTAAAAAATTTCTTTCTTATTTTCTACTTCTCTCAGCCAGAAAAGGCCAGCACAGTTACATTCCTTCCTTCCTGCTCTAATTTTCAGCTTTCTAACCGGTTATGAGCCTGGCTAGGTTCAGCTTCTGAGTGCAGCTTTGCTTCTCTGTGTCTCTTACGTATCCCACAACCCCCTTCTTCTGCCCAGGAATAAAGCATGTCCTTTCCTGAACTCTGACAGCAGCACATTCATTACTGTAATGTCTTTTTAATGGACTCTTGATGTATACGAGACTGCTTTGACAGGACAGTATATAGGCCTGCATACTCAGCAAACCAAAGGAAAACGTGATACAATTTTGTCTCCCGATGAAATGTTCTGCTTTTTACAGGGACCAGCCACCATGTTGAATTCCTGTAGGATAACGCCACTTTACGACAATGTAGTCTGTTAGCTGGGTCAGCCAGACAGTTTTGTGAGCATCATGGGTTTGAACATCATGTGCTTATTCTACAGGAAGAGGTGAGACGCGATGTGATGCGATCAGAGAACTTTGGTTATGTACGCTGCACTGCTTCAGGGAGCAAATTGCTGACTGGACAGAGCCGAGGACACATCAGGATGGATGTGTGGTACTGTTCAGGGTACTGGGAGTGTGTTCTGATAAGTGCTGTTACCAGGTAGAAGTGAGTGTGTGTCTTTGTAAGCATTCCATGGGTGAATCCTAATTCTGGGAGCTTTGGTAATCCTCAAATGTAATATGTGTAATAGAGAAGATGGTCATTTTTTCCCTCGTTTGTTTTTTTTATTAGTTGTGTGTATGTGTTTGTGCACGTGTGCATGTCTGTGTGTGCATGTGTATGTGTGTGTGTGCTTTTATGGGTGTATGAGCATGTGTGTGTGTGTGTGTGTGTGTGTGTGTGCATGTGTGTGTGTGTGTGTGTGTGTGTGTGTGTGTGTGTGTGTGTGTGTGTGTGTGTGAGAGCACGTGGCTGTGTGTGTGTCTCGATTGATGAAGGCTGTAGTCTCCAAGCAGGAACCAAGGCAGTCGAGAGCCCATTCATCAACTTAAAGAGATGGAGAGGAGGGCAGGGGAGTCACCCTGCGAAAGTTATTATGCAAAGATCTGTGGGTTATAAATCTGGGATGTTTGTGCCGTGTGCTGCTTATTACCCAGCTGGGGTGACAGAAATGCAGCGTGGGTATTTTTGCACTCTATCGCTCTGACATGCTGCCAAAACCTTTCTCATTTACCTCTCTCTTTTAGGATTTCACTCTCTCCCCATAATTCAGGTTTTTTTTTTGTTGTTCTTTACCCTTTTTCTCTCATTTTGAGCTAGTCTCATCACGGTGAGTGCAGTCCTGCTCAAATGCATTGTGGAAATGACAGTTGAATAAGCATGGCTCCTTTTCAGGTTTTAAGATGCTTTCAAACTGACAAATAATTTCACTCTCATGATGTTAGGTCACTTTTAGGTGTGTGTGTGCTGGACAGAGGCATGAGTACAACTGCAGTTTCAGAGAAACTGGGACATTAAGATTCTTTGTCCAGGTGAGACAGAGATGTCCTGATAAACTCTTCAGGTCCCTCAGATTACCAGCAAGGGGTCTGTATACATCTGAACAGAAGGGCCTAGTCATTATTTTTTCATTGCAGTTTGTTATCTTGTGGTCAATACTCCAATACTAATACTAATATATTTGTAGCTTGATTAATTGAGCAATCCCCACATTTTACCTATGTCTCAGTTACCTGTGATTAACATTAAGCACTTGAGAACAGGCCATTCAGCCTAACTTGGCTTATCATTTTGCATATTATCTGCAGTAATGATAATACATTTTACTAATGGTGCTTATCATGCATTAAAACAGCAACAGTCACAAACAGTAGACAACAATAAATACATTTTAAAAATTGAAATAGATTTAAATGTTTTTAGGACAGTCATAAAACAATACAAAATAGTGAATGAAATATAAAAAGTATGTAAATAAATTCTGCTATAAATTATATAATGAAACTACATTAAAATTAGACTACAACCTGAATTAAACTACCACATTGTCCAGTTTGGTCTTTAGTGATCCCAGGGCCTGAGACTCTGATACAGCAAGCGATTCCACTTTAATATCCACTTTTGCCCTCTGGTTCTGTTGACAGGAGTCATCCTGGAGTAGCTCACATGGATCACATCCTCAAAAAACTATTAACAGAGAGCAGTTAAGACGGTTTTTTTCAGGGTGATGGGAGTGTAACTCAGTCTATTTCCTCATGAAGCCTGCCATGTGAGGCGGATGGTATGACTGATTCACTTAGTGCCTGGCCAGGTCATTTATGGAGCACCTGATTTATTGGTGCTATTTGGTATGAGGACAAGTACAGTGGGATTGAAGGCGCGGCCGGTCATTGGAGAGGGAGGGAAAGGGAACGTGGTCGGGACTGGGGTGAGTCGGGGTTGTTCTCGGAGGACGTTCTCACTGCCAGAATTCCCCTGTGGATTCTGAGACACAGTGGAATGCAGCCAAGTGTGGAATCTTCCACCGGGTTCTGTCGGTAATTGGGTTGTTGCGAAGACACAGGGGAGGGGGTGGCGCAGAGGGAAGGAGGAGGAAAAGGAGGGGGAGGGGAGGGGGTATCATTCAAACCTCAGTGACCCCTGGAATAGTCTTCTTTCACTCTGTCCATCTCTCTTTCATTCACCCTCTCTCTAAGGTTGGGTGGGTTTCTCTCATGCCAGAGGTCTTTCCTCTGTGGCATGAGGTGAGTTCAGAGAGGCTCAATGAGACGTCTGAGTGAACCTTCTCTGTGGCAGACCCCAGACTTTGACCTCAACCTCGACCACAACCGCAACCGCTCTCTCCGGGGCTGTGGGGCCACATTCATGCATCATTAAAGGCCCTTTCCCATCAATGGGGCAGGCCAGCAGGGAGCTGTCTTACATGCATGTGTTGGTTGCTGTTAATTTCAGCTGTAAAAGGCTATGGCAGCCACACGGTTGGCAATGATTCCCATTCACTTGTGTGAATGGTGCGCTTTGTCATTATCACCGAAATGTCCTGGCCTTCTCCTGCTGTACAGCATGCACCAAGCAATGCTCAAGTGCATTGTTCAAGGAGAGGGTGTGTGGATGTGTGTGTGCAGGTGCATGTGCAGACCTGTGTTTGTGTGTGTGTGTGTGTGTGTGTGTGTGTGTGTGTGTGTGTTTGTGTGTGTGTCTGTGTGTGTGTGTATATGTTTGTGTGTGTGTCCGTGTGTGTGTGTGTGTGTGTGTGTGTGTGTGTGTGTTTCTGAGTGGTTTTTCTGGGATATCACTCCTCTCCTTCTGTGCTCTCTGTGATTGTTCAGTTGAATGTAATCTTGACATTGCGCAGCCCTGAGCGTGACTGTGCATATTGAGCCCAGAATAAACCCCAGACACCTCAATAACTGCTTTAAACACTTTCAAGTACCTTTGAGTGGTTACACTCATGCCTCATGTTATTTTCATGACTGTTTTCCTTTTACTTAACAGGGCTCTGGGCTCTGGTACTCCTCAGTGCTCATCCTGCACTCCTTTTTCAACAGAATTTTGCCCCCTTGATCTTCATGCTGTCTCTACCAGCATGTCTGTTTAGCTGAAGAGTCAGGGCCAGCAGAGGATGATGGGTAACAGTGGAGAAGGTGTCCTAGGTGGCCCCGTTACTCTTTGCCAGGAAGTGCCCATCCAGGGGGGCTGGAACAGGGAGAAAAAGAGCCCAGCGTTCCCTCTGATTTTGAAACCCATGGAGTGTGCAGAACTTTAAAAACGATACATGCACACTGTCATGCCTACGAGTCTCAGTCCCCCAAACTGCTCCCAGTGGCCAGTTGCTACCCTGTATGGCAGCCTCTGCCACTGGTAGGTAGATGTGAGGCATATAATTGTAAAGTGCTTTGAGTACTCAAATGAGTAGAAAAGTGCTATATAAATGCAGTCCATTTGCCATTTACCATTCATGACAAACCTGTGTGCAAGTGCGTGTGTGTCTGTATGTGTGCATGCTATTTATGAAAGGATTGCATTTTTAAAGGATTTTCAATGATTGACAGCAAATTGCAAGGTCCGTGTTAAAGCTTGTATGAGTAGAGCTGCCCTCTCCCCTCTACAGGGAACAGAGTGTGTGGTGGGTTTTATATCACTGTGGATTTTAGTTTCTCTAGAGAAAAAACTACCCCATCCCACCCCCACCCGATCGCTGCAGTGCAGTGAGATCTGGATTAATGACAACATCCGCACGGCGCTGACCTCTCCCAGTCACACACCAGCACAGGATTACCATGTCCCCGGACCCATTCTCCACACATCCAATGTATTGTTAGTATGCGTTGTGAGAGCGTGTGTGTGTGTGTGTGTGTGTGTGTGTGTGTGTGTGTGTGTGTGAGAGAGAGCATGTGTAAGTGTCTCTATTTGTGTACATGCTTGTAGGTCATTGATTTATTCGATTTTGCTTACCGTTCTGGGTTTATTCATTAGAAAGCCATTTGTCTTTATTCTTTGTGTAGTGTACATTTTACATTTTACATGTGTGTTGATGAGTATAACATCACCAGCGAGTGTCGTTTATCCAACAACTGGCAGCATAATTAATCAATCAAAGTCCAGCCACACAGAGGCTGTGAGGCTGCGTGACTCGGGCTGCTGCACTTTGCTATCTGATTCAAAGCATGAGGAGCGCGCAGCGGGCGGTGTTCATCGGTGTTCAGCGGTGCTCGTCTCCCACCTGTCCATCCACACAGCACAGCCAACACGCCGCTCGGCTTCCTCCTGGACTCCCCCCGCGTCTGGCGACAGCTGATCCAGGATCAGTTTCCCTGGCCCTCCCCTTGGAGCGCACAGAGCTGTCCTGCCAAACAGCCCGCAGGAGCTGGAACATCTTGGGTTGCTTTGTCTTGCTGGCAGCAGGCCTGTTTACTTTGGGTGGCAAACATATGGGGGAAACCCCTATCCAGCCGGGACTGTCTTTATCCACAATCTGTCTTACAGCTGTCTCTCTCTCTGGCCGTCTTTCTCTATCTGTCTGTCTCTTTCTCTCTCTGCCTGTCTTTTTGAGGGGTTCTAGGGCATTTTCGCCAGCTCCTCTGAGGATGGTGTTCATTCATGCCTTCCATGTCATTGGTTTAAGGTGGCAGAAGTCCTGCACTAGACCCTTGCGGTCAGCGTGTGCCAGTTTCACACAGTCACGACCCAGGGCTCCTTTCACCAGCCACTTTGCTTTGTCTGGTGCATACAAGGAGCATTGCTGAGGCGTCTGATTCCCTCCCCTCATATTTGGAAAACGCCATTAGAACTTCTGCATTAAAAGATGCTCCAAAAACGTGTCCAACTAACCACCCCTAATCCCCCCTTCCCTTCTCATTACAAATTTATCATCAAAAATGAAGCGTGTTTGTCAGTGAACATAGACATGTCTAATAGTCTTTTTTGTTCAGGGAGGCTTACTTGTTTCTGATTGATTTGTGGAAGTAACAGACATTTCTGACAGTGGAGAGTGACAGCGATGGAGGCAGCGAGGGGGAGGTGTTTTTGCACAGGTGGCTAAATTGACATTAATCTCAAACTTTCCTGAGAGACAAATAGAGAGGAATCATGAAGAAACTCCCACTCAATGTGTCACGTAAGAAAAAAAAGTTTAAACAGTTCAAACAGTCTTTACTGTCAGTGCAACTGGCTCCGCTGTCAGGCGACGAGCAAAACATTTTTCGGTTGCAGAGTTCATGGCAGACGCAGTAAGCTGGATTTTCTTTGTGCTCTTTTGGGCAGTAGTGTGCTGTGGTGGTATGGAGCAGGGGTTACCGGTTCATCTCCCTGGTGGGGCACAGCTGTCGTACCCTTGAGCAAAGTAATTGACCCAAATTGCTTCAGCTGTGTAAAACAGATGATTTGTAAGGGCCTCTGCTAAGTAATTGCTAATTAAATAAATAATGCAATGCCTTTGGGATGGCAACTGCGCATGAAAGAGGAGTCTAATTTCTTATGCAGGGAGGGTTTTGAGTTTGCTGTAAGTCCGTGCTCAGCAAAAACCTGAGAGACCCCTGTGACCTATCAGTTGCACTGTCTCTGTTGTTCATCTCCTGTTTTGTTTTTTTTTCTCCCAGCCAAGAAAGCCCCCGATGGGTCTGTCATCCCGAACGGCTATTGCGACTTCTGCCTGGGCGGCTCAAAGAAAACAGGGTGCCCCGAGGACCTCATCTCCTGTGCAGACTGCGGGCGGTCAGGTACGGTCACAGGTACCAGGTTCTCACCGCTGATGAGGAGCGGGGTGGAGCGGGGCCGGTCACACCTGCTGTGTTGGCGCATTTAGGGGCTTGACCGAGGAGATTCCCTGCCAGCACATAACATTCTTCTGACATCGTCCTGATGTTGCAAAGTGAGGATGTTGCCAAAATGCAGTGCCAGTGTTGTGAGAACATAGCTGCGTGTGCCAGCTGGGTTCAGACCCAGCCTCTGTCCAAGGCCAGGGGGAGTGGATGATTGTCTTGGACAGACCTCAGACCCAGCTGATGCTGGAATTCAAATGGGTCTGACTTGCCTGTATTTGGAACATTGGCCAGGACTGTAAAACCATAAAGTCATAAGTGCAAGTCCCAGATGTAGCGTGGATAAAACCCCAGATACGAATGCAGCCAAATAAAACCACAAGGGTTAAGTGGTCCAGTGTATTAGGGTCCAAATGTGCCGCGATGTATTAGTGTACTTGCACAAAAGCAGCAGCTGTGGTGCCGTTAGCCATGCGGCACAATGATGATGACTGTTCCAATAAGGACAATAATGACAATGACCATAACAAGGCTTCTGCTGATGATAATGGTATTGATGATGATGATGATAATTTTTCTAGTAATGATAATACGGATGGTAACAATGATGTTGATGACAATGATGGTGATGAAGGCTATGATGCTAATGAGGATGATGACAATAGCAGTAAAGATTATAATGATGATAATGATGACAACTATGATGATGATGGTGCCGATGATGATAACGATGATGATAAAGGTGATAGTGGTGTTTGCTGTGTGTGTGTCTGTGTGTGTTGTCAGGCCACCCGTCCTGCTTGCAGTTCACGGTTACCATGACGGCGGCTGTACGGACATACCGCTGGCAGTGCATCGAGTGCAAGTCCTGCAGCCTCTGCGGGACGTCTGAGAACGATGTGAGCACAGCCTCCCCTCTCCCTCCACACACCTTCAACCAATCAGGATCAAGCGGGGCAATTAAGTCAGCTAGGGGGAGGAGTCCTAAAGCACTCTTAATAGCTCCGTCAATTGTTTGGTCATTTTCTAGAACAGCGGTGACAGAAAGTGAAGGTTCCATCCGTTAGTGGATCAGGAGGCCTCAGCTGTCATTGATGAACACTGTGATAGACCACACCCATTCACCATAACCACCTTTACTTTGCTGTGTCCAACTGCCATACTCCATCCACTGTATGTTTGACATCCATCCCTTCATCAGAAGGCCCTGATCATAGGGCCCTCTCCCAGCCTTGGTCCAGTCTAGACTGGACTGTCCTGATGATTTGTCTCTCCTAGTTACAGCAAAGCCAGAGGCAGGAGTAAAGAGTCAGAGCAGTTGCTCCTGTGTGTGTGTGTGTGTGTGTGTGTGTGTGTGTGTGTGTGTGTGTGTGTGTGTGTGTGTGACAGTAGAGCAGAGGGGGCTGGGGCAGACACAGTGTCCTCTGTTGTTGGCTCCAGCCCCCCTGTCCTTGTCCTGAGCTGGTTTCAATATCTGATGCATCTGAATAATTCAGTACTCCCCAAAATACACCCTCAATGTCATGTGGGCTCAGTGTAACCCCTACTACTCCACCAAAACAGAGGTACAACGTTAAAATTAGAGATGGCTGCTTGTACAATAAAATGTGTAAATGAAAGTGATTCATGCCCCATTAAAATGAAATCCTTTAATGTAAGTGATTCAGGCTCTTGTAGAATGAAATGCATTAATGTAAGTGATTCAGGCTCTCATTGAATGAAATGCATTAAAGTAATTGATTCAGGTGGCTGGTGGGAATATCCAGAGGATAGATACAGCAGGATATACAGGGCCTTTCCTGAGTTGTGCTGTGTATATTCTGGACTCTACCATATGGATCAAAACCTATGCATATGTGACCCCCAGCCTATGATCTCCTTTACATTTGCGAAAACACAAAACACAAAATAAGATTGGGTCTTACAAACATTTTTAATGAGTTTATTGAATGTTGAAATAAGAAAATAGACCCAGGAAATGATGCAAGCTTTGTGTAAAAGACTCGTGAATGTGACACGTTTTCCTGTCGTGACCTTGTGCTCGGCTGCGAGCTGCACACGGGACTGGCTGACAGTTTTCTGCGTGTGATTGGACGCGAGTGTCTGCCTCTCTGTCCACAGGACCAGCTGCTGTTCTGTGACGATTGTGACAGGGGGTACCACATGTACTGCCTCAGCCCGCCCATGACAGAGCCGCCGGAGGGTAGGTTTCAGATGGGGGGCAGGCGTGGCAGCTGGGGCTACCAGTTGAAATCCTGAATGGGACATTCTCTAGTACAGAGGAAGGCAACCCCAGTCCTGGAGGGTCTAATGATCTTCTGGTTTCTGGTTCCTTCTCACCATATTCTCACAGAATTGTTGCCATGTTCCTGTTCTATGATAACCTACCAGGTGGCACTGTTTGTTACCAAGTTCTTCATTACATAATCACATCAGTTATGCCAAATGCATGCAGGTGATTCAGCCTCAATGATAAAATACTGAGTGCTTGGAGTATTTGCTTAGTGTAATAACTAAATAATAAATAATAAATACATGTGTGGGTAGGAACTCAAGTAGAACAAAGAACAGAAACATCTCTGAGGACCATGTTTGGCTACACCTGCTCTAGAGCAAGACAGCTGAAATGGTCTAAATGTAACAGTGCTACAGGAAAAAGGTCAGAGGTCAAATCCGGTAGTAGAGCTGTCGATGAAGGCAGTTCCCTACATTGACTTGTCTGAGTCTATCCTTAATTTCTTTTACAGGGACCTGGAGCTGTCACATGTGTCTGAGGCACCTGAAAGACAAGGCATCGGCTTACATCACCCTAACCTAAACCCCGCCCTAATTCTCCACCAGTATCCCACCTACCATGCCCTGCCCAAGCCCAAGCTCCCTCTGAGCCCAGTCCCCTGGTCGTCAAGGAAACTCTGAAGCATCCGCAAGTTTTGCATAGAAGGAGGAATACATGACCTGGTGTCTGTATCCCAGCATCCACCTCTTCCCGTGCCACTCCTGCGGCTGCCCCTCCCTCCCTGAAGCACCTTACGCATCCTTGGAGCAGAAGCTCAGCTGTTGGTCCTGTTCGCCCAAAGAGCTGCACGATGCAGCAATGAGTTGACATTACAGCAATGTTATGCTACGCTCTGTCTGGGTAATGAACAAAAGGAACACGACAGCGCAGAAAGTGACACTGTTAAGTTACGCTCTGGCTGGGTAATGGATCTAATTAGGAGAACTGCTCAGCTGCACTCTGCACTCCATGTGCGAATATATAACTGCAGGGATGACGACACCCTGCATTGAGTCTCGACACTGAGGCAAAAGCCATGTGAAGCTACATGGACAACAGGATCTGTTGATTCCGTGTTTCTGCAACGTTGTAGAAACATTGTAAAACTGTCATGATTTACTAGAGTGGGGAGTGGGGTGGGGGGTTCATTACCTGGCTCCGCTATTAGGAGTTGGATGAACATTCTTGAGACCAGCTTCTCGGCCTTCAGAACCAGCCAATCACACAGAGCACACCAGCTCCTCTCCTCAGAGCTATCAGTCCCTGTTCAGAGGCAGTACCAGTGAGAGGCACTGAGCAAGGGAGCGGTGTGAGTGGATAATGTTTGGATAACATAGGGATAACGTTTGAGACTTTTCATGCAGTGAGGAAAGTGTTACCCTCTCCGATGGACAGTATTGTAAGCCACAATGTTTAAAAAAGCCAATATCTTGATTGCTGTGACACTGATGGAGCACAATGTGCTCTGCTGTGTGTGTGTGTGTGCGTGTGTGTGTGTGTGTGTGTGCGTGCACACATGTGTATGTGCGCACGCGTGTGTGTATGTGTGCATGCATACACGCTTGCATGGTTGTGCGTGTATGTGCATATACATGTGCGTGTGTGCGCGTATGTATGTGTTTGTATTTGAGCGTGTGTGTGTACTCATGCTTGTGTGTGCGTGCATGTGTATGTGTGCATTTGAGCATGCATGTGTGTGTGTGCAGATTTTTTCTAACTGTTTTAAATTCAGCAGATGTAATGTTTGTCTTCTGGTTTGATTGTTTGCTCTGCATGGTAAAACGTGTTTGTTTTTTTATACGTTCGGATGAAAAGAAGAACAAAAAGCACACTTGACTTGCAATAACCTCCTCGTGGCTCAGTCTGGAGCAACCTGAAACGTGGTCTGTGTTCTAAACTTTGAATTTTAGAAATGAACATACTCCTAATTATTTGATCTTTTTAAAAATGAAAAAAACTTGATTTGTTGTGCTTTGCCACCAATAATCAGATGCAAGGTGTACAATTATTCAGCAAGGCTTTTTGAAGGAACATTGATTTTGTCATATAAAGAGTTCATAACTGTCTGCCAGACTGCTTTGAGCCCTAAAAGATTTATTTAAGATCAGCTGAAAAAAGTAAAAAATACATAAGAAGAGTATTGGACAGCATGGCTGTGTGCCTGTGTGCTTGAACTGGAATAAACTCAAAGTACCACCACTCCCTTATCTGGAAAGACTGTCTGCCACCTTCTGAACATTTTCTGTGCAAACACTCTTACCAACCTCCTTGTTTTATCTGGGGTCTGAGTAGGAAGATGCTCAGTGTGGCTGACACATTGATCCCAAGTCCTATGAACATCATTCCTCTTTGAAAAGAGGTGATGGAGAGAAAAAAGAATGAATGATGAGCTGTGCAGTGCCTGGTATCTGGGGCATTTTAGAATACCTATGGTATTCCAAGATATGGAGGGTAAGCACACAGATATTTTATATTATGACCAGATATTCAGCTCCATTGTTTCTCCTCAGCACAGGCAGAAAGGAGAGACAAATACAATTCACACAATTTATACCAATGGATGGTGTAACTGGGACAGTCCTGTAGACGTCTCATCTAACATCTACCTTCCTGCCTCAGACATTCCAGGATGGCCAAAGTTGGACTTCATCCTGGAGAGATTTGCCTGCCATCTGGAGAACCAGTATGTCCAGCATACATCATGTTCCTTTCCCTCTGACGTCTTCTTTCACATACAGTGTCCTTACTGTACACGTTTAAACAGCAAATTGCATCCATGCAGAGAGTAAATAATTGACATTTAGGCTAAAAATATTTCTCTGATGGGAGTGGGTGGGACTAATTGTGCACAGCACAGCTTTCTGAGTCGGGAAATGTGAGTACCAGCTAACACACAGCCCTCTCACACAGCTGCTGCTGTGTGAACACATTACTACATTGTGAGTGTGTGTAATAATGTGTTACCTAGGTTACTTCCTCTTTAGGACTGGGGGGGGTGAAGGGGTGGGGTCCTGAAGGAGTATTCATGATGGTTTCAGTAAAGCAGGGCTGTCTTTCTTTCAGACCACTGTGCTGTCATCTAGTTTACATTTTTTTCAGGGTGTTACTGCATGTATCTGCATACATGAACATCCGCATATCTGCTTTACAAATTTAAGAGGATTTATTTCTCTTCTTCCCAAGAGATCTCTTTTTATTTTGATTTGATTTTTCTACCGTTTTAGGGAGTGCTTTGAAATAATAACTGCAAGTAAATACCTATCACTATGATCATTATGTACAAATCAAATTTAGTTTTTTGAGACAAAGCTGCGCTTTGAAGCCAGCTTTGTTCTGTTTCATTCTTTACACTCATTTGAAAAAGCTGAATAAGAGTAGTTTCTCCTGAACCTCCTGCTGTGTGTGTGTGGGCAGGCATCCTCTCTGGCTGCGTCTGGCCTGGAACACACTCAAGCAGGACAGCTTTACCTGATCCTGGCTCACCTTCAAACTCTGCATCAGTCAACTCAAACCATTCCCTGCTAACGGCACAAAGAGGAGAGGACAAAAAAATCACACAAAGAAATTTACATATAAGCCATAAACCCATGCAATGTCAATGTGTGTGTATGTGTGTCTGTGTGTGTAATCCACCAAAAGCCTCATATCATATTCCCATGTATTCTGTTCATGGGGGGTCTTGGGGTCGAGTCAGAGCTCTTCTAGAGGGCAGTGCTGCCTACTGCAGCGAGTCTGGGCACGAGGTGGCAGCGGCCGGCGGGCAGAGACTCGAGTTTGCCGTACTGCCAGCACATCCCCGGCGCGCGAGCAGGTGTCGACAGGAAACCAGCGTTGCCAGGGCCTGCACCGACTTCCTCGCCAAGGTCCCCGTTGGTTCCGGCTTCCTGTGCTGGATGGTGTGGACTGGGCCAGCTTGCCTGTCTCTGGACCTCCGGGCCAGACTGATGGAGAAGTGCAGTACAGTAGCAGCCTGTGGGGGCTGCTAACAAGACACTGTGTCACAGGTACAGCAATACCTAGGCCTACAGGTACCAGGCCAACTCAATCCCACAAAAAGCGTGCAGGGCACTGTTTTAACTAGCCAATTTCCCAGAGACAGAGAACACCATCCACAGTATATGTCCATAATTAAAATTAATAACAAATACAAAAAGAACTCAAGTTGAGTAAAATGTGCTTCATAAAGGAACTCATAATATGAGAGTCAAAGTAAAGGAACCTTTAATAGCATTCCAGATTGACAGGAAGCTGCTGGTCACTTTTGCAGTATAAACACACATATCGGTAAAATTGCACTCATTTATTGAAGACCATTGCTTATATGGCTGAATACAGGACAGCCAGCTGACTCCCAAAGGCTCCATCTGGGGTGCCCTGGTCCATGTACCCAAAGACTATCCACATCTAAGGTTTAATATCCTGACCCCAGCTACTTCTTCTGTTTTATACTGTGGGGGTGAGTGTTTTTTTAGTGGGGTGGGTGTAGGGGTTTGGTCTAGAGATGGATGATCAGAGACTCCCAGTCAATTACCACATGTCCCAGACAGATACAGACAGCACAGCAGCCAGCCAATCAGAGTGTAGATCTGCACGGCTAGGCCGGAGAGGGTTGCCATGGTGACAAGAGCTGTTTGTCTGCCTGCCTAAGGATGTCTCTGTGATGGATTACAGTAATGGATTTCTATTTTTTGAATTTTTTTTTTTTTTTTTTTTTGGGGGATGTTAGAATCGTACATAAATATCTAAATGGATGAAATACACGAATGCATTCAAAAAAGCACCACTTGAGAAAGGCACAGTGGGCACAACAAAACATGGTACTCTGCAGCAAGCGAGACAGAGGAATGAGGAGCTGGAATTGTGGACGTGAGCCTGGCCCTTAATTCCGGTTCTGAAACAGAACTTGCAAAGCACAGGATTCTGGGTTTAACCAAGTGTCTATCAGCCAGACAGCCCTTACATGGTACTCCATCACCTTTGATGGGCCATAAATCTTCATTCAGACAGTGAGAGATGTGAGCTGATGAGATCTAGGTTTGGTAGATTATTCAGTCCCCTCAAATACAGACTAGGAATTGGGGACAATCTGAAAATCGGCGTCAATTTCAGAGTGGAAAGAACTGTGCCACAGCTTTGTCAGTCTGGACTGGGCAAAGTCTGAAAGCAGGAAGGTGTGTGAAAACCAGGGCTGCTCAAATTGCTGGGTTCAGTAGTGCTTCTCAGGATGCTGGAGTCTGACTTTTCTCCAGAGAATGATTAGCACAATACACAATTCATTCAAAAAATGACAGCTTTCACATAGAAAGAGAACTCATAAAAACATCTGTCCTCCTTAAACAGCAACCTCTTCTAACAACTCCTTTAACAGTTCATGGGTTTTTCTGTTAGCACTTTGGGGAAACAATGCAGTATTCAAAACAGCTTTTTCTGAGAATAAATGATTAACCAATGCTTTGAAATTCACAAGTGGTGCACACAGCACGCACAGACTCACATATCTGAGCAGTGCTGCAATCTTCTGGGTGTACACAGCTACTTCTGGAAGGGGAAGTCACTGGATACTATCAATTAGCCAACAGAGACATCTACTGGCTATGTATGTGAACAACATGAATTCAGGGAAATTGATTGTGGCTGCATCCTCATCTGTTTTCTGCTTTTTAGCATGATCAGTATTATTTAGTGAAAATGCCGTTTTAAAACTTAATTTGGATTTAAAGTGTGTATGCATTCCATGACACGCAAGAATGTAATAGCATTAATGATTTGCTGTTTCATGTTTTTTGGAAAAAAAAGTTCTTAAACTGCCCATGGTATCACTTTTTAAAATGCCACCCATTTGGTCCAAATACATGCAGACAAAATGATCGTGTCCTCAAACAGCAAACTTGCAATGCTGAAGAAATTTGGTCTTGTGAGCCAAAATAGCAGGGCCTGTTCGGAGTAGTTACATTTACTATTATTTAGTGATTAAGCCCATCCTCATAAAAACCCTTTGAAAATGCTCTAATAATAACTGAATTAATTTACAATGTGTCAGGAATTCATCACTGGCCCCATGGCTGAAGCAGAGCATTCACATTTCTGCATGACCAGGGGGAAGACTGCCCCCTACTGGCCTCACAGCAGCACTTTAAGCAGCAGCCTAGTTTTTGAATGAAGGCTCTTGTCCATGCACTCAGCCCCACCCTACTTAGCTTCAGCCACTTAGCATGATAAAGGTCTGATACCTACAGATCTATGGTTGGGCTTGGGCAGGACAGAGCAGCCTGTCTGACACATTCAAGAGTTCAAAATCTATATCTGCAGTATATATCAAATCTGTATGTCTTCTTACATGGAGAAGAAAGACACTAACATTGTGTTACAGTATTTTTGCTACAAGCCGAGGTTATACATATGGTATGAGAAAGAAAAACACTGGGATAGCTCACATCACTCAGGTGTAGCATCTGACGCATGATCAGGAAGGAACATAGTCTGTGACTGACAAATCCAGAACTGGACTGGAAGATACAAAATGCTGGGCAGGTTGAGCAATGCTAGATAACAAGGCCTTTAAGGAACAGAAATCAAACAAACACTGAATTGACAAAAGTGGCATGAGGCCTGGATGTGACTTGAAGGTCACACTTAAAATCTGGGTTTAAAGAGGAGCTGCTGTATGGTTAAAAAGGGGAACAGGACTAGGCTAAAATGTGTAGACAAGTTTAATTTTGTGATGCTGTGGAGTACGAAAAAACAAAATGCCAGAGATTTTTTTCACAGCAATGTACACCACTTCAAAACTGAGATAAGACGATACAAGCTCATCCACTTCTCTCACCCCAATCAAGACTTAAAGTAGACATTTTACATGCCACAGTGAAATGTCACATGGATTACTGTAAATATGTATGCAGATGTCAGAGTGCCCTTACAGTACACATGTTGGCTTGACATTAACCTTCTCAAAATCCCTACAGTAATCCTCACATATCACCAAAGCTGAATAAACCACACTTACACATGGATGAACAGGAATAACATCACTCTCTGTGAACATGAGACCCTAAGCTACAACAGTTTAAGAGTAGTACTGAAGCAGAACCAATCAAACTCCAGCACACACATGTACTACAAATCTTTTTCTGATAGAGGCTTTTCCCCTTTTCTACTGAATCTAGCCTGGAAAACACCAATGCCTAACACTGCACTATGGTTGCTATGTTTGTGGTTGGAAAGTTTTGTTTGACTGCATATGTAAGTATAATGTAACAAAATGCCACATTTCAACCTTTCTTGAAATGGGTATGAAAAATAAATTACCAAATATCAGTAAATACTTATCAACTGTATGACAACTGTCGTGTGACTTTAATTTGCATTTACACAGCAACAGACTACCATACTACCATATTTACGCACAAAAGACAGGCACACAAAAATGTACATAACACATGCATACATGTCACAAAATATGATTAGACTTATATTATAAACAAGACGTTTTGTCCATTGTAGTTTCAAGGCTTCTGGTCATAGACCTTGGTATGCTGAAAAAGAGGCCGGGATAATGTTGCTTTCTCCCAGGAACTCTGCCCTGTTCTCCTGGTGACTCGGCCCCATCCGAAACGTGACTCTGCCCCGTTCGCCCGGCGATTCCGCCCCATTCTCCTGGTGGGTCCTCTCGTGTTTCCTCAGCTGCTTCTTGAGGCGGAAGCTCTTGCGGCAGACGGGGCAGTGGTGGGGCCGCAGGGCGGCGTGGGCGGTGCGGTGGTGCACCATGCGCTCGGCGTAGGTGAAGCTCTTGCTGCAGTCGGGGCACTTGTAGAGCTTGGCGCCCATGTGCACGCTGCGGTGCCTCTTGAGGGCGGTGCTAGTGCGGAAGGTGTGGCCGCAGACCAGGCAGATGTAGGGCTTTTCGCCGCTGTGGATGCGCTGGTGCCGGCGCAGGTTGGTGGAGCGGCTGAAGGTGCGCCCGCATTCTCCACATATGTAGCGCCGCCCGCCTGAGGAGTCCTGCGGCTGCTGCCACATGTGGTCGGGAGTGGTATTGCAGCTGGGCTCAGTGTTGGGCCACAGGAGCACACCATCTCCCGTTTCTACCATCTCCAGCCCTGCATCTCTGCTGCCCAGCCCGCCCTGTGGCTCCTCTTCCCCTAGCGAGGAGGAAGGGGATTGGCCGTGGCAGGGGCATGTTGTCATGAATAGTGCAGCTTCCTGCTGGTCATCCGCTGTATCAGGAGAGCAAGCATGCCTTGGAGGGTTGCAGGAGTCTGACTCTTCAGTCTTCATCTCCACAGTCCTTTCTATTTTACATACAGGATCACCTGGATGTGTTTCCAGGTTAAATCCAGACTCTGCTTGGTTGCACTTCACTGAGTTTGTCTGCGCTTTTGTGAGGCCACTTCTCTCGATCTGATGTCTGCTTTTAGCCCTTTCTGAAGTCATCACCTTGACTTCTTTGCTGTTTCAGACACAAACAGAAGTTTTCATCATGACATGGTAAACACAGAGATCAACTCAAGTCAAAAATCTACAATTATAAATGACAAATGACGAATTTGTGGCAGTTCAATGTTTTTCTTTTCATAACTATTATGAGGTTGGCAGATGGAATTTTTATCTATCTTCCTCTAGCCTCAACACTAACACACACAGTAACATTTTTAACAAGCCTAAAGGTGACAATAACTGCTCTTTCTAGTGCTCACAAACTGCAAGTAACAGGCATGAAATTTTTAACAATTCCTGCCTAGTGCCAGGTTTCATGAGACAAAAGGGACTACCTACAGACAATGAAAACAAAACATTCTCTGAAATAACCTCCCAACAAGAATTTGCTGTTTCCAGTGAGTGTTTCTTTATGTATGACTTTAAAAGGATTACCGAGTCCTGAGATGGCGACAAACAGCATGATTTCAAATCTCATATGATTTGTCAGCCCTAACTTATTTTAAGGTAATCTGGTGCTATGGCATGTCAGGACACTCTCAGTACAATCGCTTGCAATTTTCAAAATTAGTTGGAAAGTACAGATTACATTACATTGCATTTTTAGCAGATGCTCTTATCCAAAGAGACTTTTAGCACAAAAGAACAGAAGTGTATCCATTCAAGTTAAACAAGCAACAGTGTCAGACAAATGACCAATGTTGACCAATGTTATTGACACTAGATATGACAAAACATTCCTTAAAATTTCTGTGACCATATTAATATTAATAATACCTCCTGAATGTTAGACAAACATCACTGCCTTTCAGGACTTCTGCAATAACAGTATTATAACAGTAGGGTCAGGTAACTTAGTCCTGACAACTGGGTACTCACCATTAAACATTCCCTTAGGAGCATTAGGGGTAGATAAGACTATAACCATCTATGAGTCAATATGATGGGTGACTTCTGACTACATACCACTTTGAAATGTTTGGACTGCATCTCTGTGATGAGGCCTGTCCCATCTCTGAGGTGACACCGTTGGGCCCTGCAGAACAGGTCTTCCTGCTTAAGGAGGCTTCACTTCCCTCCACTGGTCTCTCACTCTGGGAGCCGAAGTCCATGGTGACGCCGGTCAGGGAGATGTGACTCTCTGCAAGCTTCACAGCTTCGTCCAGGTCGGCAGGCCTCCCCGCTCTGACCCATTCGGCGGTGCGGTCCGGCAACATGGCAGTGAACTGCTCCACCACCAAACACTGCAGGATCTCGGCCCCTGACCGCTTGTGCGGTTTCAGCCAGCCGCTGGCTGCCTTTTCCAGCTCCTGGGCCAGAGTGCGTGGACCTAGACCTGTACTGCAGCTCAGCGAGCGGAACCTGGTCCGGGAGCTCTCCTCCGCCAGAGGGCCCCGATCCAGCACTGCAGCTTTTAGAACCTGGTACTCAACATCGCCCCCTGTTTGCACAGCACGGAATGCCACCTCAGCCTCACCAGTCAGCTGCGAGGCCAGAGCGGACGCCCACTGCTTTTTGGGCAGGCGGGCGGTCAGGGCGGCGCGTTCGAAAAGCGACAAGTATGTGACAGTATCGTCCTCGTCCGTCAGGCTGGGCAGAAAGAGCCTAGTGGAGGCCGAGGCCCCATCGATCTTGGCAGACAGGTCTGTCAGGAGGCTGGCGAAGGCAGCAGACTGCTGCTGGCCTTGAGCAGTTAGGGTCTCCAGCAAGTGTCTCTGCAGTCCAAGCATGCTGGTAACAAACTGGCTCAGGTCCTTTTCCTCGCTGGCCTCCATGATATCATTCGTCGCCTGGTCCCCTGTAGGTGCTGCGGATTTGGCCTGGCCTGATGGCTCGTACTAGAGTGAAGTTGTGGTGTCAAGAAAAAAAAAAACAGTCATGCATGATGTCCTCCAGTTTTCATGTAGGCCCTCATTTAACACATGTAATTCATATGCTACAACTAACATTCATTGCATTTTGTTAATTATTTTATTTGGGGGTGCAAATCATAAATTGCATATTATGGTGATGTCTGTCAAAATTGTTTGCCTTTGGGGTACTGAATATGTTACCCTCTGTGTGCTGTTTGACGCGTTTCTTTTTTCATATTCCAGGAGTCTGTTCGTGTCTTGCATGTGTGACTAGAACTGTCATAGTCAATTTGTGCGAAAGTGACTCAACCATATCCTGTGCAGCAACTCTTATGGACATTTACGTATTCAGTGCTTTCACAATACAATCATACCATCCATTATATCAGACCTAAAGAAGTTTTCATTCGTGTGTCAAATTCAGTTGCTCATATATATAACGATTAATTATAGCTACTTTTTAATAACAGTAAAACTGAGGAAACGTATCAAAGAGGTATGTTTACGTGATTAACGTTAGCGATAATGTAAAGATACTGTCTGAATTCGTTGCTTAAGTTAATAGCACAAAACGACATGACACATTCTGGCTCTCAGATCGAGTTAAATCCGCAAAAAAACGTTGCTTGGATTAGAAACTCTTTAGTTTTGTAATAAGCTAGTCAGTCAGTCTATATTTTCTCTATGCAGTTTTTAATGAAAATACAGATTTTTACAGAATCTGTATATGTCACCGGTCTAGTGAACAAATCTTCTTATTAACAGCTAATTTAAAAAGTGGCTGACTCCACAGCACACAATTACTTCACCAGCGCAGGTTAGCCGGCATAGAATAAAATAAATGGCTTGAATGGTAAGGCTAGCTGGCTAGCTATTGTGTCAACTGTAGCCAGCCGGCTACTGTCAGTTTCTAGTGTGGCGTTAGCAGCTTCAGCATTTTCCACTTCTGCGGGAACATTAACGCATCCTTGTCAGATTAACCAAGCGACAGGAAACCATTGTTTAAATGCACACAACTCGGTAGCTAGCTAAGCATCCACATTTTCTCATAACGTTAAGTTACAGACCTTGTCGTTCTTGTAGCTGAGGACTTTTATTTGTCACATTTCGGAAGAATTTTGTTATGCAGTGGGTGGGCTTCACATGTTAACAACAGCTTCCTGTCTTTTCACGGGGTCAGGGGTAACGGCCAAACTAATGCAAAAGCGTAAAACCACAGTTAAGAGTATTTTCTCACTTACATTACGTTATCTATCTAGCGCGTATGCAGCTTTTTGTTAAAAGAAATGGTTTTGCCCATGTCTGTTGGTTTGTGTTGGTGGTTGCTGGCTACTAACCTAATCTTCAATGGTATAAGTATCACACTTTTATTCTGAAATTCCCACTACGCGTGGCCACAGGAAGAAATTACCTGGGTAACGTTACTGCATTTTGGACATCATAACGGTAATAAATGTGCGCTTATTCCATGTTGTATTATATGTATTGCTTGTCGTAAATTACTGTGATATTGTGTGATTTTGTTGGAAAGTTTTTAAATGAAATGTCAATCCGATACTCTGGATACTGTCTCATTTGGAAATTGTCACAAGATAGTTGTAGAGTTCACCGTAGCAGCTAGGCAGACAGCTGTTTAGCTAACTGATTACGTGAAGCAGGTGTTTAGCCTGTACCACACCTAGTGCTCTGGTTATCCAGTGTCACATCAGATTGATTTAGGCAAAGCCTGTTTAGCCGATGCTAAATATGTATGCTGCATGTGCATCATGTTAAGACTGCTGGAATCTTACAGTATATTATTTCTTACTTTCTTCTTCAGCTAGTCAATATATAGAAATCTGTAACTAGCAAACTCTTTTTCATCTTTTTTTACAGCTAGCTGCTGACTACACAGACGTGTGTATACTAGTTTCGTATTTTGAGATTGCAGCTATGCTATCCAGCCAACATGGGGTGGCAGGCACCAAGCTAGCATACCTGCCCTGCCCTGTGTCCTTTATAGGATTCCCTGCAGAAACAACCACAATGTCTTTGGATACAACATCATAAGACAAAGCTGGACAATTGTGTACTTTCTTCTTTTCCTTCTTAATCGAAATTTCTTTATCCATTACAAGATTGCAAATCATGCAGTATCCCTAACAATACGTCTCACCATTGGTTGTGCTGTTTGGATAGCCCAAACCTTATTCAAGCTACAGAAACATCTTTTCATTATAGTCAACTGTAAGTAAACTACCTCCACTGACATACAAGTCATTATGGGTAATTTGATGTGCATGGGTTATGCAATATAATTCATGTAGATTATTTTGAGAACAATAAAGCCAGCTAGCCATTACCCTCATTACTCTGTTAGTAGCCTAAAGAAATAACAAATTAGTGAGATAATTACTTCTAACAGGTTGGCCAAAAGGTCTTTTGTAGGTCTAGTTTATCTTCTCCAGGGTGTCTGAATTTCTCATACATCATACTAATGGATATTTTTTGAGAACTAGCCTAATTGTACCAATTGTGCCAGTTGCTGGGAGGCGGTGTCTTTTTGTAAGAAAAAGGCAAAAAAAAGTTACAAATTGTAAGTAATTGTAAGTAATTGCAGAGACTTGCTATATGCTGCTTCATGCAGATATTTAAAACCGAGAATCGTAAATCTGAATGGCAAGGCTCACCTATAAATGTATTTACGAGGTTTATGATATAGCTACTTGAACTACTTGAATAGATTTTCTTTCACATTAATTTCTTCTTTCCTTTCCCAGCATCCACTGCAGATAAAATCTGCTTTTCTTGATGAAGCTGAGTTTTGGTCTGCATGCAGAGCAGTATGTACTTAAAAAAATGATGTACAGTAAGTAGCAAGGTCCAAATCGACAGCACTTTGACACACGTTGGTTAGAAAATTGCTGTCAAGACTGTTCCACACGGCCCTGTCAGATGACCGCTTCGTAAGTGATTCCTTGGGGGGCTCTTCACCAAAGTAGCCCTCAAACTCACCTTTGAAACGGGACAGAGTGGTCATGGATGTCGTCCGGTTTCTGGCGTCCCTGCTAGACTTGCATAGGCAGCAGTTGCAGGCCCTGACACGGCAGGGGGAGATCCAGGCTGAGGTCCTGGCCAAGCTGCTGGAGGCTGAGGGGTGTGGGAAGCTCCACCTGTGCTGCTCCACGGAGAAGGAGCTGCGAATGCCCAGGATGAAGCTGGAGGAGGAGGACCCCGAGGCCTACCTCTCAGTGTTCGAGCAGGCAGCAGCCAGCTGTAGGCTGCCCAGGGCGGAGTGGGGGGCCAGGCTGGTGGGGTTGCTGAGTGAGGAGATGCGGGCGGAGACCTGCTCCATGTCAAAGTCGCCCACCTCACCTGACTATGACACCCTCAGGTCCAGGATTCTGAACCAGGTTTGGGCTGTGGAGGAGCAGTGCAGGCTGGACTTCAGCTCCATGAGGTATGACCCCCTCAAGGGGGTGCGAGAACTGGGCGAGAGGCTGCACTCGGCTGCCAAGCTCTGGCTGAAGCCGGAACGGAGGACGGCGGATCAGGTGGTCCAGAGAGTGGCTGTGCAGCACTTTGTCTCCCTCCTGCCAAAGGAGACTAGGAGCTCGGTGCACAGGCAGTTCCCAGGGAGCATGGAGGAGGCTATCCATATGGCTGAACTGCATCTGGGCCGAGCTACTGCACAGGACACTCCTCCTTCTTGCGCCCACATTGCAGAACAAACAGACTTATCACACAGACAAAATGGGCAGGTGGAACCAAGGTAAGTCAGTTTTTTCTTTTTTATGAATGGTGAATAAATAGTAAATGTTGTTTGTTTCCAAATTTGTAAACCTGTCCTTTGGTTTTTCAGACTGGCTAAACTGCAGACCAGCTGTTACCAGACTGATGCCCATGGAAATCTGACCAAGCCATTTCTTAAGCTGGACACAGACAAACTTTGTCAATCTGACAAACTCTGTTTGGAGGCTCAGGAGCTGGAGGACGTCTGTTTGGAGGAAGACGGCTCTGTGGAAGGGGAGAGCTGTGTCAAGGTTGTGGAGCCTGTGGACAGGGGCGGTGTGGCTGAGGGGGAGGTCTCCTTCACCACTGAGCCAGCTGAAATGGAGAAGAGGAGGGTCTTTATGGGGTCTAATAAAATGCAGGTCTTTTCAGCATCTGTGGAAAGCGATCCTACCATCATCTTACCGCTTTGTCTGACACCCAAATACAGCTCTGTCACCACAGGAACTGACCCTGTAGCCTCCTCCTTAAAGTCGGACAGGACAGCCTCGGAAATAGAAATGACCGTGACACAACCCCACTGTCTCAGTTATCCGGGGACCAAGAAGAGCGTGGCTATGAGGAAGTGCGAATATCCTGACTGCGGGACGTGTTACGGCACGGCTGGCCACCTGGGCAGACACGAGTGCAGCCATCAGGGGGAGCAGGCATATTCCTGCCCCCGCTGTGACCGGGTGCTGGCCACCAGCAAGCAGCTGACCCACCACCTGAGGATGCATGAGAAGCTGCACTGCTGCGCGGACTGCGGCAAGCGCTTCCGGGACAGTTACAACCTGCGGTGCCACCAGAGGACCCACACGGGGGAGCGCCCCCACCGGTGCCCCGACTGCGGCCATGCCTTCGCCCAGGAGAGGGGCCTCCGCGAGCACCGCAACATCCACACGGGGGAGAGGCCGTTCTGCTGCAAGGAGTGCGGGAAGGGGTTCCGCCACAGCCGCACCCTGAGCAAGCACAGCCAGCTGCACTCGGAGGAGCGTCCTTTCCTCTGCGCCCAGTGTGGCTGGACTTTCAAGCTCAAGGATGCCCTCAAGAGGCACCAGCAGACTCACAACAAAGGGAGAACCAACGACGGGGGCTTGGGCGACTCTCAAGGTGTTCCCAAAAGCAGCTGATATAGCTGTATATATAAAGCGTATATAAGTGTGGCATAATGGATGCATTAAGCATTCACAGTGTGTTGTGAATGATACATGACACACTTTACCACATCATAACCTGTTTTGCAGATAATGTAGATAAAGAAAAAGTGATAAAGTGTGTCATGTATCCTGCACAATGAATTGTGGATGCTTAATTCAGCCATTATGTCTTGCTTATGTATTTTTTAGGCTTTGATGTTGTACTTGTGTACAATATATGCTGGACTAACACTGCATTATTGTGGCGGCTAGGGGCTGGCAAGACAAGCAGCTGAAGTGAGGATGAGGCACATCAGAAAGTGCTGGACATGTTTCTGTTTTTTCTTCCCTTCAAGCTCTCAGCCACAAAAC
The DNA here is from genome assembly GCA_019176425.1 of Megalops atlanticus. Classification (NCBI taxonomy): domain Eukaryota; kingdom Metazoa; phylum Chordata; class Actinopteri; order Elopiformes; family Megalopidae; genus Megalops; species Megalops atlanticus. The sequence goes on along the minus strand of CM032877.1, from coordinate 20,689,902 downwards.
TAGATTGAATAGGTTATGTGGATTCATGTCCTTCAGGTACTAAATATTTCACCATTCACACTGAATTACCTGAATGGATTTGGCATAATAACTCATCCAATTATGTGATCATTGCAATGTGGCGTAGTGCTAAGGAGCTGGGCTTATGACTAACAGTGAAGGGTGGTGATTATATTCCCAGGTGGTCCATTGCTCTTGTACCCTTGGGTCAGGTACTTAACCTGAACCTCTTCAGTAAATATCCACAGGTATCAGTGGAAGAAATGTGAACTATGGAGGTTGAACTAGAAAGTCTTTTAAGGACATGTAGTGTAACCACTCCAGGACCACAGTTGCCTCCACAGACCTCAAGTCATTCCAGATTTTGAAGGCACTTGTGTACTGCCTCCAGTAAAGTTATATTTGTGTGATTGTATATTACACTTATTGTGTAAGAAATAACATGAACGTTAGTACCTTCTGAAAGTATAGTCTCCCTACCCTGTTAACTTCTCTATTTTCATTTGGGTTCAAAGTAAAACATGTCACTCTGTTCGTTCTCTCACTGTTAGCAGAAAGTGACACGCCTTTACTTATTTAAAGGCATGTAAACCAATAAAGAGTTGACTTGGATGTAATAAGCATGTATCAGCTAGCCATGCAGATTTAATGTACTCATGCTGGGCTCAAATATTGCTTGTGAACAAGTCAGGCAATGCGTACTGGTGTATCTTTTTTAAAATTACTTATCATCTGGGTAATGTAATCTAATGCACCATTGTTTAGTTAGTTACATAGTTTGTCATCCACATTGTACCTTTCTTTTTTCCAGCTACACTTGTTTATTGATATGCTGTAGCACTGCAATACAATTAACAAACCGATGCAATTTACATAAAAATACCGGCTAATATAACATTGGCTAGTCAAACTAGCCACACTTTGTAGGGCTGCTATTATGCTGCTATTAATGCTTCGGTACGTTAAGAATTTGAGTTATTTGTAAAGTAGCAACAGCGAGAAGGAATTAAAAGGAGAAGAAACACAATTTCAAAATGTGGTCCGTGTTGCTTTTTTTGTGACGGTATCATATTTTGGTACAGCGTCTCTAATTTAAAAGTAGCGTCCGGCTTCCGGTAGTGTTGAGTGTAACAATCAAAACATTCCCCATGCGACCCAAATCTCCGTCTGTGAAGTAGTTGATAGGTAGGTGGACGTCTTTGGTGTACAACTGAAGGTAAGAAATATGCGTCTTTATATGGCTAGTGTAACGCGTTCCTGGATTCTACTATAACGTTTGACATTTTGGCGTCAATAATGATGACGTGTCATTTGCGAAGTACCAAGACAATCATAAACAGACTATTGCTTGCGTGCTATCTGAGTAAATTGCAGAGAAGGTGTCATTCCACTTTGGCTTGCTACCTAGTATGCTCTCTGGCTACGACAAAAAATATTTCTTTACCTGTTAACTATATTAATATTTTTATATATCATGTGGTGAGACTGCATCATTTGCAGGATTTAAAACGTTGAGATAGATAGTTGGATTTGCCAGCAGAGCTATAGCTAGCTGCAACCCAAACGTAACCCTGCAACGTAGTAAATTAGCTGTCGTTAGCTGCGTGGTTCTTGTCAGCAGTTGTTTAAGAGTCTATGAAGCATTAGTGTTAGCTAGTTATATTTAGCTTAGGCAGTCTGTGTAAAGCTGTCAAGTGAATTCTGAGAAGCGAATGGCATTGTTGACATAGGCTAGATTGCCCAGGAACAAAACTAATTTCTCGTTTCCCCTTCCCAGAAAAAGAATAAAATGAGATGCACGGGTGAGTTTCCAGAGAAATTTCAGATGGACAGAATGAGCACCGTGTGTTATTGTTAGCTCAGTTGCAGTTAGGACGTACTGCTCACAGTTGTATTGCTTCGCTAATGAGCACGGATACGTTAAAAAACGCCCACAGCAAGTCCCATCCACATTCGAAGGGAAATTATGCGTAGCTCCATTTGTGACTGTTGAGTGCTGAGTACGGCTCTCCAGTGAATCATCTCCCGTTACCGGGGCAGAGTGGTCATGGATGTCGTCCGGTTTCTGGCGTCCCTGCTAGACTTGCATAGGCAGCAGTTGCAGGCCCTGACACGGCAGGGGGAGATCCAGGCTGAGGTCCTGGCCAAGCTGCTGGAGGCTGAGGGGTGTGGGAAGCTCCACCTGTGCTGCTCCATGGAGAAGGAGCTGCGAATGCCCAGGATGAAGCTGGAGGAGGAGGACCCCGAGGCCTACCTCTCAGTGTTCGAGCAGGCAGCAGCCAGCTGTAGGCTGCCCAGGGCGGAGTGGGGGGCCAGGCTGGTGGGGTTGCTGAGTGAGAAGATGCGGGCGGAGACCTGCTCCATGTCAAAGTCGCCCACCTCACCTGACTATGACGCCCTGAAATCAAGGATACTGGACCAGGCTTGGGCTGTGGAGGATCAGAGTAGACTGGACTTCCTCTCCGTGAGGTACGACCCGCAAAAGGGGGCGCGGGATCTTGGCCAGAGGCTGGATTCAGCTGCCAAGCGCTGGCTGAAGCCAGAGCGGAGGACGTCGGCTCAGGTGGAGCAGCAGGTGGCCATTGAGCAGTTTGTCTCCCTCCTTCCAAAGGAGGCTGGGGCCTGGGTGCACAGGCAGCACCCAAAGGACATGGAGGAGGCCATCTGCATGGCTGAGCAGCGTCTCCTTCAGTCTGCTGAAGAGGACTGCTCTCCTGCGGGAGCTCCAAGCACGGTACAGACAGACGCATCAGACACACAGACTGAGCCAGGGGACGCCGGGTAGGTCTGCTGGTGCTTTACATTACCTGCATTCTCCAGCAGTGTAGTACAGTGGTAGGGAGCAGGGCTTGTAACCTAAAGGTTGCTGGTTCATTTCCCTGCTAGGGCACTGCTGCTGTACGCTTGGGAAAGGTAATTAATCCGCAATTGCCTCAGTAAATATCCAGCTGTATGAATGTATGAGTAAATTTACCCTATGTAAGTTGCTCACCATGGTACAGACCTATCAACCAATGCAAGTGCCAGCTGGCAATGTGAGAAAAGGGAAAGGTTAAACATTTTGATGAAATTAGGAGTTACCCAAAGAACATGTGTTTTATAAGGGATAATTTGTGGGAGTTGAATAAGATGTGTTAGTGTTTTATTTTAGTATTGCCACAAATGCTATTTTTACTGGTCTGTACACGTTTGCTTTATTTTCAGGAAAGCTACACCCCAAAGGAACTGCGAAACACCAGCCACAAAAGAAAATATAACTGAGTCATTTCTCAGCAAGCTGGACACAGTGAAGCTGGAATCTGTGCACTTCAGCGTGGACATTCCTGAGCTGGAGGTGATCTACTTAGAGGAAGAGGGTTCACGGGAAGAGCCCTCAGTCACGCTCAAACAGGAAGTGAGTGAACCGGGTTTCTCACAGCCAGTGGAAGTGTCCCAAACTCTCCCTGACACAGAGCGTCCATCACACAGGGCTCCTCGCTGCACAGAGGAGCCGCTCAAGGAGGAGTGTGCAGACAGGAGGTGGAGGGTGAGGACGGCCAGCCGATCACCGCTGGCCGGGACGCCTGAGAAAAGTGCGTTCGGCGATGCAGCGAGAGAGGGGGCTGTTGACATGCCAGCGCACCAGCCTCGGAAATATAGCGCTGTCGCTACTGAGCCTCTTGTCCCACCTCCCACCGCCGTGTTTGGTCCAACCCCTTCCGAGGGGCTGTCGGCTGCCCCTCTGTCACCCCTGTCCCTGTCCCTGCCGTCCGAGCTGGCTCTGCCACGTTACCAGGACGCCAGGACCCGACCAAAGGACAGGGATGACCTGAGGTGGGGCGAGAAATGGCGCCCGTTCCTCTCCAAGCTGGCGGTGAAGAGGGGCCCCGGGATGCGGAGGAACCCCCTGAGTGCGCCGGAAAGCGGGCCTGCCCTCCTGGACCAGGACCGGTTGAGGCGCCTTCAGAGGGCCCCCGCGGGCGAGCGCGCCCACCACTGCCCCGACTGCGGGCGCACCTTCACCCAGGTGAGCAGCCTGCAGGAGCACCGCAACATCCACACGGGGGAGAAGCCCTTCCGCTGCGGGGAGTGCGGGAAGGCCTTCCACCACCGCCGCACCCTCAACAAGCACAGCCGCGTGCACTCTGGCGAGAGGCCCTTCCACTGCGCCCAGTGCGGCTGGACCTTCAAGCTTAAGGACGCCCTGAAGAGGCACCAGCTCACCCACAGCAGGGAGAGGGGCAGCCATGGCTGCGGCACCAACGGCGACATCGTGGCCAGCATGACTGACCTGGCGGACAAGGTGTTCTCCTGCATGAAGGACGCCGGGGTGGGCTTCCTGTGAAGAGGTGGAATCCACCAGCTGATGAGCAAGCGGCTCTCTGCTCTGGTGCATTCTCCCCTGCACACAGGCCTGTTACCTCCTCACTTTAGACCCCCTTTACCCCATCCTCATCTTTGTGGGGCTGCTCCCTGCATTAAAGTGCTTATTTCATGTAACTCATGTAACTCAGTGTTAGTTTTCTTTCCCCCATTGATAAGTCCACAGTTGAGTGAAGGAACTGCGTTCAGGGTTTTACAAGTCAAATCTTTTTATGCCAGGCATCTGTTGTAGTTGACTGTCTGTGTGACATGTTTTTTGAATGATGATTCAGGAACACTTTCATTATTCAGATGTTGTTTTTCTGACATCTCATAAAACAAGAAAATGGAACTTAGGGATGACAGTATATGCCTAATTACCATCAGACCAATATGAGTAAATATTCTTTATCATGTTTGATGTTTCTGCAAGTTTTATGGTGTCATGGTTTTATATATATTTGTTTTGATGTCTGTAAAAAAAACGGACATTTGGTTAACCTAAGGCAGTGTTTCTCAACCCTACTCTTCGCGGCACCCTGTCCTGCATATCTTCTATCTATCCTTGCTGCTTGATTAAATCAGGTGTGCTCAGCTAATAAAATGTGCCACTGATGAGTTCCGTCAGGTAGGTAGAGCAAGGATAGATAGAAGATATGCAGAACAGGGTGCTGCGAGGAGCAGGGTTGAGAAACACTGACCTAAGGAACCTTTAAAGGGTTGATAAAGAAATTAATAAATGTAATCCTTGATATATTAACTTACATTTTCCATTTATTCTTCTATGAACAGGAACCTGAATGAAGTACTATTAAGTACTTGTCTATTTATTGATGTCTTTTTTACACATGCTGAGGTTTACCCAGCTGTACTTTAGGTCTGATGGCCCCTGGCCAATCTGTAAATGTTTGTTTCTCAGTAATGACTTTCTTAAAAGTTGTAGCAGGAAGCAGCAATCCCTGCTGTGCTGCATGAGAAGTATAGGTTTTTTTTTTTTTTGCTTGAATCGTGGCAAAACACTCAGGTCATCTTCAGTTTTTGTGTAAGGCTTGTCTTTCTACCATGCTTAATGCAACTCTCCAGGTCATCAACATAACTGTGATTTTGCCTCTGTACAGGTCAAATGATTGTGTCCTTTTAACTGTTTCAGGAGGGAGCACTGTAATTGTCAAGGGCTGTCTTACTATGGATAGCCTCTGATAACATCCTGTTGTTCTCTTATTTTTCTCGTAAAACATGATTCTTTATAATAAGCTGGTCTGCTGGAGATACCCACAATGACAGGTTGTGAAAACAGAAATTTCCAGCAGTAGGACACAATTAATACTATCAGTAATTGGACTAGAGGGAAGAAATATGCTTTTAATGCTACATTTACACTTCCTTCCTGTGCGGTGCGACTAGAGGTGGATTTCAAAAAATGGCTTCCACCTTCCATTTACCTACAAGAGGGACTATGGAAGCAGTGCTTAGTGTTTTACCCTGAGTGCAGCACTGATGTTGACATGAACACAAGCAGTATTGTGTGGTGGATCTGAGCTGGCGCAAGGGTAGAAATCATGTGTAGCCAAGCAGGACAAACACGTCTTTCCTGTAATCTTAAAAGAGGAACATACCTCTGTCTCTAGGGGCTGTGCGTTTTCTGTGTGTACAAAACACTATGGACATGCTGTCACAAGGGCAGAATTTTTGACGAAGCAACCTCCTGCATGGAGTCTCTAAGCTCCAGGGCTCAGCTACATTTCCCCAGTTAGAAGCTGGCTTGTACACCTGCTGGTAGCCATCCAGCTGTCACTTATTTTATCTGAAGTCCTTATTTTGTTAACTTACTGTCCAGGGTTATCAAAATGTACTTAGTTTATTTGGCTGACATGCATGCAATGGCAAGTAAAGAGTGCAGCTGGTCTCACACTTGTGGGATTTCTTACAAAGACAGTGACTAAATGTCTATAAACATAGCTGTGTAACAGGTTGTACAAATTAAATTAAAATTTGACAATTTACAGGCTATACAGCAATCTTCCTCTTTTGGGAAGCTTACAGAGTAGACCGTATCAAACAAATGAACTTTGTAATCCACATGACATATTTACATTTTTCTCAGGTTTATAGTTAGTATAGATTTAAAGCTCAGATTTACACTTTAGAATTAAGGCTCAGGTTTATGCTTCAACATTAACGAGATGAGACAGATGGACAGGCAGCGAGAGCTATTTACAAGTTTACTTGCAGAGTATTCACAATATGACTGTGCAGGATTAACATCTGCTTCATGAACGTGGTTACAGTTAACACCAGTACCATGGAAAAAAAGAAGCCAAAGGCATTAGATGCTGTCCTGTGTGATGAAGGCATTAATATGGGGATTGTACCCATGGCTTGACGTGTTTAACAGCAGGCTTCATTGTACCAGGGTAATGGTGATAGAAAGAGAGTGTAAGTGTTGTTCTGGAGTAACAGTGATCCTGTTAGTAGTATGGCACAGAGCTCTCCTTTAGAGGGCAGATGGACACAGAGGAGCCCACGCCGAAACCAGCGTGCAGCGGCTCAGTGAACCGTGCCTGGAACCTGTGGATGAGTTCCATGGAGTCTGAAACGGCGAAGAAGGCCACGGAGCCGCCAGCATAGTCTAGATAGACGCCAATCCTGGAGGCGTGGAAGGAGGAAGGGATGTCTTTGTCCATCTTGTTGTGCCACGCCGAGTAGCCCGTGTCGGAGCAGAGGAGGCTCCAGGACTTGTCGTTGTAGCCGAGGAGGCTGTTGGAGTTCTTCCCCTTGCGGCTGATGCTCCTGTACGCCACGCCGATGGAGAACTCCCCGCTCCACTGCGCCTCCCAGTAGTGGCGGAAACCGCTCAGAGCCTCCTTACACAGCACCTGGGAGTAGCCGTCGAAGCGGTCCGGGTGGTCGGAGTAAAACTGGACTGTCTTCTTCCTGGTCACTTTGCGGTTGCTGTCAGATATGACCAGCTCTCTGTAGGCTGTGTTGGGGTCAAGGGTGAGCTGACATGCATCTGAATCAAAAATTATTTGTTCGGTTAGGATAAGTCACACTAATTCTAATGAAATTATTACAAATAACAGGCAGTACCTATTTGATCATATTAAAAGCGACTCCTCACAACTGATAAAATTGTTTTTATTAACTTGGCATATCCTGGTAGAAAAATTATTGATCAGAATTGATCAAAAACTTGTAGTGGATCCCTTCCAATGTCTGGACTGACATTTCATTTTGTGTTTTCCAGGTAGTAATAGATAGTGACAGTGATTAATTGAAGGTGACAGGGACAGTCAGATCTGATTCTTTGCATCACTGCTGTTACCATGGGTTAGTGCAGGGGCTCACATAGCTTCACCTGTTCCATAGAGATCTGCTGTTTCAGTGGACATTCGTGCACATTCATTCACACTTTCAGTAATAGATTGATGAACTCACATCTTAGGAAGTCGGCTCTGGTTTTAGGCTCTTGCAGCTCCACCCGAGAGGGAACTTTGGAGAGATGGAAAAGAAAAATGGCAAATTCAAAGCATCTCCATACCTCTCACACAAAACAATATGAGCATTTTTTGCCATTTGATTTTCCCTGTTGCCTCTGAGTTTTAACTGGAGCAGAAAACAGAAAACAGGGAACAACCTTTACCTTTCAAACGCCTTTCTCCATTCCTTGGTAGCAGTATATAGACTGGAGTTTCACTGACTGCAAATAAGAACAGGTCAGGCATGGTCATTAGTATAGTAAGCCAGTATTCTACTGGATCAGCAGTAGCAGAGTGGTCTGGAGATAACGACATCAGAGTGATATGAGAATTTTGGTGTTGCCTGGGTAGATACTGTAGTTCTCAGACACTGTGGCCTCAATGATGATGTGACAGGTTGGAGAAACGCCACCCAATGTGCTGTTTACTCCCACCTGTTTTGGAGATTTTGCTTAGCTCCTTCTTGCAGGTGTCCTCCAGCTGCTCCTTCATGTCTGTGACGGCTTTGGTCACCTCTCCGAAAGAGAACTCGGGGTTTATTAGCACCTTGGGCACCATGGGCTCCGGAGGAACGCACAGTGTGGGGAAATTCTGCAGCAGGGAAACAGTGGAGCAAAAAAATCCATACAATATTAACGATAAATAAATACATAGATTATTAATAAACTCTAAATAAATGCATACAGTATTAATAACAGCGGTAAATTGTGTTGTTTTGGGGCCTTTGTAATGTACTCTTTAACAGAACATCCATTTCCTGTACCTGGAGGAAGTGGATATTGTCCTCTGTTTCCAGGATGTGCCTGAGCTCCATGTCGCGTCGCTGGAGCTCCATGATCTCCTGCTCCAGCCGCTCCACGTAGCCCTCCGCCTGTGTCATGGCGGCCCGCTCGTTTGCCTCGATCAGGCTGACAGTCTCTGAGCGCCAACGCTCCACTGCCCGCGCCATCTCCGTAAAGATCTTGTCGCTGTCGGCCAGGGCCCTCTGAGAGCAGCTCTGTTACAAAAGAGAATGACATGGGGGTGTGGCCAGTTATGATTATGTTGGTAAGTAGACAGGACAGAGAGACAGGACATTATCTTTGAGAGGGTGTAAGCAAAGATAATGATGATGAGGAGGGATAGATGGAGGAGCATAGAGAGTGTGACTAATGAGGAAGGTTATGAGGAGCTTAATGGAGGTGTGTCCAGTAACGATGATGATATTGAGGACGAGGAGAGTGGCTAACACTAAAAAGTACCAGTCTGAGGTAACCGTTAAATTAAAGAGCCGTGTTAGAGAGGGAATCTACCTTAAGAGTGTCCACATTGTGCCGGAGTTCCTGCAGCTCTTTCATGCGTTCCTGAATGATGTGCTGGACCTCTGCCTGAGTCACCACCAGCACTTTCTGTTGGGAGATGGAGAGAGGAACAGAACACCAAAAAATCATCATCACTCCTTCTGCTGCTTTGGAACACATGTCACTTTTGGCTTTTGAAGGTGTAAGCCATTTTGTGAAAGTGTATGCTCTTTTTGAAAATTCAAGCCATTTTTGAAGTTTGATGCTTAGGCCACAAACTGTACAAACTGTTTTATTGTTCTGCCTATGTATGCTTACAGTGTGTAGTGTGTGTATGACATCCTGTCAAACCTGGTCTTGAACAATCCAATCCATAGTGCTTCCACTATGGATTCTTTTCAGCTATTCCAAAAATTTTAAGTAAGAAAATACTTCCTAGTGTCAGTGCCAAATTTACCTTTAATTAATTTCCGCCTGTATCCCCTTGTTCTACTCTACCTCGGCAAGATCCCACCCCCATACCCAAGCCTGGTTTGTGGAGACCAAAGAGATTAAGATTAGTTAAGTTTCCCTTCATAGCATGCATGTTTGATATCTTGAACTAGTCTGTAGTAAATAAGTCAGGCAGAGAAGATAGATTGCACAGACACCGGTGGGAGGGGGTGGTATGCAGCATCTCGTGGTCCTGGGCATTAACCTAAGAGAGTAGGCGGGAGGCCCTTGCCTGCTTCTCGGCGCGCTCTTCCTCGGCTGAGACGATGTTGTGGCTGCGGTGCTCCCGCACGGTGCACAGGACGCAGATGCACATCTGGTCGGAGCGGCAGAAGAGCTCCAGCCCTTTCTCGTGCTGCGGGCAGATTTTGCGGTCCAGGTGGCCGGTCTCATCCACCAGCTTGTGCTTCTTGAAGGTGGGCGACTCATAGTGGGGCTTGACGTGCGTCTCGCAGTAGTAGGCCAGGCACATGAGGCAGGACTTGACGGCCTTGCTCTTGCGGCCGATGCAGAAGTCGCACAGGGAGTCCCGCTGGAGGAAGGGGAAGGGCGTGAGCTCGGGCAGCTGCCTGCGATCCTGTGCCACGTTGGGGACATTCCGACGCAGCACGGGACGGGGGGTGAACGTGGCCCTGCACTGGGGGCAGCTGTACACGCCCAGGTGATCTGACTGGTCCCAGTAGATCTTGATGCACTCCAGGCAGTAGGTGTCCCCGCAAGGGATGGTGACGGGGTCCCGGAGGATGTCCACACAGAGGGGACATGTGTAGGTCTCAGGAGGGATGGAGTAGCTTGAGTCTGCCATGGGACTGCAAAGGAGGGGAGGATACAGCCGAAGACTGAGGTGGAACGGTCTGCGTAGTGCTACAAGCAGAGTGGCACTTGTATTTAAGAGCTCTCTACTGCTGTTGTGTAAACAGACTGAGGGTGAGAGTACAGGTGCAGATGGACCTAGTCAGCAGAACAAGCATCCTTTCCGTAAACAGAGACATTCCACAGCCCGCATGAAACTCGGCAGTGTTTGTGGCTTGTGTCCTGCAATAGGGGTGTGAGAGCCGAGATAACAGAAAGGGTTTCTGCGGGAACATGGAAACATCATGGGCAAAAGGACAAAACTTAACTTTTCCCTTGTGAAAGCTGTAAAACCTGCTTGAAAGCTAGATATTTCAAAACTAAAACAGAGCCATGAAGCACCAAACAGGATTACACAGTACAAGTGCATATTTATATGAAATTAGACATTTAAAAATTATGAGGGTAGGATGGCATAGGCTAAGAAATTTATTGTCATAGTTTTGTAATAATACATAATTAGATCATTATCGTTCTACAGCGCTTCCTTGACGGAATGCACTGTAGTTGCATAATATGGTGGTGGTGAGAACATGATGAAGGAGGGTCTTTTTACACCCAACTTAATAACAGTGTATCATGATGGCGGGTGGTGATCAAAAGATAGAGGATATCAGGTCACATTTTGTCTCACAAAAACATTGATATAAAAACATATGTACACATTCATAACAAAAAGATGCGGGTAAAAGGAAAAAACTGATTACCCTTCAGGTCCATGACACCTGTCCAGATTAGGCAGACAGGAGCTCTAGGTTGCAAAAGTTATGGAGGTGGTAACAGGAGTGCAAATCATCTGATCCCTGGGCTCATGCTTGAGCTTCCCCTCCAGTATTTCTTGACTTTGGTCCTTTGCACCATAGTTTAATATGTACAACTTTTCACGTGCCATCTCTCTTTCACCAGTTTGTTTCAAAATTGTCTGCTAAATTTCAATACTTTGTGAAAGTAATCCCCTGATGTGCTAAATTACTGAAAATTTTTCAAATGGTTTTTGAGATGAAAAAAGAAATATTGCATGTACTGATATATGCTTAAAATCTTCCCTTTGAAATTGAAAATACTGGGTTATATAATATTGATTCCGAAAATAAAGAATCATGTAGGGCACTCTGTTCGTACTAGTTTCGCAATAGCACCACTTTCTCATATGAAAATGATGTTCCATCTGAAATTGGGATCATGGCTGCCATGATTGCAGCGCTATTACAGTGAAGTGTAATATCAAGTCTTTCTATTTTGTCTCCCTTAAAAACAGGATTTTGTCAAAGATGAGTATCATTTCCTCTCCAGTCATTATGGGGTTTTTATATTATCTCACTTTGTAATAGCTGAAGGCAGCTAATGAGGAAAGTGATTCAGTGTTTGTTCATGCCAGGTGGAGAAATCCCTTAAACAGCAATTACGTTTCACACACAGAGGTATGTGTATGTGTGTGTATGTATTTACATGTATGTATATATAATTAACAAACCTTTTTATGAAAATACATTAATAACAATGATTTAAATTATTATATTGCGCAGTTATTGTAAAAAATGCACAGACAACAATTTGGTTTCTGCACAGTTTTTGCACATTTTATTTTGCTAGGAAAAAAATATATTTGTAACATTATAAATTGTCATCTACAAAATCCTTTTTATGTTTTTTTTTTTTTTTTCAAATGCATGTCTACCAGAATGATATTGACATTCTGACAATAAACAGTAACTCATCCGGTCTTAGGTGTTTAGTGGGAGAAGCCAACTGGTCATTATCAATGAAGGCTGCAATAGTTGACATTTCTTCTTTTTTTTACAGTGTTGGATAAAAGCAAAGCTTTTCAAAAATGTACTTCTTGGAGCAACATATTCCCGAGTTTGCTGTTTCATTTCAGGCTGCAAAGCTTTGAACTTCCAGAAGCTGTGTGTGCCATACATGACTGTGCAAAACATGAGCCAGAGCGTAATAACATAGCTTGTGTGTACAGCTATGTGTATAAGTGTCTATGTTTTGGCACTTGCACAAAAAACACACAATATGATTCAGCCAGAAATTACACAATTGCTTTTATGCATCAACACTGTAGATATGTGAAGAACTCTCCAGTAATATGAGGGCCCCAAAACACACTGTATGCTGATATTTGTTCCAGCGAGCATTTACTTCTGGTTGCTTCTTGTCAGGTTTACCCTTAACTAGATGTTTGCCCTTTCAAGACTACCATTAAATATACCTTAAATTATCTATGTGCCGTCCTTATACAATTTGAAGGGGCAGATTTATTATCTAAATTAATTTAGTAAATTTATCTAAATATGCTCATCTTGAGGTAAATGTTTTTCAACAATGGCGAACGCCATCTGTTGCTTGAATTATCAACCATCTTGGCAGTGAGTGATGCGAAGTCCCCTCATCATATTAAAAAAAAAAAAAAAACACCTAGGTTAGTCTGATCAATTTTGCAACCATGCAAGTAAATAGCTTGCTCTCTGCTGACCGGAATTCGATAATAACCACGGACTCTCGGTATTAAAACACAGCATGCATAAAGTCTCCTACGAGCAGCGCTCAGAAAACTTTGATTTTCTTTTTGTTAGCGAAGTCATCGTTATCCAGGCCGGAGTCCAAGCTGAGTGACGTTTCAGAGGGTAATAAAGACGAGAGACTACGATGCGGTCGAGACTTCTGTCGTGGATCCAGAAGACACCTCTGAGCCATCTTCCACTTTCTTTCCGAACAGCTGGTAGATGCAGGTACGGAACTGGACGGTAGGGGGAGGAAGAGGTTTGTTAAGCTTGTTAAGAAGTTTGTTAGGCTGCTTTCTTAAACTGATTAGGGGAAGCGTTTCTCTGAGATGGAGGTGTGTTTATGACTGTCAGCTTGCTGCTAGAGCTACCCAGTTATGATACGCTGTGCGTTTCCATCAACATGCGGGTACAGTTAAGATGAAAAAGTGACCAAATATGTGTGCTATTGTTTTAGGTCGTAAAAGTTCTGACAACAAGTGAGGGGTTCTCTCATGACAAATCTCCTCATAAAATTTTTCAGAACTCTGTCATTTTCATTAGGTAGGAGAAATTTAGCGTGACTTAGCATTCAATTTAAATCTGTTTCCAGCAATTTGATTTTTACTTTTCAATAGGTTTACTTTGGTATATTGGCTTATTTAGAGGTGTACCGCTGGGAATTCTAACCCAACAGTCAATCACTCTGTGTGTTAAACGTAGTGCAGCAATCTGCTAAATGTGCATCGGGCGGTTACTCACTTGTCGGTTCATGAAGACGTATATAATGGGGTTGTAGATAGTGGCGCTTTTAGCAAAGTAGGCGGGTATAGCTGCAGCCAGCGGGTGCCACGCGTAGCCCGGGTTGAGCGCAGAGAACGTGGCGAAAGAGGCGTAGGGGCCCCAGCACAGCACAAAAGCGATGACCATGACGACGACCATCCTGGACACCTCTTTCTCAGCCTTTTGCGTGGATTCGGAGTCCTTCTGCTGCTGTGCGACCTGTGGGATGGAGAAGAGAAGGAGGATCTCAATTCTGGAAGGAGCAAATTACTCTCTTGTTGCTATCAATATTTTCTTCAAACGGTTTGAAGCCAAACGAATGAAAATGGAATTCACAGCCTTGTATTGCTTTGTGCCTCTGACTAGTTTGTCCAATAGTGAGTGCAACAAATGGTCTTGACTGAGTATTTTTATCACCACTAATTCTGTTTTTTATTTATTTATTGAAAATATTCAACTTCAGTAACTTAAGGGAACCCATCTACAAACACCTACAGGTAAAGAATGTACACTCTGGGGTTTTGAATCTTAGTTTTGTTTCTGACGAGAACTTGCGCAGTTGTATCATTCAGTCAATTCATCGTTAAACCAACTGATCGTGTTGATAAACAGCTTTTTACTTCAAGCCCAGCCTTTGCGGCAGGAGAGATAACGGAAAGGGGGCGGGACACGTACTTTGTGGATGGCGCTCCACACGAAGATGTAGCAGATAATAATGACGGACAGGGGCAGGATGCAGCACGTCATGAGCAGCGTGATCATGTAGGATTTGACTCCTGGGTCCTCGCTGCCGCTGAACACATCAGGACCGCAGGAGGTCTTCAGACCATGCGGCCAGTACCTAAGGAAGGGAAAAATACGGTAGCACCGTGATGAGCAACACTTAGGAAATATCCAGTCAGGTCTGACCCTTTGCACTTATTAATCTGCTACTTAATCTATCTGTTATATCATATTATACTTTAACTTATTTGTTAAATACATTGTGTTCCAGTTTGTCCCAAAAGTGTCCCAATTTGTCCCAACAGTGCAATAAAAAATGAAAGTGTGTCTAGGCAAGCTGTGTCTAGAAAGTGTGTCTAGGCAAGCAGGCGAGGGGTCTACCTGCTCCAGCCGAAGATGGGAGGAGCACACCAGCCAATAGCCCAAATCCAGGAGAACACGATGCCGCCTGTGGCCCACTTGCCATCGAACTTGACGTTTCCAAAAGGCTTGCACACCACTACCCATCTCTCCCAGGAGATGACTGTCAGAGACCACAGAGCTGCGATTCCTGTGGAAGGGGGTCCCACCATGTCATTTTCGCATGTGTACACTGAATGTGCATGTACTGGAAATTGCCGTCAAGTTAAAAATGCATTGTATAAACATCATTATATAAAAACTGTAATTACAGATGATGTCATCCTAGCACTGTGCTAGATGGCAGGAAAGAAAAATAAGAGGTGCACAAGGTGATCCATTTGCTCCTCTTCCACGAACCGCAGAGCTACTTACCACAGACAGAGACGGTGTAACCCTCAAAAATGCACATGGGGTGGCCCAGGATGAAGTAGCCAAAGATCTGGTTGATCACACTGATGGTGCTGGCCAAGACTGTCTCCCCCAGATCAGCGAGAGCCAGATTGACCAAAATCCAGTTGAGTGGGTGGCGAAGTTTCTTGAACTTGGCGGTAGCCACCAGCACTAGGCCGTTGGTGAAGACGGAGGCAATGACCACAAAGACCATCCACAAGGTAGAGATGTTGTACACCCATCGTGGAGCAATATGGTAGTTGGGGCCCTCAAAAGGATCTGTGAAGACATATGTAGAATTTTAGGTCACCTTTAAAGGACACCTACAGAATTCCATCTGCTCTCATAAAAATCTTCAGCTCACAATAGTAATTTTTATACATCTAAATACAACTGTCCATAATTTTACACACACTGAAAAAAGTTTTTTAAGCATGCACTACACAGAAAAACACTGTGTCTTTCCTCCAAGTAGAATAGGCTATGAACAGTCTCCCTATCTGACAGTGTTTTGTTGAAACACCAACTAAATGGCCTCCCCATCAGTTGTCAAATAGTGGGGGAGTGTCAGGTGCCATCATATCTTAAACAATTCTACTGTTCCTACTAAGAAAAGCAAAGCAAGTCAAAGACCAGCTAACATTTATGTGAAGGAAATGTTTGTCTGAAAATCGTCACTTTTGCACCCCTTTCAACACTGTACCCCATGTCTAGCTATGGCTGTTTTAATGTGGTGCTGTATTGGAAGCTCGTATAACTATAGCTGGCTATATAACTCGCAGAGCAGCTTACAAAAAGTGCATTCAATAGGGTTAGGCATGCAGCCACGTAAACACTGAATTGTCAGTGCCATATTGCAACATAGGGTCATTGTGGCAATCGTTGCTGCAATGACTGCTCTTGTAAGACATACAACCATACACTACACAGAATCTGTGCTTGTGTTTGAATGCACGTAAATTATGACCTCCTAGCCCACTACAAAAGTTTTTGTTTTTGCCAATTAAACAGCATGAAGTTTTTATCTCTATATAGTTGATTTCAAGTTTAAATACATTTTATGGCCACCTCTAACCTTCAGGGCCGGGTATGAAGTAGTGCACATCTTGTAGCCTCAAATGGTTCTACACTAGGTGCTTCTTTGATGGTCTCATCTGTGATCGGTGAAGATGCATACACTCTTACCTCTGGTGTTGTTGGCGTTGGTGTAGACAAAGACAGACTCTCTTGTTGTGTCCTCGTGGTTGTATCGCCTGGCTGCAAGTACCCCACTCATCGCTTGCTGCTCCATGCTGAAGGGGTTATCGGCCCTCTCACAAGCAGAGACAAGGAATAGTCTCCTTTGGCGCTAACTGTTTATCTAACACTGTTTTCTGTTAGATTCCCAAACACCTTATGTTTTTTTCCTTCCTTGCTGTTGGCGAGTTTCCGTCCCCTGTCGTCCTCTTCCTCACTCTCTCGTCTCTCGATTCTCGTGTCCGCCGGACCCCTCTCTCACCCATCCCTCGCTTTTATACTCGCCCCTCGAAACTGGGTTGGCGGAAGCAAGGCACGAACTGGCGGGGATAATTCTGTAGTGATTTGGGCACGGCGTAAGGCAGGATTTCCTGTGCTTTTCTCGGCTCATCCAGTTAAAAACTTAATAAAGTCATGGTGTATACCTTGCCACCAAGAAAACAGAGGGGAAGACCATTAGCGCAAGACGCTTGGCACAAGCATTAATCCTCCTGCCACATTTGCTCCCCCATCCAGCTTTCATGTCCACTCGGTCCCCCCGCAGCTAATAGGCTAAGGGAAACATTGACACAGGGTAAGCCTTTGTGGAAAGGAAAAGCTGTGGCCTTATCAGCCTTGCTTGGGCTATGCCGGGCATAGCATCTGAGATGGCTACAGATCTAGGCTGTACATCTGGGGAACATCTCAAATGTCAGATCCTGTCCCCTCTGACAGATAAGATATATTGTATGAGATACCACCATATATTGCCATTACAGAACAAGTGGTGGGTGGTGTTCTGAATGTGAGCATAATCACAGTGTAATTAACAAAAGTCGATGCCACAAGTGATTGAAAATGTATGCTTTTTGAGTGTGTTCTTTCTTACCTTTTAAGGAAAAGCTGGTGCATAGCTAACTAAACAAAAAGCCACTTAAGATGTGCTGATGCCAGAGCTTGCACAAAACATTAGACTTTAAGCGATCCAAATGTCATGAGTACTTTTCCCTTTAAATTTCTTCACAACATTAATCCCAATTAAGATTAAGGAAAGAGGTCTCCTGATTTGGCTGCCATCTTGAATTACCTGTCAAACACTTCAGTGTCAACTTTTCTTGAGACGTTTTGCTGATTAGCTTGAATTTGGTGCAGTGAATCTATGTAATGTTGTGTAAGTTATAAGTGAAAAATTGATACATTAAAAAGTGGACACAAGTGGCCAATGGAACTGCATTTTTGATAATCTGCACACATTTCATAGTAAGGCTGCCATTTGTCAAAGGCAGCAAATTTACAGTTGTAGCCTATGACATTTTATACACTTCATTGGCCATCTAGTCACATCATCCAACAGCCATGTCAGACTTCAACATGCAACTCTGGTTAGCCTTTTGGTATGATAATTTGTTAGTGTGGCCTGCAGGCAGTGCGTCATTTATGTTGTGTACAGTTCTAATATATACGTCAGTCCCAGCGCGGAAATCCATAATACTTGGAAGCAGCAGCCGGTAATTAAAGTGTTTTAATTCAAACTTTAGTCAATTAGGTTTAAATACTATTTGACTGCCAGTAGCAACTGCAGTGTTGTAATCCCAGAGATTTTCTCAGAACTTCTAAATAATCAGTTAACCACCATATGGTCTCTCAATCTAATTGTGAATCCACTTAAGGTATCAAGGAAATGTCTGGGAACTCCGCACAATGGGGGAGCCTTTTTGTCATCCTTCTGATAATATCACAAATGTTGAAAATGTGTTTATTACAATCTAGGGATTAAGTGTTTAATGATTAAAAAGGGATTACTGTTTCAACATATATTTATTTTTGGCAACACTGTAAGATGCATACAGATTATGTTATTAATTTATATATGTTTGCGTGTTAAATAATACCTCTACCATATGAGGAAATATGCCTAGTTATGTATTTGAAGGCACACAGTGAACAATTATAAGTTCTGTACAGGAATCATGTTGCAGGGGGGTTCTTTACTCGGAGCCTCCTGGGGTTTTGCCCCAGTTTTGTCCCAGATAAACATGTAATGGGGTGTGCAGACCGAGTTTATACGCCTGATCCAGGATTTGCTCAGCTTTGTTACAACTCCTCCCATACAGATAGTTTAACTGCCCATTTTTACATGCTTGTGTGTTCTCCCTTTTTTAAAGTAGGTGCATTCCAGTCCACACATACACATACATATTATATATATATATATATATATATATATATATATATATATATATATATATATATATATATATATATATATATATATATATATATATATACATGTTTATATATTTTACAATTTTCATATATATGATTATATAATGAAGATGCCAGTTTCTTTTTACTGTCTGCTGTCTGAGGAAGACCACATGTGGTTGAAAAGTATCGTAGCACCCTGTTAAATTGGGTAAAAGCATGTGCATGACCTACATTATATTTTTCCTCAAGAGAGTGGGTTTTGGTTGCAATAAACACCAGCACCTGTAAAAAACAACAGTTTTAGCTCACAGCTTTGAACATGAAAGCTACCAAACTGCTTCTTTTATATTCAGATATGTGTCAAATTAGGGCACATAATGCTTAATTTCTTTTAATGCTTATTCCTGAATATTGCAGTAACCTCAACCCCATACTCTCTTTCGTATCCCTGACTGAACCTGTGTGCTAACCAGGCGACCCTACCTCGAGGTCATGCTGTTTGGCCGTGACACCTTGCTGCTTTGCACGACCTGTGAAGAAAGTTGTCTGCCTTCTTAAGTGGATTATGGCTCCATCGGTGACAATCCCTGTTAGTTAGAATTAAGGAACGTATGTCGTATCTGTTGTATGTACCTCACATGACCGGACTCTGACCACGTTTCCTTGCTCTTGGTGGGGAAAAAGGAGTCATTCCAAAAGAAAAAAATCTTCTCTTCTCAGCTGTATCTAGAGGGTATAGGTTCAGCAGCCAAGGGTGTGAATGTTAACATATGGGCAGTCACAATGAGTGCTCAACTGTACTAACTGTACCACAAATACTAACCTATGCATGTCATTGTCAGTTAAATTCTTTCAAGATGAATAGCATATTTGAGATTAAGTAAACAAACAGAAAACGTTTATGGAGGTGCTTGTTAATGTAGAATGTAGAATGGCTGCCATAACATGAGAGTTCAGTGATTAACAAAATTCTTTAACGGAGAGGTGTCTGCACTTTAAACAACAGATTTGCATTTATTTGTTAGTCAAAATTAAGGACAAATGCTTGTTAAATCCAGGCCCATCTGTGTTTTAAAATGGCTGCCTGGCTTTCTGGCAAACACTTTGACACTAGCAGGTCACAAAATGCCTGGTTGTCAAAGGCTTGCCAGAGGTTTGTCATCCAGCATCTTAAAAATGATTGAGTTGCCAGTGATCCATTGGTGCTCTCCCCATTAGTGGCAAACAATTTGTCAGTAACATAAGACATTAGAGATAACCCCAAAACTTCCTGAACTTTGTGCTGCTCAGTTGTGGTGAGGGCTTGTGATGACACTGGCTTTGGGTCATAATATTCATATTGTTTGCCTAGATTTTACAGAATAAATTATGATTGTACATACAGTGTGATAAGGAGTAAATTAAGTTAAAGTAGGTCATGCATAGTATTTAGTCCTTTTAATAAAGAAAATAATTTAATTATTTTCAATTTAATGTTAGTGCATAGATTTAATATTAGTGCCTAGATATATTTACTTCATATTTCAGATGTCTTTCAGGATGGAATCCAGTCCAAATTGTATAATTTTTCCTATCATTTTGAAACATCAGAGTGAACAAATCCACACAACCACGTTTTTCTAAAAAAAGCCTTAAAGTGACAGCAAAGGTATGTAAAAATAGATTTAAAGTGGTGGTCTCCTATCAGCAGCTGAACCTGAATATGGAAATATATAAATGAGGAAATACAAATATTCTAGCTATCCCAACCTTTTTGAAAGTTATTGAATTTCCTCATTTCCAGCCACATTATCTCATTCATAATTTTATTGCCCTTATAATATGGAACACCTTTTAAATATTGATCCTGTAAAATTTGTTGTATTGTTCCCACATAGCATTTCTTTTGAAATCACAGCCACTTTCATGGTAAAAGTCTGTCAGAATCCTTGCATTACCAATAATTAATGAAGATCAGTCAAAGTTGCTTCTTACACACCGTTCAGCATAGTTCGCATAATTTACAAGTGGAAGGTCCCTCCCTGATGTCCTCAAATTCACAATCTCATTGGCTCTTCATGACTGGGAAGTAGCTTTTTATCTATTTAATAAGCTAACAGGCAGACCCGCAGTGAAAAGGCATGTCTTGTGAAGGAGGCCTAGTCAAGAAGCCAGCTAAAATGTTTACATCAATTCCCGAGCGCCAGAAAAATTCCTTAAAAATTCAGCCTGAAAAGGCACACACAGTATGTCCATTCTGCTCCCTGCTTATTAAATCCAATCCCAAATTTCTCTCTGGTGATTACATGTGCTGCATTTATTTAAAGAAGATGTTACAGTTTCATTTAGCCACACTTTGCTTGATAGGTCTTGTCAACCTACAAAAGCAGAGGGCCTTTAGCAAAAAAAAAAAAAAAAACCATAACAGCAAGTGGCCAACCCTCCCTCCCAAATTCTTTAATGACTGTTTCTACACATTATCATGATACTATAAAAATACAGAATGTGCCAAAAGAGAATTAGATTAGTATTTACAAGTACATAAACTGTGACTCATCCTACAAGCAAGCCTCCTTGGCTTTGAGCAGTGGTGACGTTTCTGGTGATTCATCAGAGGCCCAGCTTGGGCCTTATATATACCTTTTATATACTGAGCTCTAAAACATCACCCAAGGTGTACGAGTTAACTATAAGGGAACTGCCAATTAGTGCTTCTATTTTCACTTAGGCTGCTAATGAGTTCTGAACTTAGGGAGCCAAATGCAAAAAGAACTCTAAATAAATTTTAACTTTTTAAAGTTGAGTCTGATTAACTTGTACACCAGTGGGTTCATTTCAGAGCTAGGCATATGAAGGCTAGCTTGAGAATTATATCATTGTCCGTGAAATGTTTATCCATCCATTCTTGTGGATGTTGTATGGATGTAAGTACTGGAATTATTTTGATCTGTGCACCTCTGTTTTAATCTGTAGGATAGAGGAATCAGATGTGATGAATGGGTAGTTCTGTTTTTGGTTGGCAAAAAAAAAACACTTGTCTCCAATATAATGAAGAATGAGAATGAACTGTGTTCGCGGTGTTCATCAAAATGACACCATTTATCGTTTTAAGAAATAAAAGCCGCATTTCCAAGGTGAGAGCGCCTGGAGCGGGAAAAAGAAAATGAGAAAAGCCGTAGATGCACGTAGAAAAGAAAAATCTGCAGAGGGAACATTTTCGCATTCGGCGTCATTGTGTTTGTTCACTGTGTTGTCTGTCTTGTTTTTATTAGTTAAACTTATGTGGGTGCGATGAGGATTTTTTGGTCACTTTGTGTTTGTGATGTCTCGTTTTTCCTGTAAATAAACACCAGTCCAAAGGATGTAAGTCCTGCGTTCATCTGTTATTCCTAAACCTTTAAGCATGGGCGTCACTTTGTTTTTAAAGGTGCTGGGGACAATGACGGGTTCGAAGTGTTCGGCTTTCAAAAAGTGGTGGGGACGAAATGGGCCCAGCGTCCCCAGCGTAAATAACGATGCCTTAAGTATCATGCATTACAATACAGAATAATTACATTGTTGCTTACTTAGTATGCGGGTATATTTCAGTGTAAAGCATTTATACAGTATTAATATCTGAGTTAGTCTCGTAGTTTCAATTTTTTATGAGTTTTTATTTGTAAAAAAAAAAAGTTACAGTCACACGGAGGAATAATGGAGACAACATGGTAATGACAACCACGAGCCTTGTTTAATTTTCGCTTTGCATTATATTTAAACAATATCTCCGGACCTCGTTTTCCAAAAGCATCTTAAAACTAAGTTGATCATTATAACCCTCTTGAGAAGCACCTTTAATGTACGTAGTGTTTCCCAAAAGGATCTTAAATAACGATGCTCTTAGACGGACTCTTTGTAGGTTAACGAGTGTCTCTGAGTAATCGTCGAAACCTAAGTGCGTCGACAGTGAATAAATCCTCCTTGTGCCACAGAGCACCTACAGGAATCATTGCAAACGGAATATTCAACGCTTTAATCTTGAGAGCCGACACTTTTTGAAAGTGTTTATTCATAAGATAGCCAATAGATTTTTCATATCAGTTAGCCAACACTCACTTAAAGAATATTTTTTTCAGCAGCACACTTCTATCTACTCTTCCATTTGAATATTTTACACCAATAAATGAGTGCAAGATTTTTTGTTAACTTACAAGAAAATAAGTGAAATGAAATACAAGAGCCGTTAAAGCATTCAGTGGCTGACGCGCATCAAGTCAGTGTTGCAGCAATGCTCAGTGGAAGAGAGGTAAGATTTAGTATCCTAATCACTGGATGTAGACTGTCATCATATTATGAATAATTAATGTCTGTAAACAAAGCAAAATATTTCTTATGTGAAAACGATATTAATGCATACCCAACTTTTTAATATGTGGTAAAATGTAAACTACGTTTGACTATCGTGTTCAGTTTACAAACGTTCTTTAAATCGCTGTTCTGTTCTCTAAGATCAGTCGCTGTCTGGAAGCGAGGTCCTGGCTGTTTTGTCCTGGTTGCTGAAATCACTCAGACATAATATGACAGACAGGTACTGACAGATGTTGATACAGGGTTTCGGGATACAGGGAAATTAGGAGCAAAGACACCAGTAACAGTTAACTTGAGATTGCTGTAGTACTTTGGTTAGGACAATGGTAAACTGATTTTCTAAAAACTTAAACTGATTTACAGGTGTGAATTCAATCGACCATTGCTATTTAACGTAAGATTATTTATGTGGTCGTTCTGTATACTGCTTGAGTTGAAAGTTAACAGTAGAAATAAGTTTAAAATATTGTGATAATGCATCATAATAATTATTTTATTTAGTTCACAGCTAAAAGTAATAACGATACTCAAACATTGTTCTGGTTTCATTGAGTTGTTTTTTATGTAAAAAACATTTATTTATTATGTTCACATGTTAATTAACTTTCAGCAAAAGGCAGGTCCAGTGCTATCTGTAAAAATAGTTTTCTGTTGCACTTGGATTACTTGGAAGAAAAAAACCCTGTTTTCCTACTGTAATGTAAACAAAGGGTGGTGTGCATCTTTTGTGACTGATACATATTGCTACATTAAAGGAATGCTTTAGCAATATCAACTGATTTCCTCTCAGATAGAGAGTATAATCTTCTATCTTTATCTGATAATATGTTTCATGATTTGAAATGTCAGCCCCTGTACATTTAATACTATCTATGCACATGAAAGACATACAAGAATAGAATTTTTTATTTCTGGATGAAAAAAAAAACTGTGAGTAGCCAACCTCACGCTTAAGCTTTTGTTATTTTTCCTGTAATCTGAACCAATCCCATTATTAGTCCAGCCTTAAGATAAGAAGACACTATTTGGCAGCGGCTCATGGCATATCACTAATGCTTTTGCACAACCTGTGTAAGAAAATTGTGAGCCTTAAATGGATTAAAGTTTCAGAGGTGGCAATCTCCATTAGTTTCAACACCAGAAGCTTGTTGGCAGCCACCTGTGACTTTGAGCTGTGGTCAAGAGTGCTGTGCTTCCAGAGACTAGGTTTGAAGAATGTGGCACATGTTAGTAAAAGACTAATTTACACAGAGTTTACTCAAGAAAAGTCATTGCCTAGAAAATGTTAGGGTAATTTAGCACCCCTTCAGGCAGCTGGCATCCTTTTGGTTATAAGGCCACACCGTGCCAAACTTGACAGCAACATAACACACTGTGGTTAGGCCAGGTCATGAGATCACTGGGGGAGGTTTTGGATAATCCATGGTCACGCTAGGTATGATCTAGTGTAGACCCAAATCTCCTCTCGGAAGACTTAATCAGAGAGGAAGCTTGGACAGCAATGTGAAGGGCAGCCACACACAGACACAAACCTTTCAGTTAAATCAACAATTGTCAACATTTGACTTGCAATCAAATGTCAGCCTGGGAATCAACACTGCCACCACTCATATTTTACACCATAAATTACAAACATACAGAATGGAATCTATCTTAAGTTCTTTGTGGTAAAAAAGAAAAATTGTTACTGTGTGCTATGTAAAAACACAAAGTGGAAACTATTGATAGATGTTGTACTATTATTCCAAAAGGAAAAAAAAAAAATTTCAATATTGATTTAGCATCTTAGCTCATATTCAGCATGTGACCTCCTTATTCAGTCTGAATTATCATCAAACACTCAGATTAAGGACCTTGCTCCAGATTAAAATAGCAGCGTTCCATCACGGATTTGAGCTGACAGTCCATCCATTCCCCTGACATCCTATTAACACGTAATACTCACTGAACTTTAAATGAAATTATACTCATTGAAGGGACAAAGCTCTTAATTCATACACTGACAACTCTATTATTGTACCATTGTTTCCAATAAACAAAAATGCTAAAAGTATGCATAGGTAACCAGGTGACAAAAAATGTTGAAAAATATTACACTTAATTTCACAAAGTTTATACATGCATGAAAAAGGTATTCAATATGGAAAGAATTAGCTATATGAGTTTTCCTTGAGATCAAATGGGTGCCTTTGTGTTGTCTTAGAATGCAAAGTCGCTGTTAACCTGTGACTTCAGGCAACAGAAAGCAAACAAATTGCAAAGTTAAAGAAGACTGTATTACATGTATACTTTTACACTGAGAACATGTATGACAGCATCCCCTTTTCAAAGGCCTGCAGAGCTTTGCTCTGTGTAAAAAATATGTTTTCAGACCAGATGCTTAAGAGCTGGCTACAACAGACCTTCATAAGTGATCAAATATATTTACAACCAACAGCCTTTCTTAATTCAGTGTCTGGCAGCATTAGTTGTTTACTCCAGGAGTTGTTAACCTGGCAGGAGTAGCCAATGTCTTGCCTTCACTTGACTTGACATAATCAATCAGAGAAGGTCTGTCCTACCTCCAAATGTGCAATTCATTGAGCACCAATCAGACTCAAGGATGTGATTATTGTTATAGCTATATACTCAGTGTATATAAAATCAGCTGATAAAATGCACAGCCGATCCACACCGACTTCCTGAAATACATTGTCCATGGCTTTGCCAAGACCGCTAACCTTACAATGGAAAGAAAATAGTTTCACTTACCTCAGTGTAGTGTACATATCAATCCATAACAGCTCTTGAATATTCGTACTACATATTTGTTCCCTTAAAGAGAGACCATACCTGCTATTTCATACAAAACAAAAAATTTAATCTACCCCAAAGACTTTTTTGTGCATTTAATAACAAATTTGTCTGGATATGAATTGGCTATGAAGGTGAATTTGTCTGTCTCTCTCCAATGTGCAAAACACAAGTGTAAGATACTCAAATGTGGCTGAACTACAAGGCATTCAGTTTAAATCAGCAACTAAATGGATGCACATCAATTCATTAGTGTTTCAGAGAATGGCAGCACAAATTAAAATCACTCCACTGATGCAGATTACAAGATTTATGCTTATCAGGTCTGAAATAGTGATGCGCCAGGAAATTAGGAGCCATTACTTTAAGTGATTGTCTTAGAGGCAAGTCCTAGAGGAATGCCTCTGATCAACTGATTACCAATTCGTTTTCTAGCCTGTAATTTGATTATGATGAAGCTTTAAGTCCATGTGCGGTTAAAAGTACTGTTTTTCCATTTTCCAAGGTAATTGATATCATAAGGAAGACAAGGACATGATTTTGCTCACAATTTAAACTATGTAAAAATAGCTGAAATTGTGCTTCAAATTCTACCTTGGCTGAAGAAATTCCCTAGCTCACGCACGTGGGTTTGATCTTTAATACCTGCACCTGCCCAAGGAAGAGACCCACGGCCAGCTCATCAACATGTGAGGACCAACACAGTGAGGACGGATCCATTTGTGTACAACATGCCTGTTCTAAATCTTTGTGTAATGATTCTAAAGAACACTCCAAACCCCCGACCAAGGTTCTTTACATTTCTTCAGCCTTACTGACACTGAAACAGTTTCTGCCCAATCTCCAGCATCCTGAAGCTATAGTTAAGAGCAGCATCTTATAGCTATAGTTCCTTTTTAGTTACAGGTAAATGGTATTGTCTGCGATGCAGTTTAACCTTGCCATGGGCCAGAACTCCTTCCTGCCACTCCCTAAGCTTGACAGCCAGGTTTAGACAAAGGGGTCATGCTGACAGTTGGATAGAGTACAATACTAACAAATTTAAAATGTGGCACAAATGGTGTCCTTAATACCAGACATCAACAAAATTGCAGAGAAATATATATGCTGGAAGCACTTGTTCAACGCAATTCCCAAAATTTCATATGTAAATGCAGCTTTTTATAACCATCCCATCACAGGAAAAAAAAATACATATAAAATACATGATTTATATCTACTTCAGATACATTTTAGTAGAAAACAGACAAACAGCCTCAAAACGGTGTTTATTATAGACTTTACATCACAAAGTACCAGTTGCCAGTGGTCTGTATTTCCACATAACACTGAAACTGTACTTCAGGATTTGCAATGTTGCTGTGAAATGCAAAGCTCTTCTTTTCCATGGATGTCTCAAAACTTTACCTAAAACTTTAATTGTGTAATCATTGCACTGTATGATCCAACTGTACATATTCCACAGTAACTCAGAGTCCAGTGACAGAAACAGTCAGTTGTAGAACAGCTTTATGGATGATTGACTATAAAATGAAGTGCTGAGGTGAACAAGGCTTTCATTTCCATTCTTAATTGCTATGGAAGACACAGAGGTCAGAAAACAGAACGATAAGTACTGATCACTTATAGCGACAGGCATGTCATTTTTAAGGCATCAGTGTGGCTCTTTGCTCTGCAGTTAAACTCCACTGGACCAACCATGCAGCAAAGAGCACAGGTGCTTAATTTTAGAACACAGGCAGGACAGAAAGCCAGGGGGACTGAGATACAGTTAATTTTATCTTAGAAGATCTTTGCAGTAGAATAAAGTGCAAATAAAGTTGATTAAAAAACTATTTTTCCTCTTTTTTCCTCCATTTTTCAGGAAGGATGAGCCTTTGATGGCCTCCAGCAGTTACAGGGACAGGCAGACCTCTCTTACAACCCTAGGACCTGGGGCTCCAACTGCAGGCCCAAGAGAGAGTTCCCAGCCGTCACAAATTTGGACACATCCACCCCTAGAACACAGAGATAATATCAGAACTGCAAACCATTACACAGCTATAGTGACATCATACACACACTAACACATCAATAGTGACATCACATTCACACGCACACACACATGCAACACATGCACACACATACACATAAGCAAAAGAGAAGGAATTGGCATTTTGCTCAATTTTAACATTCTACACTGCATTCTCATTGGCTTGTCTTGGTCCCAGGACCAACCTGAGTTTGGGCTTGGCTGACATACCAGCAGTACAGGGCAGTTACCTGGACATGCCTCCAGCTGACCCCTGGTATACAGCTGACCTGCAGGGAGGTCAGTTGAAATGTGACTACAAACAGGCCATTATCTACCTGATTGGGCTTTTATCCAGGAGATGGCTTTTATGGCCAAAAACCGCCACTCATCCTTGAAGTCTGCCTTCTGTCCATGAAGCCACAAAAGTGCCAGCACTGTGGCCCAAACTGCTGGGGACTGGGAAGAAGGACGAGACAGAGATAAGAGCTCAATGCTGAGAACCAGGGGCTCAGTTAAAAAAGGGTACTTTAGTTACAGGCTACTATTTGCTAAAATCACTGTATTAACTTTAATTACTTAAAACTGAATAGAGGAAGCTTCTTTATCTTTTTTCACACACACAAAGCCTTTTTAACACATTCCACTGGCTAGACTAAATGCCAAAGGTACAAACTATCAGTGTTGTGCATGAACGCGTTAAAAGAGCGCGTTCATTGAACGTGCTCATTTTTTCAGTGAACGGTGAACTTCAACGTATCCGTTTGCAATCAAAGAACGTGAATTTGAGCTCGTTCAAGGTTTGCGCGAGATTCGGAATCCTTGGGTGTGTTAAAGTTACTGCTAGATGAATAAACACGTACAGCGTTATTCTATACTTCAGACGTTTTCATTAGCGCAACTCATTAGCTCGCAACCATATCCCGCGTAACAATCACTGCGCATGTATTCGTACACATAAAATAGTCCCTGGAGCAGCTCATTTAAAAAATGGAAGAAATGAACTGGGACTGTGAACTTGTTCAAAATTCAGAATTGTGAACTATGAACGTGAACTTGTTCATTTTAATCTGTGTGAACTGAACTTTGAGCTAGCTCTTCTGACGTGTGAACTTGCACAACACTGCAAACTATTATCAGTTAACGTTCAGAATATGAAGAAAAAAAGTCATGCGTTGCGTGTGAGACAGATAATCCTTCTCTTACTATTTCAGAAGCTCAATCATAATAACATTTTTAAATTTCTGGTTTTGACCTTATTTTGTTGTCTTCAAATGTACTATTTTTATACACTACAGTAGTGTTATATGCGTGAATGAGAATGTATCTGATAAAAAATTCTAATAAACATTCTTCTAGCCAGTGTCATTTGTCATTGTGACTTGAATTAAAGTTTAAAATAGTGTATTTCTTGACTTTTTCCCTTGAATGTGAGTTGAAATTACAGGCAACCTTGAATGGATTAAATATGCTGCCTATGCTATACTATGCATCCTGTGCGATCTGCTTCGGCAGGCTATTTTTCCAGGACTTTGAACTAGTCATGCACTTCAGAGCCAGGAGCCAGGGTTGTCCTGAAGAAAGCAGACAGGAGCTTCTCCTGTTAGGATGAAACTGCTACCTCGCCAGGCATGGTTTTGGCCACTTCCTCTTTCTGTTTTCCCAGGATGGATGTGAGGGACTGGTGGAGGTCCCAGGATCCATCTGCTTTCTGTAAGCCAATCAGATCCAGCATGGGGTCCCCACTTTTTTTCTCTGGGGGACAGAAATTAGAGACACTATCTGGAGAGGCCTTGAAATGGCCATCGTTTTGTACCAATGAAACCACCATTACAACATTGAGTCAACAGTGAATCTGAATCCCTTCATGTTATAAAATATTGAGTGCATTCTCTGTTTTACAGAAATAAACACATCTCTTACCTTCTGGAGGTGAAAACGAATCACATTCCACTGGAGAACGACTTCTACTCAGGCCTTTAAAAACAATTAGAATCTGATCACAAGTCATTGATCACTTCTCTCCCACTTTTGCAATTACATGGTGCATGCACTGGCAGCAAGCCAATTTTGTATCTCCTTGACCAAGCACAATAATATGCCCTGTTCGTTAGAAGCAAAACCCCTACCCAACTTTGGAGATGAAAATCCCTTGGCAGATTTCCTGCAAGCTATACGGCCGCCAAAAAGACCACCGCCACCTAAAAAAAACAGCCAGAAACTAACTGGAAGTCAACTTATGAAGAACAGTTTCACACACATCAGCTCCTCCTCTGTTCCTCTATTAGTCAGGTCTTTACATGTTCCTTTTAGCAAAATAAGTCTTACTTCAACAGACTGTGTATTTCATACATTACATCTAATACTCATCAATGACTACTTCCCTGCTACCACTACTAATAATAATATCATAAACATACACTTTAAAATATCACAAAAGAACAAGGACTGACAGATGTTCCCAGGCAAAATTACAGAGTTAACACCCTGTATGTCTGGATTCCAAATCAGTTGTCTGATCACATACATAGAGACCATCAGCATTACCTTAGAAAATAAGTATGTAAATAACAAAAATCATCAAAAATAGGAACATCAGAACGATAACACTACTACTAAATAAACAGAACGGGATCACAGGGCAGTGGCTTCCTAACAGTAGCTTCATTGTATTAAATCAGAAGAGACAGTGTTTTTATTGAAGAAGACTCCAGTTCTACTCTTTTTTTTTGGCAATGCCAATTGTCTTGTAGACTTGTGCTTCACAACAACCTCTACACTCATGGAGGAGCACTTAGGCAAGACAAATGCAATTCTCTGACACACTCGCATGAAGCCAGGAACTATTTTTCATACTACGAGTCACAAGGTGTCCTACTGCGGAGAGGGAGCTCATTGGAGGATAGGTGCTACTCTTCTGACTTTATCTGAGCTATTCACAGGCACCTGAGGTGCTGTTGTTTATTCCATTGCAACAGGGTCCCAGTCATTGTAGGGTATATAGACACAGCTGGATTCAAACTCGAACTGTAGAGCTCAGATTGTGCTAAAAGCAAATGACTTACCCACAGAGCTACTTGGGACCCTCAGAGCACACCAGCTGTCTTTTATTCGCTTGACTATACAATGAACCTATTGTATAATAATAACAAAAATAGGGCACTAGTGTATGCCCAGCTCCTTGTTGTTAAGGAGAAGACCCCAGTGCTGTGATGTCTGTGGAACATAACAATGAGCAAGAGAGGACATCCCCATATTCACTGCACTCTTGTATGTCCTCTTGTCTTTATGCTCCAGATAAAGCATCATATTAGCATGATGTCACTGAGACATCTGGAGGACGATATACTCACTGAATGTTGGAGCTTCCGCAGGTGTTGAGAGGGCATTCAGTAACACTGGTGGTCTTTTGTAAAAGCATTTCTTCAGAAAGACCACAGGTGTGACTCTGCGTCGTAGGGGGCCCTTGAGGATCTGCTTGCTCTCTGTGTTGACAGCGATGAAGGATGTGTAGGAGGAGCTAACTCCTGATTGGACACTCAGCTCCACCACCTTCTCCTTCACACCGCTGTCAACACCTCCCGAAACATCTCCTTCCATGGCCAAGATGGCGGCACGAGCCCCGAGCCTGTGAAGTAGGAGGCTGGGGACAAACACGCAGGTTTAGGCTTCAAGAGCGACACAGGCCCTTTTCATAGGATTCCAAAAATGAGATGCACTGATAATTCCCCCTGGTTTTCCATATATACAAGAGACATTCACCTTTTACAAATTTGAGGTTGACGGTTTTGAATATTATATGTTCCCAGGCTACAGAGTCCTACACCAGCACCTGCACTCAGACATTTATTTTACATGTTACACATTTACAGCATTATGACCTAAATACACACATTAATTGCTCATTTATTACTTAATTGTGTGAAATGAAATGTGTTTTTCATGCTGGCAACAAATCCCTCATAAAAATCCGGCACAAGTCTATTATCACTACAATACAGTAATTCATGGATTTTCCTATCTGTAGGGATCTCTACACCATAGCCCCTTTAAATGGCAAAGGTGTCTTGGATCATGTCCTCGTGGTTTTTATTACATTATTAGCATTTAGCAGATGCTCTTATCCAGAGCGACTTACAACAATTACAGGTTTACATTTATATAGCTGGATATTAACTGAGGAAATTGTGGGTTAAGTACCTAGCTGAAGGGTACAGCAGCAGTGCCCCCATGGAAAATTGAACTGGTAACCTTTTGGTTATGAGGCCTACTCCTTAACCACTATGCTACACTGCCACCCCAGTCTCCTCTTGGTGGTTAATAATACTCTCAAGTCTGTAAGAATAAAATCTTATTACACTTATTAACCTGAAAAGAACTTGTATGTGGGCAGAGTCACACAGCTTATGCCATTGCGTTATAGTTTAATTTTCCATAACAGAGAGAGCCCCACCCAGTCTTTGACCTGACACCTGTAACACTGGCTAAAAATTTGCTCTGCAGAGGCCTGTACTCAGAAAGACGACAAAATATACTCTGAATAAATGGGACAGCAGGTCTGCCATCCTGCCAAGTTCCAGGAGGGCAGTGCTAAGCTATACCTCATATTTGGACATGTTGTATGTTGAAAATGTTTTGTGTCCTATGCCAGTGTCTGTACACAAACACTTCACCTGCTGTCTTCCTTTGGTGTCAGGCTGAAGGTCAGATCATTCTTCACTACCTCCTCTCCCAAAGCGTAGAGAAGACTCACAGAGCCAGTGACGCAACTGTCCACCTGAGTGTGTGAGAGAGATGGAGAGAACAAGAGTGAGAGAGAGATGGAAAGATGAGAGGCAAAGAGACAGACAGTGGGAGTGAAATATTTAAGTCTCGTGTCTATTTTTTTTTTTACATTTTCATATACATTGGGATTCAATATGGAAATACATGTTACTCAATAGTTTTTCTTGTACCTGATATAGGATAACTGTACTAAGCCTTAGTATGGGATTAGTGTCATTTACATTACATTATTGTCAGTTGTTAGTAGTGTCATAGTACAGAAAGGGGACTGATGCATGTAAAAAGTTGAGGGGGACTATTCTGACCTGCCCCGTGAGCTGGGCATACACCAATGCCCTCTGACCCGGGAAGAGCGTATTGATGGGAGGAGACAGGTTGGTGGTGGACACCCCTGCTGGAAGGTTCCACTGCAGCGAGATGTCTTTTACTGCAGGCTGCAGGGCAAACTGAAGAGACTGCATCACCTGAGGAGAGAGGGGGCAGAGGAACATGTGATTTTTAATAATTACAATAGTCCCTTCAGCACTTCTTGGCTCATTGTTTTGGCTGCAGTCTAGAGTGTATCTAGCACTGTGTCAAGTTTGGTCCTGAATACTGGGTCGCTGCTTCATTTCAGATTCCAAGCAAAGCTATCCCAAACATTTATTCCTATCATCCTAAAAATACTTTCAGTTACTAGTGTCGGTGTAAAAGTTGAAGGAACGTCTGCAGCCCCCTTTATCAAATTTACAAATGTAAATTATATCCCTTTAAGACTCCTTGAATGAAGACTAAACAGATGAAGAGTGTCTCAACTGTCTTTATTTTGTCTTTGACACCTTGCACTAGTCTTGTTGCCCTTCTCTGTACTTGAAAAGAAAGTACTTGTACTAGAAAAGATGGACAGATAAGGTCAGACACAGATCTAAACATCCCATTGGCTTCTTACCTTCTACCTTGTAGTACTCATGGCATTTTGGTTCAGTTATAGTTACAGTCAGTTATAGTCAGCTTTCACCAGCATTTCTACTCACAGGTGAAAATGAAAGCAGAAAAGCACAGCTCCAGTTATTTAGAGATGAACACAACACAATCATTTTAATAATATTTTGTGAATAACTATACTTCTGGTTAGGGCTGCAACTAACGACTATTTTCATAGTCGAATAATCTGTCGATTAATGAAACGAATAATCAACTATTCGGATTATGAATCACACAATTACTTAATGGCTCTTATTTATCTATCAGCTTTTAAATTTAGCTTGAAGGGAGCCAGATCCTACAGCTTTGTGTATTTGTGCTTTGAAAGGTAGAGAGCTGGAGGGGAAAAAAAAAAACACACTCTCTCTCTCTCTCTCTCTCTCTCTCTCTCTCTCTCTCTCTCTCTCTCTCTCTCTCTCTCTCCCAGTAACCTCCTGGTTACGACTCCTGCACCTTATCCACTATGCTACACTAAATGGATTTAGCGCAGGCAGTGAAATTTGGGCGCAACGATAAAAAGAACGGCTCGATAAAAAGAACGGAAATATTTCGCGATTTAGAAAGTTTCACATTCTCCGGTGTTCTCTAAACTTGTGTACTCGCAGCAACACTATCTCCAGCTATAAACATCGCCATGACAACGATGCAGCGTTTAAGCAGAGAATTTCTAAATAGCAGACGGGCTCTCATTTAACATTGTAAAGTTAGGGCACATTTGGAATGTGAACATTATCGTTGTGAAAAATAGGTTATTATTTGAACCCTTTCGCGCGTCCGGTCACACCGGTATGATTAGCTGTTTAGCGGGTATGCTAAAACCCATGCGATTATAAAACTAGATTGGAAAAATTCAAGCTAATTTTAGCTTTGAGGAAACAGTGATTTAACATTAAAAAGTATAGGAAATGCTAACTGAAAACTATGAGAAGCTTAATAACGCTAATGAAAATATAACAACTATGTAACATAACAGGCGTGCTACAAAAAATAAGTTATGTGCGAAAGGGTTAAAAGTGAAATGCTGCCACACTTTTGACGTCTTTGGTTGTGAAGGTGTTGCCATCTGTATTGTTCACTCCAGTAAAGCAACGTAGCTTAGGCTATATGTCTGAGCATTCCGAGTCAGCACGAAAAACACACGCGATGACGTCACCAACTAATCGACAATTCAATTCGTTGGCAACTAATTTGATCATCAATCTTAGTCGACAACGTCGATTATTCGTTGCACCCCTACTTCTGGTACTATATGAGATTTTAAATGTCTCTCTGTCATGACTCTATCGCTCTCTCATTTCTGGCTCTCTCACCTTAGACTGCAGTCTGTCTGCTCCTGTGATGAACTGTGGGTGGCCTGAGCCATGCTTAGCCATGCCATTCACCAGCGCACTGCTGGCACCCTCTCCAATGCCAAATGTGAAGCACCTGGACACAGAGAAACAAAGTAACTCTCAATACACACACACACACACACACACACACACACACACACACACACACACACACACACACACACACACACACACACAAAAATAACACACCCATACATGTGCACATGCACACTTTGACAAACCCCCACATATTTGCACATGCAAGCACATATAAAGCACACATACACGCACACACAAACACACATATACATTAGAGTTCCAAAAAAGGTATACAGGAAACAGGTAGGACTAACCTGTGAGAGAGGGCGTGTCTCTTCACTAGATCAATCACAGATTTGGTATTTCCCACTTCTCCATCAGTGAACACAAAGAGCTGAAAAAGAGTTCCTCTGTAAACTTCAAAATATCGTTGAACAGTGGATGAAGGGGGACTGGGAGGAGAGAGAGCGTAAAGACCTATTTGTTTACTTTAGCCATATCATGTCTCCTACTACATTTAGTGTTGTACTGTAGCAGATTTCTGAACAGCAGACAGTGTTGAAGCATGAGACAACATTGCAAATAATTCCACTGTGGTGTC
Source organism: Megalops atlanticus (assembly GCA_019176425.1). Lineage (NCBI taxonomy): Eukaryota > Metazoa > Chordata > Actinopteri > Elopiformes > Megalopidae > Megalops > Megalops atlanticus. Next base: position 20,654,399 of record CM032877.1, on the reverse strand, counting down.
AAGTGTGGTGCAGCAGAAATAAAGACAGTGCCCTACAGGGACAGTATTTTTCCATCATCTAGTACAATGGGAAGTTGTATACAGTAACAGAGAGTCAGTTACAGTTACAGACAGTAGTATGCATTAGTGTTATACAGTAACAGATTGTCTACAGAAGTATAAAGCAGAAGTGTAAAGCTCATTGGAGTGTGGTGTAAGAAAGTGTTGCTCATTGGACAGAGGTGTAAGGAAGTGTTGCTCATTGGACAGTGATGTAAGGACAGAGATGTGAGGCACCTGGCGCAGGTGGGAAGGAAGGCAGGGCTTGCTGTAGATCTCTTGAAGGGGTTGCAGGATCTCTGTCCCTCCAAGATCAGCCTCCATCGACTTCACCTTCTGCAAGGCGGACTCCATAGTGGTCTGTGTGTACTCCACACTTGCTCTGACACAGACAAAGATACAGAAAAGTATGAACCACAGTGGCATAGAGTCTGTAGTGGTAGATAGTTTTTTTTTCTCAAATGATCTATTCTAGCGTTTCCCAAACCTCTCCTGGAGGACCACTTGTCCTGCATGTTTTAGATCTCTCCCTGCTCCAACACAGCTGATTCAAATGATCAACTCGTTATGAACCCCTGAAGCTGCTTAATAACAAACTGATCATTTAAAATCGGCTGTGTTGGAGCAGGGAGAGATCTAAAACATGTGGGACAAGTGGTCCTAGAGGAGAGGTTTGGGAAACGCTGATCTATTCATTTCACTCCTCCTGCAGTGATGAGGAAAATAAAGAACAACACACTGTAGACTGAACTTCCTTGTGATGAAACCCCTAAAAAGCAACAAAAAACATGTCCACCCAATTCACGGCAGATTGTTCTCTTGGCTTTGTTTTGTCACTCATAAGAGAAATTAATTGGAAGTTAAGGTGGCTAAACTGAGTCACTCACAGGAAGATCGTAGTGTATGTTAAGATGGCTAAGTTGAATCACTCACGGGAAGAATGAATCGTATCTGGAGCCAAAGCCGTAGATGTTGAAGTAGCAGCCCATTGGCAGACTCTTCAGCAGCAACAGCAGAGTATCCTGGGGACATGGAAGAGGACACACTGCAGCTTTACCTGATATCAGTATGAAAGCCTCATTACTGAACTAAATATTAGGGATTTGTTAGGTTTGGAAGTGTGAATGACTCTACCCTAGCGCTCTCTATGCGGCTCTGACTCGTCCGGCTTTGGTTCATGCAACACGACATGCTGCCAGAGCGATCCACCAGGAAGATAAACTCCCCACAGGAAGCGAGGGAGGACTGCAGCGCTGCAGGGAACTCTGGGTAAAGACTCAGCATGGCCACGGTATCCCCCATCAGTGAGCCTGAAAGAGGAAGGAAGAGAAACTGAACTGATTTTAAGTCATTTCAATGAACTGATTTGATCTGATTAAATTCTAAATAAACTGAATTTAATTGATTTTAACTGAATAAATATGAACTGAACTGAACTGAATTTACTTTATATGGCTGGATTTGATCTGAATTGACTGGAAATGAATTGAGAAAGTAGAGGAAAACAGAGAAAGTAGAGGAAGATGAACGCTCACCCTTATGCAACCAGATTTTGGAATTGCTACACATATAACAGACTCTGCGTGGAGTGGAGTGGGCACTCATTGAAGGATAGGTGCTACTCCGCCTACATTATTGGATGGAACTAGGGTTTCTTTTTGTTTTCACATACGTTTGATTACTTAATAGAGATGGCCTTGGCACTCAGTAAAAACAACCATGTGTTACCAATTCACTACATTTGTGTTATACTACTTCTACAAGCTGTCCTCATGAACGTACACAGAACTACCACAACGTCCCAACCAATGAGAATGCATCCTGACCTGGACTGGCAGTTGACTGCCCCACCTCCAATATGGCAGTGGGGTGATGTGGTTGAGAGTAGTACAGCAGAATCTCAACATCACGGTCAAACTTGTGATCTGGAGAAAGGCTAATCTGCAGAGAATTGGTTAGAGACAGTTACAGTCACTGTCATGATCATAATGTCAGGAAAGAGTGGAAAAAGAGCAATAAAAAAGGTGTGGCCACACACACAAATGAGGAAGAAAATCCGAAAACAATCAAAATCTGTGAAAGGAAAGGAAGTCAGTGCTCACCTTCGCTTCAGTGTGGTCAGGAGACAGGAAGTCCAAGGGGGTGAGCACACAATTGGACTGCACACTCTGAATGGGACTGGGGGAGTAGATGTGGACACTAAGAGACAAGGTGTATGGCACAGCATCCCCTGAAACACCAGGCACCTCTGAGGTCACACTCTGACTGCCTAAAAGACATAAAGAAAGAGAGACAAGACAAGACAGAAAGACATTCTCTAGGAGAGGTGAAAAGGATTTATTTTTCAAATGAACAGAGGAGAGAATATTATGCAAACACTACAAAAGAATACAGATATCCGTCTACATTAATATGAAACAAAGGTCACAGATAGAATCATACACTCACACGATGTTAATGTAACTGTTTCCTCTGCACTGTTATGTAAGTGGTAACTCTGTTATGTAATGGGTGTTGTGTTTGGGAGAGCAGTCAGAGGCGATGGCTGCACCTGCAGGGGTGTAGCGAGGGTTCAGCACAATGGGCAGGCAGAACCTCAGGGCGTCATCGGCCTGCACGGCCAGCTCGGTGACGTAGGCCAGGGAGACGGAGGCGCTCTCCCCCGGGGGCAGGCTCCCCACCCTCAGCTGGAAGATGTCAGAGCTCTCCGCACTCTCCTCCAGCAGGAAGGCCTGCTGCCCCGAGCTCAATGCATCATCATATTGTTCCTGTGCCTGTGAGGGAGGCGAGGTCATCAATGTGAGACGCGTGACAACCAAGCCATCTCTCTGCTACTTTGACCCTGTAACTTTGACGTTGTAAACCTGACTCCTCTCTTGTACTTGTTGCTCACTTACCTAGGTAGTATAGCGGTACTTTATTGTTCCTGTAATTGTATTTGATATGCAATCCTAGTTCAGATTAGTAGGCTCGCGACACTGACCTTGCGCTCAGCTTCAGCACTATTTGCATTGTATGACCTGTACACATCTTGCTCTTGTGCCTGTTGTTTGCCCACTATTTGCACTTTTGTACGTCGCTTTGGATAAAAGCGTCTGCCAAATGAATAAATGTAAATGTAATGTAAATGTCTGCACCCTCTGAATTGTCTGAATTTTGTGCTGTGCTTATCCTGAGCTGAGAGGGTATTACAGGAAATATAAAAGGTACGACAGCACAACACACTTCCTGGTCAACTGTACTATGACCAACATGATAGTAGAGAGTAGAAAATATGTTTGCTAAAACACACAATCATCAAAAGATTGGGTGGACTTCTAGTACAGCACAAAAGGATTTCACACATACTGATACATGGCTCCCTTGAGGTGGCAGACACTGAATGTAGAACACTATTTTGGAAAACTGCACAGACAGGGCAAAGGGCAAGGCAGGGTCTTCTTTCTCCTCTGTCCCACCTCCTGTCTCTCCCGGAGCTGAGCCTCGATCTCTGTGCCGCCAATGCGGGCCAGGAAGCGGTAGACAGAAGCACTGCTGTCCATGGGAAAGGTGAAGATGGCCTCCACTGGCCCGGACTGCTGGTTCTCATACTGAAGAGTGGAGCTGACTGAAGCCACATGACCCTGGACCTCCACATCCACTGACACAGATTTCAGGGGAACTGAGTGTGAGAGGGTGAGGTTGGAGGGAATTGAGAACAAAATAATATTACAGGGGAAAAGACAGAAGGAGAGGAGAGATAGGACAGGGGGAGAAAGTTACTATTATACCAAATTGATCACCTGACCCTTGTCTAACCATAGAAGTTTGTCTCCCATAGCAACATCTCAGATGGTTGGAACCACAGATCACAGGTGATGCACAGAGCTGCTATTCTCTTTGTAACATAAAAGCATTTTACAGTAACTGGAAACGGAGGAAATTCCTTCACGACCACAATATCAAATGAAGTCAGAAAGGGGATTTCTCAGGTCTAGTAATGTGCCCTCCTTTTAACATATTTTCAATGGCTGTACTTTGACCGCTTGTGCAACCACATATCCCAAACCTTTATTGCTGCTGCTTGCTTTGTCTTCACTGCATGCCTATGTAGCTAGTATTTAGAAGACACACCACACATCTTCACATTTTCCTGAATTATCAGTTTTATTGGATCCAGATCCTCTTGCATTTAGTCTTCATCTATCTACAATGCATTACTTAGAACATAACAATATAAGTTTAATCACAATTATTGGTTATTAAGCCCAGCTAGGCTCATCATGCTGTCTATTTTCAACAGTGTACCCAGTACTGTGCCAAGCCTGGTCTGGAACAGTCTTAATGTCTCTACTTCTACTATACATACTGTAAAAACATGCTATGCATTACATTCTATAAAGAAACAAATACTTCCTAGTGTCAGTGTGAAATTAATCTTGAACTCATTTCCACATCTTGCTATGTTGACAGAATGCAAACATTGATGCAGGTGAAAGATACAGTAGCCACCTTTTGCCGTTGTGCCATCTCTGATGTTTCATATCATAATGTGATGCTGAGAGGTAATACTGTGCCACCAGCATGGTGCAAGTACCTGGTTCATTCCTCTCTGTTCTCAGTCCACATGGGTGGTTCATTGTAGCTGGGGGAAGGAAACAGGATTAGAACAAGATTAGAAACGGAGCTCTTTGTCAAAAAGTATCACTTTCATAGTAAAACAGGTGTTCATATCAACCCCAGTCTTTCCAAACAAACACCAAACACAAAATCACCAATCCAAATGAGTCTGTCCTGCATTTCAGGTAAACCACAATCTAACTGTGAACTAGCGTCTTGACACTTCGTTCTCATACATACATACAGTGTACCTAAGTTTATCATTATAAAATAAAACAACTATAGTGCTGTTAGTAAAAACGAAAACAGATTTAGTTACTCTGCACCCTTTACCCCCATTTTTTTCTGGGAACGTAAGACTTGTCTAACACTAAGACGACGTTGGTAAGTGATACGTACTTTCTTCAGACTATAACTTTGGAAACGCATTACTGTAATTAAAGCGCATACCTTGAAATTAAAGCGCATACCTTGTTAGACTACTGTCCTATATGCTACGATACCCGCCGTAAAGAACCCAATTTCTGGCACTGCTTAGAATCACTTTCACTTTCACCTAGCTCTCGTTTGCTAGAAAATAAATTATAAAATCAAATCAAATAAACAACACATTCTCTGCCTATACTGTCATATTTTTGGAAACATTATTTACGTCACTTTTCTGCCGTAGGGAACCTTCCCTCAGCCGTTTTTTAATTGCTACCTGCAAGATGCTTATAAAGAACACGGCGTACACTGGGGTCGTCATCCAAGTTCCAAGTTCCTACCGAGGGGCGTTCATTTAAACTGTTTTGTCAGCTGCTTCCTGGAACTGTACGCCCCCTCGAAAGCGATTCGAAGCTATGACTGGACACAGACTGATACAAATCCGCCTTCTCCAACGCCAGTCTGAGAGGACTGTTTCTTATTGATCAAATTTCAAGGCACGAGGCACTTACGTCACGTCACTTCTAAAAAAGTAGGTGTGTCGCAGTGTGTTACTTCCAATGATATTTTCAAACAAATGGACACCACAGATTTCCTTTCAAGCAAAATCAAGCAAACGAACGTAAAAACATACAGGTTACGTATCACATCGTGACAACCACAAGAAAAGTAACTGTATCAAGTACATTGATACTATTTTACATATTATGTAACATATTATACATTTTACATGTAATATTTTACATGTAAAAGTATTAATAGAAATATTTATGTATGTACTTATGTACGTGTTTTAATGTACTTACATTTGAAAAATAAATTAAGCCTCTCTGACGTCAATACATTGCTTATTATTTTGTCTTGTGACAAAAGATCTAGTGGGGATATTGCAAAATGTGAGCAACACACAGATGAAGGGTGTGGCAGCTGGTCCTTATTTAAATAGGATGGGGGAGGGTGGGGGGGGGACGTCAGAGATGGGAGGGTGTGGAAAGGGAAAGGGAGGGAGTGATGTCATTGTTAGTACTGGGCTGTGCTTTCCCTCTGTCTCTCTCTCTCTCTCTCTCTCTCTCTCTCTCTCTCACTCTCTCTCTCTCCCCCCTCACTCTGTCTCCCTCTCTCATCAAACACACACACGCACACAGAGGGCGAGGAGGAGGACACAGCAGAACCAAAACAGGCACCCCAGCATCACCGTCACCAGGACAACACAAGATAGGTATGGTAGTGTCATCTTCCTGTGCCATGTTCTGACTGAACACAGAGCTGCTTATGCGAAGGTTGATTGGTTGATATGGTTTATGTCTGTAGAAAACAGTAGTCTTTACCTTTGCTGATCTCAGTGGTGTGCGGTGATCTGACAGTCTGTAATGGGTGTGTATGTGTGTAGTGTTTTAAATGTGTCACCGTTTTATGGTAGGAATAACTCTCATCTCTGCCTTTATGCTGCATGGTACTGTTGTTTTCTTTTGCTCTAATTCTGTTGTATTTCTTTTATTATTTCTTGCTGTTAAGAACCTTTATATGAAACCTCTTGCCAGGTGCATGCTAGTAGGAGGATTCGGGGGTTAAGTGCTGGGCCATCGGCCTAACCTCATACCCTCTGCACCTTTCTCTTTCTGTGAGCATCATCTTCTGGTGTCGCCAGAATCTCTGGGCTGCTTCTATTTACCTCTGGGAACCCCCTCCCCCCTTTTGGCAGTGCATTATGGGATGTGTCCCTGTCTCGCATATGGCTTGCAGCTTTCACTGTAATTTATGTTATATAAAAATATCATATTAGGCCATTATGCTTGTCAGTTTGTTATGAGAAAGTCATCCTTTGATTTTTAAATGACTTTTTAGTGTTTTTTAGGGAAGAAAGTAATTGTTACTCTTAAACAAACTGCAAATACTTAAAAATATACTGTTACGCAGTCGTTGTAATGCTTTGGCACTTCAACAGCACCTTGAACAGCAGAAGTAAATGGATGGTTTAATTTGTTATCTGGGCATGTGTTAAACTGTGGTTATACCTGTATCCTTAATATCACTGAGTTTCCACAAATAACCATGCTGAATAATGGTGTCTTCTCCAGTATAAGAAATGTCATATCTCTTGTAAACTGAGAAAACTTATGTCATACAGAAAATTTTTCACAGCACCCTAGACACAAACAGAAATTGTTATGGTCATTCTTTTTTTCTAACATTTTGAATCAGTAAAAAGAAGCTCTTAGGTTCACCGCTAAATGTACCTTTGCGATAGCTAATACAAATGAATAGCAATGGAACACAACAGTTTCCTCTCGTTTTGGGGCTGTATACCCTGTTACCAACACGCCTGAGGAGGTCAGAGATTTGTGGGTGAGTTTGGGTGAGCTTGCCAAGTTTGTCTGAAGGAAGGTAACATTTTTTTTTAATGAGCCAAGTGATTTGCCTCTGTTGCTCAGTGCTGATGCTGACTGATTTCAAACAGGAGAAAAAAGAATGACCAAATCAATTCTGATTTGTGCTGGGCTGCTATTAAAGTTTTCCTGTATGGTATGGTTTTTGTCTTTAAACACACAAGATATATGACATATACTATACGTATTAATTGCACATAGTGATATGTTGGAAGACACCATTATTCTGCATGACTAAAATATTCTGAGCAATTTCTGAAGTGTGAATGGTAAAAAACAGCAGAAAGTTAGACAACTGAGCTATTCATTTGTTGTGGTTACTCTACAGCTTGTTTATGGACAGTGATGCATTTTGAGTGTGTGTGCATGTGCATGCATTGATGTGTGTGTGTGTGTGTGTGTGTGTGTGTGTGTGTGTGCATGGGTGTGTACATGTGACTGTACAAGTGCTTCCAGAGTGTTCCTCCTCTCACCATTGCCACACCCTTCCCCATCTAATTCCATGCAGTAATGCAGCGGTCATTTCTTGGCAGGGCAAGGAATTAATCTCGCTAATGGAGTCGCAAGAAAAGTGTAAAGGCCAAGGGGAGGGCGATTGCTGCACCGTTTAGCTAATCAAGATGTAATGTTTCCTCATGTCTCCCCATTTTCCCAGAGTGACTCACGACTGCTGTCTCAAGCAGCCTGCCTTCACCACCCGATCTCTGCTGTTACTTTACAGCAAGGATGTGAGATGTGCATTCTAGAATAACACGTCTGCATTATTCTCCATGATTGTTTGTTTCCGCCTGTTAACTAGGCTGGATGGCTTTTTATGGGAGGTCTGTAGGCACTGTGTATACACTTGTCCTCCATGTTTAGTCATACCACTGATTAAGCACAAACAAAAAAACATGTGTAGTGCCTCAAAAAATGTACGTATGGATCATTTTCTTCTGCTGAAAAATATTTTTAAATAGTGTGCTGTAATCTTAATACATTGCACAGAGAAAAGTCATATTGAATTTTCTTCCAAAAAACGCATTTGAGTCACGTTTAATCATGTCATTCTTCATTTTTCATTTGTCCCTCTACACCTCTGACAGCGTGCTTTATCTTCCTCTCTCTTTGCTTCCTCCTCCTGGAATGCATGTGCTGTCGACCCCCCCCACAGGATGGCTGAGGGCACAGTGTCCCTGGCGGAGGTGGAGAGCTCCTTCCAAAAGTTTGCCATGCATGGTGACACCAAAGCCACAGGGAAGGAGATGACTGGCAAGAACTTTGTGAAGCTCTGCAAGGACTGCAAGGTCATCGATGGCAAGAGCATCACCAGTACCGACGTGGACATTGTTTTCAGCAAAGTCAAGTGAGGCACCCATGTGGACACACACACACACACACACACACACAATCACAATCACACTGACACAGACACAGACACAGACACACACACACACACACACACACACACAAACTGATTTCCCCCTACTTAAATCAGCTAAAAATTCCCTCCCTCTCCACCGCAGCTGGTAAATGGCGATTGTTTTGTGCAAATTGGTTGCTTAGCATTATCCAGGTGGGTGTAAGACATTTTGGTAGTTGAAGTGACTCACCCTCTCTGACTATAGAGCACTTTGAGATCCATAAAAGGTTCTATCGATATCCAGTCCATACATTTATCGTTAATGGACGCACTGGCTGAGGGACAGGACACTACACTGAACTGGACACAGATGTCCCTACAGACTGAAAGCTTGCCAGACATACATTCAGGTATCCTTCACAGAAATGAGTTCAGAAACATTTTGATGGGTGCGTGTGTGTTTGTGTGTGCAGGGCAAAGACGGCCCGTGTGATCACCTTTGAGCAGTTCTGCCAGGCACTGGCAGAATTGGCCCCCAAACGCTTTAAAGGAAAGGGCCAGGAGGAGGCGCTGCAGCTGCTGTATGGCCTGATCGCAGGCAAAGAGCCCGCCAATGTGGGTGTCACGGTGAGTACTGACCTCCAGAGGGCAGGGGGGCGCTGTGGGCCCCAAGCCGCCATTGGCTTTTGAGCACTGTGGGGACTTTACGAACATGAGATCTTCCACTTGGGAATTGAAAAGAATGTGCAGGGCTCTGAGTATGCACACATGAATTTACATGTGTGTGTCTGTCATGTATTGTTCAGTAACTTTAAATCAAAAATTAGGACAGGAGGACAGGGAAAAATACCCGTCAAGGCTACTGTATACACCGCAGTAGTAGCAAGGTGCGAAGATATTCAGCAATAGGCATTTACATGTAGATATACTGCTGATATTTGATTTGGCACATTGTTATCTACTCTCCTCTCGCTCTTCTCTCTACCTCTCTCTTTTTACCTTTTTCCTATTTTCTCTACATCCTTTATTTCTCCTTCTGCTTACCCTCTACATTGCTCTCTGCTGACCTCTACTCTCTTTCTATCCCTCTCTCCTCTGCGGTCTCTGCTCTCTCCTTTCTTTTCTGTCTTTCTCCATCTCCACTGCACTCTGTCTCTCTTTGTCTCTCCTCTCTTCTCTATCCCTCTCTCCTCTGCTGTCTTGCCTGGTGTCTGTCTTCTGCTCACGCTCTCTCTTTACCGTTCTTTGCTCTCTCTCTCTCTCCCTGTGTCTTTCTTTTTCTCTCTCTTCTCTGCCCTCTATCTCTCTCCCTCTCTCCTCTGTGCGCTCTCTCTTTCTCTCTCTCTCTCTCTTTCTCTCTCTCCCTGTCTCTCTCTTTTCCTCTCTCCTCTGCTCTGTCTTTCTCCCTTTCTCCTCTGCTCTCTTCCTCTCATTGCCTCTCTTCTCTGCTCACTCAGAAAGTGGCCAAGGCCGGAGCGGTGGACAGACTGACGGACACCAGCAAGTACACGGGCTCGCACAAGGAGCGCTTCGATGAGACGGGCAAAGGCAAGGGCAAGGTGGGCAGGGAGGACATCCCAGACACCAGCGGCTACGTTGGGGCCTACAAGGGTCAGGGCACCTACGAAGAAAAGGTCAAGGAGGACAAGTGAACAAGGAGGGCGTGAGGAGAGCCCGTTGCTCAAGGCCTTTCACCCCCAGATGCTGCTTCTGTGCTTTTATTTAAAGCTTCGATAAATGATTATGTTAATGGACTGGCTTAACACTGTACACCTTGTCCATCAGCCGCTATCTTCCTGAGTCATAGCACTAAAGCTCCGGTCACATTTGTGAACAATGACAGTTAAAGTAGCAATGACTGTAAACCGCTTTGTTACCAACATGCCAACTAACATGTGCCCGTGCCCCTGCAAATCTGCTCCCTTTGTACGCACTTTGGAGAGGAGGCAAGCAGAGCACCATACACTGCTGTTTTTTACAGGGGTTGTGCAAACTTTGTAGCTAGTTATGCTAGTGGCCACTCCTTCCCAGAGGATTCCTTAAAACCACCTGCATGTCCTCCGTTTTTAAGGCATGGAAAAGGGCCTGGGTTTGTCATTAAGCATGAGGCCTTAGCCAGTCTTCTCGAGGATTTCGTCTTCCATTTTTAAAACATGCCTCATGGCCTGCTGAATGATCACAATGATAGGACTATACCAGTTTTTTTTACAAAGCTGTGATTGGTTAGCATCACAAAACATTGGAGTCACACCTTGCAAACCATTCTGAAAGTAATCCCAAGGATACCCATTGTTTTTCTTTGAGGTCATTTACTCAGATATTGTTGTAGCTATCTTTACTCATTCTTTATGTGTTTGCACTGGAGAGATGTAGGTGTTTTATGCATATTTGTTATAGTTACGCAGCAGCTATGGTAATTGTTTAAAATGTGACCGGACCTCAGTCCTTCACTGATACTGACTGGGTAGAGTTACACTAGATACACTGACTAATTGCCATCCCATTTAATTCATACCTTTCAGAGAGTCATTCTCATGGCTCTGATTTTAACACAGCAGTAGCACCACACACACACTCACACACATACACACAAACACACAGAATGGGTCAACACTGGCACACTGACTGAATCAGTGCTACAGGACTTGAACTACGCACTTCATTCCGTTACTATATGGTTCTGCATTACCAGCAACCACTCCACTTGCAGGATATGTTTGATAAGCTAACTGTCTCTTGACTGCCTTTTCTTGTGGTCAAAGAATCATTTTTTGCTTTTCTTCCCGACTGGCCCTGGATTTTGTGGTTTCTTGGTCTATTTGGAAAATGACCTATTCTCTATGCTCTGCACTTTCTGACATTTTATGTTGTAAAAATATGCTATAAGAAATAAAATTTGATTAATTGGCTGATAAGCTTGAAAATCTTCTTACAGGTCCTCAGATTTTCATGGTACAATGTCAGAGTAACACACCACCCTGTGTACATTTGCGTACAATGTAGAGTGGTGTTGAAAAGTGTAGTCAGAGTTAAAGAAAAAATATTTTCTGCCTGTGCGATGTTGTACAAAACATTTTGACAGTAGACCATGGGGAGAGAGAGATGAAAAGAAAAACAGAGGCACAGAAAAATGAAATCTTGGATCTAATTTTATGAAGCAAAGTGAACAGCTTTCTAAATTGCACACCTTGGTAAATCTAAATCAAAGCAGCCTTTGCCCTTTCTCCTAAGACTATTTTCTGGCAGAGCTTTGCTTCCATAGTGTAATTAGTCTCTTTGAGTCTCTCCATTACTTTCGGATAACTTGACAGAACTTTTTAAAACTGGAAACGTTTGTGCCTTCACCTTGTATTTCCTAGTCTTTCTCAATATTGGCACCTTTATGCCTGACATAAACTGCCTTGAAAAGTTAGACGTGAAAGTCTAACACTTATATCATTCCATTGTCCAGATATTGTATGGAAGTGGAAAAAATAGAATGAAAAGAGTGAAAAATTGAGTCGGAGGTGATATGGGTAGACAGATGGGAGTGATGAGGATTTGTTTTTTCTATGTTCATGTTGTGTGCTAGAATTCAAATTCCCTCTCCATCTCTCTCTCTATCTCTTTCTCTCTCTCTTCCTCCCTCCCTCTATGTATGTACGTGTATGTGTGTGCATGTGTGTGTGTGTGTGTGTGCGTGTGTGTGTGTGCGTGCTTGTTACTGTTATACATTGATACTCTGCCTAACTGTGGCTGATTCAATGCACTGACCCTCATGTATCTCACTGTACTGCTAAGACCTGAGTAAAAGTGTGTTAACCACATGAAAAAAATGAAATAAAATAATTACTGAATGAGCTACACGCCCAGATGAATGTTTGTTAATCCTCTTTCCTGAAGAAACACCTACAGCCTTAAACCTTCAGTCTCCTTTGTTAGACTTTATTTAATCTGCTTAATCGCATACAGTATCTTCTCGCACGCAAATCTACATTTACCAGCTATTGTGTAGCGGCACAATTGAGTGTTCTGAAATATGACTATCGCATTATCAGACATGGGCACAGTGACGATGGGAGGCCTATGCGACAGAACGGCATGTCTGTTGTAAGGATTACAGCTCCTCCACATTGTAGGGGCCACACAATATCTGTCCCTAATAGCCACATAATAGTCCTGCAATCAAGCCAACGCCTCTCCTCCCCAAAAGTGCTACAATGTCAGGGGTGGGGTCTTGTCAGAATATATATTGAGGAGCTCACGTCATTGGCCCATTCTTGTCACGGTCAGAGCACTGCAAGATGAGAGGTGAGCCGTTGGATCATCGCTGTCACTCCTCTTCAGCGATGGGACAGCCGAACCATGGTTCTAGGGGACATGGTTGACAGGGGAGCGCTGTCTGAGGAACTGTTCTCACACGGGGCGTCAGGGCTGTGCTCCAAAAGGGGGTGTCAAGCGGGGTGCGCATGTGTGTGTTTGTTCAGAGTTGCTTGTCTTTGTCAAGTGTTTCAATTAACATGCTGTTGGTGACTGTGTGGGTTATCGGTGTGTCGCAGTATTACAGGAAGAAAGGGGTGCAGGACTGTGTCTGGTGTGTTCATTTAGCCAGTGTGTCTTATGCAAAATTACCCATGTGTCTGCTTATTATACTGGAATTGTTTCCTCTGTTCCTTACAGGCGGATGGAAATGTCCTCCAAGGTTTTCGGTGATAACTCCTAAAAAAGTTCAAAATGTCGAATTGATCTGCTGTTATGATGAAATTTTGATATGTCTTTGTTATACTTGTATTTGGATGTGTTGGTATATTTAGGCATTCATCTTGAATACTATGTGCCCATGTGTCCATGGCCATAGTCAGCAGGCGCTGACAGTCGAAATAGTGCATGGAATGCTCACTGTGCCGAAGTGAATCTTTTCACTGAGAGATAGAAGTTGTCATTACTTTTGTTTTTGTATTTGAAAATTGGATGCTGGAATAATGTTTGTTTGAATGGGTTTAGGTCAGAAAAAAATTATAAATTTTGCCTAAACTTGCCAAACTGTGATAGTGAAAAAAGTGATTAAAAATTTGAGTCAAAATTAAGGACAAATGTTGACTGAATCCAGGCCATAATCTTGAGTCAAAAGTTCAAATGACCAAGAGGGCCCATTTTTTGCTTGTGTGTTGAAGGACCATGATGGTGTCAGTGCCTTCTCAGGAACATTCTACAGCCACAGGAGTTGTGTGGGAGTGGCATTGGGTGGGGTCAGGGGCTAACAGACAGACACTGCAATTCAGGTCAGCCTCTCACCGGGGGGTCACCGTGTGTCACTGTTTGCAGGTGTCATTCTGCTGACCCTGCTGGGGACTGCACTGGGTGAGGGGAGCATCAGCTACTCTTGGTACGGCCCAGGACAGACGGCCCACGAGAATCCTGTGCCAGAAAACTGTGAGAGAGGGAGTTAAAAAGGGAGGTCACTCTGAGTATTATTACCTGTGCAGTGCTCTTGATCTTTACCGTGTGTGTGTGTATGTGTGTGTGTGTATGTGTATGTGTGCGCATGCGTGTGTGTGTGTGTGTGTGTGTGTGCTTTGCGTGCGTGTGTTTGATTGCAGTGTGTCTGACGGACCCCGGCGCCTGCGGCTGCTGTGTCATGCAGAGGCAGCTGTGGCGGTTGTCGCAGTTCTTCAACACGAGCCTGAACCAGTTCGAGGCGGGGCTGCAGAAGGTGCAGGGTGTGGTCCAAAGCATCCAGGGTGAGTCCCTCTGTGCCTCTCAGTGCCAGCCCTGCTGTGTCCCTAACACTCTGTGTTCCTGTGTGTCTGACCGTATGGCTTTCTAAGTTCACTAGCTTTTTTATCAGGTAACCACTGAGACAGAGAAGTCTTTTGCAAGAGAGAGCTCTCAAGACTGTGCAAAGGTGGACCCTTTGTCCCTTAATGTGTATTTGTGTGCTTTCTAACCCATTATATTCTCTCCCCCAGTTTGTCTGTGCTATACTACCTATACTAGAGTGGGCTATGCTATGATATTTGATACTATACTTTATTACACTGCTGTATAGCTATGGTACACTGGATTGTAGTGAAATATGCTATGCTGCTCAATGCAATGCTATGGTGTACTGGATTATGCTGAAATATGCAATGCTATGATATGCTATTATATGATACACTGGATTATGCTGAAATAAGCTAAGCTATTGTCAGTACTGCGGCATCTTAGCCGGTTTGTTTTTGTTTTCCCTGTCCATGTGCTCTTGTTTACTGTTTTTCCCCTGTGTTCCAGCACTGCCATGCTCTCCGCCCTGTCGCCGCCCATCTGATTACCCGATCGTCTCTCCCTGCCCGTCTGCACACCTGCATCCCATGTCCTCATTAGCCTTGCCCTATATCTTCCCTGCTTGTTTCATGTCTCGTTACGTTCCCAGACGTTTTTGTCCTGTCCTGTTCTGCCTGCCTGTTGTACTGATCTCGCCTGTTCCTCTTGACCGCGTCTTTTTGGATCTGTTTTTTTAGTATTGTTCGCCGTGGTTTTTGACTTCGCCTGTTTTGACCTCGTTTTTGACCGCGCCTGAGTCCCTGCCTGCGCCTTGACAGCTATGTTATGCTAACTGCTGTTTCTCTGTCCCTCTCTCATTGCAGCCAGCCGCAGCGCCTTCTCTGTCGCCCTGACTGACTCCCGCCGCTGTGTGGGGCCAGAGCGTGAGGAGGTTGCCGTGGTCTACCAGAGCGTCTTTGTCAACGTGGGTGGGGCCTACAATGTGTTCACTGGCGTGTTCACCGCCCCGCGCTCGGGTGTGTACAGCCTGGCACTGACCGTGTTCAGCGATGCCGGCTCCCCCGGCGCCCTGCTGGCCGCCTGCGCCCGCCTGTGGCACAACGGCCGCGTGCTCGCCACGCCCAGCGAGAGGAACACTGACGACCAGGAGGACAGCGCCACCGTAGCGCTGGCCACCCAGCTGCGGGTGGGGGACACGGTCTCCGTGCGCCTGCCTCCGGGCTGCTTCCTGTGTGACGACTACAGCCACTACAACACCTTCTCTGGCTTCCTGCTCTACGCCACCGACTGAAGGGGCATCCCCCAAACCCCCTTCCCCCAGCTCTTGGATGTAGAGCGGGGTTCACAGCCCAGGTCCTGGGGGGAGAGCAGTCGCGGGGCATGAGGGTTTGTGTCTCAGCTGAACATGTAAGGATCCAAAAAAAGATTATATGGAGTACTGTCACTCCGCCCAGCTATGAAGTTGCTGTCCTTCTCTCCTCTTATGGGAGCTTTGATGATTGAAGATTAAATTTTGTCTGATTTCTAACACATCCCCCAGGACCTAGGGCAAGTAACCCTTGTGTAGCAATTTTTCTTTAGTTTTTCAATAGTTTCCCCTTCTCTCCTTACCCCATCACCACCACCACCACATTCCATTTTAATCTGTCTGATGGGTTAACTTCCCAAGAGTGAAGGTCTAGTGGCACAGGCAACCGTGCTTACAACTTCCACTCTCGCCCCACCCCACCCATCTAAAATTTTAACCCTCTCATTGTAGACCTGGCCATTCCCAAAATGTACACTACTATGGGATTTGGGCATCTACAAGATTGAATCAATGAATTATAGCATCCTGTTATCCAGACTAGGTTAATTGTCCCTTTCACTTGTCATTGTTTTACCTAAGCTACATTACATGTAATGTAATTCAATCATGTGAACTACAATAAATGCATATGCAGAGACTAACAAACATTGCTGTTGGCTGTATTCTGAGCACAATTAATACGAGCAGACAATGAAGAGTTTCATGAATGTAATTGCCTTTCTCTACCACAAGGTGTCCCTGTTAAGTAACTAACGATCCTCAAGTCCTTTGAGTTGTTGTTTCAACATTAACATACCAGAGGAGGATTGATAAATAATGGTAACTATTCCTGTGCTGAAATAAAAATAAAAAATTATTGAATGAAAAGTGAATAAAAATAAAATCTACTACATCCACCTCCAGCTCACTTTCTCATCAATAAAGTTGCTTTCAGAACTATGGTGTGTCTGTCATGATTCAGACACACACACACACACACACACACACACACCCACACATACATCTTAAATAAATTCATACCACAAATCAACAGTTTATTGCATCTGTACCCAAAGCCTTTTGCAGTGAAGCACCTGGAGAGCAATATGAAACCAGTCTTTCCATGCAGCCTAAGCTAAGCTTCTGTCAGGCCTGAAATACGACACGATCGCATGTACAACACATAACACATCCAGACCTTGCTTCGGTCTGCTCTCTGGCAATCATAAATGTGTGCCTGAAGAACGAGACTAACCACATTCACGCAGTTTTTTTGGTTTTCAAGCAATATAAATGATATTGAGACAGTTCAGGCAAAGGTGTGAGGTCACAGAACTTGTGGTTTGGGGTCTGTGCCCAATGAAGTGATCGAGATTAGCGCTCGGCTGAAGTGCAGGATATTGCCGCTGTGTTGTGGGTGGGCCAATGCGACATTATGAATGTGCTGATGCTCCTATTTAATAAAATGCCTGTCAAACTAAATGAGCCTCTTAACAAGCAGCAAGGCCATGTAGCTACAGGATTCAGACATTAGTGTCAACAGACCAGTGCAACAGAAGGAAAAGGCAAACCTCCGCATTATATCTGTCTGAGGCACGTTCAGTATTACCCTCACAGCCCACAGACACAGACATACGCATGAATGAAAGAAAGGAAGAAATACTGTACCACTTTATACTTGAACAATTTTTACTATCATAAGTAAAATGTTTGCAATTAAGATATATTACTTTATTCATAGTTTTAGTTATTTATTTATTATTGTTATTGAAATAACCAAAACAATTGTTCATTATTATTTTAATCATTATCATAATTGTATGTTATTTATTTCACACAAAAATAGAAATAAAAAGAAGCATGACATAGAAAGGTGGCATGAAGTTTGTGCTAGTGAGATAAAAACTCAAAATGGACTTAATGACAATAATCACCTTAAATTAAACTCAAATTTACCACAAATAATACAAAAGTAATCCAAATAGTTAAACGAAGAAAACAGCAGAAAACAGTGCAACCACGTCTCTAAACGGTAAAGAAAAACAAAATGCTTGTCCAGTGTTTTTTCCTGTAAGACCTGAATCTAGTTTAGGCAAAGTAATTTATTTATTTACTTTTTGCTTTTCACTTCTGTTAAACTCTCTGTAAATCTCAACGATGTTAATACATTAGATAATGAAACGTGTTAGCTGCATACACAGAAGACTACTAAGTTATGAAGTGAATTGTACTTGTAGAAATAACATTTTATGTGAATCATTTTAATGAAAAACAGCAAGAAGCAAGCATATTCTGTTTTCCAGTGTTCTCTGTGATGCGATATTTCATCTATATTTAATATGTTATCTATGGCTGCAAATTTGCAAGTTTGCATTGTTAGTGCATGTTGCACAAAGCAAAATGATTTAAAATAAGCAATACAAATATATGACATATTATGTTAAACAATTCAAGAACCTGACTGAGAACAGTATGTTAATTCACTCTTGCTATGATTCTGTAACCATGAGAATTATTTAAGCCAGGTGTATGTTCTTATTACCAGCTACTAATATGGCTGCAACCTTGGGAGTTGTGTGTGAATGTAATACATTAATCTCCATGATAATAATCTTTTTTTCTAATATTCCACAGAATTCTTCTAGCTTAAAAATGGTGAAAGAGACTGCAGCAATAAAATAAAAGGGTAGAGACAGGCACCTGAGTGCCCTGCCAGAAGAAAACTTCCTTTTGTTGCACTCCAAATGCTGCCTTTGAATATCACTGTCTGTCGCTCTGAACCACAAAAACACGGTGACATGAATCTCGACAATACCTTGGGAGGCCGTTGCGTTGGCTTCCTCATGCCGACACACACCCTTCTCTGAGAACGGCAAGGGAACACCCAAACGCTCTGTAAACTAGGCCTCCTTTTGATCTGGCCACACACTCGCACAGAAATTCAAGACCGGCAGGGGTGGAAGACAAATGTGCAAAAAAATCCCAAACTGATAGTAAATGCAATAACCCTGATCTTATCAGTCTCGTTGCCTCACAAGAGGCTGCAAATATGACACCAATGGCCTAATAAAACACACAGGCTGCCCTTCTGTGTCCGTGGGCAACCCAACAGGAGGCCATTGTGAGAGAGGACATTACAAACCCTGACTGCGTGCACAGACACGGGATCGTCTTGAGTTTCTAGATTCGGTAATTTGGGATTTGGTGAGGGTGTGGAACTGGACAGAGCTGGTGCCCCAATTGCTAGTGTACCTCTTACCCCCTAGCCCCACCCCAGCCTGACCCCACCCCCTACAAAGTGATTAATAGCAGAAGACACAGGCGGGACAGGTTAGCGAGCTTGCTCACCCTGTTGGTCCCTCTGTTCCCAGACCCTCTTTCTCTCCTGTCTTCGTGAGCTCTGGCTTGCACTCACTGCCAGTGTCAGAAGATCAGCAGCAGGAAGAGAAGTGATAGTCTGCAGCTATCAACACAGTGAGTAAGTACTCAAGGAATGTACACAATGCCTGGCCAACCTGTAACATCCTGACAATTCTGCTAAGAAGCTGGAGTAATGCTGTAGTAACTTCACAGAAATGTTGTGGAACGTGGAACAAAATGCACTTTATCTGACCAATTTCCACATGTAAATTAAAAGAAAAATGTTCATATAATACAATTATTGAATATTAATAACAGAATAATTAAATTATGATTTGTACATTATAATTGCAATTACAGTTTTTGAAATATAATGTCTGATCAAGATGTTGTTGTATTTCATAATTGTTCATTTATGGTGAGTAAAAACACACTTTACCATAAACTATGTCTGTACTATCAAAGGTTTATCATTATGAACTACCTGCATGATTTCCAAAAGACAACCAAGTTAATTAGTTAGTACAATAGTTAGACATAAATTAAGGGGACACACAAGAGAAACTTTTTTGTATGCTTGAAAATTCCTTTTAAAGTTTTTATTTTTAAGTTCTAAATGATTGAGGTGATATGTCTGTTGTATGCTAGTGCATGTATATGCTTGTATGTAGCACGTTATGAAGTTTACTCAGATTATATTTGAATGTACTATTTTGCTAAATTATACAGATGGAAATATGCCTGTGATAGCTCACACATAAACTTTTTAAATTCTCACATACACCAAAAATTCTGCCCTAATTGTAAACTGTTAAGTGCAGAACAACAGCTTTGGTACAAATGCATTTGAATTTTCACATGTATGGAAGTGCATACATCTTGTAAACAAGGTGTGACATTTACTGTGATTGGTGGAGAGATCTGGGTGGAACTCTGTAATTGGGCCTCAGGCCCTGTGCTTCACCTGAACTGCTCCTATGGGATTCTAGCACAATGTGCAGGTTCCAGAGTATGACAAAAACAACCTATAAGGACTCCCTGGATAATTGCATTAACAAAGCTTGGGTGAGAGTCTTTAGCAACTGCTTTTCTTTCTACTTCAGCTCTTGTCTTCCCAGGCTATTTTGAGCAGCTTTCTAAAATTTCAATGTTTAGCACTTGGATTCAGTTAAGAATACATTGCAAGCGACGCTGAATGTTTAAACAAAGAATTCATCTTTCCTTGTGTAAAGAAGATATGTCTGTGCTCTGAAAAGAGCTGGCAATCTCACTTATATGCTTGATTGAATCACATCCACTGAGCAGCAGTCTGTAATCACTGAAAGAAAGGTGCTTGGATCAAATTCATAAAGCAAGCCTTATGTGAACAGTACACTCCCAAAGGGCTTTGTCTTTCATTTGGACCATAAACTAACCTGAACTTTGAAATGCTATATAATGCTTTGTTCTTAACTGAGGCAATTCACATGGCAATTACTGTATGGTGTACTCCACCTGATGGAGATTTGGAAAACAAGACAGCAAATGACACTGTTGTCATAGTGTCAGTGCCTCAAATATTCAGCGAAAGCAGAATGTAGGTAAATAACGCATAAACAGTAAGAAAATACTAGCAGTGATTAAATAAATACACATAGATAAATATATATTACCAAACAGACCTGTTGAAGACAGCTCCACCAACCGAATATAACGACAAAAATTTTTTACCTTCGTCCAAAGGGTTACGATCTGGTCCCTGAAGCCCTAGCATAATTTTTGTATTGTTCTAGACTGTCTGTCAGTGAGTTAACACATGGGCTACTGGGTCAGCTTATGTGTAACGATAGATTATTCTGAATAGTTATGGTTTTGAAAAAAAAATAGGAGACATTGAAAAATAATTATAAAATAGAGCTAAGAGTCAAAGAAAAAGGTTGTTTTTCAAGTGTTTGCTTTCAGAGCATAGGAGAATATCCATAGCATGGATGTTGCATTATTTGTCAAACATTGGGCTTTGCAGGGAATGACATTTACTTTCTCCTCACTTTTTGTCTCAGCCATTATTTTCTGTGGAATTCTTCCCAAGTGTACTGGACCACCACTTTGGAGAGATGAGGGCAGTTGCAATGTCAGCTTTCTGCCTCCTGGGGGTGCTGTGGCTGTGTGTTAGAGTTGATGCCACCGCCTTTTCCATCATGCGCAACGCAGCAGGTACAGCCCGCACCGCCTGTCTCAGGAAAACTCAATTTCGTTGCTGTTTTTGTGAATTCTCCCACCACTCTTTTCCACTGTTCCAGGCCAAAAATGATATTTTTCTCATTTGCTCCCCTGCTTCTCTGAACCCTCTCCTTCTTGCCTCACCCTCCATTACACTCCTTATACATATTTCATCTTCACTCCTTCCTCCTACTCTGCATTTATACTCCTTTCCAATTTCCTCTCTCCCTCACCCCTGCATGTCATCTTTACCAAATCACCACTCAATCTCTCTCCTTTACTGCTTTAATCCATCCTTTTCTCCCTCTACCTTTCTTCCTCCTCTGTCTACCTTCATCTCCCCACCAAACCTCCCATCTACTTTGATATCTCCTCCTCCTTAATCTCTCTCTCCTTCCCTGTCTCCTCTCCCTCTCTCCCCTCTCACCCACTCTCCCCCTAACTCCCCCTCCACCCCCCCCCCACCCTCTTTCCACTCTCCCTCCCTCTCCCTCTCTCTACCCTGTCTCTTTCCCCTTCCCTCTCTGTCACCCCCCCTCTCCCCACTCTCCCTCCCTCTCCCTCCCACTCCCTCTGTCTCTCAGTGTCGTGGCACGGGCCGTTACCCTGTGAGAGCTGGGACTGTGAGTGTGCCTTTAGACGCCAGAGCGGGTGCTGCTGTGTCACGCAGAGGATGCACACTCTGGAGGAGCTGGTGTTCATGCGCCTGAAGGCGCTCTGGAAGGAGCTGTCCTACCTGGAGGACGGCGTCACTGAGGTCACAGGTACTGAAAGCGTGTGCGCCCAGGACAGGATCTGTGTCACTGTCACTGTGGCGATGGGACTCAGCGACTTTGTCTCTGTGTTTCTGTGAGTGTGTCTTGGTGACTGTGAGTGTGTGTCACTCTGAGAGCATGTCACTGTGATTCTATGAGTATGCCACTGTGACCTTGTGAGTGTGATTGTATGACTCTATGCAACTCTGTGAGCTTGTCACTGTGACTCTGTGACTCTTCAGTTCTTTAATCATCTTCCTCTACAAGGTACGCAATGACCTTTTGTTACTGTGTGATTACATCGGTCTCTCTGTCTCTCTAAGGTGGGCTGAAGGTGGCCTTCACAGTGTTCATGGGTTCCACTGCAGGCTGTTTTGGCCCGTTCACCAGCAACGTGCCAATCCCCTACAGCGTCATCTCCCTCAACCAAGGCAACGGGTACAACCCTGCCCTGGGTACGACCTCACCTGTTTGAAAACTCACTCTCAAGTATAAACTCCAGTCTGACTTCTCATAAGACTGCCATATGAAATTCATATGTGTTGTGTGTTTTTTCAAATTTTTTTCCCTCTTATTTAAAAAAAAAACTCAATAGTCAAATGAAGAGTGATGTTTTAAAACAGTATCTCATGAAGATTTGACAGACAGCAAGTCTGACTCCCTTTTGTTTCACAAGTACCATGGAGTTGATTGGATTAGCCACTTACAGAGCTAAGTGAAATTCAGTCCAGTGCTACCCCACTGGCAGCAATTTAGTATCTAGTTATGTTAGCGTATATAACTGATAGGTATTTGGCCACCCTGTTCTTCTTCTCCATTTGACTTCCTTATTTTCTTTTTGTCTCTCCCCTCTTTATCTCTACCTTTACTCCCCGTCTTCCTCTCTTTTTCCTCTCTCCCTCCCAATCTCTCTTTCTCTTTTTGTCCTTCTCCTTCCCTCTGTTTCTCCTCCCTCTCTCTCTCCCTTTCTCTCTCCCTCTCTCTCTCCCTCCTGCTCTCCCTCTCTCCAGGCGCGTTCACGGCCCCTCGCTCCGGCCTCTACTCCTTCACCTTCACGGCGTACTCTAACGTGGGCCCGGCGGGGTCGCGCCTGTACCACGAGGTTCGGCTGATGAAGGACGGCCAGGTGGTGGCGTCGGTGTGGGAGGACAACCGCGAGGACTCTGAGGACAGCGGCACACAGACGGTGCTGCTCACGCTGCGCCGCGGCTCGCAGGTGCACGTGGAGCTCCTCTCCGGGCGCCACCTCTGCGCCGACACCGCCGCGCGCAACACCTTCTCCGGCTACCTGCTCTACCCGACGCTGGAGGCCTGAGGCCCGCCCTCTGGGATAGCGAGCCACAGCCAGCACCGCCCCACATGCGGACACACACACACACATGTGCACACACACATATATGCACACATGCATGTGCTTACACACACACACACACATCCATGCACATACACACACATGCATACACAAAAACATACACAGACAGTGCATAATCCTGAGTGGGAGTCTTCGACACTCAGACACTGAGTCACTTTGACGTAATGAGAGGCCGATGTTATGTTTAACTTTGAGACACTGAGACTTGCACACTAAGACTCTTCACTGAGACATCGATATCACACCACGCTTTTACACTGAGACTGATTCCTCACCAACATGTTGTTTTGTTGAGTCTTTCAACTTGTTTTTTTCTCTCTTTCGCTCTGCATTTCGTCCCTGCATTGACATGTATTTCTTTGTATTAAATAAAGGAGTCCCCTTTGATACTAAACCAGAAACCAGCCATCAAGCATATTTATTCCATGTGGTTCATCATTAGGCATACATACTCTAAGCCACTCTAAAAAACTATCAGTGACAATTCATAAATATAGCACAGTTTTCCAGAGGCAAAAATACCCTGATCCAAACCCTGGAGAGTTATAAAGTCCTCTAAATTCTATTCTGGATGGTATCTGGACTCAGTTGGAAAACTGCAGATCTGAAAGTTTGATTTCAACAAACAGAGGTGTGGTGAAATTCCAGAGTTCAAGTGACCAGCCAGCAATGTGGAGCTCTATTGTGATGTCAATCATTAATCAATTTTGAACCAATTGAAAGACTTCTACTTCCACAACAAAATTGACTGGTTCAAATCAGCAGTCAATCATTGATAGCATGTAACAGCTCTAGCCATGCAGTTCATTCCTGGTCATGGCCTACCACTATTCAGAGGTACTTAGATCCCACACAGCCTAACCCCCACAAACCCAGAACAGCATAAGAACACTTGGCAGTTCAACAATAGAGAGAAAATAAAGATAAATGATACAAAGACCAGTGTGTGTCAAAATGTCTGCTTGCACGATAAACCAACTCATTTGGTGTCAATGTCAGTGTGCTGGTCAGAGCTGTCAGTATTGCCTTTTGGCATGCACCAGTGGCCAAGATAGATTTGAAAACACCTTGGTTAATTCAGAGTTAACTCTTCGCTAGCCAACAAAGCACCACTTTCACCGGCCTCAAGTCTGTTTGAACGAGTTTTAACGAGTAACATGGAGCCAATAAATCACAGTTAGCAGGTGTGGCAGGGTGAGATCAGCAGGCAACGTAGTAACAGAGATGGAAGCAGGACTCCCAATGAGAAGCACCTCAGCCGCTTCAGGTTTTTAAGGAGGCAGGTTAGTGCACCGAGAGGAAGCCACTAATAGGCAGGTTCCACGCAGCGCCCGGGCAGCTTCTGCTAAAACCTGGAACTGCCCAGGGGATCCATGGATTTGGAGTTTCTTCCCTGTAGGGCTGTGGTTCGAGGTTCGCTTGGCTCTCAGGCACTGCTGTGAGACAGCCGGGCAGAACCACACAAGTGAGGAATTTCTCAGCTCTGTTCTGACACCTAAACACCATGGTGTAAAAACCTTGCGTTTGACCAAGCTGATTCTGCCGCTGAGATACCGCCACTAATGCTGAGAAAACAGCAGGCACTGAAAGGACAGCTACGTCGCTGCACACAACAAGGGTGACATGTTTCCTTGCTGATACACATGATGTCTCATCTCCCTCTCGCTCTCATATAATGCCTGTGTCCCCTCACCATATTTCCTCCTGTGACTCCCCAGGTTACCCACGAATCTGCACTCTTTATTTCTGTGTTTTTCATGAGCTGAATGACTGTGCATTTTTACTGTAACTGATATTCGCTCCTAAGGCCACAGCTGTGAGCTGCATTGTGAAACCCGTAAACTAACATCCTGAGCCACTGCCCTCTGCAACTTGTTGCAAAATTGTTGGTTGGATGACATCATGACCTCATGTAGAAACACACACTTGGGAATATAGCTCCCAAGGCATGAATGGCATGAACAGAACAGTTCTTGTCTGTATCTCACTAACAACAAGAAACTACAGGCAACAAAACACTAACAGTAAATGGGTCAGTTACACTGTTGCAGTCTGTCAGCAGGCTCCTGTGACAAAGGAAGTGTGCTAACCAGCAGACAGCATGTTAACACATTACAGCATATGCTAACCAAAGCAGTGAAAGTAGAGGTGAGGGCCATCAGAGAAATTTCTCCCCTCTTTCAGCATGCTTAATCAACCAATGATTGTGAACGCACGGCCTCCACAATGCAGAAATTAAACTAAAGGAACACTTACTCATTAGCCCACAATGGGGAGCACTGGGTGCCTTCTTGGTTAAGTCTATTTGATCTGGAACCACCACTTGGTCTTCAATATTTTGAGCAGTAGTGATAGACCTACTGTCGCCGACATAGAGTTTCTTATTAAACAGTACAAGGTCAGGTCATTAGTTCATGTTTTTCCATTATAAGCTGTAATGTATGCAATGACCAGAGAGGGAGCTGTGGTAGCATTTATATACTGAAAGGAAGACAGGAAGGCCATACATTGGTACCTTCACCTATGTCCAGTGTGCTGCAAAACCTTGACCCACCATAGAGGGCCAAGGGGACAATGACAGATACCTTGGTGTCATGGTGAATGCTACCAAATGCTGAGATACCATCAGAGAAAGCTGCATGTCCCTCCAGCAGCAACAGGGAGAGCTAAAATCTTTCTGTGATTAAACTCAACACTCTCGCCAGGCCTCTCCACTCTGTACTGTGCGTGTGTATATATGCACAGCATACACACACACACACAAAGAGAGAGAGAGAGACTTAATGCCTCACTAAGCATCCTTTCACCTGTTTTAAGTGTGTCTGTATTACACATATATAAAACACATATACACACAGACACTCTTAATCCCTCATTAAGCATCCTTCCGCCTGGAACAAATCCTTTTTTGCGCATTAATTTTTCTCAGCTTCATACAACCTGATCTATTCCTGCTCTCTCCCTCTCTCCCTATGTCCCTCTCTATCTATCTATCTATCTATCTATCTATCTATCTATCTATCTATCTCAAAACAATGTTTTGCAAGCTTTTTTCCTTTTTTATCCAACAAGGAGAGATAAGCAAACAGGAGACTATTGCGCAAGTCACTAGCATGACGCTTGTATGCTTATTGAGAAACTTATGCTCTCCCAAACAAAAAGGAAAAAAAACAGGTCCAACTGAAGTTGCTGGAATGTCTGTGCTTCTTTTCTTCCTTGTAATTATGTGTTCCCCCTTTTTCCCTTGTTCTTCCTCATAACATCAAACCCCCTCTCGCCCCCATGACTGCCCCCCACCACCCCAATCGAAGCGGTACCGAGAGGTATTCGGAGAATTCCTCAAGTTGACCAAACCTAGCCCCTTGGCAGCATTCCCTCTTCCCAAATAAGGAGGTGTATTTTAAGAGAAAAAAAGAGAAAGAGTTTGAGATGGGAGGGACAAGAAGAGTGGGACAGACCAGAAGAGATTGAGACCTCGCCCTTTTAAGGTCATAGTTTCCGCCCTCCTTTCTCTCTCTCTCTCTCTCTCTCTCTCTCTCTCTCTCTCTCTCTCCCCTCTCTACCTCTCTCTTTCCAGCAATCTAAGTGTGGTGAAGTCATTTCCCCCTAGCTATTCTTTTCTAAGCCAGCACTCCTACAGATAGGACAGCCCGTGGTTAAAGCGAGAGGGTAGAGCAGTGAGGCACACACCCAGAGCCACCGCTATCCAAGCAGAGGAAACTCTTCTCTTCGCACTCAACTTCTCACAAAGTAAGTATGCCATTCCTGTCTCTTCTCACCACAGTTTCTATTTCTAAATAATCGTTGAAGGGTTTGTCAGCTTTCAGAGAGAGGGCATAGGTCCCTGTTCTGGAGCTGGTGTCTGTCTGTCCAAGTTGTTGTGTTGTTTACAGTTTGTGGCATAGTAATGCTATCTTGTTGATTTAGGGAGCCAATATTTGTTTGTATTGGCAAAGGAGAGGGAAGCCAAGCTGTGCTACATAGGAAGAGACATACAGACAGAAATAGACAAAGCAAACAGATTAGCAGAGATGAGAGGGCTTGGCCCTTAATGTGTTGTCAGCCTTCCATGCCTGTGACAGACAATGATACAAAGGGGCCCTTTCTGGCTATGGTAACATGTCCTATGTATGTATGTTTCTGTGTGTGTGTGTGTGTGTGTGTGTGTGTGTGATGTGAGTGTGTGTGTTTGTGCGTACAGTAAAGAGAAGTAGATAAGAGACTATGTAGAAGATCTGAGGATCCATTTCTCGCACAGACACAGACTGTCCTGTGAGTATATGGGCAGAGCCAGACACAGGCTTGCTCTCTGTTTCTGTGAAACACACAGGTTACTTTTACACTTTTATCCAGCCAGTCTCTGTTCAAAACATGTCATTTGTTCAATGAATGGGTAAAAACACATTTTGATATGAGAATTAAAAAAAAATGTTTCTCATTTGGCACTGTGATGGATTAGTGGTCCATTCTGAAAGGCAGAAATGTTCTGTCTCACACGAAAGCCGACACTCACACAACAGCCGCATCTCACACATGGGCCGGCACATGTTTCCTTACACAGTAGATTTACACACTCAAACATGAGTGCTCACAACCCTGTAACCACACAGATACATGCACACACACAAATATACACACTCAGACACGACACACACACATACTCAGACACAGAGCTAAGCATATTGAATTAATTCATTCTGTATAATCAAATAAAGCCCTGTGGTGTGACACAGGCATATTCTGTTTCTGTCTTGTTTCTTTCTGAATGCGCATTTGTGACTGTCTCCTTTCTTTCCTCACAACAGCTCTCAGATCCTGTTCTTACTGGCTTTCAGTTCTCTCATGGAATTTATTTGCAAATTCTGCTAATCAAAAATGCCGAAAATCGTGTGTGTGTGTGTATGTGTGTGTGTGTGTGTATGTCTGTGCGTGTGTGTGTTTGCAAGTAAATTCACGTACCTGTATCAAATTATTAACCTGAAGTCTCTCAGCCACTTAGCCAATCAAAGACTTTGTTTTGCAGCTAAGACCTGGTGAGGCTACATGGGCCTGACATACAATTATACCAATTAAATATACAGGATGATTAGTTGGTCAGGACACTAGTATTAACACCTCCATTGTTCTCAAAAAATAGAGCACAGCAGGACTCTGAAGTCAGGCACCCGTTAGACTACTCTCTTAAAGCATGTAATCCGCTGTTACTGCTCTAGGGCATTGGTCATTTAGAGAGTGGGTGTGTCTGTGTTTGGAGAGGCCATTTTTTTTTAATGGTAAAGGTTCTTTTGGTCTCCTCATTGATACTTGTATGTGTTGGGACTGTAGATGTTGTCAGGAACATTGCAGACAAGGGGAGGAGAAGTGGACCTGTCCAGACAGGAACCAGGGCCACCCCTTTTCTATGCAGACACAGCTGTGCAGCCAAGTCTACAATTGCGCAGTTAAGAGTAGTACTCACCTCTCTCCTATGAAGACAGCTAAGAGCAGTAATCATCCCTCTCCAGCACAGACACAACTGAGCAGCTAAGAGTACAACTGTGCAGTTAAGATTACCACTCACTCCTCTCCTCTCCTTAAGAAGTCTGGTGACCTGCAACACTGAGGGCCCCTCCTTCTACATAACAGTGTTATATGACAGGGAAGCACATTAAAGTCATGGCACGACCAGCCATGAGGAAGAGGCGAATACCTGCACACTCTTGCAATGCTCCCCTACCAAAGGCAAATAAAATGACATAATATTTCGACCAGCCAGGTCTTCGTTAGGCCTCCATACCACTTGCAGGCAGATGCATATGTAGATTACACCTCAATACTGATAACATCATCCCAAACAAGCATTCAAAGAGAGTGGGTGTCAACAGTTAAAAAGAAAAATGCATACAAAATACAACCCCCCCCCAACAAAAAACACCCAGGTTCCCACTGTTACAAGGGTGTTTGCTACTGTCTGAATGTGTCTGCAGCAACAATGTTAAAATTGACAATGGTTGTGATAATAAGAATCCTGGTGCTAAACTGCAGTGGCAATGATAGTGCATGTGACTGCAGCATGAGAAGATAAATTAATCTGTAGGTGCCTGTAGGAGATAAAAGGCTACTGATGGCATTGCACTGTTTGCTTTCATCATAGTTCATGCATCGCTGCACAATATTTCACCAATCTCTCTCAGTTACGCTGTGCATGTACGCCAGTGTTCAACAAGAGTGCACAACAGTATACAACAATACAGCATGAACAAACCACAGTCTGAACTAAAGGTATCCCTACTCCCTACCCCAAAAAACTGGCAAGTAATTAAGTAGTTGTTATCATGGTAATTATTATTTTCCTCTCTTTACGATGTGGCAAGAATGGACAAATTGCGCTGCCATCTGCACTGTTTCAGCATGTTCCCCTCATAGTGGAGGGGAAGTTCAGAGAGAGACACACAAACACGAAGGCCTACGGCCCCTGGCTGCAGCGAGGCAGACGGAAGGATCAGAGGTTAGGGGACACGCCTGCCTCAGGATGTTTTTGGAGCAGGCTGCTGGCCAGCACAAGGACAGGCTTGCAAAAACTGCTAAAGGCCCCTGAACACGTCAACAAATACACACAACACAGCTCCACTCTCTGCTGCAGCTGCGGACATTGGTAACAATCTGAAATCTGAGGAATGAAAACATATCCCAGAACCCGGCTGTGCCTGCCTGTTGGTATTGCAGTGTGCTCGGCCTGATCCGAAATCTATACAAGGATTTCTGAGAATTACAAATGACAGTAATGACCCTGAATAGCGCTGGTGCCTCTGACAGCTCTGACAGCTCCATCCAAGCATTTATGAAACATCTGCATACTTCCTGTTCTAAGAAGTGATGCAACAGCCCTCCTGATTCAGCTGGGCAAGACTCTGTAATGGGCTTTGAAGCAAGAAACTCTGTGCACATTAGTTACTTTTTCAGGTGCTTGGTAGAGATCGATGCTTCCCTTTAGTGTAAAGGGGTCCTATTTTAACTAGTTCATGTATTTCAACCACATTGCAATTTTATATATGTATATGTTATTGTTATTGTAGTATGAATCTACACTAAAGAGATTTTTTTTACTAAGCAACAATAAGATCACATACACCCCTTTTGTGGTTTTGTATATAGCTCTACAGCAATCAAAGTGGAATACAAATCCCAGAATGCATTTCACAGTTGAATGAAGAAAAGAGGCTTGAAGTACTCCAGTGTGCCTGCTGGGCATTGGAGGCAGGAGGTAGCAATATTGAAGAGATCACTGTCCTTTTCAGGCGAATTCTTACAAAATATTAACTTTCCCATAAAAATGGAAAAGGATTTATTGGTATAACTCAGCCTTGTAAATATGCTTTGAGGGCTTACGCTGAGATTGTAAAAAATATTGAGTTGTTCTCAGAACATGGGTTATCTGCTCACTTCTCACTTCCCCGAGCAGGGAAATTTGGCATGCTGACACTTTGCAAGTAGAAATTGAGAAACAAATGCGAGAGTTCTCTGCCCTTGGGACAATTTCATGCCCTCCTTTTGCATGCCAAATAAAAAATGAAGGTAAGGAACAACATGAAAATAGAGCCATCTTTTAATATAGTGCCCCTGTAGTACAAACAAGCAAACTTCACAACATTTGATCCTCTCGATATTGTCAAATGTTCAAAACCTTGTGAATTACCCTTCATGCTTCACAATTAAACTGCTCACAGAGCATGTTGCTGTTTCTTTTAGTCTCTTGAGGGTGTTCACTTGGCCTCAAACCAAAAGGTGGATTTCCGATTGTGATTGTTATTGTTATTTGGGGTGGTGATGTCCTCAGCCTCTTTTACGAACCCAAACAACCGCAGTCATAACTGCCCTGCGGTGGAAGGGAGGCCGGGGAGAAATCCCTGCATTGTGGGAGTGATTTGTCAGGACATAAGGCGTGGTATTCAGCTCTTAGAGGGGGGGCTGGGGGTTGTTGTTTGTGGGGGCAGTGAATGACAGTTTGGATCTGGCCTTCCTGTCCTGACAGACAAATCTCCCAGACGAGTCTCTCCGGGGACAGGAGAAACAGAGAGAAATTGAGCAACATCTTCCTGTTGAAACGAGAGAGGGAGTGAGTGAGAGGCCGAGAAAGAGGAGAGACAGGCCGAACTGAGAGGAAAGACTGCAAAGGATCTTTGTACTGAAAACAACAGATACATATCTGTAGTATATCTACTGTGTGTGTGTGTGTGTGTGTGTGTGTGTGTGTGTGTGTGTGTGATTCAGAAAGAGAGAGAGAGAAACAGGATCATAGCATTAGTATCATGCATTATCAGTGAACTGGCATAGCACTGCAGATGAAGTAATCAGTTAGCAGAAAAACAGGAAGCATGTATGTTTGTGTGTGGGTGTGTATGTGTTTATGTACGTTAGTGCATGCAGGTGTGCGTGCATGTTTCTGTGTGTCCGTCTTGTCTGTGGGCACAAGAACAACAGTCCTATTCAGAGATGTAGGACACAGCCAGCCTCAGCGCTCTCTGAATCTGCTCACTGACCCCAGTACAGAGGAGCCGAATCATCCTCATCTCTTACTCCTCACTTTAAATCACAGATGACAGCCATACTGAGGTTGCTTAGCACCCTCATTGTGAGGGTTATTGCTTGTACCCCTTTGGGAACTCTCCAGCATGTAGCATTCCTGCAATCCGGTTGGTCAGTGTTTTCCTGTTGCTAGGGCCATAGTCCTGGTTTTTCGGTTTGTCCTGGTGAGGGCCGAGCAGTGCTGCGGTAGCATGATGGGGAGGGATTTGAGGAGCTCCTGCTCAGTGGCAGATACTCGCACCATGCAGGGCTCTGCGGCTTTTGGCTCTGGTGCACAGCTCTGGCACGAGTGTGTCGCACCAGGGCTGTGATTATTTGGAAGTTAGGAAAGAAATCAACGACCAGATGTGCACGTGCCACCACATCCCCAACACACACACACACACACACACACACACACACACACACACACACACACACACACACTAGACATTACATTCTTACTGCCTCCACCCTGGTTTAATGATAAATTAATAAGTAATACACACACTTGCAAATCCTCCCAAGAGGAACAGGATGTTGTCATGGGTTGTTTTGCTGTTGCTGTGGAAACTGCTTCTTCTCAGAGGTTTTGGAGTCGGGGAGTGCGCTCTGATACCAAGCAGAGAAATCTGAACATTTCTGATGAATTCTGAGAAAACACATCAAACAGTGAAGAACAAACATGTTACATACCAGAGCAGCAGCACAGTACATGGCCTGGCTTGTTTCCTTTTTAGCTGGGTCTGTATTTCTTTCTCATTTTCACTGAAACAGCTACAGTCAGCATCTGTCTAACCAATCACACTAGTATGGAGCAGTGTGTTATGTTTGGCACCAGCAGTCTTTTGGCCTGTATTGACAGCTTGGTGAAGTCAGTCAGCAGTCAGAAAAGTCAGACTGGTCTGCAACATATCAACTGGGAGTCTGGTGTGTGTGTGAGAGAGAGAAAGAAAAGATGGCAGGAGGAGAGGATGGAGAGAGAAGGGTGTGGCCCACAGATGAGAGCAGCATGGGACTGTGAAACTACAGGCGCAGTCAACTCTATCAGACTGCATCTGGTGCAGAGACAAGCACACAAACCAGCAGCCATGACAGGGGAGACAGAGAGGGAGGGACGGAAGGGAATAGAAAGAAAAGGAGACAAGAAGAGAGAGGGGAATAAAGAAAGAGGGAGAGAGACGTGGAGAGGAATAGTGAGAGAGGGCAAGATAAAAGGAGGGAGAAAGAATGAGAGAGCAGAAAAAGGCAATGCAAGGAGGAGAAAGAGTGAGAGAATTCGACAGACAAAAACGAAGAGATGGAAAGAGAGGAGAACACAGACGGCAATGAAGGAGGAGGAGAGAGGGGGAAATGGAGAAAGAGAGAAAGAGAAAAGAAGGGGAGAGACTGAGGGAGGGAAGAAGGAGGTGATGGGTGGGAGTCAGACAAGAGAAACCACCCTCTTTGTCTTTCATGTCTTTCCTTTGATGTGGCTTGTAACCTTTGACGTTTGACCTCCAGGAGCGGAAGCTGTGGCTTTGTGTTGTGTGACCTCAGGATGCCAGCAGAGGTGACAGCTCTACTGAGAGAGTTCGTTCAGCTGCATGGGCTAGTTGTGCAAATGCATGGTGTGTTACTTCCCTGGTTATCATGAGCTGATTGCGTGTATGTGTACGTGTGTTGGTTTTGGCATGAATGCGTTTGTGTGTGTCTGTGTGATTAAGAACTTAGACCTCCCATTGCACAATTCTGTAGGCCAAGCCAGCCACAAAAACATTGTGTTTTGGCGAACTCCGCTGTGCAGTTGGAGTCTCTACTGTGCGCTTGGACTGGTACACTGCTACGCAATGCAGTCACGTTTGGATGTTTTTAAATGCATGTCACGGTGTTGTGTAAGAGCCCATGAGCCTGTTCACACATGCACGTGTGTTCTGCTTTCACTGTGTGTGAAACTGCTTGGAGTGATTCGGGATTTTATAAATGTCAGTCAAACATACACCTTCGGTAAACTGATAAAAATTTCAATTGAAATAAATGCATTGTTACTGGTGGAGCAGGCTGGAAGGATGATGTGTAAATATTTGACCATGTTTTCTTATCAGGGAAGTTGGCAGCATGTTTTAAATCGTCTGGCAACGGCAGCGAACCCAGACAAAGGAGCATGCGGATTTCAAGGCCAATTAATTTTATTCATGGCACTTTTTCAGAATAAACTTTTCATTTTGTGAGCAAATATTTCAAATATTTTGAATTTGTGCAACGCATGACGACTTGAGAGCAACATATTTCACATCACAACCTCACATATAATCAAACATATATAACACCTTGACAAATAGGACATGAGAAATGGCTTGTCTTTACGTTAAGTGCCCTCTGTGGACTTACAAACTGTGGTTGTTACACAAGTGTAAATTCACATGCCACTGGGATGAACAATTGGTATTGACAATTGTAATGTAGCCATGTGTGTGTATACAGTAGTAACACTGTACTGGAGTAGATAGTATAAGCGCACTGGCACTAGGACCACTGCTGGGACCAGAACACTTGGATTTGGCTGAATTTTTCCTCCCAAAGAGGAATTTCTTACTGTTCCTTTCTCAGTCTGTTCCTTCACTGATTAACAGGCATGTTCTGCAGAGTGTGGCCATAATGAGTCACACCTCTCACTGCTGGTGCCCTCTGACACACACACATACACACACACACACACACACACACACACACACAATCAGCAGACTTAGATTACAAACCCGTGTCCATTGAGACTTGGCTAGTTTTGTGGGTGTGGGCACAGTCAAAAACAAATACTGTCCCACCCCTGTTCCGCCTCCCTTATCACGAGAATCGCCATCACACACTACCCAGCTTAACCACAGGGGGCAGTGACCAGAATTAAAAAACAGCATGTCATACAGACACAATGAATCAGTCCAGACAAGCATGACATGGTCACTCATTTTAAATTATACACAAGGTGTTAAAATTTCTCCATGTCTTTCCTACTCTCACTCCAACACCTCCTTAATCTCCCACTTCCCACGTTTCCTCCCCCTCCATCTCTCCTCCTGTATTCCCCTCTGCCCGTCTCTCCCCCGTCCTCTCTCCAGGGCGCTGAAACCATGGCTAACAAAGGCCCCGCTTATGGCCTGAGCAGGGAGGTGCAGAGCAAGATCGACAAGAAGTACGACCCCGATCTGGAGGAACGGCTGACGGAGTGGATCATAGCCCAGTGTGGCACCGGAGTGGGGCGCCCTGAGCCGGGGAAGGTCGGCTTCCAGACATGGCTGAAGGACGGCGTTGTGAGTGTCCTGCTCCACTGCATCCCATAATACCCCCTCTACCCCATCCCCAACCCCAATGCCATGTCTTGTTTATCTGGCCTCTGTCTGTTTGAGTTCTGGAACCCTTCACTGAGCCGATGGAGAGGCTCTCCACTTGTTCGTGCCGTATGTATCTTTTCAGTTCACCGTGTCAGTACAAATACCCCCTGGATTTTCAATTCTGTGCCAGTGTAGACACTCACTATATCATTTCTTTTCAGTGACAGTGTATATACTCAGGGCTGGGCTAACAAAGGAAAATACATAGCGCTAAAAGTCCTGTGCGGTCACAGTCACTGAACACATATAGCTGGCAATTTGATAGGAACCACCCAAATCACTCTTATCATGCATACAATAGATTGAGGGCTCATTTTCTCATGACAAATCCAGCATGAGCTCTGTGTTTGTTTTACAACAAAACGGAATAATGATCTCAAAGATTTATCTGATATTGCCAATAAACAGCACTTGCTGCATTGTGGTTTACATGGAGAAAGCGCTTCCTTCGATAATGGTTATCATGAAATGGTGACAAATTCAAAGTGCAAATATATACGCCCTATCCTCCCTGTCCTATCTTCCTGTTAAACCTGCAGCCATCCACTCACCCAATGAAGCTATCAACCCCTCACACACAACTGAAGGTGGACATGGGAGTGGAAAAAGCTAAATAAATTAGAAGGAAAAAAGGCGGGGAGAACCAAAACGGACAATGCTCAGACAATGCTAAACCGGCAGAACAAGATCTGTTTAGAGTGTCTGAGCATCAAGACCCTCCAGGGCTTCTATCTTGTATTTTTCCACTGAACCTTTCAGAAAACCCTTTCAACCTTTGTTTTCTTTTCTTATTAAAGTTTTTAAGTTTAACCTGAGACTGTTAGCATGTTCTTCCCAGTGCAAAAGAATGAGAATCTGTGTGGAAACACAGCATGTGCAGAAGTTAACAAAAGAAATCACCAATGAAAATTGGCGCCTCCTTCTCTCTGAAACATCGGCTCTCAAATGCAGCTGCAGTGGAGTGAATCTGGGCCTCACCATAACATGTCTCTCCTATTCCCAGATCCTCAGCGAGCTGATCAACAGCCTTTGTGGGCCAAACAAACCCATCAAGAAGATCCAGAGCTCCAGCATGGCCTTCAAGCAGATGGAGCAGATATCACAGTTCTTGAACGCAGCCGAGCGTTACGGGGTCACCAAGACCGACATGTTCCAGACCGTAGATCTCTGGGAGGGTGAGTGATATATATATATATATATATATATATATATACACATATGCATATATTCCGTTTGAATACATATGCAGTGTCCAGTGTGTACTTTCAGAGGTTTCTGGTCTGCTGTCCCAGGTACAATTTCATGCCTATGGCTTAGAAAATTCTGTGTTATTTCAAATGATCAGGTTTAAGTGAGACCCCAGGAGAGCATGTTAAAGTGGTGAGCAGCTTGTAAATATTTAATTTTACAGTAGCTAGGCTTATTTCGTGTAACTGTACTCACTGAATAAGCTTTCGATATGAATTCAGAAAAAGACATTTGTCAACATTAGAGAAAAGTTCATTGCAATAATTGTTGAGGTAATTCCAAGGTAATTCATCATGGAAAATAATTCAGCTTGTGGACTTGTTTTGTGACACAAATTTCTTTGGTGACTCCAAAAATACACTAAACATATTTGCTCTGATAAATAATCAAGAAAGTGTATTTTTGTCTTTTTGTACCAGTTTTGCACCTTCTTTTTATTCAATCAGTCTGAATTTTTAGAGAATTTTTACAGCATAATGCATTGCATCGGGTCAGTTCCTGGGACAACTGGCCTAATGGTCACCCTTTACCCTTTGCCTGGCTGCAGGGAAGGACCTGGCTGCAGTGCAGAGGACTCTGATGGCACTGGGAAGTCTCGCTGTCACCAAGGATGATGGAAACTACCAAGGTGACCCCAACTGGTTCCACAAGTGAGTTTCTCTTTTACCTCTCCATGGTGACAGGCCACGCCCTGAAGTCTTTGCTAAGCACCAGTGTCAAAAGGGATGGTAAAGACTCCATTGACAAGTTGTAGACACAGAGGTCACAACAACATCGCATTGACTTAGCTCTTTCCACATGCAAACATGATCTAAACATCACTGATTTGTAATTAGTGTACAACTACCCATACTGCATCAACCTACCCCTCACCCCGGATCTAAGCTTAAATCAAATGTTAACCATAATCCTGTCCCCAGTTTCAGAAGGATATGCTTATGATGCAGTACTGTACATGCCTCTCTGTAGTTATAAATGTGTTTCTCTTTGTTTACATTGTGGGGTCAGAGCCGAGTGGCCAACCTGTGCCAGTGGGTCTTCATGTGGCCCTTAGAAGATTCATGTGTGAATTAATGCCATGACAAAAAAGGTTACTGTTGAGTCCTGTGAAAATGTAAAATGCTATTACCATGTAGACAAAACTGAAGGTACTCCTGAACAAGGTCAAGGCATCCCTGAGATAAGAGATAAAGTGAAAAAGCAATCAAGCGGATATATACACGTTACACTGTAAACCGAAGCATGAAAAATTGATACCTGTGTATAATATATGAGTGCCTGTATGTTTGCTTTTGGAAGACAAAATAGCATTTTTGATCAGCTTGTTGAATTTGCATGTTGTTATGCTGCATTAATAGTAAGTGCCTTATCAGTGTCAGAGAGATGCTGGTGTCAATGCGAGTGCTTGTCTCCGCAGGAAAGCCCAGGAGAACCGTCGGGAGTTCTCTGAAGGCCAGCTGAAGGAAGGACAAAATGTCATCGGCCTTCAAATGGGGACCAATAAAGGGGCATCCCAGGCAGGAATGACGGGGTATGGCCGACCCCGCCAGATTATAAACTAATTAAAACCCCCTTACTAAACCCACCCCCTATTCTTCCTACCCTATTGACCCAGCCCCTCTCCTGCCCCTGGGCCAATCACTGATGCTGGGGCTAGCTCCAGATGTTACGTGTCTTAATGACTTAGTTAAACATTACTGAAGCCCAAACTGGACCCATGCGGTGACCAAACAAAACCAAACAAACACACACACGCACACACACAGACACACTCACTTACATGCAAATGCACATACACGCAGACACACACAAAAACATCACCAAACTTGCACATGCACTATGTAAAAATTTGATGATGAAAGTCTGTAAAAGAGGATACATGCCTCAGGGCCAAACCGCAGACATTTACATTCCTCTCACATCTCTCTATGTTTGCTGTTTATTACAATAATTCCAATTGGACAGGAAAGAGACAACCTGAGCTGCTGACAGGAATATACACAACC
The DNA here is from genome assembly GCA_019176425.1 of Megalops atlanticus. Classification (NCBI taxonomy): domain Eukaryota; kingdom Metazoa; phylum Chordata; class Actinopteri; order Elopiformes; family Megalopidae; genus Megalops; species Megalops atlanticus. Next base: position 20,615,721 of record CM032877.1, on the reverse strand, counting down.
GATGATCTTTGAATTTGAAATGTTTTTTTAATATTTTGTTTTTTTGTGTGTTTTCCAAAATGTGTGATAACTATTGAATATGTTTTGAAATCACTTTTTGTTTTATATCTTTTGACCAAATCAAAGCTAAATAAAAATGAAAAAAAATTCCAATGCTGATGTCAATGACAGAGCAAGAACCTTGTAGAAGATGAATAGAAGACCACTTTAGAAGTATTTTCTCAGCAACAACATGACTGTGACAATACAATAACATTTATACAACATTAAATGATCATTGTGTCACTTATATTTGTTTGCTGGGTTCTCTCACTAAATAGAAAAGTCCTGTAGTTTCAATTTAGAAAATGCTTGAATCCTGAAAAATGTCTTTGGTCCTTTCTTGCAAAACCCACTGACTTTGAACATTCCATTAATTAATAAATGATTTTGAAATAAAGTTCAGTTTGATTAAAAAAAAATTGGTGTGTGTTTTGAGCATGTAAAAAGGAAAGGTCAGTAGGTGTTGTTCAGGGACAGCAGTGTGGTATAGTGCTAAGGAGCAGGGCTCGTAATCTCTGTGGTCCAATTTTCCTGCTGCTGTACCCTTGGGTAAGGTACTTAACCCATAATTGCCAGAGTAAATATCCCGCTGTATAAACTGATAAAATTGTAACCTACTGTATGTAAGTCACTCTGGATAAGAGTGTCTGGTAAATGACAATAATGTAATAATGTAATGTTTGTCCTACATGGCAACAGTAACCAGGGTGAAGTCTGGAGAAGTGTTCCCCGTGCCACTCTTGCATTTTTGCATAACATTTCAGGACATTTCAGCCAATTGGATTATTTTTCTCTCTGGTATGGAGAGTGCTTTCAGGCCTCATATTGGATTCATTATAAATGTTTTTTTTGTTGGGACAAGAATGCAGAATTCAAATACAAACACAAGGTAGAAGTGGAAACCTCCTCAAAAATAGAAGCACTTGCATGTATCTGTCCCATCCAGGCATTGAACCAGCTGATTTCACTAATTAGGTTCCCCTCTGGCTTAAGAGTTGTGAGGAAATCCAATGACTGGAACAAATACTGGGAGTATTTTTACTTTCTATACCTGGACTTTCCCTCCATTGATGTCAACATTTTATTGGATTTGTCTTCAAAAAATAGCAATAAATTTAATCAATATATTTTTAGCTTTAGTGGCCTCCAAAACTGAAGGTAAAACTAAAAGCTATTTATGCCTAAAGAACAGTATGAAATGTGTGAAAAGTGTTAGTGTTTTCACAGATAGAAAGCCAGCAGGCAGGAGCTAGATGTCTATCCTATGTCTATCCTATAACACAATCAAGATGCAGAGAAAAACCCACAAACTGAGCGGCTTCTCCCTTGTCACTGCTCAGCTCTAAAATAATGGATTGTCAGCCCTCTGATGGGGCATTACTCTCAGACGCTGCAGAGAGCACTGATGAGATGACCACCAGATAAGAAGGTAGTAAAAAAAAATGAGGGCGGGCGGTGAAGGAGGGAGGGAACACTTCACTGGGTCTCACAGGGTTGTTTATCACGCCTCATGACAGGATTGGCCTCACCCCTCTTGCTGGGACAGTGTCTGAACGTGAATTTCAAGCCTGAGACTATGGGGGCAGATTGGGATGAGATGAGATTGACCAGATGGAGAGAGGGTTGCGGGAAACGCTGTGGTAACTCTCAGCACCACTGCTGCTCTCTGCTCTCAGTTTCAGGAGCTGAGTGGCCAGGAAACGAGGCAATGGGCTTGGGCCGGAGGGAGGGGAGTGGCGTGCAGAGGGAGAGGAAGGGAGGGGGGGACAAGGGGAGGGAGCGAGGGATGGGTCCCTGTGTCTCTGCTTGCTGCACGGTGACATTGAGAGTCTCTGAAATGAAAAAACATTGCCTAAAAAGGATAGACTGCAAAGGGAGGCTGGCAGAAAGAGGGACCTCCTTTCATCTCTCTTCCTCTCTCTCTGTCTGAGCTACCTAGCAACAGCACCGTATACATACACACACAGCTGTACACTGAAGGAAATTAGTCTCTCTCTAGCACATCCCCAGAAACACATTCACACACACACAACCACACACACACACAGACACACACACACACACACATGGCTTTACTAATTTCGGGAAATTATCACATATCCTCTAGCACACACACACATATACATAAAGACAGGAAAATAAAGAAGCCCATTGTTCCTAATATAGCCCAGCCATGCACACAGCAAATATATCCAGCGTACAAGGACAGCTTCAGGCTTACATAAAGCTGCAGCACATTCACACTCATTTGCTCACTTTCCCTGAGCACTTGCCCTCAAAATGGTGCCCAGTCACATGTTAAAGGGTGTCCTAGTCAAGAATAAGGAACTGCCCTCAATTGTTCCCTTTGTCCAAGCGTACACTTCATGTTGATGTCATATCCCAGGACTCCTTCCACCTGATACCCCAGTGTGTGCGTTTGCACCCTGGGACCTCTCTTAAGCTGTGTCCCAGCGAGTCAGGGAAGTGTAAGTGAATGAGACCCTTCTTCACACAATGTACTTTGTCTTGTTCCATCATGAGCATCAAGGTGCTGATAGGATGACAATTGAGTGTGTCCCAAATGTAATTCCAAAATAATACCCTTCCGCTCCAGCTTCAAATTTTTATTTGTGTGACATTGCACAAAGTGTGGACTTGTTCGCTTACACTTCATTTGTTCATTTAGTTTGGGACAGAACCATAGCTCCAGTACCTCCTCCCTTTTCTCAGCGCTCCAGGCGAGGGTGAACTCAGCTGGGCAGGCCAGACCAGACTCCTCCTCCTTCAGCGGGGGTCTCTGATTGGAAGGGGCCAAACTCCCACACCCAAGGTTAACCGTGACATCACTAAAAATCATTCACATTAATCAGTAACATGATAAGTGCTCCCAAACTGCAGTACAAAGCAATGATCTCAGCCTGAAAGGCAAGAGTCACTTCTGACCCACCTGGCCTCGTTCACGCCTGCGCATGCGCATGGGCAGTTAAACAGAGAAGCACAGCTGACACAATGCAGTGCAGGTCCTTACAGATAGAGACACGCACCTGACAAAATAAAATGGAGGTGCTCACAAACAGGGACACAGCAGACATGTTAAATTGAAGTTCCTTAAATTTATTAAATGAAAACAGTGAAAGTTTTTCATGTCATATCATGTCAGATCATGTTTTGTTATGCAATGGAGGGTGCTGGAGTTTACAGAGGAAGGGAAAGGGGAAGAAGGGTTACAGGGGAGAGAGGATCCTGAAACAGAATCTCCATAAACATCAACTTGAGTGAAGAAGATGGACATTTCACAGATGAAACAGCTGGTTCCGTCCCTCCCTCCTTCCCTCTCAGCCTCTAATCCAGGTTACCTTGACCTCGAAGGGTTGAGGAAAGCACGGCGAAGGGCAGAAGCTTTGAAAACATTACAAACGAGTGCAGGGAAATGCAATGACCTCGGAGGTGTGACCTTTACGACTTCCTGACTGACGAGCAATGACATCACTGTGTCTGAAGCCCACGGGGATGTGATCATCTACTTAAGGTCACACCCCTGCAGCTTCACCTCACCCACACACATACCCAACACTGCCAAATGCTCCTTCACCCCTATTCAAGCCTAGGGTTATGCCATGAAAAAGCATTAACAGTTTATTTATTGTTCGACATTTACATCTAATTGGTACTTGAAATCCATTTGTAGTTTTATTTTTTCTGGGCAGTGAGCATTAGCATGGAAAAGGGCCCATTTAAAGAGCACGTACTACAGATTGAACTCAGGCAGACAGCTTAATGTAGCACAGGCCCCGCCTGCAATACAGCAGGAACAAATCTGTCCTTGAATGCTCTCCAAGTGGTGGTTTGGGGGTGTCCCCCTGGGTATTGGAGTTATTGAAGGAAAACAGCTAATTATTCGGACTTTGTGGGGAACAGTAGTGAAATGACAAAGACTGACTGTCTGTTTGCTGGGGGCAGTGTAACACAATTAATAACACAGGGGCAGAGGTGTCAGTTAAGAAGCAGTTTGGTATGGGTCAGCGGTAATGGCCATTCCAACTACCCCCTCTCTGAATGAAGAGAAAGAGAGTCTGCCCCCAGATGCCCCCTGAGTCGGAGCAAATGTGGGGAGGGGGGGATGAGGGGATATAGGCGGAACCCCAGTCTCCACAACCCCGCTCAGCCAATGGACGATGGCATGTTGGATCTGAGCACGTCTCACGCCACTTGCAAAAGCTATGACATCACTGGGCCAGGCCGCGTCTCCATGGTGACAGCGAAAAACAACTGCAAACAAAGGAGCCACAGGAACACCCCCTTTCTTCTGTTCACGTTTCCTTCCTTCCTGTTCTCTCTTGCTCTGGTTTCTGCCATTGCTGCAGCGTCTTCTTGTCTGAAATGCAGACCCCATCGGTGAGGATAGGTGTAAGACAATCTGCAGAAGCTCCCTCTCCCTCCCTCTCTTTCCCTCTTCTTTCCCTCTCCCTCCCCTTCTCTCTCCCTCTCTTTCTCTCTGTCTCTCTCTCTCCCGCTCTTTCTCTCTCTCCCTCCTCCTCTCTGGCACTGGGCACATGCAGTTTGTGAGCACGCAGTGGGCAAGCCTGCCATTTTGCCTGCGCTCGCCGCTCTGGGTCAGGGTGGGGTTGCGAAGGCTTGTCTGTCCTCCTCTCTGATCCTGATAAAGTCCAGCTGTCCAAAGTTTATCACTCTCTCCCTATTTCTGAAGGTGAGGGCTGGGAACGGATGTGCCCTTCCTCTCACAAAGCCACGTCCTCTCTCCGCATCGCTGGGGCTAGACACACATGGCCTTGGGGTACCAGTGAATCCCTGGCCTTGCAGGCATGGGGTGAGAAATGCACTCATTCATTCTAACCCTGATGCTTGCTCCATTGCTAGTCTTATGTGCCCACATATAAGCTCCATTCTCAGAGTAATTATACCCCCATAATGATTACCTTCAGTCTAACTTCCCTGTTTCTGTGCCTGTTGTGGCTGTGGCCTTGAAACCCTACTGTGACCTATGCAATCTTGTACAGTAATGTTCTGTGACCCCCTAGCTGTTGCCATACTAATTCTGCAGTGCTTGAAACATTATGTCTTAGCAGGGTTAGCACCCGTGAAACACCACGGGAGCTGCAGTCTTTGTAGAAACATCAGGCGCACGGACCAGGATACAGCAACCCAGAGGGACGCCCAGCCTGGACTGTTTTACCGCCTCTGACAAATTTCCACAGCCCCTGCCAGACGTGTAAAAGAAAGGGGGGAAAAGAGAACAGGCACACATTACGGACAGATTAGAGCTGGGAAGGAGGCCAGCTGGACCTGCCTCGGCCTGCCATGGCTGCCAGTAGCACTCCCTCTGGCCTCCGGAGCTCAAAGATCTCTTTTCCTGGAGGAGAGCTGGGGAACAGCCTGGATTTGGCTACTGAACCTTCAGAGTGGCAGAGAGAAACATGAAGCCCCAAATAACCAAAAATACTCAGTATAGGCTTCCTCAGATCCACACTGCTGCCCCTTAATGCTCTGGTTCTCCCTCTCACACACACATACGCACGCATACGCACACACATGCACACCCATGCACACATACACACACACACTCACTTGCACATACACACAACCACAGACACACACACACACTTGCATGTGCACACATACACTTACACACACACACTTGCACATGCACACACACACACACACACACACACACACACACACACACACACACACACACACTCATATACAATTCAAATCTGCTGGTTAGTCTATGTAAAACCATGTATACTCTTGCAGATATCCTCATGTGTAATCATTACAAGCATAACCACACACACTCACTCATACACTTTCTCTCTCTCTCTGACTATCTCTGCGGTTTGCTCCATCTGGACACCAGATTGATGCCCTTCAGTTGAATGCTAGACTGCTCTTGCTCTCAGATCTGGGAGTCTGTATTGGTTACTACGTTCACTGTAAATGGGCTGAACTCCGCACTCAGACCCGCATGACGGTGGCTGTCAAAGGCATAACTCTGCTACTTGCACATATTACTTTCTATTGCTGCTTCCATCAGCACTACAGGAGTCTGGAATCAGCCTCCATGCTGCAGCAGCACAGCCTTGACTAGAAGAGTGCTACTGCTAGTGCTACCAGTACAAGTACAGTACGCAGAGCCTAGATCACAGGAGATGCCCTGTCTGACAAATGGCAAGTATTTCTGCTAGTACCTACACCAGGCATTACTGCTGAAGACCCCTGCAACATCACCTCAGTTAGCAGTGTAGAACTGCAGCAAATCAATGATGAAAAATATGCCTGAACACGAATGTTATGTCCCGCTGAACCCATGTGCAAGTAATTATGAACCAGGCAAATAGAATTCTATGGGCAATTAATAACCACAAAGCATTATTCTCTTCTTTTCAGCGTTTGATTCTTATGCTTCATGTGTTGTCATAATGGTTTATTGTGCAGCAACACTGGAATCACAGGGCGTTGTTCTGCCTATCTCCATGATTCCATTTCTGTTTCACGTGACCTTTGAACTCCCTTTAACACACAGAATCAAGCCAGGCAGAGGCCCATGAGGCCTGAGTAAAACGTCACTACACTTGAGAAAAGCATTTTTAAAAATATTCTTTTTTTCATACTTACACTACATCATGGCTTTGGCAGCTGCTGAACTTCAAATGTTGGGTAAGAAACAAACAAAGAAAAACAAAACAAAACAAAACAAAAATCCCTCACTTACTTTTCTTAATAACAATTGAGATAAGCATTTCATGGCTTTCCATGGAAAGTTTGAGGAGTTTGCAAGGGGTAGGCAGGTAATTTTGGTGATTTCCAATTGTGAGTCATTATACACTTACAGCAATTTCTTTACTTGCTTTATTTGATTTGTCCCCTTGGGGGAATGTTGTTGGTGGTGTCTCAAACAACACTGAGCACAATGCACAGCACACAACATCCAGTAGAAGTACATAATATACCATAATCCATGGTATAAAATACATCAAACATGAAGTAGAAGAAACTGCTGTGTGCTGTGGACCAACCTGCTGGCTGTCAAATCTGAGACATTGGAAATATGTTTAAAAGCAGACAAAGTAAGCTATGCAGCACACCCATTTAGGAGGGATATTGCAGTTTGGATGAATGAGTGCTTTTTCCAGTTATGTCTGTCATCACCAGGAGGGAAGTATTTCAGATTCCTTGAATAAGGGATGCCTTGAGTCTGTCATTATTTTGTGGGCTTTGGTGAGGGCTCTCATTTCATGGATTTCTCTCAGAGCTACTTGCCTAACACCTAGGACTTAACTTCTTACTTGTCAATGATTTTTCCTAGCATGTATTCCTCTGGGAAACAACTGCATTCCTGTACCAACAAGATATTCAACAATATCAAATACTATTAATGAAAGATTTGCAAAATAGACTCATAATGGTGTGGTCAATATGAAAATAACCCAGCTGCCTTAAAAACAGATTCTTTGCTCCCATTTCTTATAGATCTCTTCTGTGTATTTTCCCTGTTGTAGCTTATTGTCCAGCATGACTCCAACATGTACTTTTACTCATCCACTACTTCAGTTCCCAATCCTTTCACAGCCATGAAAAAGGTTGCATTATGCCTAAAATCAATGGCCATTACCTTTGTCTTATTAGTGTTCAGTACCCAGTGAGACCCATCACAGCATTTGACAAATTATTTTAAAATTGTGCCATGGAGTTCCACATCGTCATACAGTGAGTTGATCAGACTTTCTGATCCCAATTAGTCCAATGACAATCGGAAACTCCAGGGAAAATGTCAGTCAATTGCCTTGTGCAATGTTTTAAAACATGACTGCCTGTTTTGTCCAGGACTGTGCTTGTGTAGGGACTATATCCTTTCAAAAGTCTTAAGACACTAGACTGATTGACAGCGAGCACATCAACTGTTTTCAATCAGGCCTTTCCTGGGTTGACTTCAGCCATATAATTATATGCTTCAAACCCTGAATATAATCCATTTAAGTCATCTGCTAAACTTTGTCCCATACTCTTACTGAGATCAAAGCTGGCCCTTATCTGGGGGTACTGACCACGGTTTTAATTCCCTGCCGCACAATGCCTGAGTTCCCTGAAGAGAGAGTCCTCTCAGCCTTTATGTATGTTTTGTGTATCTTTATTTGTCATTTGACCTCTCTCTGTGCCTCTTTCATTGCCTCTGTGTTTCCTTAAGCAGATTCCAATTTCATTTTATTCAGAACTGAACTGAACCTCTTTGGGGGATTAGTGTTTGGAAAAATGTCTGAGTAGGTATGATCACGGTTGTTCCAGATTTCTTCCACATAGAAAATACAGAGAGCAGAGCAGCTATTTTCACTGTATTTTTTGTAGGAACATTCAGCAATGTTTCAAAAAATGATCTATACAGTGACAGTCCTCCGTGGCAGTAACCCGAAGCTAGGACATACATAGCATTGATCAACTGAAACACTGTGGACCCTGAAACAGTGTTTGAAGATAAAAGGGGAAACCCTGTGAAGGAAGTGAGTCAAAAGGATAAGGGATTTTTCTTCCAAACCCCGATTTTGAAAAAATTTGTAATGCACTGAAAGAGCATTACAGCCTCCTTCTATGGAATTACAGGCAAATTTCCCCAGAAAAGCATGCAAAGTGATACATACAGTATGCAAATACTGTAGAATTCCCAAACAAATGATGATGCTGGTAACCTTGGTCCTATGAATGAGCTCAACAAGCCACACCCATGTGATCAGAATCCTATCTATGGGTCATTGCAAAGGATACCATACCAAATTAATCACACCCACTGACCCCCTTGCCCAAAGAGGCCTGTATGATGTCAGGAACCCTGTTACACACCAGGGGCCTCCTCCAGCTGCACCCTGTGACATGCTTCTGCATGACAACAGCAGGATGACCTCGTTCCTAGAAGCAAGGTTACCCATGCACCCGTTCTGTTCTTTTTCAGTCAAATTGCCACACCCGTAATGTCAGTAGGATTGCATATGAGCCGTGAATATGCCAGACAGCTTTAATGCAAGTGCACCACCTTGTGAAGGCAGAAAAAACAGCAGGTTTGAAAGCTGGATTGTTAAGAAGGCCTGGAGTTTTGCACACTTTTTTTTTTTTTAAATCAGGAAATCTCTAATATAAAAGAGTTACACTGGCCTCTAGTGGCTACAAATAGAAATTTACGTGGCAAAATATAACAACTGAATATTACACGGTCCTTTAAGTGAGAAAATGTTGCTACATGCAGTCGAGCGTCATGTTTCTGTTTTTAACATCATTTAACATACTAAATTTTATTATTATGAATTTCAGGTGAAATTCTACAATTTCTTGTAAGATCATAGCTAGTGATGCTTGTAAGTGTCATAACTCCACGAATCTGACCACTGAGACACGGATACGGATCGGTGACCAGCCTTCATTGACTGGTTCATGTCTTACCTTTGTGGAGGAGCATCTTTGGTTTGTTATTTGATATAAGGTCGTCGGGGGTGGAGTGGGAGGATAACTGGGCAACAAAATTGCCAGGGCCCGCCGTGAATAGGGCGATAAACCCGATTGGAAAAAATACGTCCATAACGGCGCCGTCAAAGTGGAAACTTTGGGTTGAATACAGGGTTGCATTAATGTTTACGTTGATATGGAGAATTTGTATGCGTGAATAACTTGCGGCGGTAGCAAAAAAAAAAAAGTGGCTCAGGTAATATATACCTCCTTAGATACACAATTTGCCAAAAGTAGAAACTCAAGTAAGTCGCAATAACACTTATTTACAACAGTAATTTCATTAAAAAATAGACATCGTGAATAAACTAATTTAGGTTGTTGAAGAGGACGTACATCACAACAGTAGTTGCCTTATTTTCCTGCCACACACTCCAAGTCAGTAGGTGGCGGTATAACTGGAGATGGGTGGTAAAACCAGGAAGCGATGAATCGGTGAAACCGATGTATCCCAGCATACCCAAGAAGAAGAAACGAGGAAAACGTGAAGGTTGTGGGTCTGATAGGGTCTGTGGTTGGAAAGACTGTATTTGTTTGTGTAATGTGTAACAATGTGTAAATTGATTGTCCTGGTTACATAGCTGCTTAAAGTACACTTTCTTGCTTGTTGGAAAAAAGAATAAAACAGTCGGTGAGTATATTTTTCTTAACGTGAGGTCTAACTTTTTACTTTCATTTTCCTCTCTGGTCTGGCCCTAAGTCAGTTACCTTATTAGCGATTTGGTCATACCTATATAGTTAGCTGTGTAGCGAGTTGGTGTCAAATGTACTGTAATAATTGGCTGTGGCTTTATTCTTTCTCAGACTCCCTGTGCGCCTTCAAGAAAAAACTTAAAACTCATCTGTTCAAGCTGTATCTGTAGCCTACTCTCCCCCCTATACATGTCTTTCCATCCTATCGATTGTTATGCTTGTTATGTATTGTTATGTTTTTTTTTTTTTTTATTACACACTAGCTTAGCATTTTAACTTTGTATCTTACTGACCTCTTGTAATACCTTACGATGTCTACTCTTAGCATAGTCATCCACTTATTTGTAAGTCCCTCTGGGTAAGAGCGTCTGCTAAATGATGTAATGTAATGTTTCTGGGTACCAGGTAGATACCATTGGGTAGCGTAGGGGTGACAGGATCATTTGAATTCAGTGTGCTTTATATGTCCTGTTCCCATGGTACTTAGCATTAACACGTGTTGTCAGAATGTGTGAGGGATTTAAGTAATGTCTTTATTACAGTGTATAAGTTGAACTGCGCACAAAGTGCACAGTCTGACAGTAGTTGCCATGTGTTTGTCACTGTTCCAGAGATGGAAGATGATGTTAAATGGTCGTTGGCGTTAGAGGAGAAAATGTCTCACCTGGACCTTGAGTAAGTTGTGTCATGCACACGAGCGACATATGCCAGTTAGGATAAGCAGGCAGTCCTTTTGCTGTACTTGTCCTCCATGTCCATGTTTGACCCTGCTTCCTATCTCTGTCAGTGAGCTGTCTTCTGTGAAGACCCACGAGCCGTCCTTCCTGTGGCACATGCCGGCTGTGTCCAACCCCTGGGGACCCACAACTAGCTTTCAGGCCAGGCAGCAGGGAGAAGTGGTCACAACGGCCACAGACGACCAACAGTCGGAGCAGTCAGCACAGGTGGGATTGCCCTGGAGAGGAGGAAGGCAGCTATAGCAACTGACAGGGAGATGCATGTGTGCACAGGTGGTTGGTGATTTACCGGATTAACAAGCATCCTTTTCCAGAGTGACATATACTGGTCACTTAAGTCATTCAGGTTCAGTCATTCTTGCTCAAGGGTGCAACTGCAGTATCCTACCAGGGCATCAAACTGTCAACCTTCGGGTTGCGTGTCCTGCTGTTTATCGCTGCTCCAGATGCTACCAGGGGTAATCTGATTCAAACATTGCTTTTAAGGTGGGAGAAAAGGTGCATTTTTCCACCATGACAGTGAAAGTATCATAGTGCTTTACAGCTTTCTGAACTCATTCTTTGGGTCCTGTTCAAATCTCAGTTAGCCAGTTTCCCCCGGTATGGGCAAGGTTGGCAGGTATAAGCAGCTAAGCAAAGTAGACAGATGTCTGACCTCCTGTCTGACTGCTGTCTCCCATACAGACAGATCCCTGGACAACAGAATCAGCAGTCAACACTGAGCCAGACTGGGAATCCCTGATGGTACTGTGTCAACTGTGTGCTCCTGTGCTAACACTGTGTGCTCCTGTGCTAACACTGTGTGCTCCTGTGCTAACGCTGTGTGCTCCTGTGCTAACGCTGTGTGCTCCTGTGCTAACACTGTGTGCTCCTGTGCTAACACTGTGTGCTCCTGTGCTAACACTGACAGGCTCACATTGTCATCAATATGTACAGACCTTATGTGCACAGCTACAGGAGTGAAGTTACTGAAATTTTGGAAATAACCATAAGAAAATAAGTTGATTGTCACTTGACCAATCAGAATGCACATGAAGGGCACACAGGGTTCCTACAGTCCTTGAAAATCTTTTTACTCTGGAAGTAGTAAAAATGTCCTACAGTCAATGAAAAGTAATTTTAAAGAGTTCATTCTTATTTCTTTTATTAATGTCTCTTATTAATTAAACTTACAAGATGCACAGTTATTATCAGCCAGCTAGTCATCACATCTAGTTTGTTGGAAATATTTACTTGGATTGGAGGTAAAAGCAAGTGAATATCAATTTTAGCTTCACTAGCTTGCCAGCTAGCTAGCATAGACCAGTGGATGTGGCAGAAACACTGGCTAGCCTGTTTTTTAAATTCCCTTGCATATGCACCACCTTGTTATTTTTTATTTAACCGGGAAATTCAACCGAGAACTCCATTCTCATTCACAGCAATTCACTTGGTAAGCAAGGTTGGTAGGGGATGCAAAAGGTTGCATACACTGTTAATGGTACAGTGCACAATACAGCTGGACATTTATTCATGCACGTGTATACTCTTACCCAAGAGCATAACAGCAGTGCCCTATTGGGAAATTGAACCAGCAACCTTTAGCTTACAAGCCCTGCTCCTTACTTGGCTCCAATTGTTCAGCATGTGAAGGCTGCAAGATGGCTGCTACTGATGACATCTTGCATTATACACAGATAATTATAGAGGTGGTCAAATGTGGCAAATGTTAGTAAGTTCCTGTAATAGATGACAGTGAGGAGGATGAACACATAGAAAAGTCCAGTTCTGTTAGCTGAATTACCTAAATTTCCAGTTCTGTTAGCTGAATATCTCCCTAAGTAAATGGACGAAATATAATTGTAAATGTTAATCACTCAGGATAAGAGCATTTGCTTAGCAGACCTTCATCTAGATGTACTTGCATGGTTTACTCCATTTATACAGGTAAATATTTACTGAGACAGTTTAGAAAAAGTGTCTTGCTCAAGCATATAACAGCAGTGCCACCAGCGATCTTTTCAGGCCACGAGCCCTGCCCGTTTTCACTACGCCACATTGCTTGGACAGACTCTGACGGACATGTTGGCACTGTCTCGCCCTCTCTCCCACTGTCTCTGTGGACATGTAGCGGACTGTGGAGGAGCACAGCACGCGCCTGGCCCTTCAGTACGAGGCCCTGCTCAAACAGCAGGAGGTTGATCAGGTGCAGCACGAAGGCCGAATCAAGATGCTGGAACTCAGGAGGGACGAGGGTATCCAGCAGCAGAAGGTCAGCCAGCTGCGACCGTCTAGGGCTGACAACACAGACATTCTATAGTCTGACCAGATATTTGGCTCCTGCATCCCTTTTGTCCTCCGTACATCCTTGTCTTGGAGGCTCTCTGGGGTAACAGGAGGTTCTGGTGATTCACCTGTTGTGCCCTGGGTATTCCATTTTAGACTGTGCCCTTTCATGATTAATAACAATCCATCCAATCTGAACACTTGCATGATGGTAGAGATGGAATGTTCAGTGTGAATTGCACAGAGCTGAATATGTGGTCAGTGTGGACAATATCTATGTTATGTTTCTGCAAGTAATCCAGTAATTCATGTATGTAATGGCTATTCCAGGGATCTTGTGAGGTTAAACATTTAGGAAATTCTGAACACCCGGCTCTTAAAGATATCATAAAACTGGGTGTGCTGCATGACACTTTTTAATGTGCGATATGGATCCTCTCCATCTGCTGGGCATAGCTGTTTGTTAGCAGGTAGATTAATGTTCACAGCTCATGAAGGCAGTCATTGTAAAGTTGTAAAGAAATTGTATCTGTGGAGCCTTAGGGCAGTTTGACTGACATTGCTAGATCTCCCCAGGCGCTGATCGACAAGATTGAATCCCTGCGAGGAAAACTGAAGCTGAACTGCTCCAAGACCACCCGCAGGAACTTCACCAGCAAGAGGCTGGAGTTAACTGGCGAGAAGGAGCGACTGCAGGAGGAAAAGAACAAGTGAGGAAGAGGGGAGGAAGAGATGATCAGAGATTAGATTAGATTAGGGAAGAAGTGGGAGCAGCTGGAGACAGATGAGAGCAGGAGAGGGAAATGCAGACTGACACAGGCAAGCAAGGTGCATGGCAGATGCAGAGGAAATGCATTGGAGAGATGCAGGGAAGCAGAGCGTGACTTGCTGTTGTTTCAGAATAGGTGAACTAGAGGTCTTCAGTTGATGGGGGAGATGGAGACATAAAAGAAAGGTAAAAGTTGTGGAAAAGGAGGAAGAGTAAACAGAAGGGTTTTGGGATCCTGCCATGCCAGTTAGGGGAGAGTGCCTTTAGATATCCAGTTAATTCCTAGCTGTAAGATAGATGATTAGTCCTGAAGTAATGTGCAGTAACAACATGTCTTTGTGTGTCTCAGACTGGTGATGGACCTGGAGAGGACAGACAGAAAACTGGCATCACTGATAGAGGAGCAGTCCCAGGAAAAGTAAGGCCTGCCAATCATTCCCCTGTCACCCACCATTGTCCCCACCAATCAACTCTTTGCGTTTGCCTGTTTAATCTGTTTAAGCTTTTGTGTATTTATTTGTGAAGGAGACACTCATAACTGTACATATTATCTATTAATTCACCTGGATAGTTATTAGAACAGTTCAGTTCAGTTCACAGGACAGGATATCTCAACTGTTGCCATACAGTACAATGATAAGCAGAACCATCCTTACCATCAACCTTAAAATAAATGAATAAATAAAATTACATTCCTTATACTTATTACATCCATAATATATGTATACATTGATATTAAAAAATAGTAATTGATAAATTCAGTCTAGCTAATGTACACCTTTAATGGATACAGCAACAATGCCTGGCCCCAGATTCTAGTTCCAGTTTTAGTTCCTTAATCAGTCCAGTTCCCTTATCTAATCCACTTCCCTTAATCATTCCAGTTCCCTTACCTAATCCATTTCCCTTAGTCAGTCCAGCCACTTCCCTTAATCAGTCCAGTTCCCTTACCCAATCCACTTCCCTTAGTCAGTCCAGTTCCTTCAGTCAGTTCCATTAGCTAGTCCAGTACTGGTCCAATGCTCTACCCAGTCCAGTTGTGGGAGTGTTGTAGCACTGTGTGTCTGCAAATAGGCAGACGTGGGAGCGTGAGCTGGCTGAGCTGCAGAAAGAGGTGGACAGACTGCGTGGAGAAGCTGAGGAGGCCAACCAGGCTGCCCTGAAAGATGAGGTGAAGGATCAGTCTGTCCATTTGTCTATCCATATGTCCATGTTGTGTATCCTCAACTGTGATGGGTGTGCCTGCCTGTCTTCCTGCCTATTCACCTTATGCATGCTCCAAAAGAATAATACTCATAGTATTTCTCAAACGGGATTTTCGCTCACAAAGCTAGGAAAAGTCTTGAATTGCATTCAGTCTGGTCTTTGTCTAGTCATGATATTCAGCTTCACTTAATATACCTATACATACAAGCCTCTGCAAAAGGCCATTTACAGAAAGAGCTGATGTTTGACCCAGTGGAGGAAAGCTGTGTATCTGCCGTCTAAATCTGTGACATAATCAGAAGTCTCAGCTATTCAGAATGATGCACATCACTGCTTGCATGTCTGTCTGTACCTGTAGCCCCATGAGCAAATGTTTGCACTGTGTGTTCAGTATATTTAAGTTCAAGTCTGGACAGGTGCATCCCTGGTTTCTGTGCTCATCTCCATGTGCAGCGTGGGTAGTTACAGGGATTTGTGTACATTTGTTGCACCTGTGTGCAGATTTCAGCCTTGGAGATGCAGAGGGAAGTGACCATCTCTCAGGTGGAGGAGTGGATCGCTGAAGCTGAGCGGTATCTCAGCACGCTTAGGTACAAAATGTCTGTTTGTCCGTCTCTGTGTTCTACTTCCTGGGCCATTGTCACGACAGGCAGTCCCTAGGTTATGCATCATCTGACAAACATAAACTTAAGGTGCAAAAGCCACCTTAAAATGTGAAAATATATACATATGAAAAATCAGAGGTGTACAGCTTGTACGGAAGCACCACTTCCTGTATTCATGCAATAGGAAGTAGAAAGACAGGGTGTAGGATGAGTGCACCATGCATCAGGGTGGTAGGGGTTACTTATCACCATATGAATCAAGAGTAAAGTCTGACTTGCATAGCACATTCCAGAACTTACCCCTTATGTAAATCTGTGGCCATCTGTATTCAGTTTTTTTCCCCTCTCTTTGCCTGTGTCTTGTGTTTTTCCTCTCCAAGAGCAAAGGTACATGAATCATAAATAATGC
Source organism: Megalops atlanticus (assembly GCA_019176425.1). Lineage (NCBI taxonomy): Eukaryota > Metazoa > Chordata > Actinopteri > Elopiformes > Megalopidae > Megalops > Megalops atlanticus. The sequence goes on along the minus strand of CM032877.1, from coordinate 20,599,503 downwards.
TGCTGCTTCTTCCACATCGTTATCTATGATCGCTGGAAATGCTGGAGGGATCAGTAACTTGCTGTTTTTATTGACCCATAATGCTTGGCCAGAGTTCAGCATCTGCACCCTTTAAAGTGTTGGCTCTCTGTTTGATGGCTGTAGGTTGGACGTGTCCCAGCAGCACCTGCAGCAGCGACTGGACTGGGAAAAGAATGTGGCTGTTGTCCGCAGTAACCTGGGAAAGTTGCAGGTGAGGGAGGCGGAGCAAGGGAGTGGTCTGTGGGCGGGGTCAGGCCACTGTGTCTTCAGGCAGCTCCTCCTGTAGCTTGTGCCATGCGCATTTGCGTAAGCAGTTACTTGCTTACACATTTAATCATTTATGCATTTAGTCTCATCCACATTCAATCTTGTGTTTATTTTCTTGCAGATTTAGTTGCGTACACATTTCATCATTTACACATTTATTTGTGCATTATTTATATTTAGTTGCTTGCATATTTCCAAGTTTAGTTGCCTACAAATGTAGTCTCTTACACATTTAGTTGCTTGCATGTTTATTTCCTTACGTATATACTTCTGAGTTTTATGTAATTGGATATGTGGAGGTTGACTTGAACGCATGCGGTATGTGTTATACTTGACATTACACTTACAATAGTATAGTTTTTAGATTCGTTTTGCAGTTACATGTTATGTCTAGGCATACAGTTGTGATCTCAGCACTGTTTGGCACTGACACTTGTTCATGTGTGGTTAGTAGTGTCCTGTTGGTGCAACTTTTCAGGCCACTTTTCAGCACACTTCATGCACTATGTAAGTCGTTCTGAATAAGAGCGTCTGCTAAATGACAATAATGTACTGCCATGCTTACACATTTAGTGCCTTAGCAGGTGCTTTTATCCAGAGTATCTTTCAAAGCAAAGCTACCAAAGTAACAGGAGTAACAGCACATGCAGACCACCTCTGAACGATCATCAGGAGGCCACACAGTGCTGTGATAATTGCTGCCGTTGTGAATGGAAAGTGTGTTTTTAATAAATGTGTGTGTTTTTTTTTTTCAGCACCAGTTCAATGAGCAGCTTCAGCTGCTCCAGCGGGGCCAGCATTTCGACAGCCTCCCCCCTGTCGCCCTGCCCCCACTGCCTCAGGTCCCGATGGTCAGTGTGTCCCATGGACACAGCTTAGTTAACTTTACTATAACTATTATTACTTAACTATATATTTCAACAAACAAACAAACTATTTGGAGTAGCAGCAGGTAAGCACCCGTGGTGACAGTTGCAGAGACATTCATTGATAGCCCGAGTGATTACCGGAGCGATTGACTGGCTGATTCTCTCTCCTCGCAGCTCGAGCTGTTACTAGGCCCAATGATGAACCCCCAGATTCGTCCTTTTGCGCCCATGCAAGTGGCCCCTCAGCCGCCTCCTGTCTCCATGGCGATGCCCTTCCTGCCCCAGCATCACCCCCCCCAGACCGGATTGCTGTCCAGTTCCCCGAGAGGATCCCCCCAGACTGTAGCCCCTCCCCCACAGCGTGTGCCTGTGCCTGCCCCCCACCCTGCCCCCGCAAGCAAGCCAGCCCCCGCTCCTGCTCCCCAAGTGCCAGCTAACCTGGCCCCCCGGGTGCAGCCCACTCCACCCCCTGCCTCTAACTCTGCCCCCTCGAGCTCTGCCCAGCCTGCTGGCAAGCTGGACAAACTGCTGGATAAACTGGGAGCCCGATTCCCACAATGCAGCAGGTACTGCGGTGTGCCACCTCTCTCACATGGAAAAAGCCACATTCACAGAGTAGAAATATCACCCGAAATTCACCCGGTTCACGGTTTCCACAGACAGCGGCCCAGGTGGACAGTGTTTTGCCCAATCCAAATACAACTGTAGCTTCAAGCCCAGAATCTGAATACAGCTGTAGGTTCAAGCCAGAATCCAGGCAGTTCAGGCAGACTTAGGCAGTGGTGTTATGTGCAGAGGACCAGGAGGCGGAGGGTGCTTTTTTTGGTTTCCATACTGTGGTCCTTGGGCCTCCTACAGCAAGTGAGAGTGAATGAAAAAACATCCAGTAAGAACTGGACTAATGCTGTGATTAAAAATGCTATTGCTGGGCCCCGTGAAACATGGAAATGGCCATTTCAGCATTTACCGGCCTGGAGGAGCTCCTGAGCAGGGAGTGTTTAGGTCAGTGTTTCCCAACCCTACTACTGGCGGCACACTGTCCTGCATATCGAGATAGTAGATGATATGCAGATAGATGATATGCAGGACAGTGTGCCGCCAGGAGTAGAGTTGGGAAACACTGGTTTAGGTTATTCCTGTCATCTCAGCAGTAGCATGAAATCAGTGTGTGACTGGCTGGAAACAAAAGCCGTCTCTTCACCTTCCACCAAAGTCGAGTGTGAAATAAAACATATTTCAGATGAGTATATGGATAATGAACACATTTAATGGTTGTTGGTACAGCAAGTGAATCTGGTGTTAGCATTTTGAAAGCTTTTTTACTGTTGTCTATTAGTAACGGTGCTGTTAAATTCTGGCTCCTGGTGTGAGTCAGATTGGCAAGCCGTGGACTGGAAGGTGGTTTCCCTCTCTGTGCAGGAGTCAGCTGATCTCAGTACTGCAGCAGATAAAGACGTCACGGTCAGGCACCATGGCTGGCCTGTCCATCGAGGAGCTCACACAGCAGGTGGCACAGAGACTGGCACAAATGGACAGACCGGTGAGACACATGCACGCACAAACATGTTCTGTTCTTGTTAAATAAAACTCGAAACGAGTCAGGCAAGAACTGCAATTACAGCACAGTGCAAAAACATTGTCTCTATGCTATCGCTCCATCTGGGCCTCAGAAAAGCTAAACATGCCCCTTACATGTACTGTACAGAATTGGATTTTTGTTTGTATGTTTCTCTCTCATAGTCTCCGCCATTAGGCCCAATTCCACCGCCCTCAGCAGCCAGGAGCTTTCCTAGCACGGCACCCCAGGGTCAGCGCACCACACTTCCACCCCAGGGCCCACCCGTTGCCCAGGTTTTCCAAACGAGGCCTTCACAGGTACAGACTCTCCATTGCCCTCTCCTGGGCCTGTGTCACTACATGTCATTTCTTTCTGCCATCTCATTTATTTTGTAACCTCAAAATTTTCCTTGATTAATATCAGTTTTACACAACACACATCCTGGGCCACTCTAAATTCTGCTTCTCCTTGTGAATGTGCTATTGATTCAGTCCTCTGATGTGCAGTATCTTTATCTCCCTCTCCCTCACTCCATCCTTCTCAATCTCTCTCTCACTCTCTGTCTACCTCTCTTTTTCTCTGTCTCCTTCTCCCTCCATTCCTCTTTGCCTCTCTCCATCCCTCATTCTGTCTTTGTCTGTCTCCCCTTCTCTCCCTCTCTCTCCCTCATTCCTCCTTCTCTCTCTCTCCCTCCCTCCCTGTCTCTCCCTCTCTTCCTGTCTGCAGACTGCAGCCTCCAGCAGCCGTAAGATGTGCCTGATGTGTCAGAACAGTGTGGAGGCCGGCAGCCAGCATGACATGAGCTGCTCTCACGTCGTACACAAAGAGGTGAGAGCGCTGACGTGGACGCCAACATCACCAGCTACCCTCAGATGGGAGTGCTGTCATTAATACTGCGCTCGCACTGCTTCTGACATGGATAAGCAGACTGTACGTTCTGAGGCAGTACTCTCATTATCAACATTAATGACTGCTGATTACTTTATGATGTGATGCAGGTCACTTAATTCATCTATCATCAGCAGAATGAACAGGATAAGTGTTCAATCTACGTGCTCTTCTGTGTCATTCAAAATCTTGAGAAACCACTCCCGCGTGGCTTGGCAGTTAAGGTAGTTGCTTTGAGTGCAAACTGAGCTCAGGGGCCGATCTCAAAGCAGTGTAAAAAATTTGCATTGCTCTGTCAGGGATAGGGGTGGGTATATCAGCAGGTGTTGTTCGTCTCACTGCTCTCAGGCACCCTGCAATTTGCCAGGCATCTGTGAGTTGCTTTGATGATGTCACAGAGTAGCACCTATCCTCCACTGAGCACCCACTCTGCTGTAGTGTGCTGTGTGGCTTGCAGTGTGAAAAATATCCATTGGCTGTGTGAAGGTTTATCTGAGGACATTACATTACGTCATGGAGGATTACAGTCATCTTGGCTCAGCACTCCTGTGCAAGAGTAGTGGTTGTTCAGTAGTGCATATTTTGAATATACTGACACGTTTGCATACTGACACCTGCCTGGTTGTTTCAGTGCATCAGCGTTTGGCTGCAGTCCAGTAAGAACAACTCCTGTCCATTCTGTCCATCCAAGTAACCACTGAGGAGGAAGACTTCAATAGGTAAAGGAAGACGCAGAGGGAACGACAGTATCTCTTTTCCATCCGGAATAGAGCCTTTTCTAATTATTTCTTCTTATAAGTGACAGAGAGATTGTAAGAGATTATAAGACCCCAAACGGGATTAAATGGTGCTATTTTGACTGTAAGTTGTACTGTTTTGAATCAGTTACTACTTGCTAACAATAACTTGGGATAGTTCAATCTGTTCTGAGCATGTGAAGTTTCTGTTCCTGAAATAAAATTCTGTTGATAAAACTCAGCATGGGTAGTGTCCTTGGGTTTTGCAGTCTTACTTATATGTAGATCAGCAGTGAGCATGTTCAGGAGTCACTGAAAGGTTGAGGCCATGTGGTCAGTGTTTCATGAGAACATAACCAGGAAGATGGCAGGTGGCTGTTGCTTATGTTTCCTTAATTCAGAAACAGGTTGCTGAAGTTTGTGTCATCTTAAAAGACAAAGGCTAGGAGATGAGGCTTTCCTCCTGCAGTGGGGGGAGGCTGAAGAGATGGATTTTTTAAACTGGATTTAAATACTGGGTATTATTCCTACACATGATAAGGCAAATGTCCTAATTTGCTGGACACATTTTCTCGCCATGCTGGATGCCAGAGAAGTCAGACTAATGTAAAACCAGGATCTGTAACCTCTCACCCTCCACACACCGCCTGTCCTTTATGCACTGGGCTTCCTAGGACCAGGAAGTGAAAATTCTTGTTCTGTTTGAGTTTAGTTACAAAATGTAACTCATTACATTTCATGAGTTAATTAGGCATTCTGCAAGTATCTCCCTATGTAGAGTTTCATCTGTTTTCCTGTCTACCTCGAGAGGAAACAGGGACACCAATCTGAGATCATGACAAAGGCAAAGGAATAGTAGAGTGACATTTGGGATCCAGCTTCATAATGGTCGACTCTGTCAAAACCAACCAACCAGCCGTACACAGAGAGAGGTATCATCAGAATCATAGCATACACCACGTGCTTTAAAAACTCCTTGTGCTTTAAAACAATAACCCACCAGGTGCAATCCGCTATTGGTCCTAAAGATCCACTGCAAAGAAGGTTTCTGAGGTGCTACTCCACCATTGGCTGTTCCACCATGACCCAAGTTAGACTGACATGATGACTTGTTGGCCCAGGGGACACCAGAGCACTTTGGCATTTAACTGTAGAACTTTCTTCAGCACCCACAATCCATATCAGATGGCCTCCCTACCATATTCCCCATTGCATACTGGAAATCACAAAGCTCAACACAATGCATACCAGGAGACAGGCTGTATTAAATTGTTTATTGACTGACTGATCATTTACAGTTACAGATGACAGGCTCTTCACTATTTAGTCTGGAGGCCTAAATCATTTAGACTGACATCCTGAGCATTTTCTTGCTTATTGAAAAGTCACAAGTCACAAGACTCTAGATTTCTTAACTGATTCCTTCTTGTGTCCATTCATGCCGGTCTGTTGCTGTAAAATAAACTGTATTTGTACTCAGAGGAATGTGTGGAGACCTTACACCTCAACCTTCCCAAGAGAACAACCGCTGGTTCAAGTTTTAGGTGGAGTAAATATTTTTTAACGTGTATCCAGCATTCAGATATAACAGTCTTGACACAATATCAGCCACAATATCATCAGATGAAATCTAAATTTTTTTGTATTAATATTTTAAAGGTACTTACTGTTATATGTATATAAGGTGCTTTTTTGCATTTTAATCTTAACACTTCTTTGTATAGGCTGGCGAGGACACATTTTGTATAAATGTCCTAAATTCACCTGCCCCCAGTCCTTCAAAGGTACATACACAAAGGCAAACTAACCACATTAACCAAGTACTAACCAACCATCTCTGTCTACCTTTGGCCAAAATCCATTTCCTCTCCAGACCTGCCATCACTGCTGTTAGCATTCACAAATCAGGAGGTTGAACGTATAGCCTCAATCCTATGGAATCTGAGTGCAGCAGATTCTGGTTTCTCCAGTAACTACTCGGTTAACTTGACTCAACGCACATATGAACATCACTGCAATTCGTAGTAGTGAGAGAATGGACAGGAGCCCCAGAACGGCACCCAGCAAAAATCTACTCCCAGTACATTCTCGCCTTGCCTCCTGTCGATTTCATTTTGCAGTGTCAAGCCACGATGGCAGATCTGGCACGCGGGGATATCCGTTTTCACTGACTCCGCTTGGTGCTCCATTCTGTTTGAGGGAGATGCTGTCTGCAGAATTGCTGCCCCCTAGTGGTCAGAGGTAGCGGGTGCAGCACTCCTGAAGGAGCGCCGGAGGCAGAGGAGCACAGCAACGATTGCACAGATGCTGACCATGACATAGGCAGCGATCTTGAGGGCAGACTCCTCCACTTTGGCACTGTACCCACAGTCCTCCAGGTTGACCCCATGGTACGGCCCTTCCACAAATGCCCTGCGGAGCTCGTCGTGCGCTGGAAGAGGGCAGCAGCCGTGAGAGTGGGAAGTTAGTGGGAGACACGGGCTGACAGGAGAGCTCTCAGAAGCATACACCATTAAATGCAAATATAATTCTAATGCATACACACACTACACAGGCTTCCTTTTATATGTGTTCTCATCTGTTCTGGAGCTGCCTTTTCTTCCTGTCTCTCCCTGTTTCTTCTCTGTCTGCTACCCCATACTTCTCTCATATGTGTTGTACCCACTTTCCCTGGGCAACCTAACAGTTAAACTCAGATTTATTGCTTTATTATGTACAAACATAAGGTTTGCTTTTCTAAAGCATCTAAATAACGAATGCACAATAACCCCCTGTCACCCCACTGCTGTGCTCACCATGGCAACTGCTGACGGCAAATCCGATGCGTTGGCGCTGGCGGTCAAACACCACGTAGAACCCCTCCATGGCAATGGCCCCCATGACGGTGCCTGTGTCAGACTCGGAGATGGCGAACTTGTAGCAGTCATCACCTGCTGATGCCACTTTCTCCACCAGCCTCAGGTACTGCTGCTCGGTGACACAGAGAGGGGAGTTACTGCAAACCTGGCACTCACTTTGTCTTTACCTGCTTTTGTGTTGCAGAGTTTTGAGGTTGTTGCTAGGCTGTGCTGTATTTGGGGCTGAGGTTTTAAGTTGTTAGGCTGTGCTGTACCTGGGGCAGGATTGAGATGCGGAAGGACTGGTTTTTGTTTTCGCTCATGAGGTAGAGAGAGATGACGGGGAAGATGGGCCAGGGTGTGGTGCCGGTCAGCCAGCAGACCAGCTTCTCCCCCACCCAGAAACCAGACGGGAACTGCTGCGTCTGAAAGGGAAAGAGAGAAAGAGAGAGAGAGATCAGTGAAAAGAAAGAAAGCAGGGAGGAGAGAGAAAGATGGAGGTAGCAGGGAAGAGAGGGAGAGAAGGAGAGGCAGAGAGAAGGCAGGGGGTGAATGAAGATTGTGAAAATGGATAGGAATGAGAGAAGAATTGAGGAGGAGGAAAGGATGAGGGAAGGGATGAAAGGGAGAAAGAGGCTGCTGATGCAGATGTGGGATCGATCATCAACGATAACAAAGAGGAGAGCTGGGAGGAGGAGAGAAGAATGGAGAGACAGAGGGAGAGGCAGAGGAGGGACTCACAGAGGAGACGTCTTTGATGCTGTTGACCACAGCCTGGAAGACCTTATGAGGGAGTCGGAGGTTGGTGGTGCCGCTGTCCACGATACTTTTATCATTATTATACTGTAACAGAAAGAACAACCATAGAAGAGGGAGCAAGGAAGGGCAAGGGCAGAGTATGACAACAGGAATAAAGGTAAATTGATAACAGGATAAAGGTAAATTGTGGAGATGCCTGGTAACTGCACTTATACACGCATGTCTACAGCTCTGAGGGAGATGCATAGACAGTCACCTCCTTGCAGTCCATACCGAGGTCCTGTCCATTCACATCAATGCGCACAATGATGACCTCGTAGTACCACTCCTGGCGGACAGGGGTGTACCAAAACTCCCCAACAAACAGGGAGGGGTCCACCCCTCCGAGGATCTGATAACACATGAGCAAAGCGTTAAGCACTAGGCATGAATCCCTCCTTCAAACTTCTTTCAATGTACTGTCCCATCTTTCTGTCATTCATTTCCACTTTCTTAGATCACCTTCTCTGTCTTTAACTACCTCCTCCCCTCCTCCATTCCCATTGGACATCTGACTTGTGATGCAGAGAGGGTTTGAGTCCCTTGGTAGCACTCATATATGAGATGGGCATGTGTTTTTGAAGATAGCAGTATGGCACGGTGGTCAAGGACAGGGTTTTGTAACCCCAAGACTATTGGTTCAGTTCCCAGGTAGGGCACTGCTGTTGTACCCCCAAGTAACAGATATGAATAACTTCAGAAAATATCCAGCTGTATACATGGATGATGTGTAAAACTGCAAGTTGCTGAGGATAAGATAATCATAAGTATACTAATACAGTGTGATGGACTCCAATTCTCAGTCCAGTGTTCTGTTCTCTAAGCCCCAGCCTTCTTGGACCTACTTTCTCTTTCTGTCTATGCCTTCCAGCTCTTATCCTTACTGACAGTTCACACCTGTCCCCATTCAGTCCTCTGTTCTCTCCCCGAGACCAATTGCCACTCTTCCTATCTCACTCTCACTCTCCTCCTGCAGCCTCTCTCTCACCATGCTTCCTCCTATGGTTGCACTGCCTCGGGTGTAGTTCTGGCTGTAGGCAGTGCCACACAGCTCCAGGGAAAACAGGTTGGGCACGCCTATCTGCCGCACCACGGTGTCGAAGAAGGGCTCCAGGGTCTCATCAGGCTACAGGCACAAGAGTTGGGGAGGGGGGTCAGTCAGCTGCTATTTTATATGAGAGAGGCTGTCACAAGGGTACACTGTTATAGCAAGGCAAATAATTAATTTGTTGATATGCCTCAGCAGGTACTGTATGTAGTTATGTAAACAGGTGTGGTGAGAACCATTAGCAACCCAGTGAGAAATGCAGTGTGTGAGTTTAGATAAAGGTGTCTGCTAAATAAATTAATCCTTTAAATTAAAGGCTTTAATATAGTGTTATATTTCTTTGTTTTCCTGTGAATGGTTCCCCAGACCTCTGATTTTATTTGGGGCAGAAAAACTGTAGCTATCAGCTGGGAGGTTGAGTAATGACTGAGGCATAGACTAACACTGAGCCAGGGACTGGCCAGATCAGCACTGCACCAAACATGCTTGGGGTGCACTCTAATGACAGCCTATTTTTGCACCCTGCAAGGGCATGATGTAACAGATGCTCTTGATAAGGGGCAGGTGCTAAGCGCTAAGCTAACGGTGTGATCTCGTCATTACTCGTGCGATCTGGGCGTACGCCAGCCCCAGGATGCCCTCCCAGTTTGACCCGCTGATGAAGAAGCGCTCGGAGTACGTGATGGCAGCAATGTTGACTCGCAGAGAGACGTTGCGGATCTGGGGCAAGGAGACCAGCTCCGTGCCCAGCTGGCCCTCCCAGCGCCCCTGCAGATACGGAACGTGCACCATCTGGCCAAGGCCTCGGTACGAACTGGAGCTAAGGGGCAAACACAGGGGTTAGGAAAGGTATTTTAACCATCAGATATAGATGGTGACCATTAGCTGACTTAGTATTACTCATGTTGGTAGCTGTTGTTTGATATTGGGGGAAACAGAGTGATGCAGTGGTAAGGAGCAGGGCTTGCATCCCAAACACTTACAGGTCAAATTCCCAAGTGGGGGCACTGCTGTTGTACACTTGGAGAAGGCACTATACCCAAACTGCCTCGGGTAAATACCCAGCTGTACAAATGGATAACATAAACACTTTAAGCTATGTAAGTTGCTCTGAATAAGAGACACTGCTAAGATAATGTAGTATTATTTCTATTGTGTGATTTTGAAAAACTGCACCCTAAGAGTGCTGCATCCATGGTTTAAAGCTTAAGTACATATAGCCATTGCATTGGGAGCCCATCACAATCAAGATACCTTTTAGTCCACAGTGTTAGTCAATTACAGTTATACCATTTGCAGTCATTTCTTTGTTTAAATGATTTTTGTTGCAATTTGAAATTACATTTCCTCATTGATTGAAACAATCTGTCATCTTTAACCAGATAACTACTTTCAGTCGTGCTATTTTTAACAATATAATATTCAAAGGATGGCCTTTATTCATATACAGGGCTTTGTCCATGCAAACCTTCTCATATTGTTAAGTACAACCCTTTCTGTATCAGGTTCTGTATGAAAAACCTGTTTATTTTGCTTTTAAGGGTTTACATAAAGCTACATAAAGCTCAGTGAAACTCTTGCCTCTTTTCTCCTCAGGAAAACCAGGACATTTGCCTTAATGCTTAATTCCTGTTTATATGAAACAGCCATTAAGCCCTAGAATACAATAAAAATGTCACAACTTAGAAATCTTTAACTTATTACACTTTGTCTTGTGCACGTGACTCTGACAACAATGCCAAAGATCGCTTGAATGATCACAGCACTCAGTAACAGCTGGCACAATGCACTGGTCGTATTTCATAATGCAAACAGCGGGTACTTAAGCATAATGCCAGCTATCAAGTTGCTACCTGTGCCATACCCAGTGAGATAAAGCAGTAGGTATCCTGCTACTGAGCATGACTCCAAAACACCTACAGTTTCATCTCAGCTTTGACTGAGGAACTTTCAATGTAAGATAACAGAGGTCAATTACTGCCAGTCAACACCACTAACATCAGTCACTTTAATAGTATCTGAACCAGCTGGGATAGTATCATTCTTGCCCACACTTCGAGTGTCTTGATTTATCAGAGAAGGTTTGAATTGTGTCCTGTAAGTGAAGTGTGTGTAAAGTGCGTGTCAGATGTTCTCACAGCGAGCGGTGGTAGTATCTTTGAATGAAGGGATGAGCCACTGCTCCCACTGCAAGGTTGCTGCTGCCAGTGTCCACCAGGAAATTCAACTGGAGAACAAAAACTGACTGTTAACATACTGTTAACACCCCAACACCCTCATACACAAGTAATGCGCAGCAATGTATGCTTTGATACATTGATACATAAACAACTGTGGAAAAAATAACAGTCTCCATCACAGCCTGACATAATACATAGATCACCTTTGCTGTACTTTTATTAAACGATTCAAATACAAATCACCACAAAAACACCACAAACAGACATCAAATCATACAGCTACCTTGTGTCGTGCTGGGTTTTAGCAGTTAGTTTGACAGCACCAGAAATGGAGATGGACCTCACCTCCTGGGGAACTGGGGACATTTTTATTGAAACATTTCATTCCCCTCCAATAAACAACCACCTGCAGGTGCCCTTAATTGTGTTGCCTACTACTAAAAGAACATGGAACTTGGGGCTCTCCATGGTGCTGCACCTGCTCAGGTGAGATGGGTGCAGTCCAAAGTGCTGAAACACCTTAAATCTATACCGCACTGCACCGTTGCAACGTTTCTCCTAGCCCTGTATTTCTCTGTGGGGGGTGCAAGCAAACTCCCGAGTTCTCTGTCACTCAGTCCAGCTTCCTGCGTATTCAAGATGTGCATCCACATCCTGTCGCAGACAGGAGGGACATCGTGGATGCATAATGTCCTTCCCTTTGCAGTTTAGCGATCACATTTGTAATCTGAACAAAATCCCCTACACAGGGGATGCTCAAGGTAAGTGGGTTTTCCTTTCCATGTTTTAAGAAGTCGTGCACCTCATGGAGCAGTGACAGACACGGGGTTTTACAAAGATATTCGACGACTTTTTCCATAGTATGTGTGTCATGTTGAAGTACTACTGTAAGTGCCATAACACAAGTATAGACTGACTGGTGCAGACCAATACGATGCAAGAGGGTATGCAGAGAAGCTATTGTGGGCTAACGTGTCTGAAGGCAGTCCAGTACACAACTTGTGGAACCTACCTTTTGCGGCGGAGTCCCCACGGCCATCTCCATGTAGTAACCCTCTCCAGATTTTCCGCGCAGGTTGTCAACCATAGGCACAAAATTAATACCGCGCGCTTGTCTGCGTTCTCTTGCCGCTTTGGCAGAGTCCTGCCGGTACAAGTCCGGTGGCCGTTGCGAGGGCAAACCCAATATCAGAGGAACACGGATGGTCAGTGGAGCGTAGCGGTGCTGTTCGCTGTTAGTGGCATCGGAGTTAATCTCCGGAAAGAGGCCATACCACGTCCACAAGAACAACGACCAGCGAACGCAAGAAGCCAGCATTTCAAAAATGGTTGCAGCGCGGTTGCATTTGTTTGAACATGTTCCTACTCCCTGATTTTCAGGGCGTTTTGTTGCTATAGAATGTTTTGCGGGTAAGACAGAAAATACAATGTTGATGCCTGTCTTTAGACTTTTGCTGTCACCTTTATCGTCTCCCCGCTTCAACTGTAAGCCTCTTGTATCCTCTTTTACGTCATTTTATCTGATTAAGGCTCCAGAACCTTTGTGAGACAACAAATGTTTCAAGGGGAACTCGTTATCAAGCGCTACGCCTTGTCGGGGTGTGGAAGGAAATATTAGGGCACGGTTATTCAGTGATAACCATATGGGTAGTATTCATTTGGCTAATCCCTGATAAACTTGCGTGATAATTTGGGCAACTTTGTTGGTTGTATGATATCTTCCTATCGATCTCATTACGAGCGGCAGAGGTAGTTTTTCAGATACGTATGCACCAATGTTTAGATTTGTGAGTAGGTTGGTATGACTGTTTACCAGCCCCAAACATTATTTACAAATGTATACGTTCTCCATAAGTTTATGCCTGTTCTCCATAAAGCATGGACATGGTCTGCTGGTTGTATTGTACTAATGCACAACGGAAATAACAGTAAATGTGCCCGTAAAAAGTTTGTTATATTTTGATGCATTGCATTAGATTTCCTGCGGTTTATAGCAAGTAACCTGCATCTGGACCGTTCCGTCAAGCTCGTATTTCCTTTTTCAAAGCAGACCTTTGTAGAGATAGACAAGAAAACAGGCAATAAAAGAATACAAAGACTTGTAAAATCACAGGTGACGCTAATGGCTATTTGGAACAGCAAGATAATACAGTTAGCTGTAACCTACACTTTCTAACATTAATAATCGAATGTATTAGGGCAGGTCTTGTAGAGGTACATTTCTTTCATGCCTCGCCGCCTTTGCCCAGACATTTTAGAGTCACGCGGTCAACTCAGGGACCTACTGTCCACTAGTGGTGGTAAACTCGGCTCCTTTTATGGACTCGGGTTCCTCTGAGTCACTCACTAAACTGATCCGGGTGTGTCGAGTCCTTTGAGTCAGTGTTTGAGTTGTGGAGGAAACAGGATCCACTCAACTCAGTTCCGTTCAGTTTTGAGTTGTGGAGGAAAGGAAAGGACCCACTCAACTCGGTTAACTGCGCGAGTCTTCTGGGTCCGCTGTGTTTCCGAGTGCGGTGGAAGGAGGATCTACTCAAGTCAGTGAATCTGAGTCTTCTGGGTCCGCTGTGTTTCCGACTATTTAGGAAGTTACTCTGATCCGTTCTGTCAACTCAACTACATTTAGAGGCGCATATTTGATAATTTATTTAGTTATTTGAACGTCGGACAGTTGGGTTACCTGCTAAACGCTAGGTAGATGGGCAGAGTATGTTATAGGCCTACAGGTCATAATAAGAGTGATACAGATTATTGTTTCAATGTGCGTCGCCTGGTATTAGCAGCAGCCAGAGGACTATAGGATCCGGGTTACTGGAGACCTCAGACTCATGAATCCTGAGTTAGTGCGAGGATTTGAGTTAATAACCCGGGTGATTCAGGAATCAACCAGCTCTACTGCCCACCATAATCCGTTGGCGACACATCACACGCCACCGCCACCCCACCTCCTGACATGTATTACCTGTACTTCTTATATTCCACTTAAACCCCCTATTCCATGTATTCTCGCCTGTTGAATAGGTTTGGAAGGCTCTGTTTCTACCGCAAAACGTTTTTTAAAAAGTTTCTTTTCGATTTAGCGGGGATCCAGTGCTCAGCTCAATATCGTGTTAACTCGACTCCCCCTTTCATTTTTGAAGTTCTCTTTTGTCGTGTCAGAAGTATCCTTTGTTAAGGATGAGTTAACTGAAGTTTCGGCATTTTTAATCTCGTAGTGCCTGAGAATGTGCAGTGATAACTACGGTTACCGGTTTCACGGCCGCGGTAAAATTCCCGACCGTTAATATTACCGTTTCAAATTTGAATTATCATTAAAACCGCGGTTGATTACCGCGCTTTGAAAACCTCACGTTAACTACTGTGACAGGATGAAACGGTTACCGGTTTTACGGTAAACAGCAACTGTTAGTATTACCGTTTCAAATTTGAATCATCATTAAAACCGCGGGTGATTACCGCGCTTTGAAAAACTGGCGTTAAATACTGTTCAGCATCAACCAAAGTTAGCAAGTCTCCCAGACGCAGACGCAGGCGCAGCATGCAACGTGGGTTTGTTTTGTGTCGGTGAAAACATGGCGGAAGGCAGTGACAGCGCTCCGGAGATTTTTCAGCCTTCTAAGAGGACTAATTTGCTATTAAGAATGAATTCTGTGTAGGCCTACGTTTGTATTTGCATATTCTTGAAACAGAACACTGTTTAGACTAGTTTATTTTCCAGCGTAACTACGATGTGACAGCATTATTTGTATTTGTCTGAAGTTCAGTAAATAGTTGAACTCTTACGAAGTCTTGAGTCAATTAGCCTACTGAACATTGGAAAACACTTCTGTCTAATCTGCCCTCTTCAGCAGTATCATGATATTCTGAAATGACCTACAAATTAGCCTATATTAGACCAAGACTTTTAGAAAACAACATGCACAAGCAGACTCGACTCTGCCCTTTGCGCTTGATTTGCGAATAACGCGTCCTTGGCGTCTTCATTCGGAAATTCACGTCTTCCTTACAAGCTCATTGAAGCAACTGGAGCCGTGCATGGGAATGTTGGACCAGGTAGCTTAAGTTTTGCATTTAAAAACACGTATCTGCACTACATTTTAGAGTGTTTTTGTAGCCCGAGAAAGTAATGTCATCTATAAAAGACATAGTAGACTATTGTACAATTCATTGGCTATGTTATTATTTTAATGTTTATGCAAATAAAAACTGCATAGTACTGCTAATTTTATTTGTGGTTTTCAATATAAAATTTTGTGAAATGATTTCACTTTGTGTATCAGTACTTTTTTAACATTTTCGGCACATTTTAACAATACCGTGATAATACTGATAACCGTGATCATTTTGGTCACTATAATCGTGATATTAAATTTTCATACCGTTTCATCTCTAGTGATAACATTGGTCCTCGTCCAAAAAAAGATTCTTAATCCGAGTGGGATTTCCTGGAAATTAAAACTTACTTAAAACATGCAGTAATTACAGTAATAAAGCTAAATTTCATTTTGAAAGGCGTGTGCTGTGAGCTGACCACGTAGACATAAGACTGATTTGTACAGAATAAGATTCTGAGATCCCTCAGTGTGTGGTGCCAGTTGTCTGGTTTTGCCATGTGAATAAATGAGGGAGAGGTGGGGCTAGCCATGCTGACGTTTGTCATTCATTCTGCAGGAGGCAGTGAGATGTGCTACAGAGAGACAGAGGAGTGAAGAACTAATTGACAATGAACAGAGAGAGAAAGTGTATGAATCGGACCTATACTTCACATTCAAACTGGTCTGACTGAAAGTGTCTCTGCTTTGTGATCCTCAGTAAATACATGGCAGTATGTTTGCTTCATATGTGAATATTCTAAATGTATAATTTTAGATTCAAAAAGGTTTTTGAGTCATTTTTACAGACTCATTAATGATAATTAGCACATTAATGATAGCCCACTGGAAATGACAGTTGTAGTTTAAAAAAAGTCACACCAGCAGAGAGAGGTGGCTTGGAAACCTTTCTGTATTTTATTGACACGATGGTGATTAGCAGTGGATTAGGGGTAACAGAAGTGCAAAATTCAATAACACAGTATCTCTCTCCCTCAGTAGCAACAGCAGGAGAGACACTAGGACATCAAACACAAGGATAGCCACAAGGGTGGATACACACAGTGTGCTTGCTACATGATGTTGTGTGTGTGCGTGTGTGAGTGTCACCACGTCTCACATCAAAGGATTCAGCTGGCCTGTATCACATGGAGCTGTGTCACAGCGTGTATGAGTGTGTGTGTGAGTCATGTTAGCGTCAGAGTGCTGGTGCATCAACATCTGCTTGGTCGGCTCGGAGGAGCACGGTGCCGTCTACGTGTCTCTGTGTGTGTCTGTGAGCAAATGCTAGTGTGAAAGAAAGGAGCAACACTGGGGCGATTTTTACGCCGACAGGTGCTGGTAGATGGTCTCCCAGAGGGCAGCCAGCTTGGTCCTCAGCTCCTCGGCGTAGGGCTCCAGCTTGCCCTGCAGATCCTGGGTGTGGGGGGACACCTTCTCTCTCACTTCGCTCACCACCTTGGTCAGCTGCTCCTTGTACTCCTCGGCGTAGGGGGCGATCATGGTCTTCAGCTCCTCCAGGCGCTGGGTCAGCTTGGTGCGCACGACCTCCACCATGGGCAGCAACACGGACTTGGTCTCCTCCACGTTGGCCTGGACCTTCTCGCGCATCTCCTCGACCAGGGGCTGCAGCTTCTCCTTCAGGGCGTCCATCTCCTGCTTGTGCTTGGCCACGTACTCTTGGAGGACGGGCTCAAGCTTCTCGCGGTACTCCTCCACGTGCTTCTGCAGGACCTGCTGCAGCTCCTCGCGTTTTGGCTCCAGCTGTTTGCGGAGGTCCTCCACATCAGCCATCACATTCTCGCGCATCTGCTTGGTGGCCTCCAGGAACTGAGATGTGAAGGACTCGCCATAAGGTGTAAGAGACTGGGAAGCGGTCTGGGCATAGGAATGCAGGCTGTCCAGGCTCTGGGACAGTCTTGCCCTGAAAGGGAGGGAGAGAAAGAGGGAGGCTGGGTGAGATGGAGGAATGAGATTCAGGATGGAGGGAAGAGAGTTGAATGGGAGGGAAGGGTAGAGAGGGCACCAGGTGTGCAGTACCTGGTTGTGAGTGCGGAGGGGTGAGGCAGGGAAATAAAGGGAAAAATGTTTGGAGAGAGATGGAGAAAGCACAGGAAAGGAAAAAGTGATGAGAGAAAGAGAGGGAAGTTAGAGATAGATGGAGGACAGCATGTTATATGAGACAAATTGAGTGAGTTGCAGTGACAAAGCAAGGCTTGGGTCAGGGGAAAAGAAAGACAATTATCAAACATTCGTGTGTTGGTTCTTACTTGTATTCCTCGTATTCGGTGCCATCGAGATGATCAAGGGCCTTCTGGGCTGTCTCCTTCACCTGGGTCAGGTACACCATCACAGCGGCCTTGATATGCTCAAGCTGGGTTGGGGCTTCATCAGCCTGCAGGTACCTGGCCTGGGAACCTGAGAGAGAGAACAGGAAAGTCTCAGGTTTGTAGTTGTGCCGAGGCCTCGATAATGCAATTCTGTAGTCAACAGGACTGCATGAAATATGTACATCTAGTTATTCCTCCATAATTACAGAGAGGGGTTTGCTGTCATTAAATCATGGGAAGTCTATAAGTGTTCTTAGTTGTTGTAAAATATGGAACATCGTACAGCATTGTAATCTACAACACAGAGCATTGTAGCTCAGAATGTTGTATAAAATCTACGACGTAGTTTTGCAGTACAGGTAAATTTTGCTTGTCACCTCCCTTGGGTCATTGTAATAACTGTCCATAGAACACCGCAACACTGACCTGCTGCCAACAAGACTGTCAGTGCGAGAACCACAAACTTCATGATGACGCTCTGAAGGAGAGAGGAGGGGAAACACCTTAAGCACCCTGATTCACAAATTTTCCGCAAAGCAATGCTCATTTATTTAAAATTCTACAAAAAATGCTTTTTTACACATGGAGTATACATTCCAACTTTACCTTCAAATAAACCAAGCCAGAAAAATTGTGTTTTGTGCAGAACTGTGGAAGCACATCTGTGTTGCATGTTGACATTTATTTTCATGGTGTTTGGCAGACACCCTTGCTCAGCATTACCATCTATGTGTGGCTGTTGCTAGACCTGATTTGATCATCATGCAACATGGCCCAGCCTATCAAGAGCACCAGTAAGGCTTTGGGTTTCAAGGAACATCATTACATTTTGGGGTAGTTTTTATGGTGTCTGTGATAAGATTAGGACCAAACCAACACATGCTCTCTTATTCCTACATGGCCACAGTCTGTGACACATTGAACAGAGACTTTGCTCTAGCCCTAAATCTGGGACAATCTCAAAGTTTTAAATGGAGCCTCAGGTGTCATTTCCCATTGAAAAAGATAGAGAGGTACTGTTGCAGGTAAAAGATAGAGAGGTACAGTTGTCCCTCTATACCTATAACCCCCAGAAATGGCCCAACTTGTCAAATGTAACAGAACTGCATTCTCTGTTTCTAAGAATTAAATAAATGAACTAAGACCACTGATAGTCTTGCATACCAAAGCATTCAAAACACAAAACAGTATTTCTGTACATCAGTAGGCATTATTTTAAAAATAAAATCTGGTAACCTCATACAGTATAGAAAGACTGGAAGCACCAATTAGGACCCATGAGGAAGAATCGCTACTTAAAGATCACTACCATAGACTTTTAGGAAGAATTTAGACTGCTGCAACTTTACAAGAGTGACTACTGTCTGCCCAGCTAATTTCACACGCTCTGTCTGCTCAGAAGACTGTCATATTGTCAAAAAGCATGGTACAGCACGCAAGAATTTAGAGAGAGAGAAACTGCAGAGACTGCCAGGTTATGAAACAGGACTTGATAACTACATCAAACCCCATTTGCTCATTGGGTCTAACCCATTGTCCATTTCTGTTCCAAGTCCAGCATTTACTTATTCAACGTTTAAATGCATATTTCTGCAAATGCTGACCAAACAACAGCAAGTAACCACAAGTTAAACAGGTGCTGATTAGGAATATTTCAAATTACAATAGAAAAGTATGAGCAGGCACCAGTTTCATCTCACTTCTGTTCTTCTCAACCCATTCTCTTTATAATTATTTGCCCTGCACTTTCTGGCCTTTCTCTCCCTCTGAGGTCCTTTTTTAACAAAGTTTCACCTCCTTGCCTGAATGCTGTCCCAGCGTGGGTCTCTTACCTGGGGGGCAGTGATGCTCAGAGTGTGTGAGACAGAGGCCCCCGTCCCAGGGCCTTTTATAGGTCTGCCAGCGAGGGGTGTGTGTGCTGCCGTGGAGCTGGACCTCAGCCCCGCACCACCCAGCTGGAGGAGCCAAGTTCAAGGGTCACTGCAAGACAGGCAGAGGACTGTTAGCAAAACCATGAGCAAACATTCAGACACACATGTACTGTACTCTCCCCTAAAACACACACACAGTACACACAAATATAGAACCCCATGCACAGATGTGCGAACACAAAAAAACATACTGCACCACAAGACATTCATGGGTACACACACACACTTATACATCACTCCTATACAATACTCTAATGATTACACGTGACGGTTCTGTCAGTTTTGTTTATTGAAAACTCAACCCAAAATGTATAAATTATTATTTAAGGTCAAATTTAACGTAAACCACTTTTAAAGTGTTCACAGCGTGTTGTCCAGTCAAGGAAAATGTTTTTTTTTTTTTTTTTCAGAATTAAATCCTAGTTTAAACTTGTATGAAATTGTTGTCTTATCAGTTAGAGAACACTTCGGAGAACTGGGGCAAGTGATAAACATGGAGTTTTGAATCCTAGATGGAACACTGTGTTATTATTCCAGGGGAAATGATGTGTGATGGTTTTTCCCTGGCAGTACCACCCTTGAAGCCAGCCTTGGGTGTTTTGAAATGTAGTTCTTTAGGCAGTTTGAGGGATGCTTTAGGCTGTCTGATTATTAGTCTAGTCACATTGGATACTATACTAAAAACTCATGTCATTTCAATGTTTTATGTATGCTCATGCCAGCCTTTGTGTTGTTAACTGTCCAACACATCACAGTCAAGGTAGCAACAGTTACATCACAATATTTACCTTGATTATGCTGCTTTTTTATATTACGGTATTGTCATTTAGCAGACACGGTTATCCAGAGCAACGTATGTGCAGTAGGTTACAATTTTATGCATTTATACAACTAGATATTCATTGAGGCAAATGTGGCCCAAGGGTACAGCAGCGGTACCCTAGCAGGGAATCGAACAACAGCATTTCAGTTATAGCCACACTGCTATGCTCTGCTTTTCTCCTGAAAGGCACTGTTGGTCTGAGAGGGGGGGGGGGTCCTGGGTTGCTCTGGGGGGTCCGGTTCATTTCTTTGTCTACAAAACAGTCAGTGCAACACTGTTGGTAGAGTGCTTAAGGATGCATGTTATCTGTTACACATGGCAACTCATTGCAAACCTCAATGCCTCCAGTTAAAAGGAGGGAAATTCTTATGCAGGTTTATGTTCGTTTTTTTTGTTTGTTTGTTTGCATGTAATGTCATTGTAGGTTGTTCAGCTTTTCTTGTTGGTGTAGTGTTTTGGCTGCTTAATTTTTCCCTCTCCCCAGTAAACACTGAAAGCACACCAATGCAATTATACTTTCCAATCTCAATCACTGGGTCTACTCTATTTGAAAAAAATGTATATGTATAAATATATATACAGTGCCATTTCAACAGGCACTAAAATAGGGAAAGTTTATCCCTATCCCTGTTTATCCCTACTTCATGCAAAGTTTAACAACTGAACAGCAACTGTCATGCTGATGTAATCATCAACTAAATATTTCATACCGAATAGCGTGAGAGCCATTCCAAAAAATGTGGCACTTCTCCCTAGCTCTCCAACTCTCTGTCTTTCCCCTGTCTCCACTGTTCTCATTGATGTGATATAATGCAATTAAGAGCAAGGCAGAAAGGGAGGGGGCATTGTCATGGTGCATGGAAGAATGCTTTGTCAGTCATGCTTCCAGACAGCTGATTATTGAGGGGTTAATGATTAGAACAACCTGATGCTGACAGCAGATAGCACAGCTGTGGGATGACACAGCACCCACCCCTCTCTCTCTCTTTATCTCTGCCTTCTCTTTCTCCTGTACATTCTCTCCATATCAGTATCTTTTTACACACCTGGCCATTACTAAAGGTATAAGGTGCGTGTGCAGTCGCTCATGTTAAAATCTGTGGGAAGACAGAGTCTCGCCAGTTCTGGAATGTTTGGAATATTTGACATTTCCAGAGCCAGTGAAGGAATTGTCTTATGTCTTAAGGCAGACAGACTGGCACACTACAATAGGACATTGATGACAAGATATAAGAATTTTGTAGCAGCCATAATGCCAGTATGCCAAATATGTGGCCAAAGGCCCAGTATAGGAATGGGAATACCATGTGTGAGGAGACTTCATCTTTCAGGTGAGATATTAATGCAAGGTCCTGATTCACTGTGCTCTTTAAAGATCCCAAGGCACATTGCAAAAGAGCAGGGACTTCTACTGTGTTCTGGCTAAGTTCCTAATCAGACTCTTGATTTGGCCATCTAATTATCCCCAGATTAATTCGCTAAATAAATCCCTTCTATAATAAATCTCCCCCTCAGGTGATGTGTGGTGTGCATCCCTCCACAGCCTCCTTCACTGTAAAGTGCTTTGAGATGTTGGAAAGTGCAATATAAATGGAATCAATTATTATTGTTTGTACAGTGACTTCAGTATTGAGTATGTAAATCATTGAATCAAGCATTTGGCACTGAGTTTAAAAACATATTTTTTTCCTGCAGACACCAAAATGGGAAGCCCTCCACTAACCTCTAGTTCTGCAGCTGTTCTATTTGCTATAAGGCAATAAAAATTAAACAAGCATTACGACAAATGGATGTGATGCATGCATGTCACAAAGGAACAGCAAAAATGGTGGAAGCACTGATGTTTTTTAATCACTATCCTTTCTTTCTTTCTTACCCACATGCTTTCCTTCATTCTTTCTTCCTCAATCTCATTCTTTCCTTTGATTCTTTACCCTGCTTTTCACCCCCTTATCAGTGCCTCCACATGTTAAACACCCTGTGGTCATTTTTGGTTCAATATTTTTGCTTAATTTTTGGCTGTTGTTTTGTAACTGCACTAAACAGATTTGAACAAACTGTTCAAATTCAAGGGAGAAAACATGAACCCAAGATTACTGATACAGCTCTTGAGTCACATGTTTTTTTTTCCTACCCATCTTAAGTCCATTTTCAAAGATACCAATTTACAAAGCTGTACCAGCACCACAAATCACAGAATAATCACTGCTAATAAATGTGTATTTCATTTAAAAATCACATTAGGTTTATTTTTAAAACAAGAATGTATAATATCACATTTTTAATTGTTCTAAAGATATTCTTGTGTGGCTTCCTTCTTCTGTAAGACATACTTTTTCTTATATTTAGAGGATCTTTCTACAAAAACAATTAAGATAATATACATATTCTTGTTTTTCAACTCTTAGTCTGACTTGTATTCTTTTATCCTCATTCATATTTCCTGTTCTTTCTCTTTCCATATCTGTTCCCTCTCTCACAGAGGCACAAAGGAGCAAACCTTTGCACGTCTACCACCACACACCGAATATGAATATTTTTATGATTATGACTGTAAATGATTTTAGTGCTGCTATTATCACTGCTTTTATGTGTTAACTTGGCAGGTGCTTGTTATGAATGACAGTCATATCAGATGTGATTGAGATAAACAATAATAACTATCCTGAGGCATGCTGCATTGGGAAATAAAGAAGATGACAGGTTTCAGAGAAAATGAACCAATATGCACTGTACATATTTCTGCAAGAAATGATTAGATAAAAAGGGTATTTCAAAGACAATTACAACATACATTTATGACTTTGGTACTTTAGACGTCCTGTTTTTGTTCCTGATGAATTCTCAATTGGTCAGGTTGCTTGAACTCTCTGACATATTTTTTGAGACAGAGATGAGTGTAAAAGTATTCAATTCAGCTTGTAGGTGGACTGTTTAAGTGATGGGGGTGCAACATGATCAAAATAGACTGACTTTGTAATCAAATGTTGATAGATGTAATGTGCAGAAATGTCAAATCAAGTGTTAAACTCATTGTCTCTGTGTGTAGGCCAAACAGGTTCCCCATCAGATGTCATCAGATCTACAAAACAGACCTATTAAAGAGACCTATTAAAACCCTCTAAGAGACTATACTGATCTGTCCCATCCTAATCTGTGATCAGATTATGCTTGATGGAGGATACAGTGTTTAGCATTCAGGCTCAAAAGCATTGAAACACTCTACCAGTGCCTATTCATGTCACTTTCAAATCAAAACTTAAAACTCACCTGTTCTGCTTGGCTGGTTGATAATTTATCCAATTAGTCCTATTTTCTTTATTTATCAGTTTCACACACTCACACTTCTCTCGGTCAGTATTTCATAGTCTTATCTAGGTATTTTGTATCTTTTATACTTTTGAAATTTAAGCTCACCACACCTTTGGCGAGTAGATTTTTAAAGCTGTAATCACTACAGACTGTCCTAAAATTACTTGGGCCACTCTGTTCTGTGTTGTATGTAATATTATCAGATGCCCTTAAACAGTGCAACATGCATAGTATCATTATATAACACTGTAGAATGCGCTACAAAGTGCAAAATACATGTTACAAGGCACAAGCACACAGAATAGTAAACTACTTTCCGTATTATGAAAGTAGGTGACCTAAAAACACAAGTCAGCCAGTAATGCCCTTAAAAGGTACAAGAACACCCATATAGACGCGATGAGATGCTGTCTCTATGTCTAACAAGTGTACACACTTAACAAATGTAAGCTGAGACAAACATTCTAATAAAAACTGAAACTGGACAGATTTCTGATCATAAATTATTAAATTGGTCAAAAGCTGTGATATACTCCAGCCAAATAACTGATAAACAGGGATAGTGACAAACTCGTTACAATCACACATTTCAATGCCAGCAGGCTGACAATTCCAACTTGTGCAGGTGATATGAATTCAGTGAGACAGGTTTGGAATATCATGTTGTAAAGGCAGACCTTACACCCAAACTCAGACACACACTCTTCCACAAATACACACACATACACAAGACAAAGTGTTACAAACTGTATATCTGTGCAGTAGTGCATGCAATGAAATGGCAATCATTGTTAATTAAAATAATAAATATTTTACAGATACACATATCATTACATTACCATAGGCAGTAACATAAGCTCAAAAGCATTTGCGCATTAAACATTATTACAGTGGTAAGGGCAAAAATAGGCATACAAAAATCAGCATGACATCTAGCTAATGTTATTTCTTCAGATTTCTGTACGAACAATAAGGCCGTTGGCCCTGTGTTACAGTATATCACCCAAACAAAAATAACCCTGAACGGGTTCACCTTTTAAACACAACAAGCAAGAGAACACATCCTTGGACAATTGTACAAGGGCCAGCAGTCTGATATTGTCAGAATAAACAGCACTTGTAACTCTTTAGTTGCTGGTTTGATTTCCTGGTGGGGTACTACCGTTGCGCTGTTTAACAAGGTTCTTAAGCAGAATGTCCTCAGTAAATATCTAGTTATATAAATGGGTAACATGCAAACATTGTATGCTATGTATGTTGGTCTGGATGAGAACATCTGCTAAACAACTGCAATGTACTTTAAAGTTGTACAAGGCTACTTCAGTGTCACCTCCAAACTTGAACTAAATTATCAAGGGAGAATAGGGACCCACCTCCAGTCACAAACTTACAATATCATTAATTACAGTACATTCACTTATTTTCTATTTTATTTAATTTTATTTCTACAACACGTTACCTGATTAAAACACCTACACTTTATAGTGATCAGATATGTGCTATTTCAATTCAATTAGAAAGTAATAACAACAACCATCCAATCATCCCTATCACAGATATTAGTGAACTGTGTAACATTTACCTGCCTGTAAGTTCACTGACCTGAAAAATTAAGACTGTTTATTGGATAATTAGTTTGATTACAAAATGGAATCACAGAGATGTGGACAAGGTTTTTTTCAATGCCATCAGAATTAGGTTTGAGCAGAAAAGCAACATTCATAGGCAATCTGATTATGACATTGCTCCCCTAGTGATTTGGATGCAAGTTTGGAATGTACTAAAGGCAGTTCAAGGACAATGGTTGGAATATATGGAAGAAAAAATATGTAAGATAAAATCATAGTTGGACATAGAATACATCCTGGTTCTGAGAGTCAAGGGGTAGCAGGTGTGATTTTAGTCATGCAAATGAGTGATTTTGCAGTTTTGATGGCCATAGGTACCTCAGTTCACCACTAGGGGGCCAGTGGGGTAAAGCTGCTCTGTCAGGATTCATGGCCTACTCAAGTTTCAACTGTCAGCTGACCAGAAGTTGCCTAGCACAGAGTCCATGCTGGTGTGTAGGGTCTGATAACAGATTGTAAGGGGGAGGACCTGTACCCTTGTGTGCGCTCTAAATAAGCTTAAGGGTCTTTAATCTGATTTGTGCTACAATCAGTAGCCAGTTGAGAGAGATGTGGAGTGCTGGGCCAGTTAAAACCCCCAAAATAGCCAGATGTTTAAATGGGTGATATTCTGTCCTTTACAAAATAACATTGAATTAAGGAAAGAGAAAGAAAATATTAACATTTTAAAAATCAATCACTGTAAATTTGTGAATGATATCAAACAGGAAAACATTTAAACGTGTAGGAAATTTTACATACCCAATGTCATAGGTTTAAATGACAAATGATTAACTCCCCTCTCAGGTGTCTCTCTGCAGAACATGGGTGTATCTAGGGAAGTTTAACCCCGGTTGAGCAACCACAATAGCTGAGCTACCTGAAATAGCTGACACAGTGATTCCAGTCAAAGGAAACCCATCCCACCTCACTAGAACAAAGCCAATTATGTTTCAGAATGAGGGCTTCCAGTCATAATGACGGTAATGACAGAACTTATTCAAACTGAAAATGTCTGGGCCAGAGACTCGGGATGTACTCATAACGACAACTGAAGTGTTCTGCTTAAGTTATCGGGTTCTTTGAGAACAGATTCAATAAGAGAAAGATAGGCTAGCTGTTCCCCAAAATGTATCACATTGCTGCACTCCAGGAAACGAATCATGCACATTGTGTCATCAAATGATCAGCACATAAGGCTTATTTGTAAGAGAGAAAATAGTTTTAAAATCAGAAAATGTTCTCTGTGCCAATCACTGATGATCGTTGTTTGTAAGGCAAGTTATATATAAACATCGCAAATATAGCGTAGCCTAGCTACTTAGCCTGTCCCGAGTTTTTTTTTTTTTAACAACATCTCCTCCCTGGTCGACCAATGAATAAATTGTATGTCACCATGATCGTAAAATCATCTTATTACCACCTGATGTTCATTAAGAACCACACCCGCATTGTAGAATTTTCTGTAGTTGTAGTGAAGTCGCCATGTTGAAAGCGGAGTTATGCATGGGAAGTGTAGTCGCAAAAGAAAGAATTGAACTAGGGATGTGTTCCGTGAAGGGTGACTACAGTAAAACTCACTGCTAATGCAGTAAATCAAATATGAGCACACCATGCAATACTTTGCAAAATAAACAGCTCGTCGTTTTTATGCACGCGCCCTACAGACACAGGGTTGACGGTGGGAAAAAAAACCCGTAAACACATTGTGGTGGAAAATTTTTGATTAAGTGTATACCCCATATGTAAATTATGAGTATTGCCACTTTCACCCCCAGAGAAAAGCGGAGCTTGACGTGGTACGATTAAGCTTGTTACTTGGTGGAGATAAATTGTTGCCAGCAAACGTCATAAGCATTGTTAACAGATGTTAGTTTTTGATTTTAACCACAGTTATTGATATATTAACTGAAGTTATTCATATATCAGCCATTTGCTCTATTAATTAAACAACCTAACAGTATAAGCCTTAAATAAATAATAATGTATCCTATCATACTTTGTATGCCTGTGAGCAGAGACTAGAAAGAAGGGTTAAGAGAGTACAGAAGATGGTGGGGAGGGTATGCAGCTGTGAGCTATCTGCATGCCGTAAGTTACACAGTGAGGCCTATTGGTGGGACTGTTAAGGAGAGTTGGACACTGTCTGAGCATTGCCCAGGAGATGGACCTTGAGTGTAAGATAAAAGCTGAAATCGGTGAAGGGGGGTCACAAACAGGGGTTCTTTATGGAATACAGCCAAGGCAGAGCAGGTCAAGAAGGGACAGTTATCTTTTATATATTGGAGGGCAGCCGCAGCAGGACTGACATTCTTTAATTATTTTTTATATATTAGATATGGGCGGCCCTGGAGATAATGATGTACAGCCAAGGCAGGACAGTTGTTTTTGTGTATATTAAACAGGTGTGAGCTTGGCAACAATCGTGTACAGGAAAGGCCAAATATGGAATAAGAATGATGTCAGAATGAAAGACAATGGTGTACAGAAAATGTGTTATGAAACTGAAGGAGGGGATAAAAGAAAGAGCCATTTGGGGATTTCTCGAACTGCTTGGGGGGGACTGCTTAGAGGACTGCTTTGGGGGACCGCTTATGACTGATGACGCTACTGCTCCGGGCGGACCAGCCCAGGTTTACTGTATGTGATTGATCGCCATATGCAATAAACCTAAT
Organism: Megalops atlanticus; assembly: GCA_019176425.1. Classification (NCBI taxonomy): domain Eukaryota; kingdom Metazoa; phylum Chordata; class Actinopteri; order Elopiformes; family Megalopidae; genus Megalops; species Megalops atlanticus. The sequence continues at coordinate 20,571,531 of CM032877.1, read as the reverse complement.
TACATCAGACTCTTGAGAATTATATTTGTTCTTCATTGGACACTGGAATTCACGTTCTGTAATTATTACAAAAGGTATGTATAAATTATATAACTTAGAATTGTTACAGCACAAATGTGGAGGGAGCCTCCAGATCTCCACCACATTAATTGGCGACCCAGATGGGACAGGCTCGGGGCAGCCAAACGCCTGGACGGAACTGCTATTTCTCGGTTCAACAGTGGCCACAAGAGAAAGGTAAGCAGAGCCTTTTCCAAAGTCTGCTAGTTTGTTGTATCCGAGAGCAGCATGTGTCCGCCCGGGCCAAGGCAGCAAGCCCCTCCTGTAAAGAATCTACATTTGGTTAAAAAGAGTCTGATGTAATGTTGTATGCATGAGAAGAGTGCTGAATGGGTATGCGAGAAGAAATGTCTGAATGGATGCTGAATGTGATAATAGTGTGTTGGTTTATTGTTTGTGTTGCCTTTGCTAGAGGTCTAGCTGATTTGGTATTGTGGCATTTCAGACAATAGAGTAAGGGACAGGACGGCAAACGAGTGCACTGGTACAGTTTTTTTGGCATTCTAGGTAGAATGCCAGGTGTTCTAGGAAGAGCACCAAGTGTTCTAGGGAGAACACTAGAGCTGTGCAAGTGTTCTAGGGAGAACACTAGAGTTGTGCAGCACTGTTACAGGGTACTCTAAGGGTGGTTAGGTGTGAAGTCCTGCAGATACCGCTCTCCCCCTGCGCTATGGTAGCTGCCACCTCTGTGTGATCAAGACGTGCGTAGCTTTCCCTGTGCAAGGAAGTGTATCAGAGGGGTATCAAGGAAAGTGGGTACTTTCACGATTTAAAGGCGAAGTAAACCGGGGGGAGAGGTCTGCATGAGCAGGCATTTTGTGTATGGGTATGATTGGTGGTACTCGGCAGTGGGGGAACAGTGAAACAGGAGACTGACTATAAAGTGTGGTTACTGTGACGGTTACGGCACCTGGGGTTACCGCTTTCCTTGTGTTTCTGTGTGATGGAAGTGTAATGAGGAAAGATCTGAACCAGTAGGTGATAGTGTTGACGGGTAAATTGTAACACTCCTGTTGATCTGTTTACTTCAATTGCTAATAGGATCGTTGCTCGGCTGGCTTATGTCAGTTGGACAGCAACCGGCTAAGAGACAAAAAGCGCTAAGAGATAAAAAGTTTTTGGCATGCCAGGTGTTCTAGGGAGAACACCAAGTGTTTTAGGAAAAACACTAAAGAAGCAAATAAAAGAGAAAGGGAAAATTGGCCAATAGTGTGTGAGTGTGCCGGCTATGGTGTGCATGGGTATGAATGAGGAATGAATGTGGACTTTTTGGATTCTGTTGTGTCGTATTGTCCGTCCTATGTGTTAACTCAGCTGAGCAATTGGGCACTTGAAAATGAAAATTTAGACTGTGCTTGGGTTTGGAGTCATAACACAGATATAGTAGTGCATGCAAGAGAATATTTTGAAATTGGGAATATCTTAATAACAAAATTAAGGGTTTTTGTTATCCTAAACAGTAGGATAAATGCTTTTTGGGAATGGCAGGGTATTTAACCATGGAGCAGTCGTAGCTCTATGCAAAACTTTGCTTCAGCCTTGCCATCTAGGAATCTCTTTTGAACCATAAATTCCCCTTTAGTCTTTGTTAAGTCTAGGTTGGCAAAAAAAATACACAGTGATGGTTAGAAATAGGTAATTTGACTACTGAAACATTATTAATGTTTAACCCTGTTGTTATTACTAAGTGTAGAATATTACCATGTTGATGAGTGGCTTTATTTACATGTTGGGTAAGTTTAAAGCTGTTCAGTAAATTTACTAGCTTTATAGCTTTGGAGTTATTCTTTTTGATGGTGGTTGATGTGCTTTGTAAATCATGTCGTGACTTTTCTGATGTTCTTTTACTTAACCTGGACCTTGACATGTTTGTGGACGGCTCTGCTCAGGGCTGTCCGGTGAGCGGCAGCGCTTTGGTGGCTTATTCTGTCTGCACCGAAAACACACTGTGCTAGAAAGTGCTAAACTTTCCTCTTATCTGTTGACTCAGGCAACTGAACTATTTGCACTGTCAAGAGCCTGCCACATAGCCAAAGATTAAGTTATTATATTTTTACTGACTTTATGCATTTGGTGTTTGTTATAATTTTGGAGCTCTATGGCATCAGAGGGTTTTCTCATTTCCTCTTGTGCTTAACTTATTGAATGCTATTCTGCTACCCAAAGCTGTCTGTATTATGAAATGTTAAGCTCACGTTAAATACTGATTCTGTTTCCCTAGGTAATGCGATGGCAGATGAAGCTGCAAAAGTGGCTGCAACCACTCCAGCCTCCCCACAAATGGTGTCTTTTCCTGAACCGCTTAACCCCTTTTCTCTTAATGATGTTTCTGTTTTGCAGACGGCAGCTAAGGAATGAGATAAGACCCTGAGATGAAAGGACTGCACCTGGGATGAGGGCCATAAATTTTGGCTTGGCCCAAAAGGCAAACCTGTTTTGCCGCGCGCTGCGTTTTCTTTTCTTGCTAAGTTGAGGCATGGTCAGGACCATGTGTTAAAAAGGGGGGGTTTTTGTATGACATTGTAAACATGCATTGGTATGCATTAGGGTTTTAAAATATGCTGAAAATTTCTGCTTATGATGTATGATATGTGTGACTAACCATGTGGGAAAGGGTATTTTTGTACCTCTGTCGGGTCATCAAAGGCCTGAGGGGCCTTTTGAACACTTAATGATGGACTTTATTGAGTTGACACCTTGCCAGGGTAACCGTTATTGTTTGGTGATAGTGGATATGTTTTTTAAGTGGGTAGAGTGTTTTCCATGTAAAAGAGCTACAGCTTAGTCTGTGGCTAAAGCACTGATCAGAGAAATCATACCAAGGGGGGGCCTGCCCACAAATTTGATAAGTGACAATAGCTTGCATTTTGTAAATACAGTCATACAGAGCCTTTCTGAAAGTCGTTAAATTGATCAGAGAGCCCACTGCGCTTACCACCTGGCCAGTGGAGGTGCAGTGGAGCGAGCAAAACTAAACTTTGAAAACTAAAACTTACTAAGCAGATGGCAGAAACTGGACTGTTATGGATGTGAGTGTTGCCTTTAGCACTGATGTACATGCGTGGGTGACCCCATCAGATCACTGGGTTAGTGCTACATGAAGTACCTACAGGAAGACCGATGCGCATGATAAACACCCCTTTTTCCCAGAACAGGTTAATGCAGACTGGACTGGATGACGAGATGGTACAATATTGTGGTGCACTTAATGGTGTTTTGAAGTCTTTGTTACCCCAGATGAAGGCAGCCCTTCCAGAGCCAAAGGGAGGACAGCTCCATGACCCAGAGCCGGGTCAGTGGATTGTTATGAAGGACCTGAGGAGAAGGCATTGGCGTCAGCCCAGGTGGCTGGGGCTATACCAGGTGTTGCCGACAACCCTGACGACTGTCCGGGTGGCCAAGCGAGATGCCTGGATACATGCCACTCACTGCAGGAAAGTCAGCTGCGAGGGGGCCACCTCAACAGACCCCCTTGGGAAGCAGTGAAAGGACGGGGCCCTGGAGCCACGCGACAGGATTCCTGGTTGGGGCCCTCCTCCTACGGGCAGTGCGAGCAGCATCAGTCCAACGGCAGGACTTAAATAATAGCCGCTCAGTCCAACGGTGGGACTCTAAAGATAACCGCACAGGGATGAGTGCCCAGCCAACGGCACCACCGCAGGGTCGGAGCAGTACCCCAGAAGCAGATGAACCGAGGCACACGGGCCTACTAAATGCAAGCACACACACACTGACTGTGCTGAGTGGGAGAGAAGAGCCTTGAAGTCTCGAGCTATATACTCACACATGGAAAATGACTGGTGGAACCGGTGTAATCTGATTGCTCGAACATATCCAACAGTGAAAGAATCATGTTATGTGTGCACTCAGATGCCGCATTCAGCTCAGCAACCCTAATCTATGGCAGCCTAGATTTAAAGTTTAATACAGTTTACTCAGGTGATTTTACTACTGTGATTTGAAATGTGATTGATTAAAACTGAGGCTGGTCCCATTATTGATGTAACCATGCTTAGCAGGTGATATATTTGATGTATTTTAGTATGTTTTTTGATAAAATTATAGTGTACGCAGGTCAGCCCACATCGAGCCTTGTTGAGTGGTACTGATGGCCATGATTTGCCCTGTTGCCATTGTCTCGGGGTCCTCGGGTGGATGGCGGCCAAAATCCTGATGGCAGGGCGACAATTACATCTGATATCCATGTGGAGGGGGGCCACAAGACATTGTACAACATCACAGCGGTAAAGCCTGCATCTGGCCGTGGTACTCCTGGGGGTCCTGGGTAATGACTGCTGGACAAATCGGTTTACTGGTGGCCTATGTAAGTGGCAGGAAGTCCGATTAGGGAGTCTGCCTAGTTGTTTAACCCACTGGGGGTTGATGGGGGCTGACTATGTTTATGTTTTTATATCTAAGTGTTATGTGCATTATGTTTTACTGACAATGATTTATGTTTATTGATCTCTTATGATTTAGCTTGTAATAACTCTTATTGATGATGTTGTGTAGGGACAGGTACACAGTGTGGTTTTTACCCGCGCCCCTCAGGGATGGGATGTTTTCCGCACTGTGTTGCTTAGGGATAGTTTAATGGTGTGACTTATAAGTCACAAAGGGGGGAATGTGGTGGAAAATTTTTGATTAAGTGTATACCCCATATGTAAATTATGAGTATTGCCACTTTCACCCCCCCCCCAGAGAAAAGCGGAGCTTGACGTGGTACGATTAAGCTTGTTACTTGGTGGAGATAAATTGTTGCCAGCAAACGTCATAAGCATTGTTAACAGATGTTAGTTTTTGATTTTAACCACAGTTATTGATATATTAACTGAAGTTATTCATATATCAGCCATTTGCTCTATTAATTAAACAACCTAACAGTATAAGCCTTAAATAAATAATAATGTATCCTATCATACTTTGTATGCCTGTGAGCAGAGACTAGAAAGAAGGGTTAAGAGAGTACAGAAGATGGTGGGGAGGGTATGCAGCTGTGAGCTATCTGCATGCCGTAAGTTACACAGTGTGAGGCCTATTGGTGGGACTGTTAAGGAGAGTTGGACACTGTCTGAGCATTGCCCAGGAGATGGACCTTGAGTGTAAGATAAAAGCTGAAATCGGTGAAGGGGGGTCACAAACAGGGGTTCTTTATGGAATACAGCCAAGGCAGAGCAGGTCAAGAAGGGACAGTTATCTTTTATATATTGGAGGGCAGCCGCAGCAGGACTGACATTCTTTAATTATTTTTTATATATTAGATATGGGCGGCCCTGGAGATAATGATGTACAGCCAAGGCAGGACAGTTGTTTTTGTGTATATTAAACAGGTGTGAGCTTGGCAACAATCGTGTACAGGAAAGGCCAAATATGGAATAAGAATGATGTCAGAATGAAAGACAATGGTGTACAGAAAATGTGTTATGAAACTGAAGGAGGGGATAAAAGAAAGAGCCATTTGGGGATTTCTCGAACTGCTTGGGGGGGACTGCTTAGAGGACTGCTTTGGGGGACCGCTTATGACTGATGACGCTACTGCTCCGGGCGGACCAGCCCAGGTTTACTGTATGTGATTGATCGCCATATGCAATAAACCTAATTACATCAGACTCTTGAGAATTATATTTGTTCTTCATTGGACACTGGAATTCACGTTCTGTAATTATTACAAAAGGTATGTATAAATTATATAACTTAGAATTGTTACAGCACAAATGTGGAGGGAGCCTCCAGATCTCCACCACAACATCACGCGAAAAATGAACTACAGCTGGTCTACATTACTTGACTTTCGGCCACCAGTTCACTCGATCACCTCAGACAGGTTGGATCGACGTTCAACAATGAAGGGTAAGTCTGTATGCTGCATTAACAACGATCAACAATTAATGCTGCCTGCAAGTTTTCGGAACTACTCAAAGACATTGGAGAGTCTCAGTGGCCTATTCCTCGGTGCGGATGAGCGTGCATTTGAGATAAGACATTTTGGAGGGTAAGGCAACACGATGAATCGTAACACTACCATTTTCTCGAAATCTGTGGTTTGGTGTTTTAAAAGGTACGCAGGGTTTATGATCGGAGAATATACTGTTTTGGCTGGAGAGAAAAAATCTGTCTCTGCGCAGTGACTGCACAGCTGATCGAATGTTTCTGTACCGTTTGTCTACCGTTCATACAGCCGTGCACTAGAGGAGCTGTTGAAATGTAACCACGCAGTCTGGAATATCTGTGCCACATAATTGCTATCTCAGTGCCCTGAGACGAGATGCCAGCCTTTACCAAATGACAAATCCGACGAAACACCCCTGAAGTCTTTCAGCCATCAGCCACTAGATGGCGTTGAGTTTAATATGCAGAATAGGGCTCAGGGCTGACTTCTGAGAGGTGCAACGCTCTGTACTCCAGTCATTTCTGTCATACTGCCGCCAAACAAGAGCTAGCTAGCCTAATAAAACTCTATAAAGTGACTGCTGATATGGATCGAGTGTAATTTGTTATCCGTCTGAAAGGCTTTACACTTGTTTTGCAGCGTGCTTTGAAAGGCTTCTGCGCTTATTTTCCCGCTAGAATTGGCAAGACTCAACCTGATGAGTGAGCCGCCATTGATTCCGCTGGGTGGCGTACGTTGACAGTTGTACACCGTGCAATAAAAGGCGCAGCGCCACCTGTCTGAAGACGACTGAGAGCTGCCCGTTCGAGCGCTCTGCTCAGTTTTAGAAACGCTGCCGCTTATTAATGCACATTGTTCGGTGTTGCCATAGATGACGCCTCAGGGAATGAGACAGGACACAACCGTCTCAAAAATGCTTGTCTTCTGTCAAATTAATTGAGCACATGACTTGAAATGGGGTACGACCGATATGGAGAATGCGTTTCCTTCTCTACCTACACGTTAAAGCACTCCATTAGAGGTTTCACAGAAACGCAAGACAGACACACACACCCACAAGGTTGATGCATGACGCCTGTTTGCATCTGTGACAAATTTGACATCATATACGGTTTTCGCGGTATGCACTAATATTTCGGTTAGAAAACTTCACATATTAATTGTTCAGATAGATATTTTGTAGCCTCGATACAACCTTTTGATAACAAAGGCGTCTGTGCCATGTCGCCCATACTGTCTTTGTGAGCGAAAGCCATGGGACCAGTGATTCTACATGCATCGCTTTTGCATGGTAATTCTGTCACGGATTCATCTGCGGGAACTGAGCCGGTGCAGAAATAAATTCATAAGGGCTGAGTTACCGCTGCTAAGTAAGACTGCAAAGCTAAAACACAATTGCAGTTGGACCTGAAGCACATGACAACAGGTCAAGAGGAATTTTCATAGGAGTACTTGCAGATAAAAGTGAATACTCCACTTCCTTTCGAATGCATCGTATCCGGAAGTAGGAACGAACAGAATACGTGTTACCTAAATGAAGGCGCTACAATTTTTCTCTGAACGTCAATCAACTGTTTTACCTGTCAACAGTGGCATATCATTAACACACAAATAACCGATTTAATTTTCACAGAACAACTTAAACAGTAACATTGTTTCCATTCAGTATGCGCTTCGTACAGCCGATCCAGATCAATGGATGACGTAAAATTACGTCGCCGATGGTTCCTACATGCTATACCGTCATGCAAAGCGCGGGTGTAAATTTTTAATGTTACAATTATCTATAAACTGTTTGAAAATAACGAATCCAGTGTATCAAATGGTTATCGCGGAAATGTTGCGTTCGCGCTATTCATTATGCAATTTACAAAAAACATGATTAAATTCCACACCATAATCGTGTATCATTGTGACTGAGTCCCCTACCCACACCATTTGAATTGGGAGTTAGCTTTGCGCAGTGGCAGTATCGTAGCCTATGAGGTTTATCCGAGGCGCGATTATTGCTAGTTGAAAACTTTACCCAATACCCCGCCGTGACGACTTGAAATATAGTCGGCATTGGCAATTTTTGACGGTCTCTAAGGAGACTGATCGAGTGGTTGAAATTAAGTATCATTCGTGTAGAAATTGGCGGTGTGTCATGGAGAGTGTGTGTTGCGTCAGGATTGAAAACATCGGTTTTGGGTGGATTGGGCTGGTTCTTTTGGATTTTAATAACTAGATGTTTATGGAAGCTTGACGTATTACGTACAGTTATTGTGTTGCGAAGAGACATATCAGGACAGAAGAATGATGAAGTGAGGGAAGAATGTGAAAATTATCTCATTTTATAAATATCAAGCACTAAATTTCATGAGTGATAGCGTTAGTCATGGTTGTGCTTAAAAACATGTAAACTGAAAATGCCGTATAAAACACTTTTGGTGTGTGTTCTTGTAACGACCAATAAAAATAAACATTACTCTTTAATTTAAACATTTCATGCCTTTTGTGCAGTTTTTTTTACTTAAACTGGGGAGACTTGTTTTAACATCATATTGCCATGGTGATTTTTTTTATCAGAAAAGTTAATTGTATATCCTATGGTTTGGAGTAACTTCTACTGGCATATTATCCAGGATACACCACAAATGATTTCTTTTACAGAATAGTTTTTTTTTTACCAAAGTGACATTCATGAAATGCCAACTATTACACTCATTTCTTAGTTATTGTGTCCATCACATTGCATGTGTGCCCACACACTCTCAATCCAAAGTTGCTTTTGTAACTGAATATGAAATTACTGCACTTGTCTCATTCGGGTGCAGTGTGGTGTTTGATTCATTGTCATTCCAAAGAGATTTTGTAGGGTATTTAGGACAGATACTTTCAGAATTTTGTTATTCCTGTAGAGAAAGCATTGATGGGTTTGATAAAACTGCATGCTGGGTAATATGCTAATTAAACCAGCCAATGAAATAGTGTTAACCCCCTGTGGTGGTGAATGTGGTGATCATAGTGTTTTACTTTTTACTTTGCATGGGTGTTTTAGACCTGTGGCATCTTAAACCTTGGGCAATTTGAGGGGCATTTGACTCATCAGAGATGGCTAAAACACAGGGTCAAATATATTTTAGCCTGTTTTAAGTGGTAATTTGATTGTGAAACCAGTTTACAAGAAGTTATAAGAATGAAGAGTCGTAAGTCCTTGATGGATGAAGTTCAATCTTTTTATGACACTGGTCGTATCTGAGATTTTACTTAAAAGAAAGACACAAAATAGTGGGTGGCAGCTAGCTTGCTGAAAGTAGAGCATATCACTGAAAGTATTTATACCTCTGACAGCTAAACACAACTTGTCAGCGTGGAATAAACTGTGCAGCTGCATGGAGTTTCTCAAAAACCTCTTTTGTGAGCTCCATTCCATTTGAGTCTGTGATGGTCACTGTTCAATATTTTATGTCAGTGTTAACAGAAAAAAAGTTTATTTGCAGTATTGACAAATACTGGCATACAGCACATAAGAGAAAATCAAAAGGAATCTTTTAACTACTCTGAATTCCCTCAACTAGTATGTGTACAGAAGACACCACCACAAATTTATTTCCATTGGTCCTTTATTGGAATGCTTAATGTCAGGCACACAACAAAAAGCCTAGCACGCATGAACACGCTCACACCCTGTGAACTGAATACTGGGTCACACGCACACTCTCACACGCTCACACCCATCAACACACTCAAGAAGCAGGGCCATCTATCCAAGCCTCACATAACACAACACAGCCTTCTACAAGATACAGCGCTGCTGACTGCTAAATATTTATATTTATATATACTGTATATACACAACCCACCACTCATACACGCATACTGTCACAAAGGCACACACTCATGCTTGACACGCATACAACCCCCTCCATCACACATACACACGGACAGAAGGTCACAGATATAGATGGAGAGCGGGGTAAGTGAGGTGTGATTAGCTTAAGACAGAGGGAGGATGTGAGGACAGTACACGCCCACTATCTTGACAGCTGCTGTGTGCATTAAGTGTAAACTGTGTCAAAAAACCTAGCAAACGGGCTACATGTCATTCGCTAACATCTCTCTAATGTAGTAATATTGCCTAACTGCAAAGTTGAGAGAATGTGATGTGATGGCATGGGGAGCTGACTGGAGATGGGGGAGGGAGGATTCGGGATGCTGTCTGACCAATCACTGCCCTGCACCACCATATGCATGACACCATATGAGAGGCAGAGGGTTCCGAGAGTTAGATTACAGACTGAAAATGGTTAGGCACAGGTGGATTCACCATTTCTAAGGCCCTTCATCCAAACTCCTAACTTCATCACCCATTCCCAGAATCTTTTGCAGCCCATTCAACCAGGTCTCTGAGCACTAAGCACTTACAGCCTTCCAGCTGCCTCCAAGTCACCTGTTTTCATCCCATTCACCAACCAGTTTCACTTTTTTGGCCCTTATAAAGCTGTGCTGGCATTTCGAGAGTCTGGGCCGATTGTAAGTCATTGTGGGGTCATTGTAGTAGCTGCGTGTGCCAGTAGTCGTTTGAGAGTGTAGAAGAGCAGTTCACCATTGGAATGTTTTTGTCCATCACCTGGTTTTCAGACCCAGTGCTCCTGTGGGCCTGTCTGGCTCCTCTGCTGTTGCTGTGACAACAGTGTGCTCCTTCCCCAGCGACCTGTTTGTTTCGCCTTTAGTGTTTCTCTGTCCTTCCTCACAAATCAATTTCAGTGACTTCTTAGGCTTTGAGATTTATGCTGCATTTGCTAACAACCTGCTGGTTCAATTCCCTGCCTCTCTTTTTCTGTAAGTGTAAATACTGGTGGTGCTCTCTAAGTATTTATGACTGAATACCATCTCACTTTACCTGCCATGTCATTTTCACGACCTCTCCTTCCTGTGTCTGTCGTGTGTCCACCACTGCTCTCTCTCTCCCTCTCCTGCTCATCCCCCCTGCGTGTCTCTCTGCCCTGTCCTCCTCAGTGATTCTCTCCTCACCTCCACCAATTTTCTGCCTTTCTGCCATCCTTCTCCCTCCCTGCTTCTCCTTCTCTCCCCTCCATCCTCTATGCCCGCTGTCTTGGTGTTTTCCCCTCCCTTCCTCTCTCTCCCTCTCCATCCTTCTCCCTCTGTCTCCCCCCTCTTTCCCTCTCAGACCAGCGAGGCGCGTCTCTCCTCGGGCGTCTCCTCCAGCAGCTGCAGCAGCAGGTCGCTCAGGGGCTTGGCCACGGCCCGGTACCCACTGGCTGTCAGGTGCAGGAAGTCAAACATGTCTCTGGGGGAGATGGTTCCGTCCGAGTGCACGAACCCTCCGCCCACGTCCAGAAACTGGACGCCTCCGAGCCGGGGCAGCCAGGTCCGCAGGAGACCATTCACGGTCGCGTTCTTCTCCCGCAGCGGGTTTGGCCGCTCCCCACGAGGCAAGAGGCCCTGGGAGAACAGGAAAAGGATGGGTTGTGGCTCTGTTAAAAACAGTAACTATTCATCTGCTGGACCAACTGTGATAAGCAGCCAAGATGTTACATATTGTCACTTGGTTGACACTCTTATCCAGAACAGCTCACAAAGCAAAGGAACAAAAGTGCATCTAATAGACACTCAATGAACACCTGAAAGGGCAATTAATCACATTATTCATTAGCTTTTAGATGCACGTGTTGTAAACAGAGATCTCTGACCTAGATATTCATTAAAACACTTCAGGTTAACTTCCTCATACTTGCAGTGTGGGGTATGTCTGCTGATGAAGTGACACAACAGCTCTAAACGATTTAGTTATTACATTATTGTCATTTTTAGCAGACGGTCTTATCCAGAGCGCCTTACAATTTTTATCCATTTAGACAGACATTTACTTATGCAATTGTCAGTGAAGTACCTTGCCCAAGGGTACAGCAACATTGTCCCAGCGGGGAATCAAACAAACAACCTTTCGGTTACAAGCCCTGCTCCTTACCACTGCGCCACGCTGCTGCCCTCATTATTATGTTTTCCCAAAAGCAACAAATCCATTGAAATATCTTCTGATACATTTTCTTCTATCTCACTGAAATCTGCCGCATCAGTGCTTTGTGTTTCAGCAATGTGTCTTACAAAGGTACCGAACAGGCTTCCCCCTTTGTTACTGTTAGTCATGAAGGGTGAAGAAACCCTAATAAACAGTTTTTCACAAAAAACTACGTTACTCAAGGGTATGATATCAGTGCCCCACCTAGGCTTTCAGTCTGTAAGTGTCTTTTCACCACGGATGTGCCACAGTGCTGCCCTTATGGAAATGTAGTACAATGAGAATGGGACCCCATCAGTAGTTTCCCAGCATTTTGGCAGTGTCAGTCTCCAGTGAAAGGGGGCGCCGGAGGGTAAAGGCAGCTTTTTAGTACTGGCAAATTCCCAAAACCGATGTGTGAGGGGAGGTGGGAGGCAGACAGCATACTCACCAGGACGACGACCTTGACCCGCGGGAGGCGAGAGGTGAGCAGCTGTGCGATGGCCAGGATTCCCCCTGCTACCTGCTCTGCCGTATGCTCGTGATTATTGGTTCCCACCCAGACCACCACCACCTGGGGGAGCAAGAGAGCAAACCACAGCCTGCTGAGCCACAGATCCCCCTGCTCTGCATCCCTCCCTTTCCTTCATCATACCAAAGTTTCTAGAATGAGAGCGGGGTGTTTTCCCACCCAGCACTTTCTTTTGTTCCACTTGTTACATTCTCTTGTGCCCTGTGTGCATTATCCTGCTGTTACTGAGTAACTTGGTTTCAGTCCACATTGTCTGAGTGCAGCTCCAGTTCAGTTACAGGAGTGCATTCTCTCAACCCCTTGGGCCTTCTCAGACAAAAGCACATGTCCGTCTCTGTCTTGGTTGTTTCGTTGGTGGTCCTACTATGTTTGCATATCCAATCATGCAGTGAATGGCGTGGAAGCTGCACATTGTGACAGCCACACAGATATACTGATCTTTGCATGTGGCTGCCTAAGGAAAGCCTGTGTTATAAACGTTGCCCAGCTTCCACCCATCAACTCCCACTCTGAGGGAACAGTTCACACATACTGGCTGAGGAGGGGTAAGCTGAGACACAGATAAAGTGTTTAGGTTTTCTGCTATCTCCTTCCTTCCCCTCTGACATTTCCCAGTCATTACATATAGCCTTTTTATGTCCTTCATGCAGACCTCCCCTCCTGTCCCCGCTACTGTCTCTGCCCAAACGCTGCCCCCTTCTCTGTCTGTGCTCCCCTGCGACCCACCACGTTCCCCTCACCTTGGGACAGATGTTCTCCAGCTCCCCGTTCTGCAGCCTCCACAGCACGTTGCAGGTGGTGTCTCCCCCAATACCGAAGTTGAGGGCGTGGAGGGGAGAGAAGAGCTCCCGCCACACCTGAGACAAGTAGAGACAGCCACAGTCAGGGCCAGATGGCTCACAGTTCCGACACGAGGTTGCGGCAGGAATGGAGTGAGACAGGTTTGAAACACCCCACCTCACACACACCAGCTAAATGGTCAGACATGGACGTTGTTGCTCTTCATGCTCTCTGCCCCTACACACCGCTCAGCCCACCTCCTGCAAACACACACTCACCTCGTACTGCTGCATTAGCTGCACCATGGAGTCCCCGACAAACAGCACTTCAGGCTCGGCGTCCTTGCACTCCTGCACGAAGCGCATGTGCTGAAACACACACACACAACAGGCGAACTGATCATCCACATGCTCGTGTGCAGAAGTGGCTGGTGAATGTAGATGCCTGACAACTCCATGAATTAGATAGCTTGTATAAATGTATAAAAGCTTGAATAAATGTAATTGAATTTAATGTAAATGCTTGTGTTACAGGACTTGAGAAACTTTGCTCTTCTTGATGGAACTTTTTCAAAAAAGTCACCCACAGATGGGGAGACATGCTGGGCACTGCAAAATGAATAGGAGCCCTTTTTTATCACGCTCCAGTGCAATGTAATTTGGGCCAGCCTCTTTTTCCCATTATTTTTCTTACTGTATTTTCACACACAAATGGTGTGTCATAGGGTATCGCAGCTACCAGGGCAACCTTGTCTCTGAGTATAAGGTACTGTCTGCTGCAACCTGGATTCAAAATGCGATACTAAAAGAGAAAGCTTCTATTAAAGTAGTCTTGTCAACCATGGACTTGGGTCCTGTCAGACATATGAAATGTTATCACAGCAAAGATGAACATGAGCAAGAAGTGTTGATATTCTCCCTGTGATCTCATCAGGTATAAAAGGCATGACATCTGCGGAACTTCAGTGCTCCTTTGGCAACACTGCTGTTCCATCACCCTAAACACAACCCCGACCCACCCAACCCCCCATCTCAAGTGTAAAATAAAACATTTCAAATCCAAATAAATACATGGATGGATAATAAGCACTCCTGCCAGCTGTCAGTTTAAAAGAATGTGCGATTATTTGCATCTTTGACAACGACACCTCTACACTCTGGCTCCTACCCCTGCTCCAAAGCCATAGCAATGGCACAACCTTTCAGCTTCGCATTACAGGTATCAATACTGCCATGCAGAAAAAAATCAACACCTTGGACAAGCCTACGCTATACCTACCAAGGAAGTTACTTTTAAATGCCTGTAAACTATGACTTTGGCAGAGGTAATTAAGTTGCGGTTGCAGTTTGCTGCAGTATTTCAAAATAATGTGTCCCTGCCCATTTTACAGGGTCACAGTTCCTCTCTCACATGCAGAACAGAACAGAACAGAGCAGAGCCCTACTGGAACACTTTTAATGCTGCAGGGAGATTTAGAGAAGATGTGAGGCACAGCACTTGTAAGATAACTATGGCCCTGGGGAGGACAACAACAGCGTGGTCAATGACTGGACAAACTACACCAACCAGACAGATGGACGCACAAAAATGTTACTCCACAATAAACGTAGGACTGTCCTACACTGAGTTGATACCTCCAAGTAATTAACCACATTCTATTTCTGACAAATATGACACACCAAACTACCTGAGTTTACTTCCCGGGTCCAACCCACTTGTAACGTCATTGGCTTCTTTATTTCATGTACTCCCTGCTCCCTCCTCCCTCCTCTTGAAATAACAGTACAGTTAGCAACTGGTGCATATGTTCACAAAGCCGCTATTGTGGCCCTTCATAATTTAACAGTGGAAGTGCAGAAGCACATATCAGATAAAGAAGTGTTCTGTAAAAAGAAGCCACTGTGCCTTCAAAGAAATTCCCTAGAGTCTTGATGAATCGGAACAACTAGAAACATGCGGCTACTGACCGCAGTTTTTAATGCCCTTCAGCCTCAGTTTTTGCATCTTTTAACACAGAGGCATATATCTGATGAAGAACTGGTGCAAAGAAAGAACCTCCGGACATCTAGAGGCTGCCTTTAAAGAGAGCCCTAATGAATCGAATGACTAGAAATGAGGAATTTCGAACGCCCTCCAGCAGCCTTAAACACTCATGCCAAAAAAAAGGGTACTGTACAGCCCCATGTGATTAGCTGATATCATCGTTACAAGAACAAAACCTATGAAAATAATGTCAGGTTCCCTCAATTGTTCAATCCAAGGGTCCAGGTCCTGGGTCTGCTGCTCACCCAATACAGGATGGAGAAGATGGAATGAGCTGTGACAGAGCTGCATCTGAGGGACACGTGGCCGGGCATGAGGTGGCTGTCGGACGAGGCCAGGCCCAGCTTAGTCAATGTTTTGCAAATGATTCTCCCAGGGCAAAGAAAAAGACATGCCTTCCAGGGTGAGCTCTGGCCCAAGGTTCTGATTTGATCGATATTCATGTATTCACACACACACACACACACACACACACACACCCCCTCATTTGAACATGTTACATGGCTGCTGTATATGCCCACGGAAACGTACGTTGCTGCGCTGCTGTTTGCATTTGCCATCTCGAGAGAGAATCAAGGAAGTGACACAGCAGAAACAGAGAAACAGAGGGCTGACCATCAGCCTGAAGATGTTTTCAGCATGGATCCAACTCAAGAGGCTTCAGGGTTCATAACCAACTGTCTCGACATGCCTCTAAATTATGTCAGCAGTCTGACCCTGCTAGCTATCCAGCAAATACACTACGTGGGGAAAATCTGTTGATTACCCATGCCAGCAACAGCAACATATGTGGCTTAATGAACAGGGAAGACCAGAGTGCTGATAAGATCAGTAACCTTTGCCACATTTGTGAGCATTGTTTTATAGATATATAACATCATGCTGTTATTGGTTCAGGGTACTTGTACTACTGGCATTTTTTCAACAGTAAAATCAAGGAGGATTTGGCTGCTGTACCACTAATATATGACTAGCTAGTTCTATGAATGACACAAGATTCTACAGCCAGATTTCCACTTTAGTTGTACCAGTAGCATTCTCATGAAAGTGAATATCGATTATATTTAAATTTATTAGCTGCTGTTGATTGGAAAGGTTACTGAAGTTGAACCTTTCTACCGCTTCCTGCACCTGCTTACCTAGGATCTGTGTTTGTAAACAAGCAAGCAGTTGCCTCCTAAATGACGTGCATGTTTAGTTTTGAGTGTACGAGGTAGTTTTGAAATCCGGATGCTTGTTATTCCTACAATTGAGAGTGCACATCCAAAAGCTACTGATGCTGGATGTTTGTGATTCTGAGCATTCAGTACAAGAGGGTAATGACAGCGTGATACAAATAAAAACACATTCATAAAAATATTAAGTTGTATTATTTTAAGCAAGATCTACTGACGACCACGCTACCTAGGTATCAGAAGCTGGATCTTTGGGAAGGTATGTGATAGGTGATACATGTGAAGTAGATGCCCCTTCTAAGACTGATTTATAAATGCAACACAAGTCCCCCAGGGTCACTCTTTCCTCAAAGAGCCAAGCATGTTCTTAGACATTTGGCATACTACCTACTGGTACCCTTACATGTCACAAACATCATCTAGCAAATTAGCCTTTTAGCAAACATCAGTGTGTAAACATATTCACAGGCCTATTAATGTGTATAAGGGAATGTGTGTTCTGGTGAGACACTAAAATTCAGACCATTGCTCTGGACCTACACCACCTCTCTTCAATGCTATACACACATCAATATGCTTCTTTCAGATTTTCACTGTAAAGTGGCACTAATACAAGCTGATCTGCTTTACATGTGTCAAAGAGAACACCCTTAACACTGACCTGCACAGAGCTCACTACAGGGAGTTCCACATGTATGCACAGATTAAAATGTACTGAAGGACAGCAAACAATTAGGACAGACTGTGTGGTTAAAGCAACAAGCTGCAAAATGCAGTTAGAATAAAAGTAGAATGTACAAAGTTACTGAATGAACCCCCTCTTCATAAAGCACTGATTACATTTCACAGACCCACTGGTAAATTGCTGGGATGCTTTTTAATTAAAGGAAAACATTATTCTAAATCACTGGGGTCTTTTAGTCACCAAAACTATTGTATTATTATCCCATATATTGGAGCTCATTCTGTAAAATTCTGCCATTGTCATAGAGAATAGACACTGGTGTGTAAATACGTGGTGTGTGGAAACACAAGTGTTCGCTGCCTGGTTAGGACTGTGTAATGAGTGCCGACGCAGTGATTAACACAGTGATAATGTCATGTGGCCTCACCTGGGACATCCAGCGTTGATCTCCTTGCACATCCTCGACTGGCACAGCCACTGCAGCCGGGTTCATCTCGTCACCGCTCATCCTGGCAGGCAGGAAAACAGGCATTAACACTAACTAATGTACACGCGATATGGCAATGTAGGTACACTTAAACAGTAACGCACAAATTAGGAGCGTACACATTCATATGAAGCCCGCAGAAAAAGTCAGATACAACGACTGAACATTGTCAATACTGAGTTGATAAGGGAAACTGGATAGCGTTGCTTTTTAATAAGGCCCAGGTGTACTGGCATATAAGAGTACCACTTGTTCAATGCAGTTGTCGATGTTGAAAGCATCCACAGGCTCTGTCATCACAACACGAGACAATAACCAGGAAGGACCGGGGGCCTTTAATAAACAATGGCTTTACCAGAGAAGCATCGGCGCAATCACACCGCATGCAATGGCCATGTTCACCGAGCTGAAGGCGGGGGTTTGTGTACTGCCTCTGGTTTTGTCGATACACGCATCAGTGCATTGATGAATACTACTTAGGCTAGCTAGCTAGCCAGTTTCCACAATTTGCTACATTAATCGGTCCATATTAAATAAGCAACGACAATCCAACCTGGCATGACAAAATCAGTTTCCATGTTCGAGACGACAGCAGCAGCGCAGCGGTTATCACTGCAGAGGCGCCACTGCAGTCTGATTCCCCGCCCAACACGCACACGCGCCTGGGCAGAGAAAGAGAGAGATCCCGCGCACGTACCGACCCCACTCCCCAGTACCTGATGGCAGCGTATGGAGGAAGCTCCACGAGAGAATCGGCGTATTTCTTCCCCAGCAGTCTTGACCGCGGTCCGTGTGCCACTCTATCCGGGGATGCTTAGAGCTGCAAGCGATTAGCAATTATTTCCCTCGCGCAGATTTTATTCTTCCTTTGCTTTCCCACCCTGTATTCCCGAAATAAACAACTCGGTCTTGCGCCCCAGAGGATAATTACAATAAGTATTGTACACTTTATATATTTCAATTGCACCTCTTGATTCTCAGTGATCGTTGATGTGTAATCTGATCAGCCAATGCCACCCACCTCCTGCTTTTTTTCCTGCACTGCACAGCACTGTTCTTTTTCTCGACCGACCACTTCCGCTTCTTAACTGTCCATCACGGAATCTCCTCACAGCTCGTGATGTTCCGCCTCCTCTGGCTTACGTCAAAAAAAAAAAAAAACGTTTTCACTTTCTATTCAGCGATAACACAAAATGATACACAACGGGACATAATATTTTGTCTATATTTGAATGCAATCGCAGCGCCTTTGTGTATGTATTTTTAATTACAGTTACATTTATTCATTTACCCGACGCTCTTATCCAGAGCGACTTACAACAACTTATTATTAGAGTGCATGAAAATGCACTCTATTGTTATCCGAATTTTTCTTATTCTTCTTTTTCTTCTTCTAACCAATTTTGTGCGTTTAATACAGCTTCAACCGTTTAACGTAGAAACTTCATTCAAACTGTGTTGCGTAGGTCTTACAAAGGACACTTATGCTATGTATTTTTTATTTTTGTAACATGTATACTTTTTAAACTATTAATTAAAAACTATCAAAAATTTCCCCATAGACTTAACATTGGCCTTTATGACATCACAATAGAGCCATTAAGCAATTAGAATCTTGTGGCAGCTGTTCTGACCACCTACATCTATTTGATGTAGGCCTATATACTTTTATCTATGTAAAATTAGACTGTTTGCATTTTCATGCACTCGTAATTCCCTGGAATTACATTCTCTAGTTGTTGTTGTTATTATTATTATTATTATTATTATTATTATTATTATTATTATTATCAGTAGTAGTAGTAGTAGTAGTAATTCTGAATGCGTTGTTCTAATTTGCTTCTGATTATCGAGGTTTGCAGATGGCAGTCGTATGAAAATGGGTATGCACTATGTCTGCACGTGCAGTCTAACTCTTGAGTAAATTACTTGTCCTTAAGACATGGTGCCACAGATTAAATTGCCATAGGCCTGTATGCACACCATTTGTGTGATTAGTTTCACATTTAGTACAATGTGTGACGCTCAACTTTCAACTAGTGTGCCTAACGTGAATGCAATCTGATGAAAGCATTTATACCATGGCGAAACCATTTTTTCAAGTCTGCTTCAATCACTTATCAATCCTCTTGGGAACTGGTGTGCTTTGTGACATTAAGATTTGTGTGTGATCCTGTATTTTAGATTCTATGTTAATTGATTACTGCATTGCAAAATAAATAATATTGGAAAAAACAGGGCTCTGTCCTCCTTTGTCTACTTGCTACTTGCAAGTATATTTATTAGTGGACATATGTTGGCACCCTAATGCTATTGTTAAATTTTATGTTCTTTCTTTTTTATCTGCCACTTTGGAAAAAACACTATAGAATCTAGACAGTCTATCAAAGACAGATCATATTTTGCAAGCAAGTAGATGCTTATCGCAATACACCACCCCAGTGGTGTGGTGTTTGTCTGACACTTTGTGTCAACAGTCAATTAAATTTGAGCGATCAATTCTTATCTCATTTTCTTTATCTCAATGTCACATGCCATTGAGTGCCACCTATTTTCAATGTTCATGGCGCATCACTTAATCATGTGTCAAAACACTGGGTTGATTTTCACATGAGAAGCAAATAGAAAAGTAAGTCAAAGAAGAAATTGATCAGGCCCTCAGCCCTGTATTTAAAGGAACAGGGAGTCTAAAGAGGGGTGTCTGCTTTTCCTGAAATTATTTTTCTGTGTTTATGAAACACTTGTTTCATTAAGTTATAATCAGTTGTGCTGTGCTGAGGTTATTGATACAATAAAAGCTCCTGCTCTTAAATATAATGAAATTTGGGATGGAGACATGCAAAGGGGTTGAAAGCATGGTTCAGTCTGGGGTTTTCCCATGTGTGTATATGGATTTATTTACTACACTTTAAACAGATCAAGAACATGTGCAGTGGATCGTTTGATGAAGTAGATAGGCTTTAATGGATATAACTTGACGTTAAAAGGCATGTAGTCAAGTCAAGTTTATTTATAAAGCACATTTAAAAACAACAGCAGTTGACCAAAGTGCTGTACAGAAAAATAAATAAATAAATAAATAAATAAATAAATAAATAAATAAATAAATAGACAAACGACAATAAATAAAAGCAATGAGACCGTAGGAATAAAACAAAAGAAAAAGCAAAAGCAACTCTCATACTGAGTTAAAAGCCAAGGAATAAAAATGCGTTTTAAGACGGGATTTAAAAACAGGCAGTGAAGGAGCCAGCCTTACATGCAGAGGCAACTCATTCCAGAGTTTAGGTGCTATAACTGCAAAGGCACGATCTCTCCTATGCTTCAACCTTGATTTTGGAACAGCTAAAAGGAACTGGTTAACGGACCTGAGTGATCTTGATGGGACGTGTGGTTGCAACAGGTCAGAAAGATAAGTCGTTAAATGCAAGCCCATTTAACGATTTATAGACAAACAATAAAATCTTGAAATTGATCCTAAAATGTACAGGGAGCCAATGAAGGGAGGCAAGTACAGGGGTGATGTGCTCTCGCTTGCGTGTTCCTGTTAGGAGACTAGCTGCCTAGGCTAAAAAAAAACGCATCTCACACTCACTCCCCATGGCTTAGGATTAAGAAATTTCATCTCGGAGAATGATCATTGGCTCAAAATATAAACTGTGAAAGATGAATCCACAGTGGTTCTGAGATAAACATTTGTAAGTTTGTACATTGTGGTTCAAATGTCAACCTCATTGACTCACAGGAATTAGAAAATATAGTCAAATATATCTGCCTAAATGGATAAGAAGACTGCAGTGGAATGCGTTACTGCATAAAGAGGGACAAACATTAAGTGAAATAGTTCATATAACTTGACTTTCAAGGCATAGTAGTATCAAGAGCATAATAGACAGCTACACAGAATCATTGTCTGCAATTGAAAAACTCAGGAGTGGTAGGCACAAAAAGCAGTCTGAAAAGGAGGACCAGTTTTGTGGGTAATACCCTTAAGGTTTAGAAAATAGCGTGAGCATTGAATTGATAAGAGAGCTGGCAGGTGCTGTAGTCTATCTAAAGTCTGTCTGTCTAAGGACACTTGAAACATATATATAAAGGATATGTTGCTGTGAGAAAACCTCTGTTTAGAAAGGGGAACAAGACAAAAGACTATGCTAAAATATGCACAATGGCAGAATTTCCTTATGCATCAGTTTACTTTTGCATAACGTAGCCTTTGATACTGGATCCACCCCATGTGCTACACACTTGATTGTTTGATGCTTTACCTCTTTCCCTGTTTGGTGCTCTAATGAAGGTCCAGTGACAAAAAGCTCATTTTCAGAAACGTGCTTTAAATTGAACTTAAACATCTAGATCTCACAAGGCAGGAAGAAGCTGTTGTGTCCAAACATAATACATCATTTTTAAAACATCATAGTCAAGTAGTTTCACTGCTTCTCCTTTCATATATTCATCTCGACAATAGCAGGGAAAGCCATAACGTCAGAAACTTTGATTGTCTGGGGAAGTCTTGTTCAAAGGCAGATTTAATCATGTATTGTATTCTGTTTAGATGTACCCTCCTTTGCGTTCCTGTTTCTGTGAAATTTGGATAAAAATATTCAAATTATTTTAAAATTATAGACAGCAACACAATGCAGCACCGTTATACCACAGTTAGAAAGCATTTTCATATTCACAAACTGCAGTCACTTCAGCCCTTCAAGCACACGTGCGCGCATGCTATACCAACCCAAACACACGCTGCAAGGCTCGTGCAGTACTTTCTGAGTGCTCAAAGTGTGCGCGCTCCCGACAGTGCCAGCTTCCAACCAGCAGGGTGCGTTCCCGAGAGATGGAGGGAGGGAGAAGCGTAAGAAGATAGCTGTTGTCATGGCAGGCGATAGATATTCTTCTATCCTTCTGAGATGCGCCGTACGGTTGTCATGACGATCACATTGTGCGTTATGGTTCGATGAAGTCATTGTTACGCTAGTTGTTGCCATGGTTACATCCTGGAGAGGGCGCTGCGGCTGAGTGGCCTGTACGAGGTGACGCAGGGGCGTGCCCGCGCTGCGCGCTCCGTGAGGGTGCTTGTTGTTCCCGCAGAGAGGCAAGAAGATGGCGGCCGTGTCGAGCGGCGGTGCAGTTGGACCCGCAGCGGCCGGGAATACGCACTCTACCCGACCTGCCCCCGCAGGCATGGGCGCCCAGATCCGACCACAGGCGCCCTCCGGGATCAGCCACCCCAGTCGAGCAGCCGGCTGCATCACCAGCCCCGGTCACCTCCCGGCTAGCAGCAGGCCCCCCCCTGCCCGAGTGGGCTACTACGAAATCGAGCGGACCATCGGCAAGGGGAACTTCGCCGTGGTTAAACTAGCGACACACATCATCACCAAGGCGAAGGTAACATCAGTCATATGTTCGGTCTTTCAAGTTATCAGATCTGTGTTGTCTCCGCTAAGCAGTGCCGGCATAGAGCAGCACTCTCGCTTCGCTGTTTCTTCCACCCTGTCGTTCTGCTGCTGGGGCCTGCTAGATGGGAGGCAGAGAGGCACTGTACCAGCCCGGTTCGGTCGTTGGGCCGCGTGCGGGGGTGTAAACAGAGTGGACCGAGGAACTGACAGCGGCCTCAGACTATAGCAGAAGCCGGATGGAGGCTGACATGTCTCAGTGTACCTAGTAGCTAGTTGTTAGCAGCCCCCGGAGGAGTGAGGTGCACCTCAGACTGCTGGCTGCTGTGATAATGTTAGTAAGGGGTTCTGCCTTGCTAACTGCATAGATAGATCACGATGACACGTCTTATATCAAGCTGTCGAGCCAGTTGTAGTTGAAGATAGGCATGTCACATGGATAAAATGTTTAATTTTCAATGTACATTTTAAAAAGCCTATGAATAAAAGTATTAGCTAAGTAGAGGTCCTCGAACACATCTGTCAAGTTGGTGAGCTAACGTTGTATAAACTACCTAGCTAGCAGGCTGAAAACGAATAGCTAGTTGGCTTGTTAGCTAACAACCCATGAATGCACCTAGATGGTTAACTAGTTCGTCAGAAGTGACACCTGCATCGACGTCTGTTTGTGAAGATGTCAGATAAGACCTGGCCGCCAGTAGTAAGCTATTTGCCTTAAACGTAGTTGGCAACGTCCATAGACTAACCATATTGTCGCCCCTATGTCGCTCGTATCAGCGTTCCCATCGCTTGTTATTGCTGTTTGTTTTGGGGTTTGAGCGTTAGCCAGCTTTAAAGCAAGCTAGTTGGCCAGTACACGACGTGGGAAGTACATCGGGTTATTCTGTGAAACTGTGCGGCATTTGATTTATATTTATGAATGTGCGTCTTCAAAGGCGCGTGTGCCAAGCAGTATTGATATAACAGTGAGTTTGCGTCTGTCTTTTGCATAGTGTGGGCGTTCGTACTGAGGCAAGTGTAAGGTGAGGTGAAGGCGCTGCTAAGTGCTGTGTGCAGGGATGCTGCTAGTAGTGGAGAATATTAATGTCGTTATGTCAATATTGGTGCTTTGTAGCCGTTTCTACCCCAGCCCTTGCACTCCAAACAACAGAAGAAAGCATGAATACGTCATTAGCGTTGTCACATGCAATCCTCTCAGCCACACAGAGGCACACGCACATTCATTTGTTATGACAGCTTCTCACCTCTCACTGTACAGACCCAATGCTCTCAACATACATTTGTACGAACAGAGATTGTGAGTACAGCCATGCAGGCAATAAAACGACTGCTTTGCTTTGCTATGTCGATGTGAGGGCATATCTGCTGGAGCGGTTTGACTCTCATCTCGGGGGACTTGACTCTCATCGGAGGAGGTGAGGTCACATCACCTGCTCTTTTGGTTAGGTTTTAAATTGAAAGCCAAGTGAATCGTTCCTTAAATAACATAGAGCCTGTTCACCTCAAAGTGCCTGTCATTGGCTGCCACTGCTGAACCTTGAATCAGGGCTGTGTTTTTGCGGTCACTGTCTAACCTCTAGAGGCAATGGATGGAAAGGGTTCAATCGGAGGTCAGTGAATGTCAGTCAAATCAAATTTATTTCATACGCGGCTCTTCATAACAAGGTTGTCACAGTGCGCTTGCAGAGGGTAACATGGAGATATGTTTGCAAGAAATTAGATACGATTATGATTATATTACCATCAGCAGGATCTAATGAAATGACATCCTACAAGAAAAATGGAGGCGGCTGATTTGAGAGGGACAGAAAGAGAGCTGTACCACAAAGCAACAAGAAACTGAAATGGGAAACAGTCTTAAACGATTGTATTACAGAGCAGAAACCAATACCAGTATGATACAGAACACACTTAAGTGAGAGAGAATGAGCACCAGTAAAGAAAAAAACAAACCAGAACATTTTATGGAAAATCTAAAGGAATAGAGGCAATTTATTCCTTCAAACTGCAGAAGTTTTGTCCATTTCTATATTTGCAAGTCATGACCAGATTTCCACAGACAAAAAAACCCCACAGGCATGTGAATTTTAAAGGGTGGACAATTTGCAAGTGATGTGTGGGAGCTATATTTCAAGTCACATGAAAAACATGAGCACACTTGTCTATAGCTAGCTAGTTGGAGCAAATGAGGAAGAGATGCTCACTTGTTATCATGATTGAATAGCTATCTATTTAAATAGTGAGTTATCTGTTTTTATGGTTATTTTTCTAAGCAATTAACCCTGAATCTGTTGAGCCTGAATCTGTTCTGACATCCAACAGCATGGCAACACAGCATAGTTATGGTTAGATGGACAGAGTAAGCAATGACTGAAAGCAGTTTTGAAGAGATTTTCTCTCCTTACATATACAGATGGGTAGCTACATATGTTTGCAGTAGCGGATGTTCTGGGACCCAGCACCACACGCATCAGCTTATTTCTCATATGTGACCTTGCATGAAATTGATGTTTATCTTGCAGTCAGATTGTCAGAGATGTGAGGCCTGAATATCACCCAGATCTGAACATTACAGTGATCTGTTAAAGGGCAGTGCTGTACTGTCAACAAATAGGAAAAAACTGAAAGCTTTCACTCACTGTAGTATGATTCTGGGGTTCTGAGTCTTAACAATGTGGCTGGTGTTTTGATGACAGGATGGTAAAGAGGTGGACGGAAAGAATGTTGATCAAAGTTTCAGTGTTTGTATTCCACCCGAGTCAAAAAGCTTGACAGCGGCTGGTAGCATGCTTTTGTGGGTGCTAATGACGCCCCTTGTTGTAGAGAAAAGAATGTGTTTTGAATGAACCAGTAGAGGTCCGTGAGGGACTGGGTGACACCGGCCACTTTTGCAGGTGAGAGGCAGCATGCGTTGGCTAAAGTTAAAGCTGCTGACACTTCGCTGCGACATTGCTCAGCGTCCACAGGTCAGTGACAGCTGAGACAGGCACACTGTGGCAGGTTGTCACCAGCTCTCACAATGCAAGAACAAAAGCTATGGAAAGTGAACTTTAGTGTGCTCTGTGTGTGTGTGTGTGTGTGTGTGTGTGTGTGTGTGTGTGTGTGTGTTTGCCCGCGTGTGTGTCTATGTGAGGGTGTCATGCAGTAGTCATTGTATACTGGCGACTCTAAACCTGTCTAGGAAATTACCCACATTTCCCACACGTTGTACCAACGGTTGGTTTTACAGCAGTGTGGTGCAGTGGGCAGGTCCCTTGAATTGTGACTGGGGTGTCATTGTCCTCTGCCCTCAGGCATTTCATCTGAATTACTCCAGTAAAATGTCTACGTCACAAATGCAGAAACCCAGCGATATAATGGTAGATTAGCGTGGCAACCAATCAGATCGACCGTTTAGTCTGCAACTATGGACGTTATCTTGTTTTATTGATGAGTGAAAGATATCTTGTTTAGGCAGGATGGTACCAGCCTGTAAATTCCAGAAACAGTGCACTTACCGTCCCCTCCACCCCACCTCAACGTGTGCGCACGCGCGAGTATGAGCGAATCTTTCCCCAGACGACTCTGTAATCAGACAAGTATCACTTAAACACAGCGTGGCATGTTGCGGCCTGTTGTCGTCGGAGGTGAAATTGTCTTGCCTCCTTATCCCCCCCCCCCACGTGAGGGGAGAGAGCACCTGAGTGTCCCAGGTTAGGTAATCCCCGCTGTGCCGTCCTCTGAGATGCCAGCTAATTCGGTGGACTTATCTGGAGGTCACAGACTTGCTGCTCGGCTGCACCAAGTACACACCGAAAGCAGCCCCCAGCTAAGAGTTCAGCTCTGTGTGGATTGAAATCCCACTTTAATGCATTCATTTCTGATTTGCTTTTTAGGCCAGTGCCGACTTGTGTAGTAATTGAGACATTATCCATACTTATCTTCAGTTGCTGAAAGTATACAAGCAGAGGACAGCTCACCTTTGCACGCAGACATAACGTGCTTTGATATTGTCATAGGTTGTTGCTGTATATGAATCTGGTGCGGTTACGAATGTCTGCCCGTCGCACACCTATTAGCATGGCTGTGTATTAATTTGAGTGTAAATCTGTCAGATATTTGCCATAATGGACATCATCAAGGCCTGCTTCCAGCTTTCAGCTGTCGTGTGTTTTTTTTAATAGGAGAGCTTCCAGGGGTCTTCCAGTACAGCACATATACACTGTGCAGCAATGAAGTCGATCTCTTGTTGTCGGCAAGATGATGAACACATTTTGTGTTGCCAAAGTAAGATAGGACAAAACAGAAATGGTGAAACTTATTGTGGTGTGCAGAAATATAAATGCAGCACTCGATTATTCCCTCTGAGCTCTCTCCTTTCAGTGTATGAGAGAGCGAGACAGAACATTTGCTTTCTTTTCCAGCAGCACAGATACTCCTCCCCACCTGTGCTGACACAGGTCCCCCACTGTCTCTCAGCCTGTGCCAGGCTGTATATCAGGACTGCAGAAACTCGCAGGAGTCCATCAAAGGGAGCTCAGTCGATCTCCATGGCAGAATCTCTACACTCACGGCAGAATCTCTGGTGGATTCTCTGCACTCACGCTGGAACGTCTGGCAAAATCTCAGGAGTATTGCTGCAGCAGTGCGCCCGGTAGAAGTATGCAGCTGCACCGATGGCTGCTCACCTGACCTGCAGTTCAGTCTCGGAGTGATCGGGCAGGTTCACGACACACCCCAAGGACAGGGCGGTGACGCTGGCACGGAAACATCACAGGAGGAGCTAGTCAAGGGTAGGGAGTAATGTGTTCAGTAAAGTGTCACCGGTGAGCGATTGTGAAAGGGGCTGTGTGCCAGGGAAGAGGCAGTTGACGTGCTTGATGAGCCCTCCTCAGTGCCACGCCTGCATGCCGGCTGCATGCTGGACCTGGTCTCGCTCGCGCGGTGACCCTGCGGGTCAGGGTGACCTGGGGCTGCGGAGCGCTGGACGCCACTCGGCACCTGAAGCAGCAGAATGGAGAGCGTTGGGTACGCCACCAGGGTGACTCCGCTGCTACGGGAACGAGCTGTCGGATTGTACTCCGATCGACCTTACAGCACAAGCCTGCGTGCGAAAGAAAGCCCCGTCTCTGCTTCAGTGGTGCGCGTGTTTCCACCTCTCGCAGTAACGCCTTCGCTCCTCTCGAGTCGAGAAGCTTTCGTTTTTGCCCTTCCTGGCTGCGCCGCCTCGGTGCACAGAGAAAGCGAGCCGAGCTCAGGTGGGGTCAGGAATGCTGGCGCCCGGGGAGGAGGGTACCGTGACGTTTGCGGGATGGCATGGGACAGGACGGGGCGGGACGGGTCGGGACGGTGGCGCTCGTGTGGGACGTGCTGCTTTCCCAGCATGTTTTCAGGGCACGACAGCGGCTGTGGGCCCGGAGGCAGTGCCAGGGGGGAGAGTTCATTTGGTGCTGGCATGCACACTAATGTCCTAGCTGATATTTCCCCACAGATCTGGAAGTTTTTGCCGCAACTAAATGAATAAATAAATAAGTGGGAAAAAAAGACATTTCAAGGCAACTGCATGGTATAATGGTTACTGAACTGGTGTTGTATCTGCAAGATTGCACGTTAAGTGCCCAGGTGTGGCACTTCCATTGCACCATTGCGCAAAGTAATCAATGTCAATTGCTCTTCCGTAAAAAGGGACAGTTTGCAGTCTGGTTGCTGGGACATATTTAGAAGTGGCTGGGGATTCATAAAAGACACTTGAAACCAAGCAGCCATGTTCGAGGCTGCTGAGTCAGGTACCTTGTGTGACTCAGGTTGACCTGGGCGTAGCGGGTCAGAACCCAGCGTACTTTCCATGAGTGTACGCTGTAAAGTTGTAGTTATTCAGGATGAGTTATTCCTTCTGCATTTGCAATAGAAGCGTATGCGTGTTAGTGTGTGTGTGTGTGTGTGTGTGTGTGTGTGTGTGTGTGTCTGTGTGTGTGTGTGTGTGTGTGTGCGTGCATGTGTGCACGCATGTGTGCATGTGTCAGTCTGTTTCAGATGGCTATTTTAAGCTCGTGAGAGTTATTATTAGAGCTGGCAGGACTCCAGTTGTGGTGATGTAATCATTTTCCCCTTTCTCTGTAACCCTTACACAACATCTGGGCCAGATAACTGCCCTCCCCAACCCCAAAAAATTAGCTTATATCCACAGAAGCACTCTGGCAACATAGAGCTGCTGTAATTGCCACCTCTGCAGATAATTGGATATTAAAGATCTCTGTGAATTCTCACACAATCGCACATCCATAACAGTATGACGGTGGAATAATAAAAACAGCTGTCGGTTAGCGATTGAACTGTCAGTGATTTTTCCAGCTTTTTCTTATGCTTCTCGCACCGATGCAATCAGGCGTAAAGCGAGGGTGTTCCTTCTGCTGCACTCTTTGCATGCGCAAAAGAAAACATCCTGATTCCTCACCCTGGCTTTTCCGTTTTGGCCATGTTGGGTGTCACATGGGAACCTGAACCGGCACAGACCGGCTCTGGCCCGGCCCGGTCTGAGCTTTACCTTGAGGAAGTGCCGACGCAGCAGAAACTGCAGCCACGCGTAGGTAATGCTGAATCTGGGTGTGTCTCCTACTGCCAGGCAGTCAGCTCGGGACAGGTGAGGACATGGTACTGTGCCGAATGTGTTTGGATGACGGGGGTTGATTTTGCATGTTTCCATGCATTTTACATGATTTTTTTGTAAGTTTGCTCCAAAATGTGTTTAGTCATCAGTCGTTTATCTTATCTAACCTTTATTTAAATCCATCCAACCTGGAGTGTAAACTGAGGCTGAATTTCCCATGGAAAAGGAAGGTGTTTGGGGAGCAGGAGGGATTGCATAGCCAGTCAGCTGGAGAGGGACAGTTAGGTGGTCAGTTTAGGAGAGCCTGTTCAGCAGGGCTGTGATTCAATCAGAGCCTGTGGTTCTTTAAAATCTAGCGAGTCAGGGATTCAGCTGAATTGCTGCATATGCATGGAGTATCAGCATGGTGATGACCCAGCCTCTGCCGGTGCGGACGCTGCGGTAAAATGTGTGGAATGGTGATCTCAGGCCCGCTCTGACCATCTGCGTCTGCTCGGCACAGGTGGCCATCAAGATAGTAGACAAGACGCAGCTGGACGAGGAGAACCTGAAGAAGATCTTCAGAGAGGTGCAGATCATGAAGATGCTGAGACACCCTCACATCATTCGGCTCTACCAGGTCTGTGTCTCTGTCTGTCTAGCTGTCTAGCAGTCTGTTTAGCAGCACGAACAGTGGGGAGTGGATAGACTTGTGGTAATTAGTACACACTCCTTAGCTCTGTCCATGTCTGTGGGAAATGAGAGTGAATACTATATAATTTGTGTGTGTGTGTGTATGTGTGTGTGTGTGTGTGTGTGTGTGTGTGTGTGTGTGTGAGAGAGAGTGAAAAAACACACAACACCACTGGGTGCAATTTTCTTCTTGCTGCAGTTGTCAAGCCAGAAGGGGTGTGCTTCAACGAGGCCTTTGGTTCTTTGTCAGAATTAGAGTTAAGCACAAACACTGCGAGCTCCACTTCCTGGACTGTCACTTCTGTTGGGAGGATGTGTTAAATCTATGACTAAATGTGTTAAATGTCTGGAAAGTGTTGCGCTGTCCGTGGGAATGTGTAACGGTCTGGCCAGTCCACCTGTCCCTCTGTGTGTCTGCCTGCTGTCACATTGTCTGTTCACATACACGTGTGTCTGTCTTACTGTTCTGCCAGGCGAGCAGGGTAGGCCATGTGTAGTCACTTCACTGTTACTCCTGACCGGGACTGTACATTGGGTTCTGCCCAATGTGAACTCCTGTGCAAGGTTTCATTTAGCCTGGTCAGTGCTAATGTAGTCACATGGTGAACTCGTCCAGCCTCCTTAGTTGGCATCTGTCTGTCCAGTGAGATGATTCTCTGTCTGTCTGTCTGTCCATCTCACAGGTGATGGAAACAGAGAGGATGATCTACCTTGTGACGGAGTATGCTAGCGGGGGAGAAATCTTCGGTGGGTCCATTTTATGCCACTTTGTTTATGCCACAATGTTTTCTACCATATGTTTGACTCTCACTACTAATGTGGTATATGTAATGCATTTGTACTTCATGTCAGTCAATATCATCATCATATCAGTATCATATCAGTATCAACGTCAGGGTGTCATAGAAAGAATCAATGCAGTTATCTTAAAATAACTGGAAAAATGAAGCTAAAAGCACTCGGAGGGATATAGACCAATGCACTTTACACCTGATGTGACTAATGTGTTGTATAACTATGTGTTTCATACAAGACTAATGTGCTATACTATGTTTGTTGTATTTGACTCATATTGCGTGTAGCACCATTTAACAAAAGATTTAAATTGGTACCAGCGCTCACAGTTGGTTGTCCTTGTTCCACGCTCCTCCCCCTGTATGCCCTCACCCCTTTTTTGCCCCTCCCCCTTCATGCCTCTCCCAGATCACCTGGTGGCGCACGGGCGGATGGCGGAGAAGGACGCGCGGCGGAAGTTCAAGCAGATCGTGGCGGCCGTCCACTTCTGCCACTGCCGAAACATCGTGCACCGCGACCTGAAGGCCGAGAACCTGCTGCTGGACCACAACCTCAACATCAAGATCGCGGGTAGGACCGGGCGGGGAGGCGGGGGTGAAGCGTGGAGGTGTGCTCTGCTTTTTTCGGCTTACTCCTGGTCTCAGTTTGCTTAGCATTCATTGATAAGACAGTTTTCTAAAAATCAAGGCTTTTTCCAGACTGAATGATGTCACTCTCTGTGGACCCCCAACCCCCCGTCCCCCGGCTCAGATTTCGGCTTCAGCAACTTGTTCTCGCGGGGCCAGCTGCTGAAGACGTGGTGCGGCAGTCCCCCTTACGCGGCGCCCGAACTCTTCGAGGGGAAGGAATACGACGGCCCCAAGGTGGACATCTGGGTGAGTGCTCCACCCCGATCGTCCTTATTGGCCGGGGAGGTTGAGGGGGAGGGTGTAGCTGATTTTCTCCCCTCCCTGCTTGCAGAGTCTGGGTGTGGTGCTCTATGTGTTGGTGTGCGGCGCCCTGCCTTTTGACGGCAGCACCTTGCAGAACCTGAGAGCCAGGGTGCTGAGCGGGAAGTTCCGCATCCCCTTCTTCATGTCCACAGGTACGTCCCCCTGCTGGGCTGATCACTGCAGAGTGTATTACACCAGGGGGTGTTACTGACAACAGTGCAGTACAGACAACAGTCAATAACGTGTCAGGGACCCCGGTGTATTGCAGTGTAATACAGACCCTAGTGGATTACAGTGTGCTATAGGTAACAGTCTGTTACAGCCCAAGTCCAGTGCATTGCAGACATCAGTGTGTGGCAGACCCTAGTTCATTATAGTGTTTTAAAGACCCTGGTGCACTACAGGCAACAATCTGTTACAGACCCTGGTGCTTTACATTGTAATGCAGACCCTAGTGCATTACACTGTATTATAGACAGCAGTATAGTACAGACCCTAGTGCAATACAGACAGCAGTGTACTACTGACCCTGTGTTTTAGATATTTAGTGTATTACGCCTTGTTCTTCTGTAATATGTTGTTGTGCATAACTGTGTGTGTGTTTCTCAGACTGCGAGTATCTTATCCGGCACATGCTGGTGTTGGAGCCCAGTAAGC
The DNA here is from genome assembly GCA_019176425.1 of Megalops atlanticus. Taxonomy (NCBI): domain Eukaryota; kingdom Metazoa; phylum Chordata; class Actinopteri; order Elopiformes; family Megalopidae; genus Megalops; species Megalops atlanticus. Next base: position 20,538,837 of record CM032877.1, on the reverse strand, counting down.
GCCTCTCCATGGAGCAGATCTGCAAGAACAAGTGGATGAAGCAGGGAGACCCAGACCCAGAGTTTGAGAGGGTTAGTGGAGCTTCTACATGAACATACACTGATACATTCCCATGCATACAACCACCTGTACATGTGTATACACACGCAGACACACATGGACATACATGTACATATTCATGCACACACCCACAGAGAAACATGCACATACACATAGATACATACACATATGCACATACTCATACGTACTCTCATCCACACAAATACACGCACAGACAATGTGTCATTGGCCCACTGTGCCCTACACCTGTTTACCCAGACCTGACTCCTTCTAGGCTTCGTTGCTTGTTTCCCATCAGCTGTCCACTCTCTCCCCAACTCAGTTGATAGCAGAGTGCGGGCAGGTGAAGTCAGAACGGGAGGCGGAGCTTATCAACGACCAGGTGTTACTGGCCATGGCGGAGATGGGGCTGGACCGAGAGCGAACACTACAGGTACAGCTAGCAAGGGGCAGTATAGACAAACCTAGTTAATATCTCCTGGTTTTATATCCTAACCCTCTTCATGTCAAAACCCTTTTAAAATATCAGCCACCTCTTGTCCACCATTTTGTTGAAGTGGATATTAAGCAGGTGTCTAGTTTTATTAAAAACTGATTATAGTTGTTCTGCTTTGTTTATACATGTTTTGCTTTGACTCATCTTGCCTTTAGGCCTCTCACAAATTAGTATTTTAAAAGCTGTATTTTCAAAAGAAGAATATTTGCATTATAGAATTTGTTTCTCTGTTTAGTCTTTGCGCACAGATGCCTACGATCACTACAGCGCCATCTACAGTCTGCTATGTGACCGGCTGAAGAGACATAAGACCCTCCGCATTGCCCCTCCCACACCCCGTCCCATTGGCTACCCCATCAACACTGTGCAGGTAACGGCCAATCGGCTGATTAAAAGGGGCAGAGGGAGTCAAAGCGGCCTATCTTGGCCTGACCTCACTGTTGTGTCTCTTGTGCTTCAGACGGATCAGCAGGGTAATCCTGTCAGTATGACAGTTCCACACGTCCAGCTCATCAACCCAGAGAACCAGATCGTGGAGGTCAGTCGCCTGCCATCCTTAAGTGATCCCAGCTGCTGTTTTTGCAGTGTGGCAAGCGTTTCCACAATTCAGGCTTTCAGATTCACGTGTTTGTTTGCCAGTAATAAATAACAATATGTAATGTAACACATTTGTCAGTGTCATTTAACAGGTATATCAAATTGGAGTTTGAAGAAAAAATGTATTTTACAGGGGAAAACACAGATGATTAGGGAATTATTCCCAAGCATTGTGTTGGGATACATTTTCACCAGGGAGCTGGAGGAAGGCCCGGTGCATCCAGCCGTACTTCCTGGATTTATCATCTAGTCCAGAGAACAGTCTAAGATACACTAAAGCAAATTGTGATGACTATCCAGGAGCAGCAGATCAGCTCTGACCTTACAGTCAGCTGGTATCTTCAGCGCTGTATTTCACTGAAGTAACTCAGGATTCATTTTGCTGTGGGTAGCATGTTTGTGCATGGTACGTGGTGTGTCTCTGACTCCCTTGCTCTCACCCCCCCACCACAGCCGGATGGGTCAATGGCTCTGGACAGTGACGAGGGGGAGGAGCCTTCGCCAGAGGCAATGGCGCGATACCTGTCCATGCGCCGACACACGGTGGGAGTCCCGGACCCCAGGTGCGACCACACCCTCTCTCTGTTCATCGTTTTGTGGTCCTGTTCCTCATTCTGGGTCTGTTTATGGTCTCTCTGTCTGTCTGTGAGTTTTGTGGTACCTGCCGCTCTTTCCTATCAGTGTCTGTTTGGTCAACCCGTCTCTTTTCTTTTATGTCCTGGTGAGTCACAGTGCTACCTGTCTGTTTCGTTCTTTGCTTCCTGTACTTTTTGTTCTTTGCTTCTCTGTCAATCTCCTTTTCCCTCTTCCTTCTTTCTTTGCTTCTTGGCTTCTTGATCCCTCTCCATCTCTCTTTTCTTCTCTCTGTCTCTCGCCCTTTCCCTCTCTCTCATTCCCTGTCTCTCCCTCTCTCTTCCATTCCTCTCCCTCTCCCTGTGCTCTTTGATTGCGCTCTGTCCCTTGCTGACCCTCGTGTCCTCCGGATTCCTGTTTGCCTGCCTGCAGGACGGAGGAGCAGGAGGACCTCCAGAAGCTGCCCCCGGGGTTCCCGCGCCTGCCCCCCCAGCCTCCCTTCACCCCTCTGGCCCCCAGTGTGGGCCCCATGCACACACTGATGCCCACCCAGAGCCTGCAGCCCACGCAGCAGCTGGAGTACAAGGTGAGACGGGGGGAAGGAGGGTGTCCTGAGTCTGCTTGTTTCTATGGCATTGTTTTACTGAGAGGACCTGCGCGTGCACCTGACACCCCCCCCGTGTCCGTCCCTCTCTCTGTAGGAGCAGTCTCTCCTGCAGCCTCCCACCCTGCAGCTGCTTAACGGCATGGGTCCCCTGGGCCGCAGGGCGTCTGACGGCGGGGCCAACATCCAGCTCCACGCCCAGCAGCTCCTGAAGAAGCCCCGTGGCCAGTCCCCACTCGTCACCAGCCCAGTGAGTCGTGTGTGTGTGTGTGTGTGTGTGTGTGTGCGCGCGCGCATGTGTGTGCTCTCTGAAACCTCTGCATCCATCTGAGATTGTGGTCGCGGTGCCCCACAGACGGTGTCTCTGAAGGCATTAGGGACAGCATTGTATCTGATGGAGTATTAGTTTCATTCAAAAGCTGTTACTTATGATGTCAGGTCAGTTGCTGTGTGCAGGAAAGGATGAAGCAGTAGCACTCGCATGCAGTCATTCATACTATTATGAGTCATTAATCTGTTTAATGTCAGATATAAAGAACAGAGTGGCCAGTTGGCCCAACTGTCTAGTTTGTGTGAACACAAGATAGCCGTGAAACAGGTAGCAGTCTGCAGTGTTTTTCAGGGTGTGGGTCTGGAATAAGAACAGTGGAAAAGAGTCTGAGGAACTCTTGAGCCGCTACAGTGCAAATCAAGTTACAGCGGGAGAAACTGATCCTCTCAGCTATGCTGGGCTGTGCAGGCTAGGAGTGGTATCTCTGGGGTAAAGTTTTACACCCAAGTAATTCCTGTGTGGGCATACACCCTTGATTTTAGAGCTTGCAGCCTCCCTCACTGTGTTCATGTGGGACTGGACAACTAATTAAATAGTTATTTGGCAATAGGTCCTGCCTAACAGTGTCGCTGTCATTGAATCATTCCTTTAACTCTTATCACTGTGGAATAAGTCCTGCTTTTAACCAAATCACTGTGGAATGAATCCTGCCTTTAAATGCAGTATCTCTCCCTCTTCGCTCAAATTTCAGCACCCCATCCCTGCTGTAGCTCCTGTGGATGAGGAGGGGTCGGATGGGGAACCAGACCAGGAGGCGGTACAGAGGTGAGGGATGCAGCAAGACTTGGAGGCCTTGGGGCACTGGGTCTGAAAAAACAAACAAAAAAACCCCAACAAAACAGAGGCAGGTTGCCTGGGTTACTGGGAGTGAGTGGAAAGAGGCTGCAGTACTGCTTTCTGCCACAAGGGGCATTGCTACTCTGATTCATCTTCTTACAAGGCTGTGGAAAAAATGATCAATTGTCATTATTATTGGCTTATTTTTTTTAATAAAACATATCAGATTTAATTGGAGCCTCATGGAGAACCAATGCAGAACTTCAAATTTGGGAATGGGGCGTTTCTCTGTGTCCGGCTCCTGGTGTAGGGGAGATCAGGTGGGAGGTGGGTGTGACGAGTCAACGCTGGTTCCTCTCTCCCTCCCTGCGGCCCAGGTACCTGGCGAACAGCTCCAAGCGGCACACGATGCATGCACCCATGAGCACGCCGCCCTCTGAGCTGCCCCAAGACACGCAGCGGCCCCAGAGCACCCGACAGCGGGCGTGGGCACAGCACATCCCCCAGGAGCAGAACTGCCGGTGAGGCAGGGGCCCGCACTGACACGCACACACGCGCTGCAGACAGAGACACGCACATGCACTGATGCAGCCAGAGACACGCGTCCCCATGCTGCAGACAGAGACACGCACGCGCATGCTGCTGCAGACAGAGACACGCACACACGCGCTGCAGACAGAGACACGCACATGCACTGATGCAGCCAAAGACACGTGTCCCCATGCTGCAGACAGAGACACGCACACACATGCTGCTGCAGCCAGAGACCCGCACGCACATGCTGCTGCAGCCAGAGACCCGCACGCACATGCTGCTGCAGCCAGAGACACGCACGCACGCGCTGCAGACAGACACGTGCATGCACTGATGCAGCCAGAGACACGCGTCCCCATGCTGCAGCAAGAGACACGCACACATGCGCTGCTGCAGCAAGAGACACGCACACACATGCTGCTGCAGCTGGAGACACGCACACACATTATTGTAGTGAGAGACACGTATGCTACTGCAGTTTCAAACTTCTGCGCACACGTTATTATAGTGAGAGATGCACACGTGCATTAACACAGCAGCGGACGCAAGGGCCTCTCTCCGATACAGAGGGAACCATGAAGACCAGTCCACCAGCACCCACTCACAGACATCCTGGACGTGCAGTGAGCACAGTGTCTCTTTCACAGACATCCCGAACGCGCTGTGACTATGGCGGGCCACTGACATCAGCTCTTGGACGCAGATATACTGACGTGGTGGTGCTGACACTCGAGGCGGCTGAGGCTGTCTGGCTGATCTGCTGATAAGCGCACCCAGGTGTCAGCTGATATGTGTGGCCTTGCTGCTCTGAGGCTTGCCGTTGGCAGGGAGTGCTGACGCACTTGGTCTTTGACAGAGAGGCGTAGGGATACCTCTCTGCCCCTCTTCCATGATGCCTTGCTGCGAGAGCCAGGCCGGGAGGCTGCTGCTCCGCCTCGCTGATCGGTGATGCTGGGAGACAGTACATGTGACGCTGTAACCTTCTGTGTGTGTTTGTGTGCGTGTGTGTGGTACGGTGCACAGGTACAGCTATAAGGACTGTAACACCCTGCACTTGCCCACGGAGAGGTTTTCCCCGGTACGGCGCTTCTCGGACGGAGCCACCACCATTCAGGCCTTCAAGGCCCACCTGGAGAACAACAGCAGCATGATCCGGCAGCTGAAGCAGGTAACCCCCTCACACCTCCCTGGGTAACCCTGTGTCCTTTATGGAGCCACGTCCCTGCCAAAAAGAAGTACATTTCTGTTTCACAGCTTGAATTATTGAACGTATGAACTCAACCTGAAACTGATCATTTTCAAATGCATCAGTCAATGCATGATTTCAAATTCAAGATTGGAAATTCAGGTTAAAGGGTAAGTTATGTATTCAGCTTCCCAGATGCGTTCACATTCGGTTTTCAGTCTGTGATTTGAAACGCTGAATTTCAAAAACTGAATTTGACATACCCGCAAGTCACTTGTGAAGTTTTGCAGTATGCTTTGTGAATTTAAATTTTGAATTATCGGGATGTCTTCAATAACATTTTTGTATTTTCATATAAATGATTTTGAAGAACTTGCATTGCCTCATTTATTAACAGCAGTCTAGTAACCATGTACATTTGACAGTTGCACCAGTGCCTTTGAATGGTGTTAAAGTGGTGTTCCTCCAGATACATGGAATTCATTAAGCATGTTCCAAACTTGAATATAGGTGATGTTAGAACCATATTTTGCAGTACTTTTTTTTCAGCGAAGATATCCAGTGTCTTGAGTTTCTGCCTTCTGTCTGGGATACGATTGCAAATGATTGGTTGTCAAAGGGGATCAAGATGGTTTCAGGCCAAATTCCCCAATGAAATCCTTTTTGTGAACACTGAACAGTGCTTACCCCGGGTGAGAACATTCCCCCCTGGGAAGAAGTGCGTGTATGTGTGTGTGTGTATGTTTCTGAGAGACACGTTTGTGGAAGTGAGGATAGAATACATTCTTATAGATTCATATATCAACTGTATTTCCACAGCATTTAAAAATACAAGGCTAATGTGCTAACCAAAAATCAACATGCACATTCTTAAGGGATTAATCTCTTAAGAAAAATGGACTGATTAGGATTCAGAATGATCAGAGGGGTGAGTGCACTGTGTATTTAGGGACTTTTGTAACAAGGATTGTGGATGTCTTTGCATGACCATCACAAAAAATCCTGTCTTAAGTAAGAAAAAGTTAAAAAAAAAAAAACAACTCCATTTTGGTGAAGTGTCGTACACTAAATCACACATCTCCCTCTCTCTGGGGCACCTGGGATCACATACTTGCCTCTGTCTCTGGGGTGTCCTGAATCACACAAGTCCCTTTGTTTCGGCGGGGCCCTGAATCACGCATTGTCTGTGTTCCAGGAGTGTGAGCAGCTTCAGAAGATGTACGCCACCCAGCAGGACGAGAAGCTGCTGGAGCACACACAGCAACAGCACATCCTGTACCAGCAAGAGCAGCAGATTCTACACCAGCAAACACAGGTCAGCACATACATGTACGCACACGCACACACGCGCACACACACACACACACACACACACACACACACACAGAGCAACAGGACATTCTGTATCAGCAAGAGCATCAGATTATATACCAGCAAACACAGGTCAGCACATACATGTATGCGCGTACACACACACACACACACACACACACACACACACACACACACACACACACAGAGCAACAGCACATCCTGTACCAGCAAGAGCAGCAGATTCTACACCAGCAAGTACAAGTCAGCACATACACTCTCACTTACATACACTCACACACACACACACACACACACACACACACACACACAGCAACATCACATCATGAATGATGATGATTGATGATTCATCAAATGAATGTAATGTAACGTGATCATGTACCAATAAGAGCAGCAGATTCTACACAGGAAGTTACAGGTCATACTATGTATACACACATACGTGCACAGAGACATTCTCATACACATACTCATGCATACATGTACACATGCACATGCTGTAAGTTGACAGTATGTGTAAGGCTGTTTGTTAACAGGAGCATATCTGTTCCTCTCAACCCCCCCCCACAGGCACTGTCCCTGGGTCACGGAGAGATCCAGCCCAGCCTTCTCACTCACCAGCTACAGAGGTATGCCAGCAGATACACCTCAGATTATTTTATTTACAGTGACCAAATACTCAACTCATGCATGCCTAGTTATCCCTCCAGGAGGTTCCAGTCAGTCACTGTAGTTTCTAGAGCATTCTTCTGCTCGCTATGGATGTTGTTGTAGACCATGCCCTATTAGAAAGATCATAATAAGCCAACAAATCGGAACATTTAGTGCTTCAGCAGTGGCACTGACAGATCTTTCAGTGTGAAGGACACAGCTCAGTATCTGGTCATAATAAAAGACTATGTGCGATAACACTCCTCCTTGCCTAAATACAGGAATGTTCTATAGTCTTTGAGATTCTCATATGAATATTTGTACCCCTCTCAGGTTGCATATCCAGCCCTCCAGCCCGCCCCCTTCGCACCCAACCAATCACCTGTTTAGACAGGCCAACCAGAGCCCGCCCCCAGGCAGCTCAGGTGTGATGCAGGGACACGGTGAGTCGGTGGTGTTGGTTTTTGGACCAAATCTGTTTCACTCACCTCATACAGACTGATAAGCCTGTGATGATGGTGTAGTAATATCAGGCATTGATGTGGTGCAGGGGTAAGGAGCAGGGCTTGTTGCTGTTTCTATTCCCAGTTGGGACACTGCTGTTGTACCCTCTTGTGAGGTGCCTAACCTGAATTGCTTCACTAAATAGTCAGTAAATGCATAGTCATTCTGAATAAGGGCATATGCTAAGCTAATGATGCACTGTAATAATGCATCTCTCTTCTCTTCTCCTGAATCCCTCTATCCCTTCATCCACAGGTGGAGCATCCGCAGTGCAGTACCAACATAATGCAGCATTGTACCAGAACCCCAGTGGCAGCCCTCCCCCCACCGGCCTCCCCCGTGTTGGGCTCTCCCAGCAGCAACAGCAACCTGGTCTCCCCCGCAGTGTTGGTATGGCCCAGGCCATGCCCCAGCACCAAGTGACCATTCAGGTGCAGGAGGCGGAGCTTGGGGGTGGGGCCCAGAGGCAGGGCTTCCTGTCTACGCCATGCGGACACAGGGTACTTGGGAAACAGCTAAGCGCTGACAGTGCTGAGACTCACAGGTGATTGGCTGTCCTGTGGCTCCACCCTCAGAATACTGTAGAACTCAATAATGCACTTTACAGTTATTTTGTTTTCACTTTTTTTGTACATTTCATAAATCCAAAGACACAATTCCTCATTTCTTCTTTTTTACTTCTATTTTCATGTTTTTCACATTGTTTTCTTTTCCCTCTCATTTCTTAATCATTAAATCATTTTAAGTGGATCTGAACATGCATTGAATGTCATGGCAACTTGGAAGTTGAATATTTGCTGGCTAAAATGTACTCTGAAGGCAATATTGAAATGGAATGTTATTTTGAAGCTTTTTTGTGAAGTTAAAGTCCTTTTGCTTGTATTCCAAGTGGAACATGCATCTCCTAAGTGATGGTAGTAATAACAGTAATAAATGTCAACAAAACAACTTCCAAGAGCAAGGAAACGTGTCGATGTGTGATGTGATGGAAGCTGGCTTGTGACTTGAAAGATGGTTGACTCACTGTGGAAGGATTCATCACAGATCAAGTGAACGTCACTTCATTCACTGTATAAAAAAATTGTGTGACAGAAAATGATGACATCACCAATGCATTTAAAGCCACCTATCACTAATCCCAATGACTGAAAGAAGTGTAAGTCATAGTTTTCACCCTGGTAGTTAGTGGTGACGTAGTATGTTATTCATTTTGAGTAATCACCAGTAGGCTAGCACCATGAGCTCAGTTTTGTGAGCAGAAGCTGGTGCTGGGGTGCAATGTTTTACATGCTATGAGACATAACTGCACTGTCCCTGGAGGGTTAAGCCCTGCCTCATATGATCATTAACACGGTTGTGTTTGCAACATAGAAAGAGGTCAATTACTGATAGATGGTTACATAAAAGGAGTTTTAATATGAATGGGATTTTTATAAAAATTAACATAAATTATGGAGTGTCAAAGTAAGAGAGGATGCGCCACAACTGAACTTTTATATCCATAGCAGCCTCCATTCTGAGTTTGAGACGGAGTGCGATGTCGAGTCACTTCGCATTTATGAATGAGAAAAGGTAACATCACGGCAGCAACAACAACTGTGCCTTAAAGTAATCGTGTTGTCTTGCAGCAAAATTACAGGAATGAACCCACATGTATGCAAAATTATGCACTCCAGCATCAGCCCTTTACAATGGAGAAACAAACACGTTACTGGTGTTCTGAATTAGATGTCTTGTTCGAAAGGCCATACTTACAGACTGGTGGTAAATGTTACATTGGCAGTAGCTGACTGTTAGTTATGCTGTTTTTGACTTACATGATTGGCATATGCAGAGAAATTGCTGCATATTGGCATATGCATATGCAGAGAAATCGCTGCATATTGGCATATGCATCGCTGCAGAGAAAAAGAAGGTGATTCCATATCTTCAGTTCTCTTGAAAGCTGCCCCTCTGGTGTTTCTGGGGCCTCTGCTGCTACCCACAGCTTAAAATAGTGTGGCCTATAAAATTTAATTGGCTGTCAATGAAATGAAAGTTGAAATGTTCCTGGCTTTACTTGAATGCCTTGTCATTTCACAACCGTAGTTGTATCACTTTTATAAACCCCCACAGCTGTGCTGTGTTGAGTGGGTGGTAGAATGCTTGCTCCATGTGTAATTTTGTACACTGTAATTAGCAGTGACTTGGGCTTACAGTTCTTTCTTCCCCATCCCCATCCCCCTCTCCTGCAGTCGGAGCTTGAGCCGGTTTCACTGCTCCACGGCCTACGACCCCACGCAGTTCAACCCTCACCTCTTTGGGGAGGGTGCGCGGGGGCCATCGGGGGGCGGGGTAGTGGGCGGATACAACCCCTACCTGCAGGGCACCTCCCTCAACGTCCCCGTTTTGGAACACTTCCAGGCAGGGGGTAACTCGGCCGGCGGGGGGTATGGGAGCCCCTCGGCGCTGCAGCAAGCCCTGCTGTCGCCCACCCCGCCCGAATACCGACCCGCCCAGCACGTCACCCCCACCCTGCAGGGGCTCCTCTCGCCCCGCCACTCCCTCACCGGCCACGCCGACCCCCGGCTGCCCCCCCAGGACCTGGCCGCCCTGTTGAAGAGGCAGAGCCCGCGTCCCGGTCCCCCTCCGCCCGGCCCGCCTGGGCCGCCCCAGGACTACAACGAACTTCTGCTGCGGCATCTCAGCCAGGGCGAGGCCCCGGAGCCCCCGGCCCCGCCCCAGCCTGCAGCCCCACACTACCACCACCTCCTCCAGATCCGGCCGCCGGAGTGCACGCCCCTGCCGCACTCCGAGAGCATGGAGCAGGACGAGCCGCCCAGCTTCTATGAGGGCCTCCTGGCCAAGGCAGGGCCCTGCGGGGACCCCCCGCGGGGCGCCACCCCCCCGTACAGCACGCCCCCGCACAGACACCCCTACGTACGCAGTGCCACCGCCAGAGGTGAGACGGCACGGCTGCTCTCAAGTTGGTTTTAGATGCTGCAGGTGATCTACAGCAAAATGCAAGCTTGATGGGTGTTTTCTCTCCATTGTTGATTGAATGATGACTTGAAAATGGCTGTACTGTCTGTAGTCCAGTACTGCTGCATAGGTTGCACCTGTAATATATCAGCATGTATGACTGAGTCCTCAAGTGCAGACTAATTATAATGATGCTGAAAAATATTTTCAGTATTAGTTGCAATGCATAGGGTTTGATATAGTAAACATCCTTAGCTGGGCACTTGCTGTATTTCACTTATCTACCCATGTTTAGACTCACCTGCGAAGGACCACGTAGACCGCAGGACCCCAGGGCAGTCTATGGAGGTGCCTGATCATAATGGTGTGAGCTATGGGTCCCGGACACCCCAAGGAGATGGGCAGCGGGCTCGGGGGTCCCTGCAGCGCCACCACACCATTCAGACCTGCGACGACGCCTATGTGAGTGTCTCTCTGGCGGTGCGTGGGCCTGGTTCTGTGTCTTTAAGCGTGCAGGTCTTGTTGGAGAGTGTGCAGAATGAGAGATGCAGCTTGTGCTTGCAGGCTTAACACAGCGATTCAGAATGAGGTCATTCAGAGGAGGAGCACCTCTCTTCTGTAAGAGAGGTAGACTATATAGAGGACTTAGCAAGTTTGTAGCACCCATATTTTCTTGGGTTTAAAACTTGGAACTTACAAACTTATGCAAAAAAAAAACCTTTGTTTAAGATGACTTCCTCTGCAACTGCACATTTCAGCAGGTCTCTTCAGCTTCCTCTTGATAATGATCTTTTTGCATGTAATGTGGGTCTTCACTACCTCTGTGCTGCTGTGGCCAACTATATCCCCTGAAAACATAATAACTACAGTAACATAGTAACATAGATACTACCTGTTATCAAACCCAGCTTTCTGACAGCTCCATTGCAGACTTACGCTCTGGCTCAGTGTAATTGGGAAAACATCGCTGCCTTGTGGTTCAGAGGTGTACCCTCCTTGTAGCCATTTTTTACCCAGGAAGCCTCAGTCACTCTTACTTGAATGTCAATCCCACCTCCATGACAGGATCAGGTGGAGCCCATGGCAGGAATGAGCCTATTGGCTGGGAAGGCACTAAGCTCCGCCCGCATGTCTGATGTCCTCAGCCAATCGTCTCTCACAGGAAGCCAGCATCTGCACAATAGAGAGGAGTCGGGTAGGTCTTGCCACTGTACCACCTGTATCTCTGTATGCACTGAATGCATGTTCATCAGAGAAGGAAGTGGCCCAATCAGCAGGAAACCAGAATAAACGTGATGATTGATGTGAGTATTTTCCTCAGATTCCAATTTGGCAAAACATTTATAAAATAAATGTAAATGTATTTTTGAAGTATGCATAAATGTATAGGAAATACAGATGGGTATAGATCAGTGACTATTGATTGGGCCCAGATTCAGTTCAACGACAGTATACATTTTACCGTAACTGCATGAATTTAAGCAAGTGTTGCTTTTTTTGGATTCTCACGCAGCATTTTTTTTTGTTAATTTCAGCAACAGCTGAACTCATGATGCTGGGTGAGTATGGGAAAGAGTGGGGCACTTGCTTAAAATCGATTCCAGTTCAATGATCTTCTCAAGCTGAGAGTAAAATTTATGAACAGTGATTTTCACACAGTATGAGGATTTTCAGCTGAATTTTTAACGGCCGTAGTTAAAATTCAAGGAATCTTTTTTGGGGTCCTTAGACGTCCTCCTCGTGGCTGATCGCCGTGTTCCTCTCTCCTCAGAGTGTGACGTGGAAGGGGACCTCCATGCGGCTCCCTGCTACCCCTCCTCCTGCACCAGCGACATGCTGCACAGCTACAAACCTCCAGACCTGCAGTACAGCATGGAGCAGGCTGGAGTCTAACGCAGGTCTGTAGGCGCTCGTCTGTCACCGTAGTTACAGCCATAATCATGGTGCGTGTTATCGAGGCTCTCACCTTTGTGCTTAAATCAGATCTATTCGAATGATTTGAAAAGAGTAGCCAAAACAGTCAAATGACAAGGAAAGTGATTGTTTGCTGTAAAGCTGATACACCAATAATAATAATGTACTGTAATGGTACCGGCAACTACATGAATGACACGGATCTTTCTCTCTTAAGGGTATCCCTAGTGTAAAAAGGTCCATTTCAACCGCCTGTTGTGAGCAGTATCACGCCAAACCGCCTTTTTCTGTCCGTCGGGGGCACTGTGTCAGTCCTGGATTCTGTCTGGGCGCCAGCGAAAGAGAGGGAGCGCGGGGAAGTGCACCCTTGGCATTCTGCGCATCGGCCCAGCGAGCATTACTGTTGGCTCTCCTCGTCCGCTCATGTGTCTGATTGGATAGACTGGATTCTGCTCCCGCCCCCCCCTCCCGTTCTCTCCGCCCCTCTGTGTCGTGGCTCTGCCCACCCGCACCCTCTTTTGAGTGGAGGCTCAAGCTGCAGGGCAGTGCCACCCTATCCTTGGCATTGCCATGGCAACATGCTCATGTGCCAGCACTCACAAGGGCACAGACATGCACACACACATACACACACTGATGCAGATAGAGTATTCACTCCAAACCTGTGTGGGGATGGGTGAACGCGCGGTGTGTACCACTCCTCGTCCCACCCTCCGCCGTATCCCAATGGACCATTCCGGAGCGAGCTGTATGCTCAGAGCCCATGCAGGCCAGGAGCGGCCTGTTCCACTGGGCTGATAAGGAGGGGCTGGGCAGAGCTCATGATGCGGGGAGGGGCTCTCTCTGTCACCCTGTAAGACTAATGGAAAAGGCAGCACAGCGACACAGACATCGCACAGGACAACCAGCTCTCTTTCCTTCATTTGTTTTCATTGTGTTTTTATTTTAATTTCGTTAATATTTGATTTTTTTTTAATCCATTTTTACTGCTAATGTTAATGTAGGAATTACGCTCATCATTGTTACTGTTATTGTTATTACTGTTTTCGTACAAAAAATGTTTTGTCATTATGGTTATAATTATTATTATTATTATTATCAAAGGAAAAAAAAAACACTTCTGTGTCGCAATGAAGACCGCAAGTTTGTATACTAATGACTTACGAAAAGCTGCATAAATCTAATATTCCTCCATTCCTCCCCTTCTGTCCTTTTTCTGTCTCTTTTTCCTCTTTCCTGTTTCTCCGTCACTGTCTTGCTGGTCTCAGAAGCTCTTGTGCACCTTCGCACCTCTCTCTCTCTCTCGCACTCTCTCCACCCCGCTGCCGTTCCCCTGCTCCCTCTGTAGTGCCAGTGAGGATGAGTGCCGTTGTGGCTCGATCGCGTCCTTCCCTCTCCTGACCCCCACACAGCGGTGACGAGCACCAGCCACAGCGGCATTCTCTGTTCTTATATATTAAAAAAAAAACTTGTCTGTGTGCGTGTGTGTGTATATGGGCGTGTGTGTGTGTGTGCGCGCGCGTGCGTGTGGGAAACTTTATTTTTTATAGTGTTATAATTATTGTTATTATTACTTCTATTTTTGGATGTCTTTTTTTGGGTCTCAGAAATGAGATTTCTAGCCAAACTATTAGAGGAGAGGATTTCTCCTCATGAGTTCTACGTGATGATGCTTGTTCCTGTTGCTCTTACTATTATTGTTATTATTATGAGTTGTGTTTTTAAGACAGCTGAAGAGGAGTGTAATAATTATGGTTATTATTGTGCTTTATTATTTCAGTGATTGTTGTTCTTGTTGATGCTATCACTTTTATCTGTAGGGGGTGATTTTTGGAGGGGGCTAGGGGTTAATGACTTGGGGGTTATCTAGAGGCGGCCTTGAATTCAGTGGCGGTGAATCTGCCGATATATCAGAGAGCTGAGAGACGGAGGGGTGGTGGTCTCTCTCTTTCTCCTGATCTCTCTGGTCTTCTCTTCAATCTCTCCTGGTGTCTTGCTGTCTCTTGTCTCTCTTGCTGATCTCTCACCCTCTCTTCCTTTCTCTTTTTCTCTGGCCTTCGTCTATCTAGTTTTCTTTCTCTCTGTCACTCCCGCGTTAACCAGATGTGTCTGCTTATCCCAGTCCCCGGAGGCCCCAGCACACACACCCCCACACTGGCAGTGGGGAAAGGGACCTTGTGCTTTTCTGCAATAACAGGATGTATTCTCACATTTCCCCCCTCCATTCTTCCCGTGTCCGTTAACACAAAGCACGGTCCGCTTTGAGCTGCTGTCGGACCGACCCGTCGCCATGGCTCCTCCGGAAGTCAGAGCTCGCCTAGCCAAACCCCTTGCCAAGATCACCAGCTTCATCCTCCCTGCTGTCTTGACAGTGGCCGCCCTGCCCAGCCCCGGCGTTGTGAACTGCGTCTGTGTGATGCTCTGATTTTCTGGTCTCCCTTCAGAGGCTGGGGAACCCAGGGGAACATGGGCGCTCAGCTGTAGGAGGCGTCTGAAGGGGAGGAAAGACAATACATTGAAATTGCTTGAATTTACCATGCAGTATATGACTCTAGCAGGGACTACAGTTGCAAAGAGCACCATCCCTGCTGTATAAAATGGCCAAATACAGGGAGATGGTGAATAGGACCTTATCTGGATACAGTCTCTCCCCCTCCCTCCCCCTACCTTCTTCGTCTCATACCTCACAGTGTCTCCTGGTCTGGAGTCAGTTTGTGTGTGTGCTTCTAACAGGCAGTTCTCTCCTGGTCTGGCTGCTTCTTGTTCTCTCTATCTCTTTCTCTCTCTCTGTTTGTTCATCGTTCATTCTTCTTTGCTTTTTTCCTTTTTTCTCCTGTACCTTTTCTCTTTGTTTTTCTTTTTTGTTGGATTACAAAAATACTGAAGTGCAACAATGACAAAAAGATATCAACCAAACTAAGGTGAATAAAGAAATATATATAAATAAAGAAATAACTGCAAAATGAAACGGGTGTAAAGTGATTGTTATCAGGGTTGAAATTGATGTGTTTTGTGCAGGAGAAGTAATGTTTCAACTGTAAGAGAAGTGTATAGGGTACTGGATGCATGTGGGGAGTCCTTGCTTCCCCTTGTCATGGGATTTGGTCTTAGTTCTCTGAAACAGAAACAATAATTTAACACTGCCGCTCTGCACCCACCAGAGAGCTGTTGAACATCTGTATCCAGACTTCTGCAACAGGCAGTCTTCATCAATCCCACAGTGCCTGGCTCTGAGAAGCTAGCACAATATTCAAACATAAGTAACAAAAAGGATAAACATACTTTTTGATGGAGTCCTACTAGATTTTCATTTTCGGGTAAAAATTAAACATTTATTTTATTAAAATGTTTAAAATGGGCTCCTTAAACAAGCCTAAGGTAGGTCTTGATCTAGCTTAATTAGTTGTTGGTGAGCACGAATATAGGTAGGTCTTGATCTAGCTTAATTAGTTGTTGGTGAGCACAAATATAAATAGGTCTGTTGGTCCTGTGTTATAAAATAACATGACCAGCAGAGGGTGCCCTAGATTGCCGGACAACTGAATGTCGCTTCTCTAACACAAATGCCAGTACTATAAAACTCAATGAGCTCAGACAGGTTAAAAGGCAAAGCACCAAAATGGATCTGTGGAATGTATGTAGATGTAGAGGGGTGGGTTCAGGGTATGAGGGACTGGGTAGATGAGTGGGAGTGCTCTGGTCAGTGCTATACAAGAGCATTTTCAAATGTGTTATTGATCCTTTTTGCATCTACTCAACAGTGTGACTAGTCTTGCTATATAACATTAAACACCTGGGACAGCAGTGTGGCATAGTGGCAGGGTACAGGGCTTGTAACCGAAAGGTTACTTGTTCATTTCCCTGCTGAAGTACTGCTTTTGTACCTATAGGCAAGGTACTTGACCCACAATTGCCTCCGTAAGTATCCAGCTGTGTAAATGGATAACATGTAAGAATTTTAACCTAGGTAAGTTGCTCTGGATAAGAGAGTCTGCTAAAGGACAATAGTGTAATATAACACACTATGTCACATGCAATATGCAAGGTGCCCCAGATGAGAACTTTGCTGCGTGGATAAGGCTAAAGGTGATAACATATTGTGGTATGTAGACAGATCACAGCAGCTGTATGAAGTGTGAGACTGTGGTTTTGTTCAAATGAACCCTTCACAGCCAGGAAGAGGACAGTAAGGACAAGAGATATGTTCATCTCTTGTCCTTACTGTTCATCTCGCCCAGCCTGTCATACTTGGGTTTGCTCTGGACTCAAACACTGGAGACAGCAACAAGAGTGAACATGATACCCATCAGCCGCTGCACTGCCCCAGGCTTTCCAGCTCTCCAGTTCTCTCTCTCTCTCGCTCTCCCTCTGGCTCCCTTTCTTTCTCATGAATTTCTCTCTCTTAGCATCATGCCTAGCTTCACATCTGCAAGCTGCACTGACTATGCAGAAAACTCAGTGGAACCACTTTTTCTCATCAATCAATGTGGAAAAATGATGATAATGATTACACACTGAGCATGTCTCCAGTATTGTGCTATTACCAAAGCTGGTTTAACATTTATTTTTCCCAGCACAGATAATGGAAATGATAAAGTCAGCAACAACATTTTTCCCTGGAGCTGAACAGCCTTCATCTAGGATAATATGGCTGGTGCAGGATGTGTAGAGGAAATTGCAATTAAGAGTGACACACACCAAATAACACAAACACCTGCATGTTTGGAGATTTACCTGGAGATATATTTGGAATTTGGCTTTGGTTTATAATGTGTAACTGCACATGTGAATGATTGCAGCTTTGTTTTACTATGATGTCACAATCTCTTGAAATTTTGGATCCTTGGCTGAGTTCTGGAGCTTTCACCACAATGAAACTGTGTCCATCACCAAGACAGCAGCAAGTAAACAGAGATAACAGGAGAGCTATTTTTCTCTTTTTATAAAACACAGCTTTTGATATAATTTGTTAAGCCATCATTAGTTCATTTTATTATTGTTTTATTTGGTAATTGTCATTTAAAAGATATATGAAATAACATTGTACAGTGCTAGTTCCATGTGTGGATGCTTAGTAGTACAATGTCTGACTTGAAGCACCAAGCTGAAATGACTGTCCACCCCATGGCACTTAGCTCAGAAAGACAGTATGCCGTGGATGAACCTGAAGAGGCCATGGAAGTCGACAACAAAGATGATGAAGTTGAAATGATGGAAACTGGTGTGAAAGGCCTCAATTCTATGTAGACTTTTGAAATCTAAGCAATGAATCTGACTCTTTGTATGTTAAATACATTATTTTTGACATCACAACCTGAAGAAAGACAGAAAAATATAACCTGCTGTTACTTCCTAATAATGATGTGGGGCATTTTATATTTTTGATCCAATGCTGAGTTTTCAGAACTCATCACCATTTCTGCTTTTCAGAACCAAGTGTTTCAGAGGGCCTTTTTATTCAAGGGAAGATGAAAACCTCTGCAGGTGAGAGTGAACTGAATTAATGACCATGAACCAACACTAATTATATATTAACACAGTAGTAGAGACATGTGTTAAGTTACTGTGAGCAACCCTAGTCCAGGACAACTGTTTTTTTGTTTGACCAGAACCCTTAATTACTTGACTGGGCCAATGCAGACTTTGACTAAGGTGCTGAGCTGTGGTTCAGTAGCTAATGATTCTGGGATATGTGTAAAATATAGGATCACAGTTCTCCAGGACTTTGATCTATCTACCATACCACTGGATATGGTGAACAGGCATAGCTAATGTCAACATTACATTAATGTGAATCATCTGAAATGTGAAACTATTCAGCCTTGAAGTTTAAAACTTTTGGTTCAATTGCTTGGACTCACCCTTGGATGTCGGACACCCCAGAGACAAATGCCACTGAGATGGAGATGGAGATGGAGACAGAGACGGAGATGGAGATGGACTGGAGCCCTGCAGTAGAGGAGGACATTGATATGGACATAGAGGAGGTCCCCAGAGAGGCAGGGACACAGTGTGCAGTGACAGAGCGCTGCACAGCCCTCAGTGCTAGCACCTTACTGCACTACAACCCGGCCCGGCGTGAAGTGGCCACTCTGCAGGCGACGAAACAGAGCTGTAGTCACAGGGGGCCCAAGAGAAAGTGCGACTCCTGGAAAACAGACCGCCTGGCCACAAAAATGAGGCTGCGTGCTGGGCAAACAGGCTTCTCCTGAGAAACAGCCACTCCGCCGAGCCATATCACTCTCAGCACTTTGGCTTCACTTCAACCTCTCTTTCTTTATATTTGTTGTTTTTTGGCTTTATCAGTTAAGTTTCAAATTAAACAGAACTGCAATGATGTAAATTGCTATTTTTAGTTTTCAAATTCATTTTTCAGTTTAGAGAGCATCAAGTGTATATCTCAGTGTGTGTGTGTGTGTGTGTGTGTGTGTGTGTGTGTCTGAGAAGGAGAGAGAGAATGGAGTAAGAAATCAAAATCTTGAGGAAAGAATTGACAGGTATGGTGCTAAAACCATACTAATGTCTGTACATTGTTCATGTAACTGTATCACTGTGTGCATGCTACGAAATAAGTGAGAGTAAACATGAAATAGCATCTCAGCCAGTGCCAGTTGCAGTGTTTCTTGTGATTACCACCAGTATCCAAGCTTGCGGACACACACACACACACACACGTAAGTGAGAAGAGGACATTTTTAAGTCATAACTTCCTCTTAAATCAACCGGAGAAAACACCTGCGTTGGTATTCCTTCCGTCTGGTTTCTATGCAGCCCATGAAAGGGGATTTTGTCGATTGCACGTCAGTGGACACATTATCGTATTTCCCACAACGCCGTGGCAAAAAGGTAGATGTCGGCTTGTTATGTAATGTTAAGAATGATACAATACCATAACACGATCGCCCTACATCGAATGACTGTATTAATTAAGGGAATGAGCAGGGGCGAGCGCAAAGAGACTAATGCTGAGCGCTGTATAAGAAACAACGCGCAAAACTTTATTAATACACAAGTCCGATGCCAAAGCGACATGGGCAAAAAGCGATAGCTATCTCTCAAAAGCTTAATTATTGTTTCGGTCACTTCCATAGTCATTATCCCTGTAGTATATAGGTAAAATGGGGCGACGTTATTCCTCATACGTATACTATCGTTTTTATGAGACGGGCACGAATTAAAATGAAATGTCATTCCGCGCAAATAGCTGTGGCAAAGCTGCGACAGGTCAAACAAGATTGTCCAATAAAGTCAAAAGAAAGGCTTGAATGCAACAGCTGTGACTCCGCCTGAATTGGGCAGGGCGTCTGAACTCGACTGGGGGAGCAGCGACGAATGCGGAGCAACACTTATCCATGCAGGAATAACTCTACACTAACTTTTACTTTTGAAGGAAGAATTAAGGTTTTTCAGGTCACCTCGAACGTTGCTGCCTACCTGTTCTAAAACCATCGTTAGAAAGGGTATAGCGTCTTGGCTGTAGCTGTGTGGAGCGGTAGACTCCACGGACGAACTGCCGATGGAGCGGAGACAACTTCAGATTTTCGCCCTTCTGGCCGGGCTTGCAGGCTCAGGTGAGCGACTAGGAGGACAGTTTTATCTGACTCCATGTTTGTTTTCAAACACACCTTTCCAAGGTATGTGCGTTTAAATAAACGAGAGTGGGAAGAATACATTAAAGTAATACAAAGTAGTACAAAGTAATACAATATAATTATGGCATTATATGTATTTACCAATCCTTTGGAATGACGTGTCCTGAAAATGTAGAAACTGACATAATCACTGACATTATATAATTATTTATTTGTGTTGTGATAGTTGTATTTGTTGCTATTCATTTAGAACCTCGGAAGTGCACAATTAATGAACTTGTAAAATCGCGCTCTTGTACTACGACCTGTGCTTCCAAAGGTAACCCACGAATGGTCAGTGAAGAGTAGCACGCGGCGATCGCAGTGTGTTCCGCAGCTTTGGTCTCGCTGGCTTACCATGTGACTACATCTCTGTTAAAATGTCACCATGTCTATTAACCCAGGTTCAACCTCTGCTGCTCCAAAATAGCACCTAAAAATCCTAGACTGTTCTGATACTGCATAATATAGGCCTAATCTTTTTTTCTGAAAAATAATCATCGGAAACTAAAGTTACCTACAGGTAATACCATACAAAGTGGTAGATGTTTCATTATTCGGTTAATCAGTCTGAAGCTATTTTAAAGCTGGAAATACGTTTATAATGATATGGTTGCATTTTAATTAATGTTAGTTCAAGGAGGTTATGTGAATGAGCTGTAACTATCGCAGTTGGGAACGGCATTTAAAGGAAACCCACAGTCAGTCTTGGTACCTTAGACCTAGTTTAAGAAACATGCTTCTATTTAGAACAAACTGACGCAATGAAAGAGGGGAAAAAACATTTTGCAACTCATGGCTGTCCTTAAATGAGGTTTCTCCTGTTCAGCGTATTTCAGTTTTGAGTTTAAGTGGCGTGGTGCTGAACATCTGTTTCCGGTTACTTGACTGTCCTACGACGGTGGGATTAGTCAGTGTTTGGTGTATATGCCTGTATCTAACAGTGCAACCACGTCCTACGCATTACGCAACAATGAGGGCAGGATGATAAGACTGAAAGAAGTACAACACTGTCTACAGTACTATCTCCATACCAAGCAATTGATGTGAATGCAGTAGACTGTCACGGGCTGGCAGGTGCTTGAATGTTCAGATCCAGTATTAATTAAGTGTATTAAAACAAATATAGAAATGCACCTCAATAATTACATTTGTAGTATTTACAAGTATGCATTTACAGTAATACTTTTTTCTTTTTACTTTGCCTACCCAGACTTCCTGGTGACTTTGATTTACATATGCAAAACAGGCTTCATGTCAGATATCCAGTGCTGCACACACACTTATTTTTACATTTTTACATAAATCATTATTTACCTGTGTGTAAATGTTTTTAATATACCATTTTTTATGGCTTTCAAAAAACACTTGAACCACCCCTATCAAAGTGGAATGTCTGATGCGTTTATGTACGGTATATGACATGTAGGTTGTCACTAAAGGCAATGGAACAAATAAAATATGTTCCCATGTTTTACAAGATTGTTCAAAGCCTGTTTGGTATGATATTCCACAGAAGATTTTGTCACAGTAAACAGATTTGAAAAAGATATTTTCCATTGTATGCTGAGTGGTAGTCAGTCATGGCAAAGCAAAACAAACAAACAAGCAAAAAAAACGCTATCACTTATGCACCTTTAAAATGTAACATGATGATCCATGTGAGTCGGATGTACCTTAAATTTGGAGATTGTTTTGAGAAGGGTAAGTTGTCTTTCAGGGCAGTGCCCCTTGACCAGCCGGTTACCTTAGAACAGATCAAACTGGCCACACAAGACACATTCACCCTCTTCTCCTGGGCAACACAGAGCGTGCTTTTTATCTGTTTGGAATTCAATGAGAATTTGCCAACATTTTGCAAAAATCCGATACTGTCAATATTTACTACGCAACATTGTGATCAAAAGTGGATTAATGATTTTACCTGTTTCATGACTTACTGCAACAATTCAGGCCAATTAGAAATATTTTAAGGCTTAAAATATTAACAGCCGGTTGGATTTATTTACTGACTCAAGAACTTCCAACATTTTTGTTATATTAGCAAACAAATTTTGTGAAATGCAGCACCTTCAATAGCAAGGGGAAGTATATGTCAGAACAGACATGTTTGTAATATGAGTTCTCTGGGCTCTGGAACATATAGATCCAACTATGTTGTGCTTATACAGAATAGGTACTGTAGAATGTCTTACTAAAATTATGCTATGATATTGTGGAGCATTAGAAATGATACTGTATATAGTGTGCTGCCTGAAAGGGCACCCAACAATATGCAATATTCCTGAAACTCAAAAACAAATTGATTGTGGTGATATGATGGAATCTCAAGAACACCTATTTAAAAATATTTCTTGAATAAATATTTTTATTGATACATTGTTTTTATATGTGCTGATTATGTGCATGAATTTCCCCAACAAAACGAAGGCCACTAACGTAAGTGGGTGAATAATGTAATGTGCACCAAGAGCTTCAATATGATAGCAAGCCTGTTTGTGTTTGGGGCACTGGGTGCATTGGCAGTGAAGCCATCGTTCTCTAATTGCAATGGGGTTACAATACAGCACTCTATTTTCTAGTTGTAACATTATACAGTGTGCTTTCAACAGGAATATTGTTTTTGCTTGGGACAGCCCAGCAACTCAGTGAAAGTGCACTCAATGGATTCTCCATTCAGTCCTTGGTCCTGATTTATTTATTTATTTTTAATCGGCGTGTTGAATATCCGCTGTGTAGTATCGCTAGGCACCAGCAATTCCTGATGGCTTTCTCAGAATTGTTCTGACTCTTTTCCCCTGATACCCTGTGCATACAGTGTTATCATAAAGAAAGTAGAAATGTTCATATGTTGTCTTGCAGAATTTGTGTGTGAACAATCTAGGTCACATTTGAAGTTCTTCTAGAGAGTATTTAGAGAAGGGCCTATAAGTTGAGTCAAAACATTCCCTGCAGTCACTCCAGCTCTCTGCATTTATTTTGCATTTAGTCACTTGGCACACACTCTTTACCAGAGAGACTTACACAGTGAAAGCAAATATACTATATACAGGAAGCCTACATGTGCCAGTACATCACAGTGTTACAATAATCAGAATTATTGAATAATCATTAGATTATTATTATTATTATTAATAATAATAATAATAATAATAATATCATCATCATCATCAGTTTTTGGCGGAAGATGGCTAGTGACTCCACTGTCCTGACTGCTACTGGAAGCTCAGTTCCACCACAGCGTGGACAAACCAGACAAGGGACTGGACTGGAAACTCAGGGGCGTAGCTGACCGCTTGGAGTGTCACTGATGGGCCCATCAGAAACAGCATGAATAAGAAAGGACTCACAGGATTGCTTCATCATGCAAAGGTGATGAGGTGGTTTTAAATGTATGGCAGAGGGTGTGGTGTGGCATCTACAGAAATTTGACTCTACCCTGTGATGTCATAAGTTTAGGATAGATAAGGCGGTTTAGCATCTGCCTACAACTGTTTCTACAACAGCTGTTATGATGCACAGTCACTTGCTTTAATGAGGCTTGTAAAGTAGAAACATCCTTGCTTGCTGCGGGTTTGAACTGAGTGTTGTGCATTTGCCGGAAGCCATATCTTGAAGCTCAAGTGATACTGCTTTTCCCAGAATCAAACACACCCTCCTCCCATCACAGACAGGATACAACCAGGGATGGCTGGTGAGCTGCAGTTAGGAGAGGCAGAGATTTGATAAAATTTGTCATTTGTCCACAGCCTGTTTTTGGTTGTTTTGCAGGGGCATGAGAGTTAGGTATGAATCACCCATTAGCAGCCAAGTAATTTTTTTATACTAGCTTGAACTTAATGTGGAATCTCTGCCCTTAATCATTTTGTATGAAATAACTAGTTTTAATGAAAAATAGAATTGGTTCAAGAAACAATCCCCAATTACTTTGCCAGGCAACCCAATGTATTTGACACAAAATAATTTGAAGTGATACATATGGTGTCATATTGTTAGTGTCCCCAAATTAGACATAGTTTGGTACAACCGAATCAGCTGCCAGTGAGAGGTGCTTACTAAAATTGCCAGGCTTGTGAATCTTGAAAAAGAAACTCAAGACCATTAACGGTTGAGGAGTGCACTTTCCATCTCCCCTGTTCCAGGTCATGCCACTGTACTGTCACTGTGCAGAATACATATGGGTATGGTAGTATAATTAGCTTCCCTCATCTACTCAGGTTGCACATGTTAATTTGTAGTAGGGCTTGAACAGTGTTATCCTCACACTCACTGGTCTAGGAGTGTTGTTAGCCTGGTCTGACACTGTTGCTCATTTAACTTGAATGGATGCACTTATGATCTGCTGTGCTGGAAGTCGCTCTGGATACGACCCTTTGATAAATGAAGGCAATGTAATGTAGTGTAGATGGGTTACTAGTTTGATTGGGTCCACACCGGCACTATTGCTTTCATTGTATTTGCAGGCTGAAGCCTTGAAGGTTGGGAAGGAAAACACTGAAACATGGTGTAAAACTCTGTTCAGAGAGAGGGATCCAGCGGCGACACAGCTCTACATGCCTCAGCATGCGTAGACACACGTGTGGTTACCACAGTGTGACGCAGGGAGACCAGAAAGACAAGAATGGTGGGCTCATTGCGTGAAATGGTTTCCATAACTGAAAGCATACATTGGCTTAGCGCTCGTAGTATTGAAACATGTTCATTTGGGATGGCCAGTATGTCATCTGCTGAGAGTTGGCAGGGCATACACCATGCCTACAGCATACACTTAAAAGAGGAGGGGAAACATTGGATAACATTCTTTCAGAATAATGTCTCTGCAGCATGTGAGATAGTTTGGGCAAATCTGTAATTTATGTGATGGCCTCTTATTGATATCAGTGCTTTGAGTAACAGTGCTATTTTTTGCATAAGCATTGACACATGGAGGATATATGATTTGTACCTGTGATATATGATTCATAACTTTGCATGTTTGTACAGTGAAAGAGTTCCTGTTCATTTCTAACATCAGGGCTGCATGGTTTGCATTCAGATATTAAATTTCCCTGACCTTTATACAAATATAAATAAATGTGCAATTTCCTGTACAAGAAGGGTGACAAGCCAGTAACCTCAGATTGTGCACTGATGTGTCATGATAAATCATCATTCATGGGAGAGAAACATGATTAAAAAGGTTTTGCAGATGAGGCAAGTTCTTGTCATTATTGGAAAAGAGAGCAAACATTCTTTATTAATAACCTTGTTTACATGTTGTGAGTATACACACAAAAGGCAAAATATGTAATTTATGGAGAAAGACAAGGTTAAGACTTGGGCTTTGATAGTACAGTCTGCTGGAAATCATTGTCAACCTTCTTGTTTGAATAAATATACTATAGTACCTGTAGTCTGTGGCAATTATAAGTTATGTTTGCACTTTGCATTGAATTCATGTGAATGATTAATTACAATAACACATCAATAACACATTTTAGATACATGAACACTTGCCTGTTGATGTTGTGGCCATGCTTGTCCCCAAAGCACCTTTTCCCAGACATGTCTGAACAAGCCAGCCAAAACAACATTTTGAGGAAAACTCTTACAAGCAATTGTAGGGGGAGTGAAACCTGTCACTTGATCCTCATTTACTTCCATATCTACATTTACATACTTTTACATTTATTCATTTGGCAGACGCTTTTATCCAAAGCGATGTACAAAAGTGCAAATAGTGGGCAAACAACAGGCACAAGAGCAAGATGTGTACAGGTCATATAATGCAAACAGTGCTGAAGCTGAGCGCAAGGTCAGTGTCGCGAGCCAACTAATCTGAACTAGGATTACATATCAAATACAATTACAGGGACAATAAAGTGCCACTATGCTACCTAGGTAAGTGAGCAACAAGTACAAGACAGGAGTCAGATTTACAACGTCAAAGTTACAAGGTCAAAGTGGCAGAGGCATCAGTCCAGGTAGAGTCTGAAGAGGTGTGTCTTCAGCGCACGTCTGAAGGGTTGGGGTAAAGGAGTTGTTCTCAGGGGGGTGGGGAGATCATTCCACCACTGGGGGGGGGCACTCCTCCCCAGGACAGGCTCCGTAGATCTCACTTAAATCCTGATCCATTCACAGAGCTGGCTATGAACTCAAGCAAGTCGGCCTCACTGTCTTGCTCAAGGGTGCAAGTGCCCCAGCTTGGAATGGAACTTGCAACATTTGGGTTGCAAGCCCAGTTTTTTAACCCTTGTACCATGCTGCCAACAGTCCCCCATCCTTCTAGATTTGAATTAGGGGGTCTGGATAGTTCCCCCTTGAGAGCCCAGGTTCTTGTCACCATGGTGATTTTTCTTCTCGAGATCTTTTCCTTTTTGGTGAACAGTTGCCAAACTCTCTAGAATAAAAATGCAGTTCAACAGCCTACAAGACTAACATGGTTAACGTAAGATCTCGACCTGCCATAGTGCCAATGATGGCAGGATAGCTCAGAGTGTCACACCCACCTGTCCACACTAAAGATTTGTCAGACAGCTTTGCCTGGTAGTGCAGGGTTTTGTCAGTTTTCACCATGGTTACAGTAGGAATTTGAGTGCTTATCAGATCAGCAAAAATTGGGGAGTGGAGACTGCATTCCAACTTTTGTGGTAAGCAGGGGCATTGCCAACATTTGAGGACATCCGGGGCTTAGCCCAGACCATTTTTTATGAGTTCAAAATCATGAAATCAAATCAAAGTCAATTTACTACAAACCAATAACACAAAAAACAAGTCACACATAGGCCTATGTTAATGCACACAAGTGGGCAACAGTAAATGCAAGATACAAGGCCTATACTTTAATGTACCTTACTTTACAGGCTACTTTACAGGCTATGGATTGTCTTCCATTTGTCTTCTATTTCCATCTTGCTAATTCATAGATAATTTGCTTGCCTTTTTTGTTTTAAAATATGCACTTAAAAGAAATGTTGCCACTTAATACTGTGCTGTGTTTACTAATGGTGTATGTGTCACTTTAAGCCATTTGGACTAGGCTCATGTTTTGACTTTGAAGATGCAGATGCGGACTATATCTGCCTGTATTGTTAAGGTGCGCCTTAAAGTTATATGAACCTGATAGCATTGAGCTACAACAAAAGAATACCCATTACACATATCTCTTGGCAAAATTAAACTGTACTGTTCAGACAAAACGTGTTTGTTGAGTTTGGGAGTGCTTAAAGTCTGTAAAATGTATGCTACACCTTGCGGAATTACACGCCATACAAGATGCTACGAGTGAACGAGTGAATATGAAGAGACTGATAACGTCTTCCTCAGAGAAAAACGCAACGTGATAAACAACAATGAAAGTATTTAATGCAGTGGCGTAAAACAAGTGTTTCCAGCTACCTACAGCATGAGCAATAATGATAATATGTAGCCCATATTCCTCTGGAAAGGGGCACTTATCTCGAAATGTGTAGCCCTCATTTTTTATCTCTTGAAATGGACCAATGTGACCAGCCTGGTGGTCCACTAGCATCAAGTGCTAAGTTATGGTAAGGCTAGCTAGCTAAAAAGTGCTGTGGAAGCCAGATGACCATTACTGATGTTTTACAATATGAATTCTTACCCTTTGTCTTCTTTTGGAAAAATCCCAAAAGATTGAGTTGCTTTTTTCCTGCAACTTTACGCTCCATTTTTCGTTCTCTACTTGCTGTAACCTATCCTCACTGATCCAGCAACGTTGAGTTAACGTCAGACACTGTGCTGATTAGACCCCTTTCCTTCCTGCCCTACCTCCACTCAATACAGAAGAAGAAACAGGAGTATACAGACAGCGATATAGCCTCTTTGGAGACCTTTGGAGAGCTTGAGACCTATGTTTATTTGACAGACTGCATGCATTACGAAGGACATGAATAAATCGCTTATATGCAACTTATGATTCTAATCTCATGATTTTGAGGTTTCACATTGTCATTCAACGTTTGAAATTACATTCAGGGCTATGCTCAAAACATTCAGGGCTGAAGCCCCGGCAAAATCACCTGGCGACGCCACTGATGGTAAGCAAGTAATATGCAAGATGTTGGAGAGGGTCTTTGATTTATTTATTTTTTGTGTGTATGCGTGTAAGTAAATAAGTGTGTTGGGATGTGTTGTGTGTGTCTCTCTCTCTCTCTCTCTCTCTCTCTCTTTCTCTCTGTCTCTCTGTGTGTGCATCTGTTTGTGTGTGTGTTTTGGCTGGGGGCTTTAAACAGTTGATGGTAACGTTTTCCACTTGTCCTTAGCTTGAACACGCCTGTTGTTGGATGTCGGGTCAGCAGGCACTGGTCATTATGTGAACTCTGCTCTTGTTCATTGAGAGAAGCCTTTTGAAACCCTTACCTGTGTGTGTGGGAATGCAGCCCCCCAGACAGAGAGAACAGGCTCTTTGTGACCTTCTAAAGGCCCAGTGAAAGCTGCAACCCTTTGTTTGCTCCACTCACAGGAGGGGCTTTGCTTGGCGCAAGGTGCCCCATCGGAACTTGAGAATACATACAGTTTGCTTCTGTAAGGGTAAATTAAGGGTGTTCCTTTCATCCACTGTTGAGATATGACTCAGCATTTTACATTGAAAGCTCTCGGTCTTTATTGTTGAGCCTAAGACAAGTTCTGGTGACAGCTCTAACTTTCAAAATTCAATAACTGTACAGTGGTCATTTGTTTGATTTGAAGATGTGTAATAGTAGATACTAAATTTGTGTGTTGAGGTTGTGCACTAGTGTATCATGTGTATGGCAGCTCTGGCAGTTCTTAGGCCGTACTAGTAGTAGTTCTCAAATGGTCAGAGATGCTTGGCTGGTAGACAAGGCTGTGGGGGGCCCAAAGCCCCCTCCATACTCCAAATCTTCATAGCTGCAGATGTGGATGTGTGCATAGACCGGCTGTTCTTCCATACTGTTTTTTTGTGCCTGTGCACATTCCACACACGTGGCCTAGAGACCAAAATTACCTCCCTTCAAATTCGTTCCTTGTTGTTTTCTAGCTCTCTGTGCAGCTGCAGACACCACCTACGCATGCGGACTTGTCAATTTTTGAAGGTGGACGTCCTCATTCAGATGCAAATTTGTCAAAATGTCTCGATGGATGTGGAAAGTATGAATTAACCTTCACTCTTGAACCAGGACAGGAAGGTGTGCAAACAGCTGGGTCCTCCCTGCTTTTCTTCATGCCTTTTTACTGGATGCTCCACTTGCACATTTACAGTCAAAGGATTCCAGCAACCATTAAAAGAAACAAACAGCCCCATATATAGGCAGCCAGGTAAATAAGGTATTCATGTCAGGCCCTACAGCTTTTCCTCTCTCCCTCTTTTACACTTCCCCGACTCTTACTGCTCAGTAACCATTGGCCACACATGCCATCAGGTCACACTGTCCCTTTCTGTCCCACACTGATGAGTCACTGGTACTTGTATTTTCCTGCCTTACTAGAAACAAGGAATGTGTTTCTTTAAATGTGGTGGGATACTGCTTAAATGAGGATACCTTTTATTTGCTATTTTTATGTTGTCATTTTAGGTCATCTAGTAAAAGTGCAGATGTTGTAAAATAAATTGCATTGATCAGAGATTATTAAAACCAGCAAATCAACAAAACATCTGAAGGTTGTGGTAATTGTTGATGTATTGATATATGTGGTAGTCACTTACACACAAATGGAGTTTATTTAAAGTCATGTGTACACACTGTCAATCATGTCTTTTTTTCTGGCCAATGCATTTTTGCAGCCCATGTGCTGTACTTTTGATGCACCTATAGGAACATGGAGGGGTTGTGGAAGTGTCACTAAAACATAGTTCTCACACATTAGCTGGTAAGTGAAATGTTCTGCCGTAGACATTCTATTTATTAGTTCAGATGCTCAGCTCAGTGAGCTTCACACTGACAGTTCTGTCACTCTTGTTGTTGAAAAGGGGGCGGCAGTGTAGCGTAGTGTTTAAGGAGCAGGTCTCGTACCAGTTGCCGGTTCAAATCCCTGCTAGGGCACTGCTCCTGTACCTTTGGGCAAGGTACTTAACCCACCATTGCTTCAGTAAATATCCAGCTGTATAAATGGATAACATTGTTAAAAAAATGACTGTAACCGTTGTTACTTTGCTCTTATCCAAAGTCGCTCTGGATAAGAGCATCTGCTAAATGTCTGTAATGTAATGTAATGAAAATGTGTGTTCTGATTTGCTGGGTTGCCATGAACTGTCCTGAGGGGGCATCCTGGTCTAGCACAGAAATGCAGACAGCTTTGTAAACCCTTGTTACTGACCGTAACCTATTGAAACAGAGGATGGAATGAACACAGGAACTGACTGTACAGCCATAATATGGAATACCTGTGGTTCTGCTGAGCCATTACCTGTGTTGTGAGGGGGTGGGGAAAAGCCTCTGGTGATTCAGTAGTGATGCTGTAATTGAGACTGTAATGTTACTGCACTCTCAAGCTGCAGTATACAAACAGTGTATGTTTTTAAAGTTTTTCAACAGGATTTTCGGTTCCTGATAGGATGTTGTCACCATGGTCCTCTTGGGCACCTATTCTGGTCAGACCACAAAGAGCCAGTCTTAGTGAGCAGGACCCATCCTGTGCTTTCCCCTGCTGCTTCTGCCCCAGTTATGAACTGCTGTTAGACTGAGTGTGTCTGTTTGATTTTTTTTCCCCACAAATACCCAAGAATAAAATTTGATTTGATACAGATGGCTGTTCTAATTGGCAAAAGTTCCCAATGTTTGTTTGGCTGGGTGGGACAGGGTTGTGAATCACTTGTGTGCTGGTTCACAGCTGGGGTGGTGCTGCCACTCTTAATGTTTCCCCACACCAGTGCCCTCCCAAACCATTTTTCAGTTTGAACTCCTTATTGCAATGTACAAATGTCACACATGTCCATTCCAGCACATGTGACTTTAATGCTGATTGCCCATAGATTTGAATGAGGTGAAAATGTTTTAAGCCAAACTGTGTGCTGATTAAATGGCGATTGGCTGTGCTCTCATTGGAATGTTTGAAAGAGCTTAATTTCCATTTTTATTTCGTACAAGTTGCTCTGACAGCACATTTTAAGAAAACAGAGTCGGATGATTAAAGTAGGACACAAAGTCAGCTGTTTCTGCAGTGTGTCTGAAGTACCCCAGTGAGGACGGCAGGGCTCTACAGCACACACTGAAGTGCCAGCATAGTGAGGTAATGCAGCCGGGGTAACTCAGGCAATGATTAACCACAGCACAGAGAGAGGTTTGCTTTTTCGAGGGGAAGAGGAGGAAGCCCTCATGCTCCTGGCACGCACAGCGTGGTCGATGAGTCATTGCCTCTGCACCCCTCCCCTTGTTTGACCCTTGTCCAGATTTGAATCTGGAAACTCAAACGCATGTTCCCTGGATCGGATTATCCGCCAGAACTCTGTTCTGTCCCTTTAAAGAGAGGGGAGCCAGTGCCCTGCTTCCCTGCCCATTGTCAAGGCCAGTGACATGTTTACTGTGTAGCGTAGCGTGTGTTTAGACGTTCATAATGTAAACAGTGCAGAGGTGGACAGGAGCTGCCTGGTGGAAAGCAGCAGCTAACTGAAAACAGCTAACAGATATGTTACAGACCCAGTGAGACTCGTGGTAGTTGCTTTAACACACTATAATCTCTGAATTCCAGCTCTAGTTTGTTTTGGTTCGGGCCATCCTGAGCTAACCACATTTTCTGCTCTGAATTTCCATGGGTTCTGTGCCAGTCAGAGATGGAAGCTAGACTGACTCATCCACTTGCTGGTTGTGAAGAACAGTAGTGATTTTTTTTCTGGGTGTGTCAAGGCTGAGTGTTGGCAGTTTACTTTACAGAAAATAGAATGAAGCAGTAACATGTAACATGAGGTGTAAATGTTTTCCTGAAGAGAACCTTTTGGTAGTCTAAAAAGATTGTGTTTTTCTGAAAAGATCTCACTAGTCATGGCTGATGGTGAATGCCATCATTGATAGTTTTATTTTTATGCATACTTAAGATATTACACTCATGGCTGTCTATAACTATACAATTTGGACATTACTTTTTCATAGTTTTTATTATGTCCTTGACCATGAAGGGCAATTGGGCATTGTCACTTTTGTGTGTGTGTGTGTGTGTGTGTGTGTGTGTGTGTGTGTGTGTGTGTGTGTGTGTGTGTGTGAGAGAGAGAGAGAGAGAGAGAGAGAGAGAGAGGATTCTCATGAACAGCTGCGATTTTACCCACGGGTGACCTTGGCTTACTTTTTACACTTGCAGAGTCTTGCACATGCTCTGTGTATACTTGTGAGACAGGCCAATGAATGTGCTCTCAGAAGTCTGTGATTTTATGAACACTTGTCAAAGAGGTGATTTTATTTGAAAAAGAGTAGAAAGAAACTAAATACTCCTCAGATGCTATTATACGAGAGTGAAAGAAACTCTGGGGTAGTTTGTCTGTGCCCAGGTACATCTTAAAGATCTAAAAACACAGTTGCAACACCTGAAAGAAATACAATAAACAAACTACCACAGTGTGGACATTAGTGGTTAAATTGCTGTGGTCTTATTAAAAGCAACAATTTCAACATTATGTGCATGTGTGCACTTACTGGTAGAAATTCCGTGAAGCCTGTCTTTGATCTGTCTTTGATAGGATAGCCCATACAGAGACACAATGATGGTGAATGTCAGATATTAAGAAATCTTATTCTACTGTAAGCTTACTGTTAGATGAAATTATTTAAAGATATCACCTGTATAGTATTGTTTGTGGCCTGTAGAGTATGTTATAATGTTTATTGCTTCCCTGTGGCTTACGTCCCAGCAAGTAGAAAAAGAAATCAACATGCATAGACTGTTCAGTGGGGCCTACAGTAATTGTAAATCCTAGTAGAATCATATGTGTAATCATAAAATAATAATAGTATGCGTACTTTTTATATCAGAGCAAGTTAAACATCAGTTGGAAGGTTTCGAGGGGAAGTTGAGTTACACTTTCAATTATATTCAAAGCAAAACCATGATGAATTCATTGAGTGTCCTAACAGGAAGTAAATTTTGTCACATTTACATTTATTCATTTGGCAGACATTTACATTTATTTATTTGGCAGATGCTTTTATCTAAGGTGACTTACAAGTAAGGCAGAGTACAACACAAGCAAAAAACTATGAATGTGGACTCACCAGGGGCAACCAGAACAGTTCCAGTGTCTTTCCTGTGCTGGGCAGAGAGAAATGTCTCAAAAAGAGTTCACAGTCTGCACACTGTCCGTCGATGATTTATTGTAAGCAGTGGAACATTTGTCCGTTAGTCATCCAGCTTTGTAAAAACTGTTACTTTAAGACTCTCTTCTGTGGAAATGAGTCATGGGTGAATGTGGATGCAGACTGTGTTACTGGAGTGCAATCTCCTCTTGTGCAACAGCTGAGTGGCCTGGGAAGTTGTGTTCCAAGTAGATGTGAAATGAAGGCAATCAATCAATGGGATTACATTCTTAACATTCAAACAATAGTGTTAGAAACTGTGCAGTTGTATCAGGTCACTTCTTATAAATGCGGACCATAATTCTGATATGACTAGTGTCATTACTCAGCGTACCAACAGAACACCCTCCTCCCGTACACAGAACAATCACAGAATCAGAATATGACTTCACGTTAAACATCTCATTCACATTAAACACTTTATATGGTAGTATCATATTAATAAAACTATCAAACATATGCATTAATAGGTATTTATATGTATTACTGTGCATCAGTATGTATTGATATTTATTTGTTGGATGTCTTATTAGGAGATATGAATCAGTTTGTATTAATTTGCATCAGCATGTATCAGTATGTAATAGTATGCAGTAATTAGAATGCTTGTAAGCTGGTATGTATTAATATGTATTAAAATGTAATAATTTGAATGCTTGTAACGTGGTATGCATCAATATTAATATGTGTAAACATGTTTGTAGTCTGATGAACAAGGGAAGATGAGTGTACGTGTAGGTATGACCCATCACTCTGTGTGTGTGTGTGTGTGTGTGTGTGTGTGTGTGTGTGTGTGTGTGTGTGTGTGTGTGTGTGTGTGTGTGTGTGTGTGTGTCCGTCCGTCCTCCAGGTATTTTGCGAGTCAGTGGGATAACTATAACCACACCCAGAGAGGTGGAAGCAGTTAATGGGACCGACGTCAAGCTAAAATGCTCCTTCACTTCCGGGGCAACCATTGTCCCATCCACAGTGACGGTGTCCTGGAACTTCCGGCAGCAGGGCAAGGGGGGTGAGGAGACGGTGAGTGACCAGAGGGGAGGGGGAGGGGTATGTGTGATGCTGGAGATGGTGTGCGTTCATATGTAGAAGTATGAGTTAACATGCAAGAGCAACTATTATTATGTATTTGTTTAAGGGCTTGCATGGTGCTGTGTGTAAATATGTATTAATATATCAACACGTATACTAATACATAGTATTAATATATGTGTTATTATGTATTGATTTATGATTATGTATCACTATGCCTGTATTTGACAGATTTTAAGATTTTAAAACAAAACTACAGGGCGTTCAGAGTACGTCTTTTTCAAAAAAAGCTGGATATTTACACTCCACTTACACTTCATGTGAGTTTGTGTGACAACAGTGCATATAATGATCAGAGATTGAACATTAATCACTTTGAGGGTGAACAGAGAGATTGATAGTGGAAGTAATTTTGATTAACTGCCTTTGCTGCCCTTCAATAAGCAGAAGAAGAACCTTAGATAGATCCCCCATTCAGTACTTGTTTGTATCCATTATCATACTTGTTTGAATTAGTATGATGGGAGTTATAGTGTTCTTACACTGTCTTTGGGCACTATCCCTAGTTTTGCTATTTCAAAGCTTTTCATTTTGAACTCATTTCCTGCTTTCGACCCCCCTCCTTAGGTGTTTTATTTCCAAGACCAGGCGTACCCACCCCCTTCGGGGCGTTTTAAGGGTCAGGTGGTGTGGGCGGGGGACATCCAGCGAGGGGACGCCTCCATCATGCTGCGGGACGTGCAATTCTCATTCAACGGTACCTACACCTGTCAAGTTAAGAACCCGCCCGACGTGCATGGTCCTGCTGGAGAGCTGGTCCTCAAGGTTGTCCAGTCAGGTTAGTTTGATGGCTACAAACTAATCAGTGAAAAACAAATTGAAATGAATTGCAAAAAAATTAAACTACATTACAGTTCTTACATGGTGTCCATTTCTACAGCTGTACATGTAGTGTGGCAGTTTGGGTTAAGTACCAACAACAGCAAGGCTCCACCTGAGAACTAAACCACCAACCTTTGGGTTACAAACCCTGCTCCTTGCTACTACGTTAACCATGCTGTAGTACTTTTTGGTATGAACATAAAGTGAGGCGCTGAGGATGGTTATTATCTGTTGAGGCAGTTTTTCCTCAGTGCTCTCTGTTCTGGAACTAGAACAGAGAGCACTGAATGTGCAATCTGTGGCCTGAATGTACAATCTGTGGCCTGAATGTGCAATCTGTGGCCAGTTGAGCACTTTAGGAGGGTGATTTATGAGTCCCAGGAACAGCCTTTAAAGTCGAGATCCCAACTTATGTAGGTCTCGGGGGTCTGGCCAGATTTGTAACTACAATGTCGATTCCTTCCTTGCAGCCTCCATCTCAGAGATTGCTATTCTGGCAGCAGCTGTAGGGGGCGCCATTGGGCTGGTGCTCATCGTCCTTGTCATCGTTGTGTTGGTGAAGTTCTGCCGCCGGAGACAAGAAGAAGGGGACACGGAGCTGTCCCAATGGGAGGGGAAGGACCCCACTGTGTGGTGAGGGACTGAGTACGAGAGGGTGTGAGGGGAGCAGGTGATGGGGTATCCAGTGTGGAACCCCCTTGCGCTGCTGTCAGCCCCTGCATTATGCACTCTTCCCTCTTCTTGGGAGCAATCAGGTGTGAGGGTGTAGTTTGGAACTCTGGGACTTGTAGTTCTCCTCTATGACATCACCTTTCTCTGTATATGGCTGTACTGTATGCACTCCTTACAGCCCAGCTGTGAGGCACTGCTGCAGGAAAGCTCACTGGACATAATGGTGGACTGCTGTGTTCAAAAGGGGAGACCAATGCTACATAAGACTCAGTATAATTGACCACGCTGCCAGAAATGCACAGATTCTACCATGTCCTAATTAATTTTTAGCTTGATTTCTTTCCTAAAATGCTAGTTGCACCTTGAATCACATGATGGCACTTACCTTTATGTTGTATGATTTGAAATGTTTAAGAAAGAACTGGGATCAAAATTGCAGCCTTTCAATAGTGAAGCATGGAGAAAAGGAGAGATAGAACTGTGCACTGCTAGTCAAAGGGCTGTCTAACCACGTCTGCTTTTATTTTGTGTCATGTCGTTGCTTTATTGACCTGACTTAGCATTCATAGACAAACACCAACTACATGCTGCTAGTTCCAACTCTTCAGGAATAAGTTTTTAATCAGTCTCAAAACTGTTGGTATAGCTATGGTTAATATTCATAAAACAGCATGCTTGCCACTGGCATAGAAGCAGACCCCCCTTCTTTTATCTGTTTATATTCTAAACTGTACTCTAAATTGGTTAATGTTAATGTTCAACTATGGTCATGATATGTAGAAACACCTTGCTAGCTTCCTGCTTTAAATCTGGCATTGACACAGAAAGTCTGCTGAAATGTTCCATGTTGGATGATTTTTTGACTATGGCCAAAGCGTCAAGGATGATTGGGTGCATATCCTCTTTTGCCAGCAGAAAAGTGTTGGAATCTGGGTACTTTTTTCATGGTTTTTCATGGTTTTCTGAGATCTGGCACTCCACCTTGCCTCCAATGCAGAAACTACATGAAAAACAAGACATCAGTGTACCATGCAGGGCTCTCCATCCTGTGGGAAACAAAAGAGAAAGCTGTATGTTCATTTGATTTGGAAAAAGGAGACCAAGCTAACATGCTGAAAGGTCCAATTCCACAGCTGGACTTGAAGCAAACAAATGAAATAAAAAAAAAAAAATCAAATCAAGTAACTTCATCATACAAGGTCTGCAGCTTCTCCATTGTATTAATTTGCCGGGCTTATGCGGTTCTGCTTGAGAGACATGGTTCCAAGCTTCTCTGAGGAGGTGAGACAGGCTGTGCTGGGTTTTTTAGGCGTGGTGGACTCTGGACCTTTCCTTTCTCATCTCTCTGTCTTTGTCCATAGTTTTGGTTAGACCCTTAATTCTGTCGAACATTAGCTGCTGTGCTTCTGCCTTCTGTGTGTGACAGTATGTGGCCTTGCTAATGTGCGTGTGTCTGTATGTCTGTATGTATGTATGTATGTATATGTGTGTGTGTGTGTGTGTGTGTGTGTGTGTGCACGTGCATGTGTGTGCATGTACGTGTGTGTGTGTGCATGCGCACATGCTTGTGTGTGTTGCAGCTACCCTGATGAAACCCTGCCTCTGACCTCTCGCTTGGGAGATGTCAAGTTGGACCGCTCTGATGAGACAATCTTAAAGCCCTGCCCCAAGGACCCCAGTTCTGCTGAAGAGGAAGAGGAGGAGGAGAGCGAGGATGAGAAGAAGAGCTTGATAGCGATAGCAGATGTGGCAACTGACACAGTAGTAGCCACAAACACAGGTGTGGCCAACGGCACAGGTGTGGCCACTGACACAGGTGTGGCCACCGACACAGGTGTGGCCACCGACACAGATGTGGCAACCGACACAGCAGTGGCAACCGACACAGGTGTGACAACCAACACAAGTGTGGCTAGAGACACAGGTGTTGCAGCTGACACAGCATTGGCCGCCGACACAGGTGTGGCAACTGAAACAGCAGTGGCCACTGACACAGGTGTAGCCAATGACACAGGTGTGGCCACTGACACAGGTGTAGCCAATGACACAGATGTGGCCACCGAAACAGCAGTGGCCACTGACACAGGTGTAGCCAACGACACAGATCTCGCCACTGCTGTTTCAGTGGCCACTGACACAAGTGTGGCAACCGACACAGCAGTGGCCACTGACACAGGTGTAGCAACCGAAACAGCAGTGGCCACTGACACAAGTGTGGCAACCGACACAGCAGTGGCCACTGACACAGGTGTGGCAACCGACACAGCAGTGGCCACTGACACAGGCGTGGCAACCGACACAGCAGTGGCCACTGACACAGGTGTAGCAACCGAAACAGCAGTGGCCACTGACACAGGTGTGGCAACCGACACAGCAGTGGCCACTGACACAGGGGTGGCAACCGAAACAGCAGTGGCCACTGACACAGGTGTAGCAACCGAAACAGCAGTGGCCACTGACACAAGTGTGGCTAGTGACACAGGTGTGGCAACTGACACAGTAGCCACTGACACAGGTGTGGCCAACGACACAGATGTCATGCCAGAGAAGGCGATAGAGCGTCCTCCAATCATCTTAGAGGAGAAACTGGAGAAGGTCAGCATTCCTACGGAGAAAGGAGATCAACACTAGTTATTACTGTTATGAGAGGAGTTTCAGCATGTTGGCAAGTTTCAGACAGAGCAGACAGTAAATATGATAGACACTAGCACATGCAAAGAGCCCCATCAGCAAAGGGAACAAAGCATGCAAAGGCTTGTGTTTTCCTGCTGCTCTGTTCTTGCCCAGACTTACTGCCACCCTCACTGCCTGGGGTCCTGTCATTGGTTCATCTGAAATGAAGCCCTGAACACTGCCTCCCTGCTGTGGTCAGTGGTATTGCAGCAAAGTCTACAATTTCTCCTGTTGAAGAGGAGATCCTGGCTACTCAGGGTAATGCCTCCACAGTGCCCCTAGAGCCTAAGTGCTGCCATTATGCCCTATGCAGCCCCTTTGCCCTTGTAAAAACTGAGTATGATTCAATTACCTTTTTAATCTTTTATATCTGAGCCTTTTGTTTACAGGCCCTTTTCACTAATTTCAGAAGAATTAATACAGTTTTTTAGTTTAGGTTTTAAAATATGTTATTGCTGAACCACAAACTTACCTTCATGATGAATCTTCAATATTGTCAGTCAGAATCTGAAATAGCCCCTTGGGGTGGTTCTAGATAAATGCCTATACAACACAAAAAAGTTTCTGTAAGACTTCTAAGAATCTATTACTAACCTAGTCAAATGGTGACTTACTGGCTCTGGGGTATTCCCATAAGTTTGTCTGCCATTTTAGAACTAGAGGACATGTCATGCCTCACTCCATCAGACCCTTGCACTGCCAGCACCAAACCGCCTCAGACAGGGGGCAGGACTGGTCTTCGTGCTCTGCTCAGATGCTAAGTGTTTTTTGACATTAGAAATGCTGGTGTTAAGGTGGACGAGTGCTACACATTAGTTGCGGTTGAGGTGAGCCCCCACCTTCACTGCACAGAATTTTGTGAAGCTTGAAAGGCTGAAGGGTGCTATATAAATGCAATGCATTACTATTTGTTATTATTAAGACTCATAAGCAGGCAGAGCTAAGAGGACCCATAATGCTGGCTGTGGACAAAGGAGTGTGCTGTGAAGGCTCCCTGAGATTATCACTATGCAGAGAGACCTAATCTGCCCTCCTCCCTCACCTGGCTGAGGGAGCAAAGGTCTGGGTGTACTGTCAGATACATGGCTCAGGCTTGATGAATGTGGACACTGGTGTAGACCTACAGACACAGGTGGGCATTTGTCACACCTTCCTATCCCTGGGTGCTGTTGAGTGACTGACAGTTTGTCCATGCTCAGTTTGAATGAGGGTTTTTGAATCTGAGGGAAGGTGGTGCATCAAGCTCTTTGATTGTGGTGCATCAAACCCACAAATCAAAAAAAAAAATCTTATACTATTTTAAAATCATTTTTACAGTTAAGTTGATTCAGACATCTTCCTTTTGTAAGATTGGAAATGCTATTTTTGTACTAGTTGTACTAGTTTTACTCTGAAATGTGGTGTAAAGGTGTAGAATTGTATCTTATGATCTAGAACAGTGTTCTAAAGTGTTTACAAAGATTTTTATAAAATAAACAATTGTGAAATTTTAGTATTTCATCTTGTATTGTCATTTGTCACACAAGAATGGAAAGTCTGATATGTTACATTAATAGTGTACAACACATTATTTTAATTTAGACAAATTTTATATCTGGAAAAACTCAGCGTGTTAGATTTTTATCAAATCAGCGTGTTAGGTTTTTATCAAACATGTAGGCTGTAAATGGAATTAATGTCTAACCTGTGAAAATGAGACACACAGGAAGAAAATGCAAAGAAACACACGGGAACATAAAGCGTGAATTACAGCAGATGAGTGATGGCATGCTTTTGGTGAGGACGCCGGAGTAAATAAAGGCGCTTTATACCTGCAGCTCCACCCCTCGGGTTCACTGAGACTTCCCACAAAAAACGGATTTGCGACCCAATTGCGATACTAAAGGCGTTGTGGAGCAAGTTTTACCTACCAAACAAACCCTTTTTCACACAGACGTATCTTCGCTTATGAGGTCGATGTTAAAAGATGTCACAAAGTGGTGTCACCGTAATTTGCTTTCTTACCGAGGCACTGCAGTTTCATAACATCAGTGCTGCGGTGCGTACAGGTGAAAATCTCTTTAAAAGTGAGCAACTATAGAAGCGTTCTTGCCTGTCGTTCGTCCTCTGCAAAATACGAGCTGTATGGCCCAGTGATAGTGCAATTCATAGTTCTTTTTTCTTTGACTAGTAATAGTCTGTTTTGAATCTTTTGAGTGCTCGGCCACATTCTTTCACAAACGAGACTTAAGTAAACATCACAGACAGGTTTGATTGATCTTAGGTTTGTCATGACGATTTCTGCAAACACAACTGTGTTGACTGAGTGTAACTAGCAGGCACGTTACTTCGCTGTCATCTTGAGAGATGATAAGGATAAAACGTACAGTTTATTTTTTCATCCTGCACGTGAGCCTGTTTCTATCTCCCTATTCCATGTGCAACTCAATACAGGCTACATCCGTATGCAGGATTAAAAATGTTTGCTTGGTACACACGGTCCCAATTCAACTTTACACAGATTGGCGAGGTATTTGAAAACTTTGACTTCTTAACAGAATACATATCTCCCTTGAGTGAATACGTAGGGACTTGCTGTAATATCAGAAATATGAAAGGAATTAACTCGAGAAGATGCCCCCTTGTGGCACATGCATTGAGTTTTTCTTTGGGAGAGATGAGTAAAATGACACCGCCTGTGTTTAACGTAGCCTATAAAGAGCTGTTCTTTTTCGGAAGCGCGGGACTGAAAACACAATGTTTCCATTCATGTGTGGAGACATCACATTATAGCTGTATCTGTCAGCCAGATGTTTTCATGCCTAAAGGGACTGTTTGGCTACGGATTCAGTTGCTGGCCATGCTTTCGAAAACTACAATTGACAAAGAGCTTGTTTATGACTCTGGCGGCGGGGAGTCAACCCCTATTTGATCCCACAAAACGATGCTATTAGCTGTTATCTCTCTTGTGTTGAAATCTGTGCGATTAGCACTCTCCCATGCTTTCTGAAGTGCCTGAAGGGAAGACTACTAACGTCGGATCACGTATTCCGCGGGAGAACGTCAGATTACGGATTCCCAGGACTACTGAAATGTGCTGAAAAAAGCGGGAATGTGACGATGGGGGTTCACTTCGAGAATAAATACCACTTACACTAATCACAATCTACCTTTTGAAGTGATATATATTTTCAAACTCCGCCCGGCTCAGTTTACGGTCGCAAATGTTTTTGAACTGTCAACTTGGCCGTTATCCCACCTATCTGCTTAAAAGGTGAAATGTGATGTGAATCTTCTGACAGCACTACAGGATATGACGGCCGTTCAGGATCACTCCGATCTCCCCAACTACCTGAA
Source organism: Megalops atlanticus (assembly GCA_019176425.1). Taxonomy (NCBI): domain Eukaryota; kingdom Metazoa; phylum Chordata; class Actinopteri; order Elopiformes; family Megalopidae; genus Megalops; species Megalops atlanticus. Next base: position 20,496,856 of record CM032877.1, on the reverse strand, counting down.
ACACCTGTCTGACAGGTAAACTGATTGAACCGCGTAAAAAAAAAAAAAAAAAAAAGGAACAGACGTCTCCGCCCGCAGTGAACACGAAACTAGTTCACAGGCTCGGCATTCTTTTTTAGTCTCACATTTCAGCGACTTAACGGTTTGTTCAATTTCAAGATATGTGGTGTGGAATAAACTCGAAAAATGTCACGCTCCTGTGCATATTTCTCAGTTTGGGTATGTACATAACACTTTCTACTCGTCTTCCCTGACAGCGTATGTGTCTTATGAAGGCACTTCGTTGTTGCTTTATTATACGCAAACGGCTGTAACGAGCTGTAAAGTCCGTTTAATGTACGATAAGTCTTGGTTATTTTTGCCGACCACATGTTACGAAAACAGGCAGTTTTATGTCGAGATTATGGCGTCGGCATAATATAGAGTTTGATCCACGTTTCTATTAGTAATAAAATTGACAGTAACCACCAGGACACAAAAGAGAGTGACAGCTTTAGAATGCCGTTCCCCTCTGGTTCGGTGGGCCATTTGAAGTTCTACAAGTAACACGAATTTGACAGCAGGATAGAGGACGATGCAGATGTATAATGTATGTGTCCATAATTGTAACTGAGAGCGTTTTAATTATGTTTGGTACATGTAAAATATTTGCGTCTTATAAAATGTATCGGTGGTTCCTGAATGCATGTTAGACCTGCCTTTTACAATTAATCATGCCCAGGTTGACTTGCTGACTTGTTCTAGTCTTGTCATGTCCCCGTTGCGAAAGCTTTTATACGTGTATAGACACATACATGCACACACATATTTTAGAGGGAGTAGAAAGCCGTTTGGCCAAGATATTTTGACACATTGTGTAATGGACCCATAGAATTAACAGATTAAATGTATTATAGACACACTGTCAGACAATAAGTTGGAAAATCCATCCGTGAAAGTTTGAATTTCTTTTTTAATGTGGGTCATTCCTTTGAAATGGAAGTGGGAAGATGAGCAGAGCATTACAAATGAGAAATTTACTGGAAAGGAGAACTGAGCTGAAAGCTGAAATATCCTCAATCCCCAAAGTGATAATATTTTCTTCAGTCTTGTTCTCTGTTTGATTATTCTTGTTGCCAGGTAAATAGATGTATATTATGTCTCTGCTCTCCTTTTGCCTCTCCCTCTCTTCTCCCTCCCACCTCTCCTAGGCCTGAACCAGGTGTGCCCCATTCAGGTTAGCTCCCCAACTACACTGAGTGCAGCCCAAGGGGATGCGGTCACCCTGAAGTGCACGTTCTGGTCCCACACCAGTGCCACCAGCATGCTGTCCGTGGACTGGTCCTTCCGTCCCCAGAGTGGAGGCCCTGCACACACTGTGAGTGGCTGCCCCCATCACCACTTGCACTGCGAGGAGAAAAAACAACAGTCAGGAAACACTGAGCAACACTCAAAGCTGCTACAAAAAATAACAGCTCGCAGCATCACGAGGCACTCTTTTCAGCCAGGAGGTCCTTCTTCAATTGGCTGTAGTCTAGACTGGACCAGCTGTGCTTCTTTCCTGAGCTTGGAAGGTGTTTGAAAGCTGAGGCTGTTTGGATTTTGGCCCATGAGAACAGACATGGAGGAACCAAGTTCTTTAGAAGAAGCAGGGAACATCAGTCATCTCTGGTGAAGACAAGATTTACACATATGATTTAGCCACAGATGAACTGAATAGATTTTTAAGCAAGATCTTGAGTTAGCCAATCATTGCTTGAGGTAGCACGGTCCTGTTTTCCTTGGTAATTGTCAGAATCACCTGCTTTCCTAAAAATTTCCAAATCAAAGCTATAAATCTGAGGAAAACACAAAGTCACAGCCCTGAGGTCAAGACAAAGGCAAACCATGCCTGGAGATGTTCATGTGGTAGAGTTGTGAGGAAAAGGTTCTCCACTGCACATTAATTAGTGGGGAGATAGATCTAAAATAGCTCTGCACCCCTGTAACCAGATTTACTTCACAGCCCTGACAGCACTGTTTACCCTGGAGTGCCTGAAACTGAGCTAAGTTTATAAAACCATAAAGTCATAAAGAGGCGCAGGCCCTCTGACAGCAGGCGCCTGCCAAGTGTCAGTGAAGAGCATGTGTGTGGATGTGCTGAAGTTTAAGTTTGGGGTTAAAACTGGATTACAGAGATGTGTCTTGTGGTCAGGACTTCTGTGTCTGATCTACATCTGAGCTCCTCACCTGGTATGCCCATGTGTAATGCATTCAGTGGTACCTGGCAGTATCAGGCATGTGTCCCCAAAGGCTCAGGTGCATTGTCTGAGATTTTAGAGTCTGTAGCAATGATACTGGCATGAAGCCATAAAGAGATGAGCTAAACTGTAGTTTCCATTTTGTAGTGATGGCAGACTGGAGTTCCATCAGGAAGTTCTGATGTCATAGAGAATGCATCAGCTAAACCAAGTTAGTAAGAAGGCTAGTCTCTGTCTTTCTCTCTCTGACTCTTTTTCTCACTGTTCTGTCTCTCTCTCTCTCAGTTCTTCCACTTCTTTTCTGTGGAGTACCCTCCCAAAGAGGGGCCCTTTCAGGGGCGCGTGAAGTGGCAGGGGAACCCCAGGTGGGGGGTTGCCTCCATCCTGCTGCTCAATGCGTCCCTCAGTGACAATGGCACCTACACCTGCACCGTCAGGAACCCCCCTGACGTACATGGGGCCCCTGCCCACATCCAGCTGACCGTCACACCCAGAGGTGAGAGGGGAGAGGGTGGGTGGTAATAGCTCTACAGGATCCAAAATTAACAGCCTGCAAATGCAGGTGGGTTTTTATTTCATGGGTTTAAGTTTAAATGGTCACCAGCGATTCTGGTGGGTGCTCAACCTATACTACATTAGTGAAAGAACCCTTGTAAAATGCAAGATGCCCAAATACACATCCTTTTCATTCTAGTTCCCACTGTTTTTTACTGTAAGTCAATGCCAGAACCACTTTTTCCAGTTGTGAAATTCCGCGTTGGTAATCTCTGTACTAGCACTGGATGTCAAATCACAACATACATACAACACTACAGGAAAATTTGCCTTGATTCTGAGATGTATTAACCTTCTACCATGTCTGTCACATTGCATATTTTGATAGCTGGCTATACTATGATTTGATTTAAAAATGTGGAGACACTGACTACGCTGATGACAAATGAAGACCATGTTCTAAATGATATATGTCATTGGAAAAAAGGGGAATCTCCTGTCCAATTTTGAATGGCTGTACAAGTAAGTTTGATTCAGAATTGATCAATTCTTTATGTACTTGTCCGAATAGCCAAGTAGCTAGGTAGTAATAGTTGCCAACATTATGTTTAATTGTAACATTATCTTGCTGGGTAGCTGTTTTACCTAATGATATACAGTTGCTACCACACAGACGTGTGCCATGCAAGATCCAGTTAAAATGTAGCTTGAAAAATGGTTTCCAATTAATTATTTTGTCTGGTGAAAAATCTGACTGGCTGGTGAATTTTGTCATCTACCAGTCACCCTGGCTGATGGGTCAAAAAGATGTCTTTGAACTGGTGCTGTGAGTGGGGGTGGAGGAGAGAACATGGGGCTCTGGCTGCCAGACTAAAGAGTGTGGGTGCAAGCCTGAATGTGTGTCTCTTTAAATACACACAGGAGATGCAGACACTGAGTTTTGTTACCTGTTTAGATTAGGTGATCAGGTGTCTCTGCATAATGCTAATCCTCAGGACCTTTGCAGGACACTCCTGTGTCGACAGCAAGCATTGTGGGTCCCATTAGCCTTAACAGCAGCACTTCTAATGGCAAGAAATGCTGGAATCTCAGTAGATCAATATCAGCTTCTCTCAGTCAACTCTGGAGACTAAAGCAGCACAAAGAATAAGCAGTGCAAAGCGCTGGTGGTGTGCAGTTTCTCTGAGAGCTTGCTGTTCTTGCCTATCTCTCTCTGTCTCTCTACTTTTGGCCCCCCTTACTGTCTGTGTCTTTCTCTCTCCCCTCTGTGTATAATCCTTTCTCTCTTCTCTCCCTCCTTCTGTGTTCTTCTCCCCTTTTCTCTCTCACTCCCTCCCTCTGTATCTCTGTGTCCTTCTCCCTGGCAGGGCACCCTCTTCGCTTCACGTATGTGGCCGTCCTGCTGGCTCTGGTCCTGCTGCCATCTGTCATCATTGCGTTGCTCCTGCTAGGACGGGCGTGCTGCTTGGGATGCTGCTGCCGTTCTCCACGGTGGGACGAACCCCCAGTGCAGGGGCTTCACTCCACAGACAGGTGAGGAGAGCCGGCCATGCACACCGAATCAGCTCAGATGCCCTCTGCATCAGGGCATGGGCAGACTTTCCACTCCTTATAGCTGGGGAGTGATGGGTTAAACACCTACAGATGTCCTAGTTTGGCCACCATACTCAAACATCCATAAAGTGACCTGTTACCTGTGCCCTTTGATGAATGAGTAGTCATTTAATTTGTGTGACCTAAACACTAAATCACCCTCACACACCTCACTGTGAGAGCTGTACTCTGCACAGATGCAGGCAGGCAGGCAGGCAGGCAGGCAGGCAGGCAGGCAGGCAGATAACGGCTGATAGTTTTATGAAGTCTTGCATATTTGTCACACTCTGCCCAGGCTCTCACCTTGGTGATGTGCACTTTTCATCTCTACAGGGAAAGGGCTCTCTACGAGAAACCCACTACGAAACAGCAGATCGACGAGTGCTGTAAGATGTATCTTCAGGTATTGTATTCTAGTCTGTTGACAACTGTTAGTGTTTGCCTGTTTGTTTGGAATAGGTCAGTTTGTCATGAGGGGGGAAAAATCATCTTCATTCTTCTTCTAGGATCCTGAGTTTGGTGAATACTACATCCACAATAAGAGGCTGCAGGCTGAGATTGTGGATGAGGCTGTGGCTGAGTCTCAATGTTAGTGCCCTCTGGTGGTTGGAAAATGGCAGTGCAATGCTGAGTGGGCTGCTCCCACATCTGGGGTGGGCTCTGACAAGGAGCTCTCAGACCGAGTCTGCTGCAGAGACAGTGGTGGGTAATCAAGTTCTATGACCCCAGGATCAGTCGTGCTCAGTGTAAACCGAGTGCTTATGGCTACACTGAGACTGCTGTAACCTTCAAGTAGAGACCCTACTACTGCACCTGCAGAGGGTGGACTGAAGAATTGATCAGCACTCAGAGAATTAGAATTTCCTCAGTGAGAAGTATGCTCAAACACGTGCAGATGCACACAACACACAAAGGCCTGAACAATCACACCCTTGTGGTTCTGGCTTTCTCACACTTTGAAAATACTCATGGGGTATTAAAGAAAAAACTCTAGATTTTGAAGCCAGTGAAACTCCTTCCTTCTACACTTTAGATGTGTACATGTGGCACTGGTGTTTTCTAAATTGCTTTTCAGCACTGTTTTTTCATATTGGCCTACAATTATTTATATTTATGTGCTCGACCGTTTATATGGGCCAGGTTATGAATACTTTGTGTATCTACAACAACTTTCATTGATTTTATGAAAGTCAATGTCCCTTTTAAAGCACACTGTATCAAATATTTGATTTGTGCATTGATTAAACTTTGGACAACCAACACTTGACAGTCTGTTGTTTTATGTTATCTGATAACTTCAGACAGAAGTTGAATAAGCGTAGATCCATAGTCAAATTACACAGATAGCAAGAGTCAACCTTTCCTTAAACTATAGTATCCTGGTGTTAAAGCTGAGATTACTTTACCATAAGGTGCCCTCTCATCTCTCACTTAGGGTCATTTTAAAAAATAAAAAAAGAAAGCTAACTGATTTCGAGTGAATCCAAAGTTATACAGAGCGCCTGTAAAGTACACTGGCAGAAGGCTGTTAAAGATAATCACTCTGAGCAATGCACATGGCTCTAATTTAATTGTACGGGCGTAGCGCTAAGCGAGGTATTACTCTACATTTCTTTCAATGCTTCGAAACTACAACTCCCAAATGTATTGTTAGACACGTCCCGTAGTCGCGCCAGTCATGGTGAGATTAAATGCGCTCGATCGAGGGTGATAATCACTTCTCCGCTCCTTACTACAGGTCCTGGAACGGTTGTTTGATGAGATCATGTCACGTGTCGAAGTCTGTAAGGGTTTGAGGGTGGACATCAGTATTTGGCCCAGAATCTGACTGTATGGGGCTGCATCAAAATCTTTTCGTTTCGCATCAACGCCTGCCGTGGTTTTCCGCCCATCCAAATTTATGTCCGGACTAATAGTGATTTTATTAAATTAAGTGGATTGCTTTAATTAAGCACAGATAACGCTAATTTGTAAGACCACGGCATCTTAGATACTGCAGGGAGTAAATTCACAGTAACACGTTTCTAGAACCTTCATATAAATTCTAATAGTTATGCAACGCCATCTGGCCGATAAATCGTCGGCAAAATTGGAATAGCAAAAAGCAACAATGCCCAAATTATGTTAACATTCCTAACAAGAGGCGATTGCAGAAGAGTGCGTTTAAATTCTAACCCCCTCGCTTCCTTCCAAGATCGCCCACAAACGTAAAATCAATGATGTTCTCTGCTACAGGCGCTGCCAGCCATATTACAGCACTGAAAAAGAGCACATTTTTCAATTTTATGATTTGTTTATAATACACTAGCAAAACAACGACATTTATATGTGCACAGGGACCAGAATAAAAGAAAAAAAAATGTCTGTGTCATTCCCAACGCGAAGCAAATCGTGGATGTCTGCATTACGGTTAGGCTTTGCAGGACTGGTCATTCTTAGCTTCGGTAAGTAGGCTATGAAACAAGCGCTGTATGCCGATGCCGTATGCTGGCTGTCCCGTCTGCCGCAGGAGTCCTAGGCATGGTTATTGCTTGTTTCAAGTACCGTTTTCGATGGTTTATTTGTGAGCGCGCGCGGGCATTTGCATGTTGTGAGACAAAACTGATTGCTTTTTGGTTAAAATGCCTAATTACAAATTTGGGTGGAAAGGCTAGACACAAAAAGTACATTACGCTTCACCTCCTGCGTCAGCACGATATAGACTACTTTGCAAAATGGCTAAATTACAATCTGGACATAATTCGCGAAAGGTTCCAAGTCTGTTTAGAAACGATGACATTAATTATTCTCTCAGCAAAGCACTTTGCACAGTTTTATTTATTTATTTTATTATGCTGTTTCTTTCAGCATTTATCTGCATACGGAGTAGATAGCGACCTAGAAGATGTGCGTACTAGGGGTCACCGTGCATTTTGTCCTTGACCATCAGGTCAATAGGGTTTTAATGCGTGAACAAAAAGATGCTTTCCGCCGCCTCGGCGTACTATGCGCTGATTCAGACTACAACTCTCGTGAAGTCTCCTTAATGGCCTTATGCAGCAGCACACTGGGAAACGAATGATTAGAAAGGTCACTTTGTTAAGCGTTTTTCTCCTTGACAATTTCTGATGTCACTTGGTTTTGCTACCATACGATCTAATTTGTCTGGGTTGTTTCCCCCCATCATTATAACATTTGTCACTGCTGATGCAGTCATCGTGTAACGGTCTTGACTCTTGACGGCCAATGTCATACACATCGCTGCTGCCGCTGAAGTAGTTAGCAGTCACCTGGAAAAGACGATAGGCTTTCATTTCTACTTTAATTGAAGTGGTTTTAGTCGAAAATCACACATTCCCAAGTGCCTCCTACGCCAATGAATCGTGGGGGTAAAAACTGGATACCCACTGACACGAACATTCGAGTGACATCCGAATCTGTAGCCTACTGTACCAACCGAGAGTTGCAGTGAGTACGATTTAGGGGGAAGGTGGTGACGTCACTGCGCTGTCCACCGTAAGGAAAGGCGTATCAGAACTACTCCGATAATCAGTGCACATGTCCGACCTCTCTGTAGCAAACCAAGGTTCGCTGCCCTGTCTAGAAACTGCGCAGGGGTAACAGAAAATGTTCTCCACTTGCCTGAAATAAGAAAGGAATTTGTGTAGAGGAGAGAGCGATTGCTCTGTTTCAACGGATGGAATACCACGCACACAAATACTGCCATTTTACTGTCAATCATTCACTGCCCTGCCAATATTGAACAAGTTTTGAGCAGAAGGCAATAGCGTGGTGCAGTGTTCTATACAGGGTTGTCTGATAAGCAAATTAATAATAAAATAAAAAGTTGAGGCAAAGATGGATCCTTCCTGTAGCTTACCTGTTCAAAAGAGTTACAGCCATGCCATTACTCTACTTTGAAACTATGTCATAACCCTGAGACCATACTTTGTTGTTTGCATTTCCCCGCTTTTCTAAGCTCCTGCTGCAGTTAAACTAATTAAACCAAGTGAATTATTAATTCATAAAAATAACATACCTTGCCTGAAAGAGAATATTGTGGTGCTGAAGAATTGCTTTAGCACTTTTTCTTTGTTGTAGTCTGCTGTCTGTATTGCAGAAGCTAATCTGCTGTAGTTATTGCGGTTGTTTGGGTACTATGAATTTGAGCACAGCCAGCATTTCTTTCTATTCCAGCCCACCCTGACTTGCACTTACCTTTTGGTCCTCCAGGAGGCAGTAAGAAGCAACATTGTACAAACTGGACCACACTGGGGGTTGTGATATGAAGCAAGCAGCAAGGTTGATTAAGAACAATGATGGCCATTCTGCAATGTTTGCATATAAATATAACACATGAACACTGAATTTGACAAAGCCATTTGATGATTGATTACTTTCTCACCTAAGCTTAAACAAATATTTTACTGTTTGTTTATTGATGAAATTGAAAAAAGAAGCTTAATCTGAATATATCTATCCTTGAGAGAGGTGTTTGTTGGATGAGTTCTGAGAAATGGATCTCCAGAATTCAAAACAGACAGCACCATGAACTAACATAAGTCACTAATGAACCAGTGGAAGAATGTGTTTTTAGAGACCCAATCATATTGTCCCCTTTCACGGAGTTAAGGCACAGCTGAAGGAAGAGGAGCAAAAGGTAATCGGTGGTGAAGTATAGGAAGGCCAACAGAACAACGTTATTTCACAGATGGCCTTATACATGGCAATTTATGCATTATCACTTCAGATAACAATACAGGCCAAGCAACTTGTTTGTGGTTAATATGAACCAGGACCTGGACTTTCTGGTTACAAATTTGTTTCCTTACCTGATATACCACATTGCTAAGGTAGATACACACATAGAAGAAAGGGCATGAACTTTTGCTTTTCAAGTGATCAGACTCTGTATCTCCAAGAAATACACATGAATGTGATAGTTAACCAGTTGAAATATCTCCTTTTTCACCTGCTTGAAGGTAGGACAGAATGTGGAACACAGAGCTGTGCAAACCTGCGATAACTGAGAGAGTCTCCTCTCTCCTGTGGAACCCCTGGGAGTCGGGCTCCTCAGAACAGTTTGCTAACAAAAGGGGCCCAGGTCGCGCTGCTCGCTTTTCTCAGACTCGGTCTCTGAATTTATGGGTTCCCATTTTCAGGAAGCAGTTGGCATTTCCCAGTCGAAACTGTGCATGTTTGTGACTACCTGGAAGTGACGAAGGTGAACTGAGAATAAATCGAAAGGCATTGCTAGAGGGAACTGACCCCAGCCTGTCTTATTTTACGCAGGCCCCTCATAGAAATATATTATATTATTAAATGAAGTTTTGATCTAGATCAAACCAGTTGATGTCACCTTGGTTAATATCAAGATCATCATTTTACAACAAAGCACTTGCCATAGGTTTATGAATGAAGTGAACCTTGTCAATCACAGTTCCTTTTATATCTTCTTTGTACAGCAATTGGAGATATTACTGTAAAGGGGGACCTCTAAAACAGTGCATTATCTTTCTGTAGTGCACTTTCTACAGCTCACCATGAAAATTTTCTAAGGTGAAAATTGCTTGATTGCTTGATTGATTGATTATCCATTACAATGGCCCTGCTCTGGCTTATGCAGTTGAAATCGTTTAGTCTGACTCTGTGAGCATTTTGCTGACTGTGGAAAGCAGCACCTGCAGCCAAGGAGCAGTACGATTGCGCAGAACATTAGAACACTAAACCTTTGGCAAAAGTCAAAGCAAGTCACCTCAATCACCTGTCTGCCCACAGGTGTGTGTGTGTGTGTGTGTGTGTGTGTGTGTGTGTGTGTGTATGTACAGCACCTCTACATTTGTATGATGTCACTGTGGTTGTGATGCTGTGCCCTTGTGTGTGCTGGTGCATATACGCGAATGTGAGAGAATGCCCAAGAGAGTTTGTGTCTCATGTTAGTGTGAGATATATCAGTGTATGTGAGACTGGGTGTGTGTATTGGTACAGTCTGTATGGGGGCCTGTGTTGTGCACTGTGAATGTGTATCAATGTGTGTGTGTGTGTGTGTGTGTGTGTGTTTGTGTGTATGTGTGTGTGTGTGTGTGAGTGTGTGTGTGTGTGTGTGTATGTATGTCTGACAGAGAAAGAGAGATAACCTAGGGTTTGCTTGGAGCAGTCTTAAAATCTGTGTTACAGTGTTGCAGAATACTTTGTCTCTACATTTTATTACAATGACCTTGAGTTAAAAAAACGAAAAAGACAGATGCGGAAAGACTGGCTGGGGGTGGGGTTGGGGGTGTTTGGGGATGGGAGGGGGAGGAAAAGAGATATACTGCAGCATTCAATGCCTTGCCTCCATCTTGACCGTGAGAAATCCTAGCCGTATGGATGTTAGGTTTTAGCAATTTTCACTGACAAATGAATCCAGACCTGACCCCAGATCAGCAATATCTCAAATTGCAGCGGAACATAGAGGCCTCTGACTAGACTATGCTCCCAAACAGGAAGTCAAGGGTAGGTCATTTACTGTGGGACACACTGTGCTACCCATCGGTATCGTATTACTGTGCTTACAGTTCATATTTCTAATGGTCATTAAGAGAAGATACTTTGAGGAGGCTAATTGAAGAAGCTCCAACGTAAAAGCTTGTGAACTTGGAGAAATTTAGAAAGTTTGGTAAGCATCTAGTTGTTCATTTAGTTAGGGACCATTTACAGTAAAATGAGCATTCTGCCCTAAATAGATAGAAGCTGTGCTTAACTGCACAGCTTTTGGCCCTTGGTGTCGTTTTAAAAGCCACAAAATGAAAGTTGGTCATCAGTATTGGGGATTATTAGTTTCTTTGCTTCTGTTTATTTTAGTTTCTGTGCATCACTTTTCTGCATCCACAACCTTCTTGCCCCCTTTGGGAAGTCATTTCTGAAATCTGCCTCTGTAGAGGAGCAATATGTTTGTGCACTGTGTGGAGGATGTATGGATAAAACTGAGTTTGAGCAGTATGAGGATGTGGGTGAAAGTGAAATTGAGCAGAGTGAGTATGAGTGCAACAGAGTTTGTCCATGAAACTGAGTTTGCTTGTGTGTCTTGCCTTAGTTACTGCTGATTCTGCACAACTGCTTGTTGCAGTATGCTGTGGTATGCAAAAGTGGTGTTTCATAGTGCCTAAGTTTGGCTATATGAGAGAGTGTGTTTGCATCTTTGTATAAAAGTAGAGTGCAGTTGTGTGTGTTTGTAGATGAGAATGAGTCAGTGTGCACTGAGCGTCCTGTCCTGCCCTCCCTCATCCCCCATGGGGAGGGGGGGGTGGGGGATAAACGGGGGATGCTGCAGTAGCTGCAGTAGCTGCAGAGGGCACCTGCTTCGCTGGCCGCAGCAGAGAGAGGGATGAGGGAGGGAGGGAACAGAGGAGGAGGAGGGAGGGCGGGGGAGTGCTTGGTGAGCAGAGATGGAGTAGCTGGACTGGAGGCTGCTGCTGTGGCCTCTCCTGGTGCAGTGGACTGCAGCAGCAGCAGTGGGAGTCTGTCCAGAAACACGCAGTGAAAAACGTCCACTGCAGAGGGAGGGAGGATACACACACACACACACACACACACACACACACACACACACACACACACACGCAAAACACACACTCACACTCACACGTGCACACATGCACACACACACTCACACATGCATGCAAACACACATACACACTCACATACATGCAAAGACACACGTACACACACACTCACACTCGCATGTGCACACATGCACACACACTCACCCATGCATGCAAACACACATACACACTCACATACATGCACAGACATACGTACACTCATACTCACATGCGCATGTGCACACATGCACACACACACATGCATGCAAACACATGTACACACTCATACACGCATGCACATGCACACACAAACATTTACGATCACATGCTGTAGGAATGCACCCAGATCATACCCTGGATAGAGGAGCGTATGAAAACTTAACAGCTCTGGCCAGCACTTGCCCAGGTTTCACAGATGAGATTCACATTGCTGGTAAACAGTTGGCATTGTTATGGAACTGAATGTGGCATAAAGTGTGGAGTAAGCGTGGCTTAAAGCTGGTACTGCACAGGTCGCTTGTGACTGTGATTCTTGGTAATGTGAAATGATGGGTGTGCCTGACTCTGTGAATGAGAATGGATACCTCAGACTGTATTGATGACAATGAATGCCTCAGACATTCTGAATGGGAGCCAGTGACATCTCCGCCTTGTTCCCCAGGACTACCTGCATCCTCCATGGATGTTTTGGTGGCTCACCAGCTCAGCGTCTTAAATGGCACCACAGTCAAGCTCTCCTGCACCTTCAGTTCCTGCTACAAGGTGGACAACAGTAAATTTGCCATGAACTGGACCTACCAGGAGACGCTGAATGACACCGAGGAGATGGTGTGACATGCTTCCCCTTCACCATCCCCTCTTCTCTCCCCCAGGCCTCTATCCATCTTTTCATTTCATTCAACCTCCATTTTTTCCCCCTTTCAGACAGCATCCACCCCTCTGTTTGCTTTGATTCTCATTACCCTTATGAAATCATATGTTTTAATATGAAAAATTAAATTAAGTTTAAAAAAAGTTTTAAAGTAAGATTTTAAAAAAGTAAAGTACAAGGTTTTTTTTTCCAAAAAAGAGTGGTATAGTGGTGAGCAGAGCTTGTAAGCTGCTGTTGTGCCATTCCGCAAGGTATTTAATCTCAATTGCCTCAGTAAATATTCTGCTTCATAAATGAACAAGGTAAGCTAGGGAAGACGCTCTGGATAAGAGAATCTGCTATGTAACTGTAAGGTACTAATGTCATAACTGTACAACATTGTAGAACATTACATTGAACGTTCTATTGAAGTGCATTTAAGAATTTGACTTTTAAATGTATTAATAGCCTGTAATGATGCATTGCGAACATATGCAGTGCCAACATATGTTGTCTGGCACAGAATCATTAAAATGCCACAGGATTTTTGCAGCATTGTTTTAGATGGAGGACAAGTGTAAAACTTTTCCCAGTACTGATTACTGATTATACTTGTCTCTCTGCTCTTATCTGCTGTCCTCTGCTTTCCCCTCCCACTTTCTCTCAGTTCATGACCTACAAGCACCGGATCATTCCTCTGAGGATGGATAAGTTTAAAGACCGGGTCGAGTTCGCCGGGAACCTGGAAAGGAACGACGTGTCGGTCACCATCTCTGACGTGGAGCTGTCGGACGAGGGGATCTATAACTGCTACGTGCGCAACCCACCTGACCGGCAGCAGGGTCATGGGGTCATCAACCTGGTCGTCATCACAGAGAGTACGTGTGTGGCTGGGGCCGGGTGGGACTGTTCGAGCAGATTGCTTAGCGGCAATAATTAGTTGACTTATTGGTACATTTGCCTGGTCCCCTTCTTTTGGAAAGCTGAAGATACAAAGAGGCCTCTACACCTGAAGAGTTTTCTGGGCAGTGGTGTGGTTCAGCACACAGGATCTGGGCTCTTGATCCAAAGGTTGCCAGCTGGATTCCCAGGAGGGCCTCTGCTGCAATACCCTTGGGAGAGGCTCTTAAACTGAATTTCCTCAGTAAATATTCAGCTGCATAAATGGCTGGGTGTGGAAAATAAATTACACAAGTGACTCTGCGTAATGGCACCTGCCAAGTGAAATCCAGCTTAATAAAAATGTTTAACTCCTAGGATGTCCTCTTATATTTAAATAAACTCATCCCCATTAACATCCCCATTCCAACATGGCGATAAATTCACTGCCGATTCCCAACAGCAGTAAGCGTCAGCGTCTGCCTTTGCACCTCCGGTCCGCTTCCGCTTTTACAGGCCATCCATTACAGGCGGAGCCGAGGACGGTGCCGTGCGCGTCTCCCCTCGCTCCTGGCCCGGCGCCATCTCTGCGACAGCCTTCGGGGCTGATGACTCGGCAGAATCCCGCCTTTACTTATTGATGGAGCGCGCCATCTTTAATCAGGGCCTGCTCCCCGCAGCTCCGAGCCGCAGCTTCTGGGCTCCGCTCAGAGGGCTTGAGGCAGCACTCTCCCCGATATGTGCGCTTTCAGTCAAAGTTCTAATGGCCCTGTTGCTGCAAAACAATATTCCCTGGCTAGCAAAATGTTGCTGCAGCAATGCTGCCATATACACTCACTGGCCACTTTATTAGGTACACCTTGCTAGTACCGGGTTGGACCCCCTTTGCCTTCAGAACTGCCATAGGGTACTGGAAACATTCCAGAGAGTTTGGTCCATATTGACATGATAGCATCAGGCTGCAGATTTGCGGCTGCACATCCATGATGCGAGGTTCCACCACATCCCAAAGGTGCTCTATTGGATTGAGATCTGGTGACTGTGGAGGCCATTTGAGTACAGTGAACTCATTGTCATGTTCAAGAAACCAGTCTGAGATGATTAGAGCTTTATGACATGGCGCGTTATTCTGCTGGAAGTAGCCATCAGAAGATGGGTACACTGTGGTCGTAAAGGGATGGACATGGTCAGCAACAATACTCAGGTAGGCTGTGGGTTGCATGCTCAATTGGTACTAAAGGGGCCCAAAGAGTGCCAAGAAAATATCCCCCACACCATTACACCACCACCACCAGCCTGAACCGTTGATACAAGGCAGGATGGATCCATGCTTTCATGTTGTTGAATTCTGACCCTACCATCCGAATGTCGCAGCAGAAATCGCTCATCTTTTTCCAATCTTCTAGTCCAATTTCGTGAGCTGCTCCCCTCAGTTTCCTGTTCTTAGCTGACAGGAGTGGCACCCGCTTCTGCTGCTGTAGCCCATCTGCCTCAAGGTTCGGCGTGTTGTGCGTTCAGAGGCATACCTTGGTTGTAACTTGATTTGAGTTACTGTTGCCTTTCTATCAGCAACCAGTCTGGCCATTCTCCTCTGACCTCTGGCATCAACAAGGCATTTTCGCCCACAGAACTGCCGCTCACTGGATATTTTCACCATTCTCTCCCTAAGATGGTTCTAATGGCCCTGTTTCTGCTGACCAAAAACAATATGCCCGTTCAAAGTCACTTAAATCACCTTTCTTCCCCATTCTGATGCTAACTGCAAAATGTTGCAATGTCTACATGCAATGCATTGAGTTGCTGCCATGTGATTGGCTGATCCTTAACGAGCAGTTTGTAGAGTGGCAGAGTGTATATCCTGTTTGTAGAGCCAGATACTTCCTGAAGAAGTTCAGGTTAAGGGGTTCTTTCATCTTGATGAGGAGTACAAATGCACTGCCATTAGGAATTGAACCTACAGCCTTCGGGTTACATGCTCAACTCTTTAACCATTACACCGCCATACTACCGCCCTAAAGCACCCGTATTTTGACCAGGGCAGGCCAGGCAATGTCCCCTGAACATGGAACATGCTGGAACATTAAATGATCATTCTGTGTTGAAGTCTCATCAATCACATTGCTGCACCCTCTGGATATATTTTAAGGGTGTGTTGTCCCCACTCTTTCACACAAAAGGAAGCAGTGATGTGAGCCCCCTCCCCAGCCCCATACCCTGGCCTCCTACACTGCTTTTTCAGTTCCTGGCTTTCTGTGACTTAACATACCATCACTCTCCTCACACTGTGTTATGGATGCAACTGCTGTCATGGAAAAACTTATCTTTATCCTTAGAACTACCATTTTAATCATTCATGCAGGTGAATCCTATCTGAACCTGCTCTTATCCAGAGAGACTTACATAGTTTTTTTCACTGCTCATGCATCAATTTATACAGCCGCATATTTGCTGCAGTCCTTAGGTAGCATATCCAGCTCCTTAAATTCTATACCACACTGCCACCAATACCGGTATCATTTCTGAACTCGTTTAGGTCACCTTGTCAAAGGGTACAAAAACAGCATCTCAAATGGGATTCAAGCCTGTAATCTTCCGGTCATAGCTTCATTAACTAACCCCAAGCTTGCAACCCTAACCCATGGATTACAAACCCTTGGAGGATCTGGTGGACAATGCCCAGCCCTCTTTCCTGAATTAAGAGACCAGTTGAAGGGAGGTCAGGAAATTAGGATCTTTCACAATAACCCTAACCCTAACCATAAATGTAAACCTAACCCTAACCCTGACCCTAACCGAAAATGTAAACCTAACCCTAACCCTAACCCTAACCATAAACATAAATGTAAATGTAAATGTGAACCTGACACTACACCCTAACCCTAACCCTTACCCTAACCATAAATGTAAATGTAAACATAAACGTGAACCTGACACTACACCCTAACCCTAACCCTTACCCTAACCGTAAATGTAAATGTAAACATAAACGTGAACCTAACCCTAACCCTTACCCTAACCGTAAATGTAAATGTAAACATAAACGTGAACCTAACCCTAACCCTAACCCTTACCCTAACCGTAAATGTAAATGTAAACATAAACGTGAACCTAACCCTAACCCTTACCCTAACCGTAAATGTAAATGTAAACATAAACGTGAACCTAACCCTAACCCTAACCCTTACCCTAACCGTAAATGTAAATGTAAACATAAACGTGAACCTAACCCTAACCCTAACCCTTACCCTAACCCTAACGGTGACTATCTGTGCTATCTGCAGTGCCTCCTCCACGGGACTCCACGATCGCGGTCGCCATCGGGGCGTCGATCGGGGGCGTCCTGGCGGTGCTGATCCTCTCCATGGTGGTGGTGAAGTGCATACGGCGGCAGCAAAAGCAGGAGCTCATCTCCGACGAGCAGAAGATGGAGGAGGAGGAGGGGAAGACGGACGCCGAGGAGCCGGCCGACGAGAGCACAAAGTGAGGAACCCCCGCTCTCCCTCTCGCCCTCACACACATAGCCATACCGGGGTTAAGCTGTTTCCAAGAATCTCTCCATGTCTTTCGATCATCAGTTACTGAGCGCCACGAGGACTGACAAAGTACATGATTGACCTAATCTCATCTGAGCCCTCAAAGGGTACCATTTCCATAATGAAGACACACTATAGTCAGTCCACTTCAGTCGACACAGCCTTTTTTTCTGTGCAACCCAGGACATGTAGAGGTGTGATTTTCTGGACTGGATTCAGCTTTACCCAACAGTCACATAAATGGATCACTGTTTACAGTTTTCTGTGGTCAATTTCCACAGCCACACACATATGCATACACTCCCCCATATGTGCGTATATACAGTACACACACACACACGCACACACGCACACACACACACACACACACACACACACACACACACACAAATGCACACATACATGCACACGCAGTACTTCAATTTAAGGATTTATGGGTGCAGATTTGAAGATTTCTCTGCTAAGTCTGGGGTTGTGGGGAAGAACTCTCAAACACATGAAAGCAAATTGTTGCCCAAGTTGACATTCTGGGGGCAAAGATTCCTTTTCTGACTTCATATCTCTGCAACTAACCCTACATGTTTAGATGTATGTGGATAAAGTGAATCATAACTAACTGTAGACATTTAAATGCCATAAATAGAATGATAAGAAATATATAATAATAAATATTAGTAATTAGTTTCACCATTGCTCTGCATTGATATATTATAGCCTTGATCAGTGCCCTCCATATTTACTCATACTCTTGATTTAACAGAATAAAGAGCACATTGTTCATATTGAGTCATATTGTTCACTTATGATGAATTTTACTCCAATACCCCATTCAATACCCCGTACCCATTAATTAATTAATTAATTAATTTATTTATTTATTAATTTATTCATTTATTCATGTACTCACTGGCTTCCTCAGAAGTGCAGTTATCTTGGGAGTGAATGGCAGTGCGAGTGCTTCACCAGTGAGACCAGCCAAGCAGTCGCAGCCATTTACAGGGGTTCCTGCTCCCTTCTTGCTCCCTTTCACTTTCTGGTGTGTGACTGGAGGGCAGTTTCTCAGAAGCTGAAGGGATACTTGAATTTCGACTTCCAATGGTTCTAGTTTTGGTCAGTTTCAAACCACAGCCCTCACCACCTGCAGTGGCACAGCAAGAGATACCATTGGCTCCCCAAGTTGACAACCAAGATTTCCTGCCAAGGGAACCACCTTTTGTAGCAGACGCTCACTCACGCATCTGAACTCTGAGCTACAAAAGCATTTTCATTCCTTAGGCTTCCCCCACTCTGAGGAGCCCAGAGAGAATGCTGTTGGAACCTCAACCCCACACTTGTTCTTATCCGCTGCAATAAATGTCAGGGGTAGTGCCAGGCTAACGCTCACTGCCGTGCCGAGCTGGGCTGCCTCCCGGCGGAATTCAGAATCACCGCACTGCAGTCTCTGCATTCCGCACTACCACCTGCCACAGGTTCTGCCGTCTTCCACGCCAGACTGGCACGCAAGCATCAGCCCTTTTAGGGGGTCCCTCTCCCTGCCTGCCCATTTGGCTGATGCCCTCATTGCACACGTGGCACCACAATTGCTACCTGTTACCACAGCCAGTGAATTCTGCTGTAAAGTCTCTCTGTACTTTACAAGGGAGCTCTCATTCTGATGCTTACTATGGTATCCTAGAATACTTCTTATCCAAATACCATCTGTCATCACGGGTGTTTGATGAGATATCAGTTTTTTGTCTTTCGTTGTTCTTTTTTTCTTTAAGTCGTGATTTGAAAAGAGGTCATAATTAACTAAGCAACCTGGAGCACTGAAAGATGTCTTCCGACTTACAGCGTCATCACAACACTTTGTAACCACATTGTCACAACATCATATGCCAGAAAGGTCACAATGAGAATGTAATGTGTTAATGTGAGGTCTGAGTTTGATCAGAGATGGTTACCTAATCAAAGTTACCTTTGATAGGAGCATAGGGATAATTCATCATGGAGTGTGCCAGTGTAAGAAGATGTGTTGACATGTTGACTGTTTAAGCACAATGTCTTATTTTAATATATTGTGTATGTGCTGCATCTCATTACATTGACCATATAGCCATATCCACCCCAAACATAGTTCTACCAAGGTTGTGTCTGGATGCAAATTAAGATTATAGTGCTTTGATTTTGCATGCATATAGTACATGTACATACACACACACACACACACACACACACACACACACACACACACACACACACACACACACACACACACACCCTTAATGAAACCCAGGGGTGTGAAATATAAATTAAAATGAATGAATGTTGAATAAAACCTAGAAAAAACTTATGAGAGAGAAGGGTAGTGTGCAGAACACTCAGCCATCCACACTGTCCGTACCCTGGCCACCTGCTTCTCTGTAGTGCAGTGTATGCTGGGACAGCGGAGGACCTAGCGCCTAGTTCTGTTCAGCTGTGTGTAAACATGCATGCGCTTAATGCAGTATTTCTCTGTGTGGGTCCTCTGGGACCCTCACAGACTGTGCCAAAATGATTGTATTGTGTATCATCAAAAATGATCTGTAAACATAATATATCAGATACATATTTTCAAATAAACATAAAACAAATAAACAAAAGTACAAAATCTGTTTTGTGTCTTCATTCCTTTGGCAATATTGGTTAGAATCTACAGTGCCTGGTTCTAACACAGTAAAGAAAGCAAAGACTGCAATGACTGTTGGCCATTGCAGTAAGGGCTCAACCCAAGACAGGCTCAGTTTGGCTGCTTTGGAGGAGTCATAGATGTTATTCAGTGCAGTTAAATCCTTGGGGCATTATACCTGCTGCAGTAGTATGGCTAAAAAACCAAAGGAAAGTGACGTTATGATAACAGTCAGGTGTGGCCTGAGAAAATTAATAATAACTATTATGATTATCAGTCTTCACCACGATGGCTTTGTGCTTTGTTTATATGAGAGAGAGACGTTGAAATCTATAATCTGATTATAATTGTCAGATCTGGCATAATCTGGCCTTGTCCATGAAATGTAAAGTCACACGTCCACATGTTGTTCCTTGAAATACCTTGTGACCGCATTTCAGTAGCAGGTCATCTCCCATAAATCTCTGATCAGAGATCAGAGATCAGAGATTAATTTGTACAGCTGGATAGTTACTGAGGCAATCTGAGTAAAACCCCTTGCCAAGGGTACAAAAGAACCCCCAAGAATCAAATCAGCAAACGTTAGTTTACAAACACCAATCCTTACCACTATCCCACACTGCTGCATGAACATAAAATCCAAAACTGTAAAACATCATGGGTCATAACAATCTGATGAATAAATATCACCAGTCAAATCAAAGGATTGCCTTTCCTCATTATGTATTTTAAAGTATACCTTTCACATAAGCTTTTTAAACTATGTTAAATACAGTTTGTTTTTGTATCATTCATTTTTGAGCATCTGCATGTTTTGAAGGTTGACTGAGCAAACTGAATAAATGTTCATATTTACATTTTAAATATCTGAATGATTAAATCTTGCAAATTGTAGCAGCCAAATTCTACTACCTCACAGATCTTTGGATGGAAGGAAAAAGCAGGGAGGAGAGCAAACAAGTGAGATTCACTCATATGTTCAGTAAGGGGCATGTAGCTGAGGTGTAGGTCAGGTGGCTGCAAACTCTGATGGGAAGCTGTCCTAAACCCCAGGGCCAGGTGCATGACAGCCTACTGTCACTCTGTGGTCTAGATAACCCAAAACAAACCGACACTGACCTAAATGCCACGACCCAGCTCCATTTCAGGCTGAACGTTCCTACGAGTTCTGGCTAAAACCGAACAGTTTCCATTTTGTGCAGGACTCTGGGAATTGTCAGTTTTTTGCGGTGTCTTGAGGTAGCCACTTCACCGGCCACCTAGACGAGCCAGAGGGTTGCTGGCACATCCAGAAGAATTGCACAACACAGCACAGGCTTGGCCACTGTTTCCCTGGAGACACAGAACATCGCTACCTCGCCTGATACCCTTTGTCAGCCTTGTCCCAGTTTCCCAGGTGGTAACTGACCATACCTATCCCTGACCCCACCTGAATTTCCTGTGCCTCCTTCAGGTTGGTCTAAAAGGCACAGTGGCACCATTCAGGGGTCCAGGTAAGGTTGTCATTCATGAAACCAGAGCACTGATGGAATGCAGGTTTCCTGCTGGCAGCATGTAAAATAGCCCCCTTGCTGTGCTTCAGCCATGTATGCTTATGACATAATGATCACCCCACACTCACACCGGGCAAAATGTGAAGAAATCCACTAGAAGTTGGACAAATTGAAGAAAGTGTTTGTCTACTTACACGGGTGGACACCTTCATAGGTGGACAAAGTGTCTCACAGCAGGCAGCAGCTCAGGACAGTCAAAGGAACTGAAAAAAAAGACAGTCTCAGTTAGTGTGGTGGTTAAACACCATTGTCTTAAACACAACATTTTGCACACATTTTCTTCACTGAAACTTTTATGTGAATATGTAAAAAAAAAAAAACAGTAAAAGGCAGGAATAATTTCTAACCAACATGAAGAAACATTACACTGTACGTCCGTTTCTGGGTTTATTAAATTTGTTATTCATTCTATAACACCCAGAGTAGTTGTGTTAGAAAAAAAACTCAGGGAAAGTTATTGGTTGGGCAACCCAGGCATTCAAAAACATGCCCAGCAAAACAATTTTGATTTAGTGATTGACCCTGGTTGCAAACTTTTAAAAAATAATTTTTGTTCAATATTCAGTTTGGACCTCTCCCTGGGGAATAAAATTCCCAAATACAAGCCAATAGTGATCAAAAATGAAACTATTATTCTACAGGTATTTTCACAATATGAAAGTACAAAATAGAGTTGCATCCTAGACAAGATATTTTGCAAGAGTTTAGAGCTAAAACGGTTTCTACAACATTTCTACAACATTATTAAAATAGTTTTTCCCAAGCAGGAAGCCCTTAAATGAAAGCCCTTATACATTTTTGAATGTACAGTTTTGAACATTTCCATTTTGATTTAAACAAACTTTAAATAAAGTACAACCTCCAGTTTATAAATTAGAGCAGGACACTTTTCTGGATGTATCTGCATTATAGCTTAACGAAGAATGGCTTAAGCTTCATTATAGCTTAATGAAGATATTCTTAACTTTTCAAATATCAGTATAATGCTCCAAAAAGCCATACAGCAGCATATTTAATGTCTTCTAAAAAGTTGACCGGTAAAAAGTCATAAAGACAAAAATAACCTGCTATAAATAATTAATAGGAAGTGAATTGCAATGAAAGCAAAACAAGCTGACTTTTTTCCCAAGACAGAGCAACTTTAAACTTAAACTGCATCACATCTTAATTTTTAAGTACAGCATATCAGGACTATGGAAATAAAGGCAGAGGATGCAGGCTAGGCACAGCTTTAGGAGACAGAATGGCTGTTCTTACCTTCCTGTCCCGAGAAGCTGCAGTCAGTGAATAAGATGCATTTCTCCCAGGGCAACAAACGGCAAAGCAAATAACAAACCGCCTAGCCGTCCTGCATCAGGATCCTCCCCGTGCCTCATCCTCTTTCTCACTCAACTCACCCGGCGCTATGAGACGGGGAGAGAGGGGGTGGGCGGATTGGGGGGGCAGGGGAGGGAGGGGGCTTCAGGGGGGCGCTGGGGGATGGGGGCCATGTTGCACGTCATAATTATTTTCTCTGGCACACCGAGGAGTTTTTCTTGGGACAGCTAAGGTCACAATTTTAAGATGAATGTAAATGCAGCAGCTTCCCAGACTGCAGAGGAAGAGAGAGTGACAGGTGAAGAGAGGGAAAGAGAAAAACTGTGGGGAGAGGGAGAGGGAGAGAAAGAGGGAGGAAGGGAGTGAAGAAGAGAAAGGGGGAAAGGGAAAGAGAAAGAGGGAGAAGAGAGAGAAAAGAGAGGGAAAGGAAAAGAGAGGTAGAGAGGAAGAGAGAGAGAGAGTCAGACTTTCACTTCTCTCTCTCCTGCAGTCCTATACTCTCATGCGCCCTCCCCCCCCCCCCACCCCCCCCCACCCCCACCCCCACCGCACCCTCGCTCACTGACGAAGAGTTTTGCTGCATCATCTTCCTTTTCCCGGTGCACGCACTGGCCTGAATGAAGTTTCTCTGCATTCTCCACCCTCGTGTTTTTGTCACTTTGTCAGTCCATGTTCCTGCTCGTCATGGTTTCATTGATCATTCCAGGCACTTAAAAGCATACCCAGCAGAAGCCTTTGAATTAATATTTGGAAATATTTAATGAATAATATTAATCTTAACACACGTTTTAAGATGAATGAAATTAAATAGACCTACACGATAACTGTAGGATAATTGATTTTGAGCTGTGGATGCACTTTAATTGTGGGGCACACATTTTTACATAAAATATTTTACTTTTATTTTTAAATAATCTTTTTCATCTGGCTCCCTCATACCACTGTCTGCTTTTCCCAGTCCCTTATTCTTGCTTCTGTCCTGCTCTATCCATTCATCCATCCATCCATCCATCCATCTCTTTGTCTTTCCCACCCTCTCCCCTCTCATGCGGCATGAAGCAGATTGCATCATGGGAAGTGCTTGCCTATGTTGCAAAAGTTGTAAGCATGTTAAGCTGCTGTTCCCAAGGTCACTCCACAGCAGCTCTTGTAGGTGTGTGATAAAAAGGGGAGGGTTTGAGGCACAGAATAACTCAGCCTGGGTGACCTCATAAATCACTCAGACCCCCACGTGGAACATCACACCGTGCTAAAACCCCCGTCAGACAATGAAAAATGAAAGGAACTTGCTAGGAACTATGTGTGTCCTGTCTCTGATTTGTTAAACAGTATGCAGGACATGGGTAATTCTGGAGGGAGGACACAGCAGAAGTGGTTGCTAAGAATTTTACTAATTTATTTATTTGAGAGGACAAATCACTGAGTTTGTTTTATGTACACCAAACTATGACTATACATTTAGGTGTGAAAGTTGCCACCATTAAAACCAATATGCAGCAGGGATATGGGCCCATTGTATGTGGCACACAAAGACTCACAATTCACAGTGATTTTTTTTTTCTACTCATAAATGTAATGAACACCACAAGTGTTGCAATGCAATTTTTACATGATATATATATATATATATATATATATATATATATATATATATATATATATATTTTTTTTTTTTTTTTTTTTTTTCTGAGCTAGTTTTCAAGTTTATTTTTGTATGGCTCCCATCACAGACACATTACAGGTGACATTTCTAACCCAACACAGCACTGTATTCTGTTAAGGCTGATCTGAAATTGCTGCAATGTTGACAAAGCGTCACTTGCCCCTGTGATGTTATGAGAACATTATGTGTCAGATGGACTGACCTTTCGGAGGGCTCACAAGTACCCTGCCACCCCTCTCTATCCTTTCCCAGTGTCCTTTGCACACATGGCCTTCCCTGGGCTCCTACTGGGAAATGCCCTGAGTGAGGAGAACATGACACCTGCCCTGGCCCAGATGGAGAGAGGGGGGAAATGACAGGATGAGTGATGGAAAGAGGAAGAGAGAAACAGAGAGAAAAGTGCAGAGTCACTTGAAATCTAACTCCATCTATCAAGGGAGAGACTGAGAGAGCTAGGGAGAGAGAGAGAGAGAGAGAGAGTGCTGAAAGTCAGGGTCACACTGTACTGTAGGTAAACACACACAACACACACACCTACATACACACACATATAAATACACATACACACATGCACACACACGCATACATGCACACACACACTGTTTGAGATAAAGTAGTGGTGCAGTCAGCACACATGAAGCTCAGTGAGGAACTGGATTACCACTAACTTTGGGACAGTTAAGAAAACCAACAGATAAAATAACAGTTTGACAGACAGTTTAGAAAATTGTGAAGTTAGGCTGTGACTAAGCTGCGTATACCAGTGACCTGTCCTGTCAAAGAGACATGTAAAAGGATGTTTTATGTGTTTATATTATATAAGAAATATCTACATATCTCTACACCTAACTTTTTGAATATTATGACATTCAAAGCCTTTAATGCATTATGTCAATTAAATGCATTTTACCCTGGATTCACATGTGCTTACAGTGTCTCAATATGTATCACATCTTTCTATATATGTCTGTTTCTATATGAAATATTCTAAATAAGGTGTGTTCTAGTTAATCCAGCTCTACTCTGAGGGCTTGGACCTGCATTGCAGAAATCCCTCAGATATCGCACTCCTTAGCACAAAACTGCCTGCATTTACAAGTGCGCTCAGGACACTGCACTGAGAGAGCAGGGGCACTGAGCCAAAAAAGAAGACCAAGGAAAAGTTGAATAAGGTCCAGCTATTGAGAAATAGAGAGAGAGCAAGAGGAAGAGAGAGATCGAGGGAGAGAGAGAGCGAGAGAGTAAGAGGTAGGGAGGGGGACAGAGAGAAAGGGCTGAATCTTTTGGCAGCTGCAGGCTGGGGAATAGCTGTTCCCTCCTGTGCCGGGACTCATCCCAGAGAGCCTGTGAGATCTGATCTGCAGGTGCGCTCGTCTCTGACTCTCCTCCGCCGTCCTGCGCACCACAGCTCACAGCTCATCCTAGCGGCTGCGAGACACGCGCTGCCTGCTAACCGCTCCGCTCGCCTCGCTCTCCCGATCACCCCAGCCGGCGGCTGGCTCCCGCGCCGTTCCTCCTCCTCACCCGAGAGCAAAGCGTCCCGCAGCTGGACCCTGTGGCGTCTGGGGGCCCCCCTCCCACACACATGCAGCCGGCACTGCAGCTTCTTCTCTCCGCTCTCTCTCTCCCTTCTTCGTCCCGGCGCTCTCAGTTTCTCCCTCTGACTCCCTCTTTTTCTGGGACCCTGTCAGCAGGAAGATAAGGGGCTCATTCCTCTCCCTCTGAGGGGCATCGGCTGGGGCAGCCAGTTAAACCCACCCTTGGTTTTTCTGCTCCTTTTTTTTTTTTTTTGGGGTGGGGGCGAAGCTGCGTACCGCCCACCCCCACCCCCTCCCCTCGTCTCTGCACCCCTTCCCTCCACCCCCTTCTGTCCACCCTCAACTTCCTCTCAAAGTGTTTGGGGGGCTGTGACGGGCAGGCAGACAGCGGAGCGCAGGAGTCTGACATGGAGCGCCGGAGAAGAAGAGCCGAGCCCCAGAGCTGTATTCCTGGGGACACAGCCCTCGCCGGGCTGCTCGTCGCCGTGCTGCTGGGTAGGAGCTCAGACTCTTAATCACCCTTCCTCCTCTGTCCCGCTCTCTCTCTCTCCTTCCCTCTCCCCATTTCCTTGGCTCTATCTGTCTCTCACCCTTCCTGTCACACGTTGGTGGCTGGATGCACAGCTGGAATGGAGGAGCAATTCCCTTAGAAACTTGCCCCCAACTCGCACAAGTCATCCGAAGGCTGCATGCCAGTTTACTTGTTGCTTTGCTGTGTTTTTAGCTGACTCAGTGTATGCATGTGCTGCACCTGCCTACCTCAGAGAAGGCTCCTGTGTCTGTTTTCCAAGCATGAAAGGACTGTTTCTGCTTGCAGGCTGTTAGAAAAGTAAAGAGCTGTCAGTAATTTTGCCCGTGGTGAGTGGGACTGGTCTCGCATTGCAGGCAATACAGAGGAGCTTCTTAATGGTGCTGTGGCTTTTTTTGATGTGTGAATTTCTCTTCTGTTTTTTGGGAGAGCGGGGAGAAGCAGTGTGGGGTGCATATACGGTGCAGTGCTGGGAACCCTTCCAGATGCGCGAGTGCGAGTGCGAGTCGGTGCAGGACCGTGTGTGCGCCTGCGTCCTGCACTAAACACACATTATATCAGCTACAAATAAACAACGACCGCTTGAAAAGTTGCTGCTCCTGAACTCCCTTACCCTCTCACCCGTCCACCACTGGTGTTGGATAGCGTGGGCTCAGGACCGGAGGATTGGTGGCAGACCCGGCTGGAGGCTCACAGCTGTCCACGCTCCGTGCTAAGCTCAGTCATAGAGAGAGGGTCACCCTTTTGTTGTGCTGGTCAGATGCACTCTGACCAGCGGCCCTTCCTCAGCGTTCAGGGGGCTTTGGGTGCAGGCTGCAGTGTCTGCTGGAAGAATTTGGGAGGTTGACGTGGCAGAGACCCTGAATTTATGCTCTTTTCTTCTCTCTCTCTCTCTCTCTCTCTCTCTCTCTCTCTCTCTCTCTCTCTCGACAACTGACGGTAATGCAGCGAGTGTGTTTCTTCATTTTGGAGGCAGGAGGGCTGACGGACTACAGAGTGTTAACAGGTTATAGAATAATAGAGTTCCCGTAAGGAGGCAGTCTAAGGTCAAGAGGATATTGCGTAACTTGAAGGCTCATTCACTTTCTCATTCTCAAACTCAATCACCATGTCCGAAGCCCTCCGCTCCCTCTAGTATACCAGAACCATCATGACCGCACTGGGCCAGGTCGCTTAGGGAGAAGTGCATCCAGAAATGTAACCTCAATGTCATTGCAACACCCCACCAATCTGCTTTAGAGTCTGAAAGTGGCTGAATGTGCAGAAAAAAGTCTCAGCTGTGAAATAACAGATGTGCATTCCTGGGTGGGGCAATGCAGTTGCACCCCTGGCAAGATAACTTCTCTCTCTGGTCTAATAAGCAGCCCAGCTGAATGGTTGCTGCATGTGTGACTGTTATGAAGAACTGTATGCTTAGCAACTTGCTCGGGATAAAGGCGTTGGCCCAGCTAATACATTCTAAACCTAAAAAACCATTAGGAGACAAATATATGCAGAACATTATGCGATGCAGAAGAGAATAATGATGCAGGGACAGTGTGTGGAATTCATTCTCTCAGATTAAGTATTTCTCAGTTTGATCAGCATAGGGTTGTTTTCCTACTGTATATGCTTTTTATTAAAATATTACTATTAATCCAATGCTATCATCTTTATAATAAAGTATGCTTTTGACTAAAGCATTAAAATACTTTTTTTCCCAAAAATAATTATTATCAATGTGTCAATAGAATAACTGATTGAATTCATTTTAAAAAAGTTTTTTTTGTGGTCACTTTATGATAAATGTGTTCACTTGCGCTTAAACTGTTGCTGTAGCACCAATTTTCCACTACTTTGAAAATGCCAGCAAGCACCCAATATTCTCAGAGTGTTTCTGCGTCATTGTAGCAGCTTCATAACATTGCTATAATGTTGCAGTAATGTTAGCTATCACACTGCACTAGCTGAGCGCAGAATGTCCTCTTTATCATAATACTCTTTTTCCCCTCTTTAAGAGCTGGGGGCAGCCTTATGCTTTTTGGAGATGTGTTAATGGCTTCATAGACTCTTTTCAGAAGCAGTTTAATGACTTAACAAGGCAGAAACATGTCCTTTGCTCAGATGAGTTCATCATCACAGCTTTGTTAAATTCTCATTTCCTTTGCTCCTAATGTCTCTTTGCCATGCATGCACCAGAGGTTTAGAACAAAAGGGGCAGTAGGGTGAATGAACAAATGCATATCTTGTAACTGGAGGGTCATAGCTTTGAGTCCATTGCTGGACATTGTTATACCCTTGAGGAAGGACGCTAACCTGGTTTTTCTATCCAAACCTGACTTTACCAATCTGTGATTAAAAAATACCTTGGCTAAGGGCATCTGCCATGGAAATGAGTAACGATACACTCTTATCGATGGCCGATGAAATTGCTTTCCGGACTCCTGCAGGAAGTCCGATTCACAGAGGGCTGCTTGCACAGCCTTTTCTCGCTGAATAATACCGGTTCCCACAGTTCTAAATTAAGGGCAGCTTTGTAGCGCAGCTGTGCGGCTTGCCAAAATGGCTCTGACCTGTTAACGGGCCCCCGTGCCGGCACAACGTCTTAGCTGTCTGTACTGACACGCTGCAGATACCCCCACATACCCCAGCACCCTGTCAGGTACTCTCTGTACTGTCTGCTCTTACCTCCCTGTCTTAGGTCAGCCTGTACACCTCTGTCCCTATCACTCACATTCACACCAGACCTATTCCACTGCAAACATGCTTTCAAAGTGACTTTAAAGGCTTTATCATAATTGAAAATATCTAAATTATTATTTTAAAAGTATATATAATATGAGTGGTGTAAACCTCTAGCTTAATAATTATATATATATATATATATATATATATATATATATATATATATATATATATATATATATATGGCATTCACTTTGATATGATACAGTCATAATTCAATACAATATGATTCAACATAACCTTAAAATTATTCTATACTAGAAATTTCAAGAAATGTAGGGTATTTAATCAGTAGGATTGTCCTCTGATTTCATCTACAGTGCTGGAATTTATGGTAAAACTCTATATTTGTAAGTTGACCCAAGGGAAGAATTTAGCCGGATGTACCAAGCACAGTATAATTGACTTTTATTGATTCACAAATGATTGATACATTCGGGAAAACAATTTTTCTTTCAGCTGAACTTTAGGTGTTAAGTAACTGTGAAGTGGTTGAATCAAGTTTGAACTTTAATATTTCTGTAGATTGCTCTGAGGAGACCAGGCATGGAA
Source organism: Megalops atlanticus (assembly GCA_019176425.1). Classification (NCBI taxonomy): domain Eukaryota; kingdom Metazoa; phylum Chordata; class Actinopteri; order Elopiformes; family Megalopidae; genus Megalops; species Megalops atlanticus. The sequence continues at coordinate 20,467,202 of CM032877.1, read as the reverse complement.
AATGAACAGAATGGCAGATACTTATGGACAAAAACAGCCTGACAACCAATGAAAACAATAGGAAAAAATATGATGAAAGCTTTCTTTCACTGTAGAAGCTTACAATTTTCCTATGATATCCAATGGGTGAGACCACTTTTTGGGCTCAAGACTGGAGTGGGGACGGTGAAGGAGCAGGGCTGATGGTATGGTTGATGTACACATCATCACCACTGTTAATGTACACATCAAAACCTGTTACAACCATTTTCAAATTCATCACAAACAGTGGAGGAAGATTTAACATTCAATGTGATTGCCTTGTTTCCAGTGTTTTGCTCTTCCTTATTCTGTGACCAGAACTCAGCTGCAAAACCTCTCCTCAAACTATTTTTGAACTGCCTTTAAACCCACGGTGCAGGATGGTGTCTTGATGAGACGACTGTGGGTCTAGGTTCTAAACTGGTTGTCCCCTTGCCCTTGAACGAGGTGCCTAAGGCAAGCTTGTCCAATAGGATCAAGGCGTGGCAATACACGACACGTCAAGTGTAAGTCACCCTGAGCAAGCACTTCTGCTGCGTAAACAAATAGTGTAACGTTGCACTGATCTCTCTGACAGCTGGGTAAATGTGTCTTTTTATTCCGCCTTGTTGGCTCCTTGTGCTCGCTCTCACGCTGAGTGCCAACAGCACGAATGTGGGGGGACAGAGGGGGGACAGAGGGGGGACAGAGTGGGGACAGAGGGCTTGTGTAATGCTGCTTAGTTTGTCACTTTCCCATCATTGTCGTTGCTGTGCTGTTTCACTGGTGTGCTAATGCTATATGCTTGCTGGGCAACAGTAACTTGACTGGGGTCAAAGTGAGTGGTGTAAGACTGTAATGATCTTCAACATCAAAAGCACAGATACCTGAGTGCCCATGCATGCACGCACACGCACACGCACACGCACACACACGCACACACACACGCACACACACAGATGCAGTGCACCCAGCAGACAGGAAAGAGGGGGGAATGAGTAGCTCTAAACAAAAGAATGAAAAGGGACATTGTGCAGTACATGACTTCATCTATCAGTGGAAAATTGTAACCTATGCTGGCCTTAAAGCTTTTCTGGTAAAGCAGTCACAATGAAGGAAAGAGCCAATCTTGGCCCACCAAGGCACTGGCTGTTTAACACAAGGTTTGAATGAGTGCGTTTGATTGAGCTGCCCACATAATACACTAGTGTGCATGGTTTATTGTTGCTCAGGGAACAGTTGCATCATATTCAATTTCTTCCAATGGAGCAATTGTGCAATAGAGTGTAGCGTTCAGAAAAATGTCCTTTTGTGCTGAATTCTGCCTCACCCAAAAAAATTAACCAAAAAAGAAACCCAGGGTGGATTGGAAGAGGGGAGTAAACACACGCTTTGTAATTTAGCCCCATGTCTTGCCCAGGTCTCTACTCCGAGCTGCTCCAATATGCAGATGACATTGATGTGCAATACAGAGGAGGTTCATGCAGTGTGACGAAAGAGTGGACTTTCAATGGGTTGTTTGTGACAGTGTTGTTTGTGACAGTGTTTCTGGAGCGCTGTCGCCATCCTTGATTCCATACAAGGACATATTAAGAGTGAAAGTTCCTTTAATACCATTCATCAGTACAACATGGACAATGTTGTGAAAGCATTGAGAAGGCATTGTGGGCTAGACAGGGGAGGTGAGAGAGAGAGACAGAATAGCAATTCATTTCTTGAGTGTCTTTGGGGAGATGGGCAGTAGGGATGATTCAATTCAACCCTGTTGTATTTATCATTGTTTGATTGTTCCTAATGTAATCTATGGGTCCATAATGGCTTTTTTTGACAGAAAGTTAGCCTCCCTATCAAAGAGACCACTGTTTTAATAAAGACAGAAAGACAGAGAAAGCGACAGAGAAAGACATAGAAATAATTCTGTTTTGCTATTATTATTATTATCATCACAATTAATTAAAGATGTAAATTGTGTATGTTTGTTATCGATTGTCACTATTGTATTATTATTACTTGTTTCATTTTGTATGCTGCTTTGGCAATATGAATGTGTTTGCCTACATTTGTCATGGCAGTAAAGCACATTGAATTGAACTGAGATTAATTGAGAGAGAGGAGACAGAGAAGAGAAAGACAGAGAGAGAGTCAACCTTGACTCAGTTATTGATAATCTGTCCTGCTATTGAAACAGTGCTGAGAAAGAGAAGATGAAAGAGTTGGGGTGGGGAGAACAGAGTGGGAAATGTGACGCGGGCACTTTTTTGCCCGTAGCAACCGATCCTGGATCAGAATCAAAATTTAACACTAAACAGTTGTGGTCCAAACTAGGGGTGGGCAAGTGGATCGGTTGTCGAGGACAGAAAAAACCCAAAGCTTGGAGTAAGAGCAGAGAGAGGGAGCTGGGGAAAGTGAGGGACACACCTGCTGGACCATTTACCTGCGTGCCCTCTTACCTGAATACCCTGTTTACCTGGGTGTCCTAAATACCTAAGTCCTGTGCTGTAATTACCTTCAGGACTGCTTTTGCTGCACCGTGGGTTTAAAGGCAGTTTGGTAGCTGCTGTAGCTACTGCGCTGTTGGGGCATTTGATTTTCAAATTGGTTTTAAGGTAAATAACAGAAAAAAAAACACTGAAATAAAACACCTGGAAGTAAGTCACACATAACTGCACTTAACTTATGTTGCCTTTACATGGGAATATTTAGGGCTGACACATATTCCGATGTGGTGATGTATGGCTTTATTAGATGCACTTTGTACTTGCGTTTTGTAAGTCACTCTGGATAAGAACGTCTACTAAGTGACAATAATGGGCGTGGAAACGGAAGACCCATTATTCATAATTGTCAGAGGCTCATTCACAACAGTATCATCTGAATTTTTAAAAATTTGTTTTTCATTTTCCCCACTGATTTTGCGGTTGGTAAATGAGCATTAAACTTGGCTCATCTCCAGAACGCTGTCCGCGGACCAGCAGCTATTTTCCCTGCGACAAGTCAGCTGCAAAGAGCTGCAGGAGAGCCAGCACCAGTCAGACGAGCAGCACACCTGTCCCGGACGTTAACCCCGTAACACACGCAGCTTTGTGTTTCCATTTGAATAGGTGAAATAATATGAATCTTGATGTAGAGTGCAGTGATCCGGACAATTACCACAGTCATTTTGATTGTGTTATCGCACAGCTTAATTGATGGTTTTTGAGGCCACATCAACGTAAATACGCAATACATGAGTATTCATATTTCTGCGGGCAGTCTTCATTTAGGTTCTAATTCACATGGATGCAGTGGTGGAAGGGACGTGCTATGCCGTAGCATTATGTTTACACACGCATGCACGCACGCACGCACCCACAGGCTGTGAGTTTTCTGCACACATCCTCTCTCTTGCCTCCTGTTTTGCTCTCTCTCTTTTTCTCTATCTCTTTCCACTCTCTCTCGCTCTCTCTGTCTCTCTCACTGCGCCAAGATGGAGGGACTGTGCCATACTGCAGCCTGCTGCAGAGTTCTTCGGATGGAGTGAATGTGTGAGAGAGAGAAGGAAGGAAGAGTAGCACATGAGTATACATTTTGTATCCTAACTGCACATGTAGCAGATTACATGCAGTTCTCTGACCATGTTTAGACATTTAAAAAAATGTTTGAACTTTTGACATTCAAAGTAGAGTATATCATGCTCTGTGTAATCCAATCAGCACATATGTTTCACAGTGTGGTAGTATTTTAGGCTTTTGCATTTAGACATTGCATTCTACATTTCCAGTCATTCTGTTCAGTGAGAATATGTGTATGAATGTGAGTTTCAGTGCTTACCCCTGGGAACCATGAGAGAGGAAGAGAAAGGGAAATGTAGGACACCAGTACATTCTGGCTGGCTGTTCCCTCCTGAACTCCAGGAGGCGAACCCCTCTCCCTCTCTGCAGAGACGCACTGCTCTCACAGAGAGAGCAGTGATCGGGAGAAGGGGAGGAGTGACAAGTATTTAGACCTGATCTGAGGGCAGTTTGGGCTTTACGGCCATGTTGCCCCTTCAGTGCTGTGCCCACGGGGTCCCTGTGAGCCAAGCCTCTCGGCCACTCTGCTTACCTCCTCTCTTTGATAGGAGAACCATCCAAGAAAGTCTGGCTCCGAGGCAAACAGATCATCACAGTGTTCTTTTGCATTTATGCGCTTGCTGAATGCTCTCTTTCTGGAGTAACTGAATGAAAGTGCATTCAGTGGGGTTAGGCAGTTAGCTGAATCTTGAATCATTAGTGCCATTAAAGACATTTCCAGGATAGGAGTCAGTGCTGTCATAATGTGTACAACCTTAAACTATTACCACCAATTTCCAGCTAGGTTTGTAAAGTCTTTAGGATTGGGTCACAACACATCAGATGCACATACTTTTTTTTGTTTTGTTTCTTTGATTTGGCACATGCTGCTGATAATGCAACATACGCAGCTGGAGGCAGCCTCTCTTCCATCTGAACTTATAAACGTGAACTGTTGAACTAAAGAGGAGGAGGGAGGTGACAGTACAATTCTATGACGGCAACTCTGAATTTAAGAAAATGTTTTGGTGCAGTCTGAGGATACCAGTAGTCAGCATTCGTTGGGGTGAACAAAGACTTTCATCATTTTGCTGTTTATTCTCTGTTTGTTTTCACCAGAATGCTTTTTTGGGGCTTCAGTGACTACAGCAATATGTCGCTTTGTTATGTTGTTGTGCTGCCAGGACTTGCAAGATGGCATTTTGGAGACACCTGTTTGCCTTCAGTTCCATGAAGCCAAGAGTTTGACTATCCCCTTTGTGCCATTTTTTAATACGAATGAACTGAAAAACCCACCCCTGTGGCTCCGGTGGCTGTGGAGCTCAGAGAACCAAGCTGCCCTGAGAGGAGATCCTCAGTGTTGGCAAGTTAGGAAATTCATCTTGCCTAGCTTGGATTTGTGCCACTTTTGGGGCTTGTTTGCTTGTTATATATATATATATATATATATATATATATATATATATATATATATATATATATATATATATAGATATATATATATATATATATATATATACAGTCACACAACACAACACAACAACACAAAATTAGGTTTGGCTAGTTATTCCCTTTACAGGGAAGCTAGTCGTAACAACGTTACCATATTACATTAGACTATTTTCATAGCAGACACCTCAATCCAGAGCCCAGTTCACAGGAAATAGCTCAGCACTCCATTTCATTCAGATTGGAGGTTTAACATGTCATTGACTGGGCTCTGAATGAACCAGCACAGGTGAAAGGTCAAGGCGGAAAGCATATGGGGTCTCCATGGCTCAGCGTTTCTGCTGACAGGCCACCTTGCTGGCCTGACACGACCCCTGCTCAGTCTAAACCACAGGGATACTGACTAGAGCAGGGACCTGATGTTGACCCTGTTTTAGGTGATGTCAGTACTGAGTCGCTGTTTATTCCCACAAGCCCATGGCTGTTCCCAGGACTGAGTTACTGAGACAGGAGGGAAGGGTTTAAATTTAGCCCGCGTCCGGTGTTTGACGGTTTCTGATGCCAAACTGCATGGTGAGAAAATAGCAAGACTAGAGGTCACGACACTGTGGACCATAAAAACACTTGCTCCAAAACATCTCTCTCTCCATACTCCCCCTCTACCTTCTCATGTTCCCTCCCTTATTCTCTCTCTTTCATGTACCTCCAGCATGTCAATGATAAGCCCAAATGAATGCTTCAGCACAGTGAACCTGTCAACGTGTGCTTGTTACAGTTTTTAGCCATGTGACAGACAGGCCAACCTGCAACAGAGTTCATGCCAAAGTGGTCACCTCTGAACACAATGGCTTCTGTACACACAGTTTGGCTACAAAGGGCAGTGACAACTGCTCTAAATCCTCAGTGGATTAAGTACCAGGTGTGGGGCTGTTAGTTCAGTTGTGTTTGTTAATGCATTAATGTGTGCATTCCGATGAGAGCGGAACAGCACTAGATTCTCTGTAGAGTCCTGTGTGTGTAATGACATGAAAAAAACATATCCTACTGCTACCACTGTGACATACTTTGTCAAATGGAGGGATCCAAACTTCTGGTCTGATGAGGGGGTTCTGGATGACCTGGACAGTCATATGCATAATGTGTTGTTGGGTTTTGTCCAAGACAAGGGTCATGGACACTTAACAAACCCTCAGAGACATTATATTGTTATGGATTAAACACCAGATATTCTGCTGTTTAATATAATATAATATAATATAATATAATATAATATAATATAATATAATATAATATAATATAATATAATATAATATCACATTTTAAGGATCTTCATACTGTTTTCAGTGATTAGGCAATCTGATGTCATGTTTTACTGTAGTGCATTCATGTTAACAAGGGGATGTTTGTGTGTAACAGATATTCTCTGAGAGTGCCACTCCTAACCATGGCTGGGGGACCAATCTCAGCATGTGAGGTGTTTTCCACATCATTTTGTCTTTCCACTCATCTTCCCTCCCGCTCCCTTCATCTTGTCACTCTTCCTGTTCTCTTCCTGCCATCCATCTCTCCCAAATGTGTGTCTCCTCTGCCTCTCTCCTTCCATGGGGTGTTCCCCCCTCCTCTGAAACCTCCCTCACCCTCCCTCTCCCCCTCCCCCTCTTCCTAGGGGTGTGGGGTGCCCAGGCCCTGGAGATGTCGGTGGGGAAGATACCCTTCCTCGAGGCAGTCAACGGGAGCACAGTTCTGCTGCCCTGTACCTACACCAGCTGCATTGGCATCAAGAACCTGTACTTCAGGTGGCAGTTCAATGACAATGGCACCATGCAGAAGGTAAGGAGGACCCACCTACCCTCTGTGTGGCATTGTGGCAAGGAGGAACCGGTCTCGTAACACAAATGGGTTGACCCCCCCCGACCCTGCATCCTCCAATTGGGGCATTGCTATTTTACCAGTGCTGGCTGAATTTGACTTTTACTAACAGAAGCAACACATGTGAGTCACTCTAGGTGTGTGATTCGGTGATTGCGGAGGAAGGGGCGAAACCCGACGTTAAAATCTACAGGGAGCGGGTGGAGTTTGTGGGTGACAGCAAGACCAACAACATCTCCATCCTGCTGCATAACATCACCTTTGAGGATGACGGCCAGTACACCTGCTTCGGACGCAACCCGAAGGAGAAGGGCAAAAACCACAGTGCCATCTTCACCCTCATCGTGGTGGACGAATGTGAGTGGCACAGGCCTCCTCAGTGCGTGCATGGCTCCTGGCAGTCAGAATGGCCTGTTTCACAACTGGCTCTGTGCCACCTGTTCCACCTGTGCAGGATGGGATACATTACACACTGTGGTGCCCTATGGGACTTGTAGTCCAAAATAGTCATTCAATGCATTTGAGTGTATGGAATTGCATTTGTTGTGGTCCTGCTCAAGTGCAGAGGATGTTGCAGTGAGACTAAATAATCCACCTCAGTTGATGGTGACTGTGCTAATAGCTAGGTGGGTAAACATTATTATTATTGTTATTATCATTAATTGAAGACAGTGGCGGCTGGTGAGCTGGAAACAGGGGAGGCTGAAACATTACCTTTAAATCTATCATTACTTTCAACCTGTTCCCCTTTATCTTCCTTGATTAACAATAAAACAAATAATTCACAGAATAATTGACACCAATCACATAAACAGAGTAAATGATTATGCTCGCGAAACAGCGCAGATTGTCTGTAGTTTGTGTGCTTGTGAAAGCTACAATGTGAGATTATTTAATTAACAAGGATGGCAAGTTGAATAATGATTGAAGAACTACATCAATGTGCACCACTTGGTCTTGACCGGTCTGATGAAAGAAATGAACATGGATCATTTAAAAAATGATGTGTGTCAGCAAGACAAAGACTCTGCTCTCTGTCTTAGGGATGAAACAAGCCACACATTGTCAGTGAGCCCTTTCTTTAATTAACTGAACATTGAGTCACATTCATCTTGGCTATGGAATTAAGGAGGACCATAGAGAGCGGCATTCTTGGAGAGTAACTTCTCTAGTCTTGTAATTCTGCTCCAAAATCTGTGAAAATGTCTTTGTCGCTTCCGTCTCAGAAGGTGACATCACTGCCGTTTCTTAACAGTATCGGTACTTGTTATTCTTTTCCACAGTTTGTAAGTGCATATTTAATAACACACGCTAGAGAATAAACTATCATATCATCTGCTAGGCTTATCCTAAATGCAATTCTACCTGTATGCTTAAGTATTTGTCTTTAGTGTTAAATTCAGTAATTAACAGTAGTCCACCGATGACTTAAGGAATGAGCTGTGTTTCTCTTTACACTTGAGATCTCCCCTCAGTCTCTCTTTCTCTCCCTCTCCATGACTGTTCATGCCATCCATTGACTCCCCACTCACATTCCCCCTCTCCAGTGAAGGTAGTGGACAACACTCTGACCATCATCATAGTGTCAGCTGTGGGCGGAGCAATCGGCTTGCTGGTGGCCTTCATGTTGACGAAGAACTTTGTCCTCTTCGTCATGGCCAAGATCGAAGAGAAGAAGTGAGTTATAGAGAGAGAGAGGGACAGAGGAGGAGAGGGTTCAATGTGGGGAGGAGGGTTCAGGGAATGGAGTTTGCAGACAATATTGTATGATTGAAATCTTACAAGGAAATCACAGGGAGTACATGCCATACAGATTCCATTAAATTAGAGTGAGTGACAAAGGAATATGTGATCACAAAGGAACCAAAGACAGTGCAGTACACAAAATGAGAGTCTGAGGAAAGAAGAGGATTCAGAAATGCCAGATTACATTTCATGGCAACAATGGGACGGGACTGTGTTCTTGTACTTATTTATTGCACGGAAATGTTTTAGCTGTGATTTTTAATGCTCTTTACCTTCCCTTTCTCTCCCCCACAGTAAAGAGTGCCTTGTGAGTTCCTCAGGAATTGATAACACAGAAAACGGTCTCTCAGGATCCAAAGCCGATTCAAAAGCGACACCAAAGAAGGCGTGAAAACATGCATGCGTGTATATGTATATGTGTCTTCACATGTATATGTATACATGCAGATATAATATGCTAAACTGGTATTTAGAAACATTACGACAATGGACGTTTTATTATTTCTTTACATATTAAAATAACAATAACAATACTAATAATTTTGTAAACTATGCTTGAGACTGGGAGACATGCAATACACCCTGTGCTGTCTGGGCTGGATCAAACCACACCCTCATAATGATATTGTAGGGCTTTAAATGTACCATAAACTGTACTTTGCTACATGTGTTTTTACTCAACATTTAAGCTAAATATCTCTTGTCTTCACTCTTAACAAGAATTTTGCATTCCTTTCACATTTTTCGAAGTGTGTTTAACTGCCATTAAAAATCAAACCTAGATATCAAAGTAGGGGTTGAGCAGAATTTTACCACCATTTTTTTGTAAAACCATTATAAGTGTGCTTACTTGGATGCAATACACCATTAGGGTTTTTGATTATAAATTGGAACATTACAGGTCAAAAAAAGACAATGAAAAATTCTCTTGTCTATAAACATTTTTACAACATATTTAAACTGGAATGCCACTAAAAATGTACTCTTGTGCCCCTCTGGATGCACTGTGACTGGTTTTCAACTCATACAACAAATAGCAAACTGAGACTGAAACAACATACCAAGGTAAGCTGCTTTTCTGATATTTGGCATTTAAACAGTTTCAAGAATCTTGAATGATGTACTATTCTACCATAGTGTTTTTTCGTTAAACATGCCACAAAAGTGGTGTTTAGCTTAAATGATAGAAAAGCTAGTTGTAGAGATGCAATAATTGTATCTTATATGGTACTTGGTGCCTCATACATGACAGCAGCTTCAAACAACCCCAGCTTGACTCCAGGTTCAAATTGGCTTGTGGCCTACTTCATAAAGGTGTCTGAAGTAGTTGACTGGATAACTTCTAAATTTAACACTGAATAGCAAGCTTTATGTTTCCAAAAAACAATTCAATGGTGAGGCAGAGTACTTTCAATGTTCTTTTGGGCATTGCAGTCCAGAGCAGGTTGCCAAAAGTAGTCCAAAATGACCTCAGAAATACTTTGAGATTGAAATAAATATTAAATATACAATATGAAACATACACCTCTGAAGTTCATGAAACCTTCTTTTTGCTTCTTTTTATGTGCACAGATGACAGGAAGTACATGATTCGTTGAATTACTTAAAACATGATGAGCATTATAATGGCCCCCGATTTTTTGTTGTGCCTGGCAAAGTTATTAAAGTTTCCAGAATTTTATTGCAAAAGGCAATATTTAGCAAACATTTTGCTGTATTCATACCATGAAAGGTATAGTTGTCGGAAAATGATTTATCATAAATAAAAAATTGTTTATTGACATTTTTGAAACCCATGAACAATGTTTTGACTCAAACATACATTGTTGTTGATATTGTGTGGATTTATTATTGTAATATTTAGTCTAAGGGAAGATATGACTTGTTCTGAAACATCATGACTCTGAAGTGGAAGGAAGAGATTCTCATGGCAACACTAATGCCACAATCCACCCACCGTAAGTGTGAAAATTAACATTTGTCACAACTTTCCCACATGAAACTGCGCTATTGAATCATCTTGTCTTAACTGAAACAAGATGATGTGAGACAAAATTATATGGAGTCACCTTTGTGAAGTATTCCTCTGGTGTGATCCTGTTAATCTGAATTTCAGTGAAGAAGGAGCTTTGTTCATCTCTGGAGCTAAAATGGAACTTTATTTGTCTATTGATTGAAGTGGATGTCATCAAATGTCAACTAGCTGGAATTGCATTGTGATAGGACACTAGTGCCTATTCACCATACTTGTATACAGCTCAGGTTTGCAGTAAAGCATTCTGCCATCATTGTCAATGTTTGCTAACACTATGAAATTCAACACCGCAACAAGTTAATTACCATGTAATTAGTCTAGGCATAGAGGATAGGTGTGGGGTTATGCTTCTACTGGCTGCATGAACATAGGAACAAGGTAGACCACTGATTATCTATGACAGAACAATATATGTACAGTATTTTACCATAGAACTTTTTACAGAGGTGTTTTAGAACCAGTTTACCACTAGCTACTGTATATGGTGGCATTATGGTCTTAGTGGAAAAACATATTTCTGTAGAAAATAATTAATCCCATAAGGGGGTTTTTTGTAATTATGCCTCCTGTGTGTAAAACATCCTTACAGAACTAATGTCACAATCATCAACACGTCCATCACAAACTGAGCTTTGATTCTGCACTGGATCGGCATGCTGCATATTTCAGCTGACAGCAAGGCAGAGTTGTATGCAAGTAATTCTGCTTCTACAAGTTTGATGATAGCAGGGGTTGTTTAAGCTAGGAGTGAGATGCTGGGGTGTGGTATGCTGATCCAGCCCAGCACAGGTTTGGTTCTCTTTGCTTGAGATGAAACACAGGTGCCTGTAAACGCTTATAGCTCCCTCTGCTGGTAGGGAAGACTTAAATTGCTGCAAACAAACAACTGTACAACTAGCCTGCCCCACTGACATCACAAGTGTACACACAACTAGCTCTGCAAAGGGTCATGCTGTTGACATTTGGCTTTCAGAACTGTATATTTTACTTCTTCTTAGTCACACATGTGTCTGGGAAAAAGTGGGAGGCAGCCAGAGGAGAAATCTTTACAAGAATTAAAAACAAATAACACAAGGAATTTCGGCTGGTGTAATTGAACCATGGCTCAGAGGAGTCATCCTCTCAGAGGTAAGTGCCCCGAGGCTGAACCATGCTTATCAAATTTAAGAATCGTAAAGGCCAACCCAAAACAGGCTGACCCTTTCCGGACTGACACATAAGAATCCTTTACTATGTATTTGTCTGCTGGGCAGGTTACTGTGCAACTGCTACTAAATGCAATCTACAGACTACATATAGAAAAAGTTAAAAAAAAAAAAATCCTAGAAAAATAAATGCTGATGAATGAAACCAAAAGACAATCCCCCAGAGTCAATTCCCTGTAGAAATGAATGAATTTTGACAATGCTGCTTCAAACAAATTAACCAATGCAATTTTTAGCATGTAAGGAAAAAAAGATGTTCAAGATTTTTATATTCACAATGCTCGTCACAATGGATTCTACTGTCTCGTTTTCTGAAATCAGACCATCTGTGTAATCTCAATATCTGCTTTGAGCATGGCTCAGATGTCAGCCCATATCATAGTACCCCTCACTGTGCTTGCCACCCCCAAAGTTAGGCAATGCACCCCACACGAACTGGAGCACCGCATGTCTAGCATTCAGACATATTGAGCTGCAACAGGAATCTCTGCCAGGAGTAGGAATCTCTCTATCCTCTCACCTTAACACAGCATCAGCTAAACTGAGTGGGCTGAAGTGGTGGTGTGTCAATGCTCTTGTGGGCCCCTTATTTAGTACATGTACAGTAAGGTAGCAGGTTAGGGTTACTGCAATGTGGTTAATGCAAAATTGCAGGATTCAAGAATCAGGTTAATGAACAGAGCCAAAATCTTATAGACACATATTATCTGTAGGGTTTCATGATAGCAACCACACAGACACACACACACACACACTTTGAAAGAATATGTTTTAAAATGTTTTTTTGGTGCACTCTTGCATCAACATGATTATGAACTGGTCATAGAAAACTGAGTGATGAATCATTTTCTCTTCTTGCATTTGGTATCTTTCCTTTGGATCAATAGTGGTGATGGCAGGGACACTGTTTATAAATTTTTGAGTTAGCTTTTTGAGTTACTTGTTTGGTGATCTGAATGACTTTGAATTGCTACATTGCTAAATTTAGTTTGTAGTTATGTACTAACAAAGAAATCATGTCTTATACATATGCATTTTCTCAGTTTGTTGGAATAGAACACCACATATATAGATGTAATGCAAAATAACATAACCTATGACTGGTCCTGAACCAAGACAATGACAGCAACTTGCACTGCTCAAATGATTATAGCCAACAGTCAACCTTTCCCACAATTTGCAGGCAAACCTAGAGAAAGGGTGCTGTGATGTGCAGGTGTTAGCACAGTTAGCACAGTTAATAGCACAGTTATGGGCACATGAATGGAACACGCTTGTAAAAGTGCTGGTGCCATATGGAGCTCAATCCATTCCACTTACGTGCCAAACAGATAAGTCCTTGCCAGGCTGACACAGTACACCTGCACTGTATGCAATCCATTCGTTTCAATCAGACCTTAGAGATCACCTGTTTGGGGTAAAGCTGATCAAGGATTGCAAAAAAATAATTTAGCATTATGCATCTGTCTTATTTTAACCAAATGCTGTTACTTGAGATAACAAGTGTAACCTCCTCCAAATGTATCTGATCTGTGTAATATAACTGTAACTGCAGGGACATGATTATGGGTGAAGTTTACCTGTAATTACAGCTGCTGAAACTGAAAATGTAACGACTCCACCCCCATCGCTCTGTCGCCTCGTCCCTGAGAAAACAGAATGTAAGGGGATAGGTGGAGGACACGATGGGAGGGGTCTTCTTGGGCACTTTAACAGTACAGAGCCTTTTTTTTCTTTACTTTTTGGAATGTGCAAAGAAGCCTAAGAAAAAGCGATAGGTAGAGAGAAACTGAGGGGTTTAGCTGGAGAGCCAAAATGCTGGCTGATGCATTGATGATGGAGTGGAATCCGGGTGAAATGAGGCAGTCCTGCACCTGCCCCGCCTCTTTCTCTCTAATATCCGAGCACATATCGAGAGGTCTTCCTAAACACTTGACTTTTCCTTCAGGAATCAGGGGTTCCGGCACCTCGAGGTGCCGAGCGATGCTTTTAGACTGTGCAGGACTGGACTCGTCTTCCAGTGGCTGGGGACTGTACCCGCAGAGGATTGTGGGATAGAGGCATGAAGGCAGTAAAGCTTTTGTGACGACACGCTGTGCTAGCTGCAGTGAGCAAGCATCGCAGCTAGCACCGCATCTGACTGAGAGGTTCTCACCCTGTGCGCAATGGCCTTAGAACATTGTTCTGATGGTGCAACAATGTGACCACATTCAGAGAAAACACCTGTGGCAGACTTTGATTGTAACCACAAATATGTTCCTTTCACATCCAATCGCTAATCTCATAATAATAGCAATAACAATAATGACAACAAAAATCGTTGCACAATACGAGATCATGCAATCACCATTATGCATTCACTGAAATTTCTGCTGGTGTGTGGTCGCCAGCTCCCAGCTAATCTGGGCTGAATGTGGAACACGGGTCTGGTACTGCCCAGTCTGTCAGTCTGTGCACTGATGTACTTGTTGTGCTTGCTGTTGTTCAGTGTAATTGTCTTCCCCATTGTATGGCTACATAATACTCTGTGAATGTTTTTGAAAGCACTGAGAAGAAACCTGTCCCCTTCCTTCTATGTATATATGGTTTAAGTCCTTCCTTCCCCTGCTTGATTCACACTTGTTCAGTGGGAGAGTACAGCTTATATGCACATACTGGTTTGTTTGGGCCTAAACTGGAAAGTTGTGGTTTTGAATATTTTGAGGATTCTTTGCATCTGTACCAAGATGTTTATCCTTCATTTGACTGACTTGCCCCAAGCCCTATCAAGTTAAAGTGACTTTGCAATGTCAGTAATGAGCGCTGAGGTAGTAAAATTGGTTGAAAATGGGCATTTGTCCTTCAATGATCGAGCAATACTGTTCTGCATCTTGTCTTTGTGATACAGTGTAACCAAAAATGCAATACAAACAAAACAGTCAAAGGACCTCATACAGCCATAGTTAATCACATATCATATTTAAATATACATTTTGTCATCCGTACTCTTAGTCACTGAACAGTGAGATCTGACAGCCATTATTTTGTCCAAGATTATGACTGTTATGACTTATTTTGTGTCCCTCTCATCCTCTGCATTTGTGTTAGCATGTCCTTATCCTGACGTCTAGAGTTTCTGAGTCCCATTTTACACAAATGAGAATGTTGAATGTGTCAGTAATGTTTGTAACGTAAGGGCTACAGAGCTGCAACATTGCAGTAATAAAAGTCTATTACACTTGTTACACTT
This sequence comes from Megalops atlanticus, assembly GCA_019176425.1. Lineage (NCBI taxonomy): Eukaryota > Metazoa > Chordata > Actinopteri > Elopiformes > Megalopidae > Megalops > Megalops atlanticus. The sequence continues at coordinate 20,452,139 of CM032877.1, read as the reverse complement.
GCAGGTCAGGTTTGATAGTGTTATGATTACTATGCTTAATAATGATGGTAATAACAATCATCATCATCATCATCATCATCATCATCATCATCATCCTCATCATCATCATCATCATCATCACCATTGCACTATTGCATCAATGGGTCAAGCAGTCTGCTGCGCAAAAAAGAAGATTCAGGATATGGGAGAACTCCCCCAAAATCTTTAATTCAAAGATCTTTTTAACATCCTGTATACTGAGGCATAGAAATAGGCCACATTCCTCTAAAACTTTGTTTTAAATGTTAAACTCTTAGAAGAATAATCTGGGCCAAGCTTTTGTTGCACTCTGAGGCAAAAGAGACAGCTTAAGCAGAGAAGCATCATTTCCTCAGCTGATCCCACAAAGGCCAAGATCCTAAACCAGGGCCTTGTCACTAAACATAGTTGGTCTTGGTTTGTGAACAAGTGGTTTCATGAAATGAAAAGGTATTCAGCATAAATGAAAATTTTACACCTAAAGCTAATTCCCAATAACTAACTTTTGAGATGAAAAAATATTTTCCTGGAAAGCCTTTGAAAGGATTCAGTAATTTACACTTCTATTGCCTCCTGTAGTGGCTGTTGCCAATGACTCTTTTCAATCAGTTGGAGAGAAATTAAATAATTGCAAAAGAAGCCAAATTTTTGCAAATTGATGTGAAAGTAAATATGAGGATCAGCTACACTATCACGGCAATACATACAGCGGGCACTGCGACTGCAAAATGTAATTTAGTTCAGACATGTCTGCAATTGTGGCACAATCAGGTAACCTACATTTTAAAAATAGGCGGTTTTTATTCTTAAATACAAGGGTCTAGCGTACACACTCGCCCAAGTGACACACATGCTGCAAGAAGAGGCGCACATCAAGTCACAGGAACACTGCAGTAAAAGGCCAAACAGATCTGAGGAGTTCTGGAACTCTTAATCAGACTAGTTTTGCCCACAATCCTCTTCAGCAGACCTTAGCAGCATTACTGTGCTCTGACACAGTGATTGACTGAAGCCTGTCGTTCTCAGTCATCCTTCCACCCCTACTCGTCTCACTTCAAAATAAACTGAATGTGTGACCCTACCTTCCCTCCTCTTCCATTTACGAAACGAAGAATGATCCTTTCTCATGGCCATTCACATCAGTATTGTTTCTTGATTATGAAAATGAAATTACAAAATAAAATTTTGGATAAAGAAAGAAAATGTGTTCAGTTTTTTGTATGATTGAATCAATCTAATTGTACTTCACTATGCATCGTATCTCAGAGTCCTGAAAACTCTGGAATTCTCTGGAAAGAGAATGAAAGTACACCAGCAAGTCAGATTTATTGCACGTACATTAATTTACAGGAACAAAAGTGGTAAAAATGCACAGTATGTACAATTGATATATTAACAGTACACATTGGTTAGAAATTATTTTCATATATGTCATATAAAAACAATTAATACAAATTTCCAACCTTTTGAGAGACACTTTTGGCAACCTTTCAGCAGCTCCCTCTGCATACTTTACTAAGCTACAGAGGATTCAGTTTAGAACGGTCGGTCACATCCCATTCACTTTTTATTGCAGTTGAATCCAGTTTGAAAACAATTCAGATTTTTTGCCTTATTTCTCTTTTTTTAATTATCTAGTAAAAATGTGATAATCTGAAAGCAAACTGATCTAGATGTTGCCCCTTCGATTGAATTAGACAGAGGTATTGGTTTAATTCCTCTTCTTTTTCTTCTTGTTTTGCATGACCAAATACTTGCTGCAGAAGCTCTTTGATTAGCATTACCAGAAGAGATGCTGTGTCTTTATGTGGCCATAAAGGTAGGGTAGGGACATAAAGTAGGGTCATATGACTGACTGAATGATGATATTAACAGAGAAAATAGCTTAAAAACCTAGCTTAAGCGCAGTTTAAACCTATTTAACAGTTAGCACCATCAAATATATTTCATATTAATATAACACTGATGACATGAAACAAAACAGGAAAAAAGACATCTGAAATACCCAAGTCCACACATACAAAATTAAGATTGTTGTATCACAATGCAAGGGAGAAAAGACTGAAAACTAGAAATACCAGCAACATAAAACATTGCACTTTTCCACCACTAGAGGTCCCCTATCTTTTAAGTTGTGGACATTAATGGCAAATGTGAACAAAAGCCAGAACTGCCATCTATTAGCGAATACCCTCTCACTTCCAAAATGAACCAGTGGAATCACCAATAAACAAGGGGATGCCAGGAGCAATTCAGGAACACAATTTAGTGCATTTCATATGCCATTTGACCTCTGAACTTGCTGCTAAAATACATTTATTTTTGACATTCATACAGTTGCATTTGATTCCCCTGAGGTATTTAAAAGATACATGTTACAAACATGCAAAGTGTGCTTGACAAGTGAATCTGTTTGCATAAATATGTGCTACTCGCTCCCAGGAGTCAAAGAGAATTTCAGTGGGTTTTCAAGGGTATTTCTGAAAGAAAATCCATCACATTTTAATGAGTCCCTTTCCAACACAGTTTTCACATTAACACACAGCCTTTACTTGAATACACACGGTTATCATGTAAAACTAAAGGTCATTTACATGTCAAGTTTATGAGAAGGGTACATAACTGTTACATAACCATTTCCAATAAAGACTGAGGTCACTTCCTCTACCTCAAATTCACTGCAGGTTATACCGAATGTGCAAAACAGAGTACAGATTTACAGGTAAACCAGGACCAGCTCCCTTTATTAATGAGGCCAGTTGGCTTACTGGGAGGCCACATTGCCATTAAAATGCAAGACCACTTAGTGTACCCCCACAAAACCGAGCTTGTTCAAAACTGGAAGGACTGCAGTTCTCAGTAAATGCATCCCTGTGGATGAGTACCGACCTCCATGACTGTGTAGATCCAGTTGAGAGTCTCGTCGACTTTGGTGTAGATTCCGGGCTTCCCCTTGCGGCCGCAGCCAATACCCCAGCTGACGACCCCCACCAGCTGCCACCGGTCAGACAGGCGCACCAGGGGACCCCCGCTGTCCCCCTGCAAGGGAGAGTGAGGATGTGGAAATGCAAAAGCATAGCACCATCAAGCCAAACCCTTATAGTAAGGTTATCCAGGACCCTTGCTTACAGACTCTTCCATAAAATGGAGGCCGTCATACCTCTTTAAGGATACATTTGTAAAAAATGTAAATGTAAACATAAATTTAATATTGATCATAACAGTTTCCCAGCATTCTCTGGGCTTGTTTAAAGGACAATGCTTAACCTGCTTTAGTTCAATTTTTTTGTTCAGCATTTCTGTATTCAGCATGGGACTGGACATTACAGCACTGACACATTAAGGTGTGGTATACCTTGCATGCGTCCACCTGGCCTTCCAGGTAGCCAGCACAAAGCATTCTGGGAGTGATGGCAGGGCCATAAACAGCGGGCCTGGTACACACCTCCCGGCCAATCAGGGGTATGGTAGCCTTCTGTAGCACAGATGACACTTCACCTACAGGAAAAGAGGTAGGAAAGCACTGTGTTCAGGTGAAGCACAGTGTGTACGGAGAGGTGGAGTGGACTGAATCCACAGGACCAGGAGGGGTATCAGGAATGCCTGACAGGCCGGAACAGCACATTCACACCTCAATTTAGACTCACATCTCAGGCCATGTTCTGTGGAGGGGCCGTCCAGTGTAGTTACTTTTTGCCCTGAGCTCTTGATCCTAGATCAGTCAGTATTTTACACTCAATAGCTGGGTTTAGGTAAAGGGGGTTGGTAAACTGATCGGTTTTTAAGGGCAAAAAGTTCTAAAGACGAGCCTGCTCTGATTTTTTGTGGAGCATTTCCTGTACCTTGTTTTGTTCTCCATAACAGTGTTTCATGTGGCCTTAATATTCCATGATGTAGGACTTACTTTGCTCTACTCTACATTGGAGTTTTGTGGAGAACTGTATTTTTCTGTGAGTTTCCTATAGCATATTCCAATACGTTCTGCTCGGTGGAAAGATGAGGGGGTGAAACATACCTTTCTCCTCCAGGTAGCCCCAGCCTGTCACCACCAGGGGGTCCCCATCTCTTAGGTGGGACTCATGGGGGGGCAGACACACAGGGTGCTGGGTGGCTGTTGGGGTGGGTGTCATGGTGGTTAAAAACACAAGTAAACAGGCCTAAGTTACAGCAGCACTGCACACACCTCAACATTTCCACAGTACAACAGTAACCATGGTGCCTGTTCTTCATACCTTTATTCTACAGTAATTGAATTGTGCAGGAAATTGTTAAACAACCCTCGATAAAATGATATATTGTTTGCGGTGATCAAAACTTTTGGAATAAACAAAAACAGTTCTTTTTTTATGAACTGTATTACTCTAAAAGTATAGGATTTGTAAATGGAGTGCATTGCATTCAATTTCAGTGGAACAGAAACAGTAACATTGTGTTGTTTATTATCTCAGTGTCATATTCCAAAATGGCCACTAGATGTCCCAAAGATCTAAAATTTTCTCTATTCAACTCTTTCCCATACTGTTAAACTTGGTATGGCTGTTGCATCTGAATTTCTTATCTGAATATCTGAATTGAGAACTTGTGATCACATTCGCCTGGGAGAATGCAGGAAAGGAAAAGGAAAGCAGCCTTATATTTCAACGCAGCGGGTTACCTCCAATGGTGAGAGGTGTGGCAAGGCGTATCATGGCGATATCGTAATCGTTGTTGGCAGGGTTATAGTCTCCATTGAGGATGATGCTGTCCACTGACACACCCCCTGCGGACCCCATGTAGGTATGGCCCCCCACCACACGCCATTGGCTCAGCTCCATCTTACGCCTGTGGGGTGTGTAAGACAGTGTGTGTGTGTGTGTGTGTGTGTGTGAGAGAGAGAGAGAGAGAGAGGGAGAGGGAGAGAGATTAAGTGTGGAGGCAGGAAAATGGCGAATGAGAATGTTAGAAGTTTAACATGTTGTTCAACATGGCAGTAAAGAATCATGAAAACAGCTCCCAAATGATGTTTCGTTTGGTTGTGTAAGATGGCAGAGCACAGATCCATTTGACTGCATCCGTCATGTTACATGTCAAACATGTAAGTACCATGAAATGAGCTGGAGAATGTGACGGATGTGTGCTGAACATCTCACATGTCAGCACGTGCCACTTTTCGCAGAGTCACCCAGAGAGGCACTCACTCCTGTGACATGGTGGTGAGTACTGACCCAGAGAAGCAGTGTGCAGCTGTGATCACCCAATGTGGTGACACCAGAGTCCCCCCACAGGAGTGCTCTCCCGCGTACTGCAGGCTGAGCTGCCAGGGCCACTGCTCAATGGTGGCTTCGGTTCCGCCCACAATGCGGTCACGAGCCACCGGACTCCCACAGTCTGAGGACACAATGCAGACACAACGCACACGCACACACACACACACACACACACACACACACACACACACACACACACACACACACACCTTACCAAAAAGTACTGAATGGATAGCACCAAACCGAAGTCCCAAAATAATGTAATATAAGCCTATCCATTTGACAAACACATATGACAATAAATTAAAACAAGACTATATCAAAAACATACAAAAAAAGTCAACACACAAAAAGAATTTCCACAAAAGACTGGCATTTTGGCTATTCAATGTGTGTGTAAGCTTACAGGTTGTATGTGTGAATGTGTGTGTTTGTGTGTTCATAGGTATGTGTGTGCTCCTATTGGTGTGTACCTGAGCAGGACAGTGAAACCACTGAGCCAGAGGTGCACTCGTTCCTACAAGACAGGAAGAGGAAAAGAGACTGAATGAATATTTAGAACAGGCATCGCTTTCAGTTTTATCGATATTACCATTGACACACACTGTGAGGTGCTGTAGCAGGGGTCACAGCCTTGGCCGAATACATCTCATGAAAATTCTTAGGGTATAAGGAGCACATGTAAATACTCCTATCTTTATGCTGATTTAGAAATCCTAAAAAATCAAACAGTATAAATCACTTTCAAGCAAAATTGTAGAGTGAACAGCCTCAAATATTCTTTATAAAGAATACAAATGATTCCTTAATTTTCCACACTTAAGCTTCCACACTTTTGACTTTCAACTCCTGAAATTTTGAATGGATATGGCCTTTTTGTTGAATAGGTGCCCTGGTTCTTGTCCATCTCATTTGCCTAATTAAGGCAATATTTTGAAAGCACAGCTGCAGACTGAAAAGAAATGTTTTGCTTTCCATTGGTCTGAATGACAGTTATCACCTGGACCTTTTTAAGCCATCTTTCACCACTGCGAGACGCCATCTCAAGCTCCAAAAGTACAGAATTATTGATAAAAAATGGCACAATAAACATTACACAGAAAAGACCAAACAATGGACGGACACAGACAAAATATTCCCATTGTAAAAAATTACTACTCCCAGGGCTGGCAATTTCCCTTCTCTCAGCTGGCCCAGATAAGATACAGCACTGGAATGCTTATGCTCAAATGTAAAGTGGACCTGGATAAGGGTTCTCACTAACTAACAACCACAACCCCTGGGGTCTCACCTCACTGGGGTCTCACCTGTGAGCCACAGCCAAGTGAATGGTGGCAATTTGGGCCGTTCCGGACTGGACAGAGCAGAAGGATGCCTTCAGAGAGGAGGACAGCGTTTCTACTGGGATTTCTCTACTGCTGGGCTTGCTGGCAGAGATGGATGGTGGGTCACCAGTTAAAAGATTTTAATGTGAGATTAGTTATTATAAATGCTGGATTGTGTTGCAAACCCCCAGGGTGAGGGTGCCATTTGTGCAAAAAATATGTTATAAGAATGTATAACCATTTTGTGCAGTCTATAAGCTATCACATAACAATTGATAACAAAGTAATGTGACAAAAAAGCAGACTGGCATGGCTGGTGCAGAGGCTCAAGGGCATAACTCACAGTGTGTAGCCCAGCTGCCGACAGGTGGCCTCAGAGTGCTGTGGAATCCACCCCTCCATGCACACTGTGCTCCACCCCAACGCACTGCTGTATACCTGCAGCACACTGTTATTAGACACCAGCCTCACTGTGGGGAGAGAGAGAAGGGATATTTAATCAGCTCACAACCTAAGATGTGTCGATCCCTAGTGGATCATGCCACTTAACCTTTCAAATGTGTTTAGCTTGTGCTCAGTCTGACAGCTTTAGCCACTATGCTAAATGAGGCAAAGTTCCACCCTCCTCACTTGATCTGTACTGAGGGGTGCCAGGCAGTGGAGAGAACTAGCCCTGCACTCCAGCGCTCTTCCCTTCCTGTCTTTAGGAACTCTGATCTCTCATCGGTGCTCAGTGCGTGCAAAACTGCTCTGCACCTTGAGCACACTGCTGTGGGTTCAGCGCCATTGTTGTAGCGTATGGAGCTGTGTGGGAGATAGTTGCAACACTGCCATGGTACCTGGGAAGGTGGCTCTGGCGGTCACATTGGACACGCAGGTCAGCTCGTCCTCCCCTCCGGCACAGTCCGGTGACCCGTCACACACGGCCGCCCAGGGGACGAAACCCACCGACTGCGAGCAGAAGAAATACTTGCTGTCGAGGAACATCTTAACTGTGAGTGCAGAGACACAGAGAGAGAGAGAGAAAGAAAAGAGGAGAAACTGAAGAGATAAGGTCTTCTCATACTGGTGACATTGGAATTCATACTATTGTCATTTTGTGGTTGAGTTTGGTAAAAACTTAATATAGGAAGGGACTCAGTGATATCCCATACATTTTCGGACAGAAAGTGGACATGGGACTCACTGATGTATCCACCCAGACCAAAGACGCCCAATATGACCGTAACAAACAGCACAACGATCAGGGCTAGCTTCACTTTGGCTGCCTGGTTCCCCTGACGCATTGCCGTCATTAGCTTTCCGGACTGCATGGGTTTGATAAAGCCTGCAGGAAACATGGAGTTGTTGAGGTGGGGTACAGGGCCATTAGCATTAGCACCATAATGGCATTAGCATAACCTCTGATAATATTTTTGCATTTTCTGTTGTGATGAGTAAGTGGGTCACGTTTGACTGAACTCCATCAACAATTTAAATGAATAACAACCTTTCAGCACGTACAATACTGAAAGCTCAGAAACTCAGTCAAAGCTCACCTTCGGTTTCCCCTGGGTGGTGCAGACTGGTGCCCTCTGCAGCAACCTCTGTGTCCTTTTGAGAGGGAGATGGGCCAAGGGGCAGAAAGACAGGGACAGAGAGGGGGGAACAAGTCACTACAGGCAAGCTAAACTGTGTGTCACGTGTCTGAGCACTGCTGTACCATCTTAATGCAAAAATTTAATATTTTTGGCTCCTTTTTTTTTTTTGAATCTCTAATTACATATATGCTCTCCGCTGTGGCCTCTACACTTGTTTTATAGCGCTGAAGCATCATAACTGCAGCATTCTGGTTATTTCTAACACTACACGTCTCACTACAAGTAATGAGTAATTGTAATACCTTACGACAGTGTTTCCCAACCTTACTCCTGGAGGCACACTGTCCTGCATATCTTCTATCTATCCTTGCTCTACCTACTTGACTGAACTCATCAGTAGCACTTTTGAATAGCTGAGCACACCTGATTTAATCAAGCAGCAAGGATAGATAGATAGAAGATATGCAGGACAGTGTGCCTCCAGGAGTAGGATTGGGAAACACTGCCTTACGATGTCTACTCTTAGCATAGTGATGCACTTATTTGTAAGTTGCTCTGGGTAAGAGCGTCTGCTAAATGATGTAATGTAATGTAATGAGTAACTTGTAACTACATGGGTAACCACTAGAGGGTACAAATGACTGCTGGGGTAAGGAGCCATGGTCATCATCAGCCCATCCTACCCCAGCAAAAAGGAACCCGTTATGCCCCACTCCTGCAGTCTCCTGGTCATACTCAATGAATGATGCAGCCCAGACCTGAGGTTTCAATGTCTCGGGCTTCAGGGCTCAGCCTGTGGTCTGAGTGAGTGCTTTTACCGTCAGAGCCACTGCAGAGCCTGGGGCTTTAGACGCTTTCACCTCAGCTCCTCCTCACAATTCCCTTCTCAAAATGAATGCTGCCATGAAAAATAAACTTGAGACGGAACTAGGTGTGGAACAAATGCCAGAGGATGTTTGATTGTCCCTTTATAGTCACACCCATGGCACCGAAACATTTTGACAGAATGGGACATTTAGCGTGCTTTGTTACCCGTCCCGGCTCAGCTCACACCATGAAATAGCACAGGGTCATTCCTCCTATCGGAACACAGGTGGTGGTGAGAGGAGTGCCAACAGTGACAGGACCACTCATTGAACACAAAATGACAGGACCGCACAGTGAATGCGAAGACTGTGGTTCTTCGTTTTTTTCAACAGCCTTTACATCAGATCTCAATGATCATTTCTCTCTGGTCATCTTTAAAAGCCTGCAAATAGCCTGTAGTAGACAAAAACTTGGGTGAAAGCTTAATATCCAGCTATGCCTGAGGTGTGGCTTTGATGCATTTACCCCCACAGCCTATGTGCCACAGGGGTTCTGGTCTTTGTCAGTGAAGAATCAACTGAATGCATCGCACACTAATGACTTTAAAGTATTTCCTTTAGTGTTCCACAGGCAGTCATGAGTAATTAGCAAGACCTATATATGGATACTGGTAAGTGGCTGGCTAATGTGAATTATTTATTATTATTTACATTTGCTACAGAAAACAAAATACACATCAACAAATTCGGTTCACTTTAAACATACAAGAAATGTCATTTCGCCGAGTATCAACTTCACAGATCTATAAATAGTCTTTATACACAATTGGTAACTCCATTAAGTAAATTGCAAGGGTCTATCTTTGCATTTATACAGGAATCATGACCGTTGAATTGCGAGAATGGCTGCACCCGCAGACCACCTGTGAGCTGAGAATTGTGCTGTTCACATCGTAGGGCTACTTGTGGAAAACATCTGGTGCTTACCATGCTGACTGTACAACACACTGGCCGTGCTGGTTTAGATGAAGCGTTTTGCTTGGAAATGATCCACTGGGAATTTTGGGGCTGAAAATTTATAACCGTATACATCAGAGTACAGTCAATCTCCAGGAACCTCTGACTGAGGTAAAACATTAAAATCGTGGCCATAGGTCATTTGCTGCCACGGCCATGTCGGTAAACATAAAAAGCTTGCCAGTACTTTTAGATGATGATGTCACACCTTGTGTAGTGTGAAGGCAAAGCTTTTCATTCCATTCGCACCCAGACACCACAAAAACATATGAATCAGTGCAGGATTTTTGACGACTCCAGAAAGTCCCATTCTATGCTGCCATGACTGCGTAAACAACCCATCATAGTTGATGCGGCGCTGCGCAGAGTAGAATCACGAGTATGAACACGTTCCATCTTGTGTTCGCATCAAGCAAAAATAACATGCTATAGGCCTAGTTCGTTTTGCGAAAACAAATCTGGTCTGTCTATCTGTCTACTTATGCAACAGTGTTGTATTTGTACATATATAGTAAAATCGGACATCCAGATCTAGTGAACGCATGTTCACTAGCACCCTGAAAGCATTGCCGTAGCAACCACTTTGATGTCAACTTTGTAAAGTTTCAGAAGTTGGAACTGGCAAATAAGAGTAGACATCATGCAGGCCTACTTTTGCTGGGATGATGTATATGTGCATTCTAGTCTATATACTAGTCAGATTTTAAGCAGTTCTAAGAGAGAGAACTGTGAGGAATTTCTCCTCACAAATACAATGGATATGGAGGGGGAATGTAGCAACACCAGTTCTCTGTTTGAGAGACAAATCACTCTGTGACTCACAGAGATTCCCTTACAAGTTGCCGTGGGGAGTTCAGCTCTCTTCTCACTAAAGAAATATAACACAAGTGCCATCGAGGGATAAATGCTTCATGCTGCTGTTTTTACTAGTCTTGGTCAAGACGGTGATTCAGTGTAAACACTTGCCCTATAATTTGTATGCAGGAAACAACTGACTTGTTTACAGTCATGTCATATTAGCCATTATTTTTAGAATACACACGAATTCCCTCAGTGAGGAATAATTTTCACTTTTGTGCCTTCAAAAAAGAAATTAGCATTTAAAGCAAGGTTTTTAGTTACTTCAATCTGCCTTCCTGAACATTGTAACTGAGAAACACTCTTGAATAACTCTGAGAGCAGATCAAGAAAAGGACATGCAGGTATGAATGGGGTGGTTCAGAGGGAACGGAGTCTGAAAGTGTACGTTCTGTGTTGAAGTGTCATTTGTCTTGTCTACACATTGTGCCCTGCAGACTGGTACAAAATGTTATACAGTATATCTCCGTAGGCATGAACCTCACAAGCCAGGGATCGCTTCAGGCAGCTAATGGTCATCACACCTTGCACCTTATATTGAGTGTAAATTATTATGCTTATTCTGATGGAAGAGGTGTGCTTGCAACAACTGTTGTCACTTTGGTGCTCGAGAGGAAAGTCTGAAAAAATGGAAAAAACGAGACCATGTTATTTGCCCTGAGTAGTTTATTGCCAGAGACAGAATTAACAATCCCTTGTGGTTTTAGCCATTCCAGGTCTTATCAGAAATTGGGATACTGCACAGAGTAGAAACCATTAATAGATGTCTTCTTAATTTGCTTCTCATAACATGTGGAATGGCTAACACTGCTATGCATTGAGAGTGTTATTTTTATCTCTGGTTAATAGGAGACAGAAGACTGTGATGTGACTGACAGAGTGGAGGACCACAGTGCTTTCAGCACTTTGCTTTTGTCACAGAATGTGTATGATTATTCAGTGAGGTTCAGAGTGAACAGAGGTACGCACACCTTGAAGAAAAGCTTCTCAGAAGAAGAAAAGCCAGGTGATTAAAAAACATTGGCAGTCAAATCATAACACCGCAATCCTGCTGACACAATACATTCTCATAACACTGCAAACACTGCAGTGAAGCCAGAGGAATGTCCCTTTTCTAGTGCATGAAATACATGACTGCCAAATTAAACTCACCCGTCACTCAACACAGCTGGCAATCGACCTGTCACTGCTCTCCAACCAGTCAGTTTCTACAATTATGTTTCCCCCTGACTTTTCACGGCCTGTGTCTGTTTCTAGACTTCAGATCAATCCTTTGACCTGACAGAGCCCAGGTTCATCGATTTGTCATCATAGTCCCACTAACACACTAAATCTGCTCGCTGACAATGCAAATATTAACACCCTTTGCTAAGATGTTTAATGCAAGAGATGCTTGTTTCAGGAGGTACATGCGGATACTTGCCTGCAGTGAACTGACTCATCTCAGACAGACTAGAGCAATGTTTTGTTTTCTTCCAAGTGTCTCAGCTATAATGAGTCAAAGACTACACTTCCAACCCGTGTGGCAGCAACATCCTGTTCTGTGCCTTTCCCATGGCCTGACACTGTTTGGTGCGTCTATCTAACTTCCTCTGGGTCAGCAGGTCTGATCCCAGATACACTCACCGTCATTGTGTGTCTGTTCCCAGTTTCAGCTCCCTTCAGTGTGATGGATGGGTCATCGGACATTTTAGCGGGACCTCCCTCCAAAATCTGTCCGAGCTCTGTGTCAGGAAGCTGGACGAGCCCCGGATCGTTCTCCTGGCAAGTCCTTCTCTGGGGTTTCTGAACCATATGGACCTGTCTTTCCAAGGCAGAGCTCTTCACAGCTGTCTACTGGTGACCAAGCCTTTTAAAAAACCTGTACTGGGACACCTTTCACCCCTACCTGTCCTCTTTATCTGTTAGGCTCTTCCCTTTGACTCCGTCTCCTAAACGTCCCATAGCATAATAATGTCACCTGGCCTGCCTGAAACTCATTTTCTTGCTGGGTGTGGTTGATCCCTGCCAGAATTGTTTAGAATGTCCCCAATTACATTCAGGTGTTTGACTTCCCAGCATTTTCACACTCAGCAGTTGAGTCAGACTGTCAAGCCAAGAACAACATTTCCTTCTGATTAGGACATAAATTAACAGTAGCTGCCACCCAAACCTGATATGACCCACAAACAAAAAAAGGGCGTAAAATGACTGATGGAGACCGACCATGCCAAACTGAAATCTTAAAAGTATGTAAAATGCATACAAATCATTAAAAGAATCTAATGATGCTCTTGTTTGAAACCCTTAGGGTGCCATGTACAAAGGAAATCATTTTCATTAATTGTGTGGCCCTATAATGAGGGTCTCTGTATTTCAGTGTGCTGTATAAAAGTGATGCCTACTTTGCTACCCGGTATGGTGCTGTACTTTACCGGATCTCAACAGACTGAATGGCTGTAAAGTTCACTTTGCTGTTCTAGCGTCATTCGCTCATTGCTGAACCCTGTGGGTCTGGCCCTTTAACTGTCCCTGTGAGCACTGTCTTCCGACAGATAGCGCAGTACCTCACACTGATCTGTCTCTGACTTCACAAAGTACTCACAGGAAGAAATAATTCAGCCTGTATATGCTGTTGGCTGTTGCTGTTGCTGTGGTCATCGCGTTTCCCCTACACTATACATTATGAATACCTTATACTTGCGTCTTTTGTGTCAGTAGCTCCTAAAAAGGCTGACATTTCAAAGATTCATTGCATTTTTGGCATGTGGCAGTACTTCATGCGTGCACCCAAGGTCTGCACCACCACCGGATAATTCATTGTAGCAGTGTGGTGTAGCAATAAGGAGCAAGGCAGAAGTATGGTGTAGGGGTAAAGAGCAGGGCAACAGTGTGGTGTAGGGGTAAAGAGCAGCAGTGTGGTGTAGTGGTAAGGAACAGGGCATAAGTGTAGTGTAGTGATAAGGGGCAGCAGTATGGTGTAGTGGTAAGGAGCAGCAGCTGGGTGTAGTGGTAATGAGCAGGGTAGCAGCGCAGTGTAGCGGCAAAGAGTAGGATAGCAGTGTGGTGTAGTGTTAAGGTGCAGCAGTGGGGTGCAGTGGTAAGGAGTGGTAGGAAACAGGAGTGTGGTATAGAAGTAAGGAGCTGCAGTAAAACATCCAGCTATGGATGACATGTGAGCTATGCATGACACTGTACAGAAGGCTGTCTGTTCAGCAGATAATGTGATATAAGATAGAGTGGACACCGTAGTCTGTAGTCAAGTTACAGCCTACTGCTCAAGGCATTCCCCACATTTACATTTATTCATTTGGCAGATACTTTTATCCAAAGCGACTTACAAGTGAGGTAGAGTACAACACAAGCAGACTGTTTGTGTCTTCTGTGCATGTTTTCATGTTATCAGTGCATCTCTTTGAATATCTGTATCACAGCCTCCCCTGTGGGAGATAAGTAATGGCCACCAGGGCCATGAAATCCCCTGGCACCATGCCCATCTATCCCATGATGTGGGATAGCTACCCCAGGGGTGGTAGCATGTGAAACCAGCCCAACTTTCAGCCATTGAAGGTGCTCTAAAAATCTAGTGGATCTACGTCCCCCCTCCTGCGTCCCGTTCATCTTGTTCAGTTTGCAGTGATTGACTGGTTTTTAGATTACATTATGCTGTGACCAGAATGCGTGAAACTGAAGGCATTTTAAAAGCATACGTTTGCTGGGGAGAACAAATACATGATCCAGCACAACATGCATAGCTTACATGTTTGAAATGTTTTTGTATCCATTGGGCTGGGTATGCATCGAAACTAAGGTTAAAATGCTTTCTTCAAGCGCACAACAGCCATGCCCCACCTGCGGCCTTCTGGTCAAATTAAGCTCCAGTGATTACGCCAGATGGCCGTGCTGTTTTCCAGTATTTCCTCATACCTAACTTTCCTCTGCCTGTGCTTGCTTCAACCACACTGACTGCTTTTGTACGAGCTGGTTCTTTGCATGACGTAATAATGGCAGTCCCACCCAGTCCAGACTGACTCCAGGAAATGAAGATTTTGGTATTAACAGGAATTAAACTGGGTATCACTAGGTCAGCAATGAGTAATTATACCTCTGCTGGCATACAACACAAAACATAAACCTGTCTGTTTGCTCTAACTGCTTTGTTGACAAGACAGATTAATTTTTGATTTTAGGATTAAAATCCCCCCCCACACACACACACACCCACACCCACACACACCTACATCTACAGCCATTATGTCTTTTTAAAACCCATTTCAGGTTAACTGTCTTGGGACAGGAAGACAGCTTGGCAACAGGATTGGGGAAAAGCTGACTACAGTTGATTTTACTGAAAGCATGAAGGGCTGTGCAAGGAGATTTTACTGGACTTACTGGACAGGTTACAATATCCAGGAACAATGATGATCAAATGATCAACTGTGTTACTGCTGCACTGTGGTTTCACACTCTTAGCAACTAGAGGAAGTATCTAATCTGACACCATCAGCATCATAAGGACCAATTTTCTACCATGACCCAGAGATGTTTCCGCTGAGACAGTCCAGGGTCTACAGATGAAGTTTAGCTTCATAGCTACATAGCTGTTATAGCTGCCACACTGTTAAATAAATAAATACATAAATAAACATATCTGAGGAAAAGAGTAGCTAAAACACTTTCAATACAAATAAAAGCATCTATTTCTCTGACTTCTCAGTGTAAAATAAGCGGAGAGACTCAGTGCAGTGTCATTAATACGCTAATAGGAACATACTCACAGTTTCAGGGCCAGAGACCTTTAATGGGTCCTTTAATTAGATCATGAAAGAATGAGAGTTGATTCAAAGGTCATGGAACAGACGTTAACTTAAACATAACTAACATAACTTCTTATGTTTCCTCTTTCCTTTTTATTTCTTTAATCTGTTCTCATTATCTCTTCCCTCTTTGTACAGTGTGTGAAACCCTCTGTCTTTGCTCTTTTCATGTGTCCGAATACTTGTCCACATTGTCCTCACCTGTCCGTTTGCTTTATCCCGTATATTACTTTATATTATTGTCATTTAGTAGACATGCTCTTCCAAGGTGACATAGGTTACAATTTTATCCAATTATATAGCGGGATATTTACTGGTGCAGTTGTGGGCTAAGTACCTTGCCCAGCGGTACAACAGCACTTCCCCAGCAGGGAATTGAACCAGCAACCTTTCTGTTATGAGCCCTGCTCCTCACCACTATGCCACACTGCTGCCCAATCAATATGCCCCTCCTCCACCACAGCTGTCAGGTTACTACTCACCTTTTGTGTCTGTGGCAATCCTGGTGGGACTGGGTTAGGGAAGACAGGGGGCTGAGTTTATGAGGATTGTGGTTCCCTTTCTTCCTCTGCATATAATCCTATATACAATATTGTGGTCTTAGCATAAAAGCTACATGGTACATCATTGGGCTGACTGAGGAAAGTCTCCACTGTTTAGAGGATCCTGTGCTCGTACAGCAGGTTGTTCCTGCATGACTCTGGTTGGATGACTGCCACTCATGCTTTGCCTTTATTTGGTTGCTTGCTGCCTAAGTCTTGGTGCTACATAGGTAAGGGGCATGCTCTGCCAACCAACCCCAAAAATTGACTCATCTCTAGTCATGATGAGTCATGATACATAATCTGTGCTGCAACAGTCTGGATAACACAATCCTATACTTTGGTGTGCTTTCTTTCTGCTTTTGTGAAAGTAGTTGCCATCATATTGCGACATTGTGTCCTCATTACTGTCGCAATTCATTGCATTACATTAAACTACATCATTTAGCAGATGCTCTTACCCAGAGCAACTTCCATGTTAGAGTAGTAATTGAGAAGTAGTACATGAAATCAGTAGGATGCTGAGTTAAGTGCTAAACTAGAGTAGAGTGCTTTTTTTAATAGAAAATTGGGATAGATGGAGAGGGAGGTAGACTAGAGATAAAGCTTGAAGAGATGAGTTTTCAGCTTTCTCTTGAAGGCATCCAGGAAGTCTTGTCAGGGCTCAGGCAAGGACTCAAGCGCGGACACCAGGGCTTCAGGTACCAAAAAGCTTTAATAAAGGCGTCAGGCGATGTAGCAAAACCAGAACAGGCAGTGTCGGTAACAGGCAGACAGTCCATGGGCAAACCAGGGTCAAAAACAGGAACAGGCAGGGTCGGTAACCAGGCAGGCAGATGATCAGGCAAACAGAGCAAGGCAGCGAGCAGAATCAAAGTCAAAGGTACAGGCAGGAACAATCACCGCAAGACTTACAGAAAAAAGCACGGCGGGAACGAAACAGGACAAACACTGCAACGATCTGGCAAACAGGACAGAGACAAGCAGGGTAGATATAGGGTAGGGCTGATGAGGTGATGGGAAGCAGGTGTGCAGGCAGGCAGGTGGAGATGATCAGGTGGGCGAAGACAGGGTGGAGAGTGGGGCAGGGCTGGAACACAAGGAAAAACAAAAGCACATGGACACAATGACAGATGGGGAGAACATAAACACAACAGCTAGGGGGCCGGAGTACTGACAAGTCTGTTGTACGAATCTCAGCAGGAAGCTCACTCCACCTGTATGGAGCAAGTACTGAGAAGAAGTGCATCTGAGAGATGCTGCCCTTGTATTTTGGGACACAGAGGTGGTCCGAGGTAGCAGAGCATAGCACTCTTACTGGATTGTAGGCCTTGATCATGTCCTGTATGTATTGGGGGGGGGTGATCCATTAAGTCCCTTAAAGGTTTGTAACAAGGTCTTGAACTTGATCCTTGCTGCAACTGATAGCCATTGGATGGACTCAAAGAGAGGTGTCACATGGGCCTGCTTGGAGAGGATGAATGTCAGTCAGGCTGCTGTGTTCTGGACAAGTTGCAGCGGTCAGATGACATCTGCCGGAAGGCCGGCAAGCAGTGAGTTGCAGTAGTCCAGACTTCACAGGATAAGAGCCTGGATCACGACTTGGGCTGTGTATTTGGAGAGGTATGGTCTGATCTTCCTAATGTTGAACAAAAGGAATTTGCAGATCCTGCCTGTGGCTACAATATGTTCCTTGAAAGAAAGATTGCGCTCCATGGTTACCCCTATATTTTTGGCAGCTGTGGTTGCTATTACCTTTGCATTGTCAAAGCCAGTTGTGAGGTTCCTTGGAGGAGACATATTTGCTGGGACGTAGACTGTCTCAGTCTTGTCGATGTTCAGTTTGAGCTGTTGCTTGTTCATCAAACCCAAGATGTCAGTGAGACATGCTGATATTTGAGTGATGTCCATCTCGGGAGGGAAGGAAATGAACAGCTGTGTATCATCTGCATATGAATGATGAGACAGGGGTCATGTCATTGTCATTCTAATTTTTTTTCAATCTCCAGACAAATGAAGTGCCTGGTGCAGGTTGCATATGTCACTTGACCTGACAAAAGACCAAGCAGATGACTGACTGCTAAACTTCATAATTCTGATCCTGGCTAACAACACTGCTGGTACCAGCCATTTCTTTATAACTCTCAGCTAACAGTTAGTCATGCCTTTGGTGAAGCAAGATTGTGCCTTGGGAGTTCTTTAAGGTGGCACTAAAAGATCTTTGATCCTAGGTCACCCTGTTTTAGTACTCACCCTTTAAATTCTCATTTCAACACCAATGAGAATCTCAATATTAATTAATGAAATGCTACCAGGCTGCAGTAATAAAATAAAGAACATGAAGCACATTCAAACATGAAGATCCTGCATGACGAACATGCAGTATGCTAGCTTACAGTGTACACAACAACATTCACTAAGCTGTGCCCCTGCCTGCCTGAAAAAGGCCAAAAACAAAACTAAGGCTGTCAAACTATTCAAAAGTGTAATTTCACTCGTTAGTCATGTTTAATTGCATTTGTAGTTACATGTTAGAATTGCACGTTGATCAATATGTCAGCTGTCATGTATCTACTCTTAATAAAGGCAAACACAATGACGGGTTCACACGGACTTGGCTCTCTTTTATTTGCTGACCAAAAGCTCATGAGACACTGAAAATAAAACCGAACATTCCCTTGCATTAACATGCATCCATCTCGAGAGCGCCACTTTACAAATGTGCAGCGCTATTTAACTAAGGCAAGCTCAGCCAATCCAATACAAGGTTAAAGGTTAACCAATCGTTAATCCATACAACAAAAATGTATAAAAAACACTTTCACCTTCGTTTTCTTTTTAAAATAACTATAACACATATTTTTGTGATGCCTACACAACATCAGCATTGGCAGGCAAGAGGCTAATAAAATTTCCCTCCTTATTCCTTCCTGGCTGGTGATGCTCATGTTCCTTGTAGCTTCAACTCAGCATAAACTAGAGCAGTGTTTCTCAGTCCTACTCCTGGAGGCCCACTGTCCTGCATATCTTCCATCTATCCTTGCTCCAAACACACCTGATTAGTGTGATTGACATGCTCTTGATTAAATCAGGTGTGCTCAGCTAATCAAAAGTGCCACTGATGAGTTCAGTCAGGTAGGTACAGCAGGGAAAGATGGAAAACCTGCAGGACAGTGGGCCTTCAGGAGCAGGATTAAGAAACACTGAACTAGAGCATCCACTGTTTTTTTTCAAATATAATATGGGTAAGTAGCATGTAGCCTGTAATCCTTGATGACTTAGCTTTTTAAACCAAGTACACAGAAAGATCAGAGTGTGGATGAAAAAATCCACATTATCCATTTGCAATTAATCTCATGTGTGATCATGTTAATGTCACCAGCTCTAGTTTAAATACATTTTTTGAAAATCTTAATCCATATGTGCATTCTGAGGACCAATCAACCAAATATAATGCTGGACCAAGTCTGGGCCAATAGATTAATTGTTGGCATGCAAAAGACACTGTTACCATTGGCTGTATAGCAATAGCAGTTCCACTGAATCTGCGTGACTGCATCGTCATTTCTGAATGGCTATTTTTGTAAACGGGAAACACTGCTAAAATTCCAGGAAATTATGTCATGTCACTGAGACAAAAACCAAGCTTTTGGGCTGCAAGTTGTCAGCCAAATCCTCCCCCTGCTTCAAATGCAGTTCACTTTAAGTTATCCTGAAAGTGTTTTGAAAAGTTGTATTTGGCTGGATGTCAGATATATGCAGCACACAGTGCGATACTTTTGACCAGTAGGTGGCATGCACATACCTTCTGCTTACAGGTCACTCAAGGCAGTATGTAACTGTGGCATTACAGGAAAACTCTGGTCCAAAATTAGAATGTGATCTGTTTCTTGATATGGATCAAGTATTTAGAAGAACAATAGAGCATTCTGAAGTTCTGAAGCTTTAACCAGACCCTCCTCCTCCAGTTAATAACAGATCATCCTTCTGGGAAAACAGCTAATTGTGTCAGCTTTGAGTAGGTGTCACTCTGGATCGGGGAGCAAAATTCTCTGTTCTACGCATGAGATTAAAGGACATCCCACAGTTTTTGGAGAACAGTACAGTGGATATAGCACAATCTGTGTGCACTAAGGGGGAGTTCAAGGGCCACTTTTGTGATGGCATAGGCTTAGGGCCAGAAGGTGGGATTAGAAGGAAAGTGGGTTGATGGTGTACCTTTCTGGCCTCACAGTCAGTTCCAAACTGGTCCTTAAGCAGCCAGCAGTTCAAGTCAAAGCTCAGATCAATGTGCAAGGCAAAAAGAAACAGATAAATGAAAATGAAACAAAAATCTGACTGAAAGGGCTAAACACACACAAAATGAATAGTACTGAACAGATATACCTACACAGACTGAGTTTACCTAGGCCGTGTTACAGGAAAAGGCAGTGTGGTAGCTCAGCTTTTCCTGGTGTAATACTAGTTTATGCCACTAGAGAGGATCCATGAGCCACAATTGAGACGTTACCTGT
The DNA here is from genome assembly GCA_019176425.1 of Megalops atlanticus. Taxonomy (NCBI): domain Eukaryota; kingdom Metazoa; phylum Chordata; class Actinopteri; order Elopiformes; family Megalopidae; genus Megalops; species Megalops atlanticus. The sequence goes on along the minus strand of CM032877.1, from coordinate 20,431,437 downwards.
CAATTTTTGGGGTTGGTTGGCAGGGCATGCCCCATACCTATGTAACACCAAGACTTAGGCCCCAGAAATAATCACAGTGACCTTGAGGTCCAACTCACTGCAAACATTAACTTTATACAAACATACAGACTTTGTACACAAGCTCACATAGCCATACAAAGAAGCCCAAACTTGGAACCTTTTTCCGTATGGTATTCTTTGTCTTGTCTGTCCTGTTTTTCCTGCTTCATTACATCATCTATAATACTCTGGGCCTCCAGGCTACACTTCTAACCATAAGGCTTTCCATATACATCCTAGCGCCGCATCTGCTCATTTTAATCAATTGCAAGTGACGGCAATGTTGCTTGAGCATGGACGACAGATAGTTAGCTCACTATTATGGCAGTAATTGCTAAATTATTGTAAAAAATGATGCTAATGTAACGACACAACCTCACCAAGACTAGGTAGCTATATAAGCAGGTCACTCTGTTTTACACAGCGTTCTAAATGTCGAATGTAACTGTATTTGTCATCCAAAGCACAACGTAATAGTCTAAGCGTCTGGGAACGGGTGTTTTCACGCCGGGTGTTCCGTAGGCCTGTGTTAGGTGGCTGATAACCCATGATCAGTGTAAGATGTCTGGTCTTAAACAGTAAGAAGTGTCATGTCGTGAGTCATGTATTAGCGTAATAAATTGTGTTATCATTCTTATGAATGGATGTCACGGAATTATTTTCATCATGTGTTCAATAGCAGAAGTGAATAGGGTTATAGCTTTGAGTTTTCTAATTAGTTAACAGCCTTTAAAATTGTCCAAGTTTGCTAACCAACTAGCCAGCGAGTTTGGAAATATATTACTCTTGCTTGTTAGCTACCCAACTTATGTTATGTAACTAATGTTAGCTAGCTGCATGGACATCATCTGCTGTCAGCATAATGATTCAGTTAGGCCTACTAAAGTCGGCAGCTGTAAGATGAGTCTGTATCATATCGAAAGTCATGTCTATCACCTTCGGAAACAGCGCTATATTCATGAATACACGTCATAACAGAAAACCCTGTCCGCAGGCAAATTATTATATTTATCGTCAAATTTTAGCCATGGCCATGGTCTTAATAAACAGTGTCCCTGTTTTCATTAATAAATAACACAGTGCCATTTCATTCATGCATTCAAAAACAGAGCCAACCCTCCGATAACAAAGATGCTCACAGCATAACCTCTGAGTTTACAAGATGCCGCTGTTTGCTCACAAATTAGCTAGCAAACACCATTGATAATGGATTCCTTGCCAGCCAGCTACGTTTGTAAATTTGAATCAGCTTCAATAGCTACATTGTTACATAGCTACATAGTTACATAGTTAGCTAATTTGATAAGAACTTTTGCAAATCTACTGAATGACCGTCCTGACATGCAAATCCTCACCATTTATAGACTAATAATCCTCCTTGACAAGCAGTATTACCATCATTCCCCTCTGTTACACTGCATCACTCGTCAGTCATAGCATCATCCTAACCACTATCATACAATATCAAAATAATTCTTCACTGAAACTCTTTCAGCATACAAAACAGCGATGTACTAATGTGTCCTAAGTACCTTTTCTCTGAGTCAGCACTAACATTTGCGAAAATAGGTGTGCCATTAAAAGTAATGACATAAAAATTGAGCCAAGTTAAACAAGGTGGGCAACACTACCTCACACAAAAGAGGCAGTTATTCCGAAGCAGTCCCGTCCAATGTTTCCTTAATTCTTTGTAATCATGTCCTGTGTTTTTTTCATAATACAGATAATGAATGAGAGAAATGAATACACAGTGTACATTTGCTGTGACCTCTGAATGAGTATAATGTTTTCATACCCTCTATGAACAGCTAGAAAAAGGAGATAGAACGGAGAAAAATAAAATGTACAAGCAGTATTTGTCATATGATTAGATGAGAATGTGTACAGTTTTACAATACCAATGCTACTTGGAACGACAGCATGCTGCATGCTTTGCAAACCACTGCACTTTTTCCAAAAAACACTAGAGATGAAATGCTTTCACACCTTGTAGTTTTCTAAAAATAAACCCTTGTAAAAGCAACCTTGCATTGCACTTCCTCTGTCAGGGTGTTAACAGAGAAACAACTGTGGACATGAAAGGATGTTGTACATGGGAACTATTCTTTAACTACTTTCATCATCATGGTTAAAAGCATAGAGCTATCCAACTGTCCTGGGAATCATTGACCTTTATGAGTCAGGCTATGATGGCTATTTAGAAAAATGAACATGAAGAAGAACCTGTCAGTTTCCTCTGGGTTCAAGGCTAGGCTTCAGGGACAGTCCCTGTACTACCAGGAAGTGGATGCAGGATGTGTGTTTTTTTAACACTGGGTTGTCAGAGTAACAGAAGAGTGAGGCGTGGTGAGGGTCAACACCAGGTAAGCAGTGTGTATTGTTTGTTCAAGATCTTGCAAAACATGGGTGTGATGGGCCTTGCAACTGATTTCTGGCAATTGGAAAACAAGATCCACACGCTGCGACTAAAGTGAAGACTTAATTTCATCATCTTACACGTGATAAAATAGTACTCAAGTGAAAAGCTTTGGTGGAAAGGAAATGTTTTTCATTTGTGTGCATGTCAAAGTATCATAAGCATGGTCTATAGAAGTTCATGTCAATCATAACTCATTATCATACCACTACACTAACATTAACATAGGGAGGCCCTGGGTGTATATTGGTATTGTATTGAAAAGGTACACTCCTGTCAGGTTGTGGAGAAGCTAGTCAACACCTCTGCCATAAATGAGCCAAAAAGAACAAAAGGTTAAAAGAAACAATAATTTATTATATAACCTGTCCAAAAGAGCATCTACTGGATTTCAACAATGTAAATGTAATGTTAAGCATACTCATGTTGTACGTCACTCTGTATCAATACCTTCCATCTCCTACCAGTGCTGTTTTCTGGGTGTCACAGTTGTACCTTACTAAATGAATAGGATAGTAACCAACAAAGCTTCTAAGCGGGCATAGTTTCAGTACTGCATATAGTACCCAGTTCTAAGCCTGTGCAGATCTGTCAAGGTTAGTGTCAGAGCATCTGAAACTCCTGTCCTTCCTGAATATTAGTATTGCAAATCTTCCACAGATCTCTAAAGCACACATACTCCCATTTCCTTTTTCCCCAACCAATCCTTCACCTCCACAGGATTCCCTGTGGAGTCATACAGCTGTAAATCCGAAACCCATTATAATTCTGTGAAATTATTTTCATGATAACGCGAATGTGTTTTGTAGCCATGTAGAGTGGGCGAATCTGCTGCACACACAGTGTATTCGACTGGTACTGCACTGGTACTGGATGGGTAAACTGCACTTATACTGAACTGGTGAAATGGATCCATGTGCTGACTGCCTCTCAGACGCTGATGCCTGTAGAGCAGCTGTTCTGCTTCGGGGGCTGGTTAAAATGAGACCTTCGCCTAGGCCTGCAGAGTTTCGCTCAAGAAACTGGGTTAACAAACGGAGCACTATTGGAGTGTGCATGGGATTCGAGCTTGTTCAAACCGAGAATTTAGCTGCGAGTTCACCTGCGATAGCGATCTCTCCGTGTTACCTCCCACGGCATTGTGCCATACTACTGCTTTCTACCTCCCACAGAGCCTGCGTGATGGAGGACTTTGGGTTTTAGTGTGTGAGTCATAATACCAATGACATGTCAGCCCTGAGAGTTTCCTTGTTTCTTATCATCATCATCTAGCTCTATATACATACAGTATATACACACATATACTACAAGACATATTGTATGCACATACATTGATTATGTATTTATGTGTTTATGTGCATGAATATTTCATTAAGCTGGGACAAAAATAAGATTTAACTGAAAAAAGGTACATATTGCATGTTAAAATAAATACATTTTCAACTTAATTTCAAAATGTTATTTGTTAAAAAACACTATGTATGAATCTGTACAATGTTGTTAATATTAAAGTATAACATCTTTTAAATGTTACATGCAGAAAGAAATCAAATATTGGAATTGGGGGGAGGGATAAGCCTAAGACCTGGTGATGTATAAAAAAAAGCAAAAGAAAATAAATATTGCATATGAAATAGTATGATTTGTATAATAGGATAAATACATCAAACAAGAAAGTGGAGAGCCTTAGGCTCAGAGCAACCACAAACAAAATAGCCTTATTTCGCAGCATCCAATAAGGGCTTTCCACAGGCAGAACAGTTACTCACAGCTTAATTCCTCCCCGAACAAAAACCTGATGCTGCTGTTGCACTGGAAGGTGTGTGGGAGTGGGGTCACCAACCACAAAACCTCTGCTGATAGGCTTTCTCGTAAGCTGCAGGCAACATTATTCTAAGCAGGCATAAATCCAGTTTGACATATTTTTGATGGGAACAATTGATGCCTAAAGGTTCATCAGGTCTATGTACTTTCAGGAACTGAAAGAGACATTTAGAGACTTTTTAAAAATCAAGTAGCTGCTGGATAAAGACTGATTTTTTTCATCTAGTGTTTTAGAGGGGTTATTTGTAAACCTCTTATTTTGCCATTTCATTACAATCAACATTCATTTACCAGCATTTTTACTGGTACACCTGTGGATGATTTAAAATAACAGCCACCCAACAGACAAAAGCAGTATTACTTGTAAAGTATCTGATGAATACAAAATACTCCTTTTAGACTACACATATAGAACACTGTACTATACACATACAGTAAACATACAATACTTCACAGCGGTGAATATTATGTCCACATTTTAAATGAGAGCTTAAGATCAAATGGCCAGGGTTAATCATACAGGTGATAGGGCAGTGGTATTAGGTACTTCTCTATAGCAGACTGGCAGTGGAGCCACATTGTAAATATAAGAGAGAGGACATTCCTATATCATGGGCAACAGTAGGTAACTAGTTCCTCATTTAAAATACATTTAAAATACATTTAAAACACATTTGTTGTCTGTTTCAGAGCGCCTATAGACTATGGCATTCATTTACATCTAGATTAATGCAGTTTCTGAAAAATAATAATAAATAATAAATACAATAAATAATAATGTGATTTTAGATCAACAGTATAAATTCTAGAGAAGCAATCCACAAAGTCCAAATGACATAAAAAATGTAGGGAAGCTTTTATCAAACCTCTTTGATTTTCAACAGAGAAATAGTTTAAGAGGTCCTCCTTAGTTTGCTTTGGACCCTGAATGTATAATGGTTTATTAGGTCTGTCCGATGTTTGCATTAGAAATACGGGGTCACTATAACGTCATGTCAGTGTATATGAAGTCGTGGAAACTATTGGCTGAAGTTAAACCCTTGTACACAGAGATTTTCAAATAATCTGAGCCATCTAATCAGACATAAGCATTCTGTGGAAAAATGCTGCTACCTAAAAATAACTTTAAAAGGAAACCCTATTTCATTCCTTCCCCATGTCAGGAATTTGACATGTCTGAATAGGTGCTGGCTCACACCTCCACAAGTTTCCATCTTGACTACTCTAACTTTTTTTTTTTAATTACCAGATAGTGTACAAACAGGCTGCAGCTTGTTCAAAAGAGCAGTTTCACAGTTACTGACACACACAAGTCAGAGCACACGATGCCTGTCTTACGATCTTTTCATTGGCCAGCAGTTAAAAATTGTATTAATTACAACATAGCAATCACAGCATATATGGCCTTAAATGGGTGAAGGCCCTCAGGCAGCATATAATAATAATGGGTTTAATTGACCTCTGTGAAGACAGGAGGTGGAAACATTGCTGAAGAGTTTTTTTGTTGTTATTGTTTTTTTTTCCATGAACCAAACAGGTCCAGTGATTGAGGTCTAGACAGTGAGGTAGTCAGTTTAGTGTCCTGGTCCTTTGGGGAATTCCCCTTCGAGCAAGAAGTGGAGGACATTATGGCAACCAGATCTCAGAATTCTCAAGGTTGAAAAAGAGATGTTTTGTTTGATGAAGTTCATGATGTTTCCACGTCTTTATAAAATTCTGTGATTTTGCTTTTATTTCCCTGGTTCTCCCTTGAAAACTTGTCCCCCAGTTTTTTCCCTAAAGTCAATTTAGATTGCGTCTCACCAAAAACATGGGATTTTTCCACAATCTGGCAACACTGAGTCTACGCAACGTCCCATTAAGCCATTGATACATATGTGTAGTTTCATTCTGTAAGTGACAATGAATTATTTTTAAGGAATAGTGAGAGAAAAAAAGGCACAAAATAAACCTACTGTTTCAAAAATAATATGTATCTATGTGTTAGATAAAGGCTCTAGCAAATGTATTAAGATAATTGAATGTCAGGAGTTTCTCCTGACAGCGGTAATTGGTTTCGCTGTACTCCCTGGGAGAGCGAGGGGGCTTGGGCGTGCGGCAGGGCTAATTCGGTTATCGAATTATTGGTTGTTTGACGGGGTTCGCTGCCTGGTGCGTGCTCCGCACCTGCTGCCTATCTGGTTAAGGGGACACCAGGGCTATTTCAGCACAAGAGAGACGCTGACGGAGGCTGAGTACATGGGGTTTTTTATAGTGGGAATTATTGTTTGATTTATTTTTTGTTAAACGTGCCGGCACGGCGGGATTTGAGTTAGTTATTTTTGGTTTATTTTTTTTTGTCGTGACCCGGGGCGGATTTTGGAGTTATTTTGTTTAGTTAATGTCTTTTTCTTTTGGTGTGCGTGGATGCGAGGTTGTCTTTGTGTGTGTTTTTAGGTGGCTCCAAGAAGAGCAGTGACCAGAAGAGTGTACGCGGCAAGTCCCTGAGACAGAAGGGAAACAATTACCAGTTCCAGGACGCAGCCGGGTCCGAGGAAAGCACCCCCACTATTTTATTATTTTGGGATGTAGGCGAGGCCCGACACGGTGGCGCGGGCTGAGCTACATCCCCCTTACATTTTTTTGTGTTTGTCTTGCGTGGTGTGCGTGCGCATGCATGTGTGTGTGGAGCCTCCCCCGTGGCGGTGGTGGGACTTCCCCCTGGCGTAGAAGAGTGGTCCTCTCTCCCCATGTCCAAGCGGTGGGGGCGCCAGATCACGGAGTGTACTGCAGTGGGGTACGTGTGCAGAAGGATATTGTGTGTGGGGGTCTGCGCACCTGCTCATCTGGGTCCGGGGAGGGGAGGATAGGAGTGGGTAGCAGCGTGGGGGAAGGAGAACAGCTGCGGGTGGGAAACGTAACTGTGTCTTATGAATTTGTGTGAATATTTTTTCTTTAGTGAAATAAAGAGCGTTGTGTTCCTACTCACCTTGTCCTGGTGTCCTTGTGGCGGGAGGATCCCTAGGAGGGAATGATCCGGTTTGGGTGGGGATGGGCATTCTGTCCACTCCCGACATGAACAGTGAAGTACATCTACTGTACCATGCGTTAATCTTTGTGATGGCATTTAGTAACTATTGTAGATGTTTTGTTGGTGGTATTCCATCAGTGGGGAGATTCCATTGCTTGTCATTTTCTCTCATCGATCATGAAGTTTTTCTAAAGTGAGATCCCACCTTGCAACCCGGAACATACAGCAGACATTTTCCATGTGTGTGCAGCATAGTGTTTGCAGTGGAATGCAGCTTTTCCCAGCCAAGGTCTTAGAGACCCCCTGTGTATGCTGGTTTCCATCCCAGCTGAGCTCTCACTAGTTTTGGTTTAATTAAGCTGTAAGCTTAAAACAGCTTTTTGAGTACATACATATATTTATATCTTAGATACTCTTTGGGAGTGAAACATGCTATTACAGATGTACTTGTATGAATATGGGAAAAAGGAAACTTGTTTGTTCATATTCTTGTGAATATCTGAACAAATTTGGTCCAGCTGTTTCAGTTATGGATAATTTAATTGATTTCTTATTCTAGGCCCCATTGAACAGCTAATTACTCTTCAGTTTAAGGTGCTTAACTGACTGGAGATAACTTACAGAATTATCATGTGTACTTCTGTTAAAAAAAAAAACATACTTCCAACAGCCCATGTACAGTATGTAACTGAGAACTGACAAAATATTTAGGAGAAGTCAAATAGAGATCAGCTCTTAACAGCTCAATCCAACCTTGTTAATTGAGAGTTCAGGTGGAATGAAAACCAGCATACATGGAGGGCTCCCATGACCAGGACTGGGAAACACTGATGTACTGTTTTTAGTGCAATTTTTAAAATAATTGTCAGTACCGATAGACTAAGAAAAGCCCTTGCACACTTACACTGGAGAGAAAGGCCGTGGAATTCCCTAGTCATGTGAAGTCAGTGAAACAGGAAGTAGCATATCATAAACGGGCAACTCGGCAATGATTTACCCTGTGCTTGGCATGCAGGTATTTTTCGCGTTAATATTTCCGCATGGTGTAGGCATCTCCTTTCAGATCCATCCATATCAAGTTTTTGACTGTATTTTCTATTCGTCCTTGTTGGGTGGCGCGGTGTTCAGCCCTTTTTGAACATCATGCACCTTCCCCCATAATGTGGCCTGCCTCGAGTGTGACCTCTCAGACCAGAAAACACTCACCAGTGTGAGCACAGAAGATGCTCCAGCTTCTTCTTCCCCCTGTTGGTGTTTCCCATCATTTCTCTCCAAATGCAGAAAATCCCTCCATTTTTCAGTGTGGCAAAATGACATGAAACGGTGCAATGAAACAGCAAAAAGCACATATTGCATTTTATACTCATTAAAATTAATTTTAAAAATCCCTGTGGAACACACAGCAGTGCTAGTAATTTACCACTTTAAATGTTCCTGTTGGTCTTGGTATTTAATTATTGGTATTTAATTATTCTGTCTGTTTGGTATTTAATTATATATGAATTATACATCATTACATATTAAATTGCATTACATTATACAGTACCAGTCAAAAGTTTGGACCCTACTTTTATCCTTTGTTTTTTATTTTCTACATTTTAGAATAATAGTGAAGACATCAAAACTATGAAATAATGCAAATGGAATTATGCAGTGACCAAGAAGGTGTTAAACAGATCAAAACTATGTTATATTTTAGACTCTTAAAAGTAGCCAAAAATATTTTTTTTAAATAAATTGTTTTTGGAAAGAAATTCATGCATAGGCATTGACTTCACTATTTATACTTGTCTAAGAAACACATTTTAAGCATTTAAACGTAAGTCTTCGGCTCAAGATGTCTTTGAATGCATGTTTCCCATTATCTTAATCAGGTATGTCCAATTTTTTGACTGGTACTGTAAGTCTGTGTTAATTACAAGGCACCTCTTCAAAAGGACATGGCAGGTTTTACAACAGTCCCTGTTAGGGGGGCTCCCAGATAGCTCAGTGGTTGAGGTGTTCGCTGTGACATGAGCACTACAGCCTGTGTTCGATCCCAGCTCTGTCATTTGCTAATGACCAAGAGCCCACAGCGGCAACACAAATATACCTGCTAGGGATAGGGGTTCATTCTGGCAGGGATTAGATGAGTAGGTCAGCCAAAATTCTCATAAATTGCAGGCACCCTGCGATTGGTCAAGCGTTGATGCATTGTTCAGGTGACACCTGTCTTCCATTGTAGTGTGCTGTGTGACTTACAACGTGATTGGCTGTATGTGAGTAGATCAAAAGACTGCCTTTGTCTCATCTCAGCATTCCTGAGCGAACACAGTGGTTGCTACTGTGAGATGAGCCCAACACACAGGTACCGATTCTAAAATCGGGTTCTTAAATGGAAAAAGGCAGAAATAGCTGAGTCAGTGCTGTGATACCTGAGGGTGACTGATATATTTTCACAATGACACACTGGCTTTCCTTGAAAGCTCTCAAAGGTATCAATCTGAAAAAAGGCAGACTGAAGCCTTCCCACATCTGATTTATTACGCTTTTATTTCATGTGTACACCAGCATAACAGCTGAACAGTTAAACTGAGGATTCATGTGTGTCCATTAGAGAGTGAAAAGCATAATTCACAGTCAAAATATGACACTACAGAATCACTACTACTGATGTTTCTATAAGTTAGAACCTGGCAGTGGATATTCCAAAGCTTGTGTGATGGTACTCCATATTTTCAGTCATTCCTGTAACATTTTCTTTTTCATTTGAAAAGCACATTACTCCACCATGAAGCTGCCTTTCTATGACCATCACTGTTTTCATTTTGAATGGCAACCTAAAAATGACATAATTAACAAGGGCCTGAAGTGAAACTTCAGTATACCATAAAATGACATCATCAGTGAGGGCCCGAAGTGAAGCTTCCAGAGCAAGCATCAAGAATGGAAGTGATTTATACTATGGAAGTGATATAGTATATACAGTTTAAGGTTAAGGCAAAACTTGGGACGTGTGGTAAGGTGTCAAGGTATGGTCACTAAAAAGCTGTAGCTCAAGAGTGATGTTGAATTATCTGAGGGGTGACATGTGCCAGCAGGAGTCAAGGCTACAGTTCCTGGCACCTGCTGTACAGGAGGATGACAGAAGACTCCATACCCCTGCACTCCAGCTGTTCTTTCTTTGTCTTTTCTTTATATAATGTTACACTCATTGATTCATACTGTTAATCGAATATTAAATTCTGGTTTGCTTGGTTCCTGTAATACATCTGTAAATTTGTGTGATGACATTAATAGTTTCTGATGAATGCAGTATAAAGTACATATAAGTAAGTAAGTAATAAAGTACATATAATGTATAAGTAAAATGTCTTACCAGATATGCATTTTGTCCTTACATTACATTCCAAATACAGTATATTCAACATGTACATTACATTATTGTCATTTAGGAAATGCTCTTATCCAGAGGGACTTACAAAGCTTACAGTTTTACATGTTAATCATCGATGCAGCTGAATATTTACTGAGGCAACTGTAGGTTAACTACCTTGTCCAAGGATACAATGGCAGTGCTGCCTCAATTATGACAATGCTGTATCTGTGTGGCCTTTCAAAGACAGATAAATGCAACACAGATGAAAACCACAGATAGAAAATGCCTTTATTAATGAATATTCACACTCTGCTTAAACCTTTAAAAGGCTCCTATGTATAACAAAGAAAACATACTGAGTACCAATAAATACAACTGGCAAATATAAGCATCAAAAATGAAGAAAAAACTTTATCATAAATAAACGCTTATGGCTGGTCATGAAAGTTTGATAGCTAAGTGCTAAAAATGTTATTCAGTAATGACTGCTTTTTGATGTTTTAAATGGTTAGACATCTTGTTAACCTTATGAGTTAAACACTAAGTCTAGTTCACGTCTAGTTCAACAAGTAAGAGCAGGTTGCACTTTTTACCAAAAGAAACACATTTTTATTAATATAGGTGATTATTGAACTTAAGGTGTTTGTATGGAAAAAAGTGATCATTGCATTTATATGTGAACTAAAGTAAAAATCACAGTAAATATAAAAGTGAAGTGAGTGAAATGTTAAATAAGACACAAGTAAGACACAAAAGCAAGAACAGAGGCACTCTATGTAGCAAACATAAAACACATCTTCAGCTGTCACTGTGGGTCTGTCAAACCAGAAATTTTTGCCTCAAAGACTTTCATCAAACCCTCAACTTTGGGTATTACCAGTCATGCATGGTTTCATGTCCTCTAAGCTGTTTCTTGTCAGTTGAAAAAAAGGAAATGGGGAAGCATATGTGGGGGTTCCCCGTGTAATCAGCTCTACCCCGAAAGAACATTTGCTGGCTCTTATTCAGCTGTCCCGCTAAAGAACACCTGCTAAGTCTTATTCAGCAGTGTGGGTCTCTACTTCTGTGTACTTCTGCCAGTCAATTTCTCAGCCATTCTCCTCAGTCTGTTCTTTGTCTGGCTGCACATGTGTTTCAAATTTAGACCAAGTCCCCATCTGTTTTCCTGTGTATCTTTTCAATGCATGAAAATTTGGAGGCAATAGGTAGGTGTCATTTCCAGGTCCCTGTGATCTCTGAGTTGAGAATAAAAAGCGAGACTTCTTTATTTGCATTGTCATCACCTGAAACCTTTGGGGTTTTGAAAACTGCACCCTCCTGCATTCATACATCCTCGCTTCTTTCACCTGGGGGAGTATGTGGTTGGCTACCCAAAGGTCAGTTCCACATCCTGTAATGAGAGGGAATGAGCCTTCATGTAGCATTCTAGTCCTTCCTTTATCAAGGGGAGTTGTGATGCAAAGATCAGGCCAGCAGATTCAGTGGAGCATGTGATCGAAGGGTGGAGAAGGAATGGTGTGCCTTCTTGCACTTGGATTCCTGCAGTTTGGAGGCTGAAGTTCTTTATTAGGAAATCATTAGGGAAATGGGTGGTTGGGGAAGTGTGATATTGGCTCTGCCTGTATTCTGTGGTAGCCAATAAACTTCTGTCCTGCTCACTTGGTGTTCCCTCTCCCTCCACTTTGCGCTCGTAGGACAAGACCTCCACAGAAGTGGGAGCCTGGTGGCGGTACCCATCCCCCACTACCACCACTGCAGATGTCATCATCCCACATTCCTCACACTCCACCCCACTATCTTTATGGTGCTCCAGCCCTGCTCCACTGTCTTCAATTTGTGTGCTACCATAGCTATTATTCCTCCCATCCAGCAGGGGGGGCTCTTCAAATCCACCACTGCTGCTGCCCAGGCTTCCGCAGCCGCTGTCCTCTTGCTGCCACCCTGCCTCCCCTTGGCCTCGCTCTCCATCTGTCTGGGACATGCTCACTCCACTGTCTGTGCTGTCCCTTCGGTCCTCTCCGTCCCTCTCCTCCATTGTAACGGTGGATTTTTCTTCCATTCCTCCACTCTTTCCCTGCACCTGTCCGCTCATCAGCAGCCATCCCTTGTCCGTCACGCTCTCCACCTGGGTCTCTGTGACACTCAACGGACGCCAACCGCTCACTGATGATCTCTGAAAGACAGAGCAGCCGGGATAATGACTAGTCACACAAGTTTAAAACAAGCAGATCAGAATGGTTCCACAAGAAATCTGATTCAATAACACTGCTCGAGGTCGCTGCAACCATATTAGCTGCTAAGTAATTGATGCCTCACTTTGAATCCATACATTTTAGCACAAACCACTGTGTTTCACCTATTGTGTGCAATATTGTTGAGAAAACAGAACTAGTCATTATCTTAGTAGAGAGCAAAGATCTAGCAAGATTTTTGCTCTCTTCTCCTTTCCATCTGTCTCTTCCTCATGCTTTCCTGATAATGCTGCCTTTTTCGCTTCTGTAATTTAAGGGAATAGGTCAAAGTAAACTGTTCTTCACACCCTTGTGATAGAGTAATTCGCCAATACAGTTAAGAACCTCACACTGTCATTGACAGGACATAGTCATTTATTGTCATCTATGTGTTGCTCAGCAGCTTCTCTGGAAGCCATGTGATGCAACACTGACTGCACTTCTGTATGGTGAATGTATACAAATGTGCATGAAAGCCAATTGTGTGAGTCATGCAACCACTGATTGCAGTTGGTTGATGTACATGCATTTGCAGCCATATTAAGGTGAATATGCATATACTGACAAGGTCATGCATCGTAGCAATACAACCACAAATTGGCCTAATGTCATGCTCTAGTAGCCCTGTGTAAGCAGTTTCCCAGCATTCCCAGTAAACGGCCAGAGTGACTTGCATAAGTTACAAGGTTTACATGTTGTTCATTCATGCAGCTAGATACTTGCCGAAGCGGGTCAGGTTAAACACGTTCCTCAAGGGTATGACAACACTTCCCCAAATGGGTATCAAGTTGGCAACCTCTACAAGCCCTGCTTGTTTCCCATCCCACCATCCTACGTGCTTGTCGCCTCAAGGTACCACTGTAACTGAACGATGCTCACCAGCGTGATGGGCAGCTTCTCAGGAGGCTTTGCCATGCACCACACCAGAAGGACCAGAAGGCCCAGGACTGCCATGAGAGCCAGTGCAACCAAGCCCATTATCAGGATTTTGTACCACTCTATCCAGGAGACAAGAGGATGAATGTGTCACATTCAGCACACCAAAGCTGCACTGTCATTGGCCAAAGAGAAGCAGGCAGACTCTCACAATAGCATGAAAGTGAGAGCAAAAGCAAGATGCATGTAGAACGGTGAGAAAGAGGAACAGAGAGGAAAACCTCAGGCACATGCATTGAGGCTTAAACAACAGCACATATGTTGTACACATAATGTACTAGAAACACTATTTAAATGCACTCGTGACTTATTGAGAGAGAAAAAAACATCTCGACCCACTTGGTCCCCATGAGGTTTTTGCAGCAAAGTAGTTGTGAGTGTTTGAACACTGTGAAAGTACACTCTTCATTTTGTTCTGATTTGTTACATTTTTCGTGTCCTGTACCTGTGCTAGTCACTGGTTGTGGGTATGGTGTCCTATTTCTGAACAGAGGCATAAGGACGTGTGCATTGACATAACTATGGATGCAGTGCTGTACCTGGTCGTGGCAGGATGATGCAGTGCTCTGTGGAGACTTCGCTGATGGTGGGTCTCGCGATGGCCTCCACTGTCCCACTGACGCAGTACTCGTGACCCCACTGAAGGTAGTTGAACAGCCCCTCTTTTTCATCCTTGTCGTAGCTATTCACCAACAGAACCACGCTAGCCGTCTGCAACCCAGAGACCATGCAATTTAGGCAAGACAGGCTGAGGCATTCATTGGTTGACATTGGCAGCAAGACAGTGGCAAGCCTACTTGTTAGTTATTATTGCATAACCAGCAAACACAAACATCTTATTTGGAAAATTAATCTTGGCCAATGACCGTGGGCCACAGTGAGTGGGTTTATACATGGGAGAACAGAGGGAGGAGACCATACCTGGTTTTTCTGTCCCACCTCTTTCAGGTAGATTTTGTACAGCAGCCCGGACAGAAAGATCTTCTTCAGGGTGGGGTTGACGTGAACTTTGACCCTCAGTGAACTTGAGTTGGCCAGCAAGATGAAGGCAGGAGGCAGCAGCTCACCTGAGGGAGTGGTTTGGGGAATAAGGGAGGGAGAGGGCCAGTGAGGGACCTGACTCTACGATCAACTGGCAAAAAAAGAAGAGGAAGATGGCTGAGGGGAGAACACGAGGAATGTATAGTTGTGAGGATAGAACAAAGAACATATGTGCATGGAGGACTTTCAGAGCTCTTATTCAGAGCTACTGATGGGGCAAAGTTACAATACACGTTTGATGAAACATCCAACCATGTCTCAATAAGTCACAAAAAACAGTAAATGGAAATTGCCAGTGCATGACCAAAGCAGGACAACACTCATAAATGCTCACTCTCTGCCAAGCACAATTTTCTTCTTCCCTTTGTCCACTGGGAGGCAGTGTGCTCGGTGACAAGTCGAACCCGCACAAAATAATAGTCCAAAGGCCTGATGATGTCAGAGATGTCACAGCAGGTGAGATGTGTCGAATTGCATGCCGGCACAGCACTCCAGCCACCAGAACGGCTATACCTGAGTATCAAAACACACACACATGTCTGATGGATGTGACAAGTAGTTCCCACAAAAAAGGTTTAACTGTCACTCTTTGACCGCACATGGCCCAGCAAGTAATGCAAAGTCGTGCTACGTGCTGTCTAACATGCCATGCCATTCCAGGCTGTGGAGGATGAGTTAAGTGAATTTGGAGATCACTCACCTTTTTAACTCCACTTGGTAATGTGCAAGTGACGGGGCCCATTCAGGGGGGTCCCAGAATACTGTCGCTTGGCCGTTCTTAATCACTACTGTCACATTATCAGGGCCTGAGAGATTATGACCTGTGATGGGGAGGGGTTGGGGGGACAGTTAACGCAACTGAAAGTGTCCTGTTGGCAGCAGGTGTCTTGTCTGCCAACACCACATTTTTTCAGTTCTGTTCCTCTGCAACAAACATCAAAGAGTTCCTCATATTCTTGTTCTCAGTATAAAGATCTACTCTGTCTTTCTTGTTCTCCTCATGGTGAGCATGACTTTGACTGTTTGGTGTCCGAACAGCCCCTTACACAAACTGAATAATATGCAGTGGCACCTACACATTTTGTTTAGAATTTTTACAAAGCCATCAAGAGGACCTGAATGGAATAGCAAGTGATCCTTTCTCATGGGAATAATGACTATCTCAAGGAAATTACTTGATATTTTGAGGGAATGACTTATTATCAAGATCATTATCACAGGTTGTTTTGACATGATTTTAAAATAGAACAGAATAGATTACAAAACCTTTATTGTCTGTTGACAATTCTTAAGAAGGAAATGCTTCTTCAGCTTCTTGAGTTACTCTATAAAGACCAACAAACCCATTAAAACTTGTTCTTGCAAGATAAGGAAAATAATAGCTTCCCTTCAAGTAAACATTTTCCTCTCTGTATGCCCTTAGCGATTCTATAAAATATTTATAACTTTGTTATGATGAGGTAGTAGTAATCTGTGTTAAGGCTGTGACCTAATTAAAACAAATTTGGTTATTGAATTCAGGAAGAGGGCTGTTCTCTTACTCTGAATGTGTATTTTCACCAATGGGAAAACCCAGATGATACAAATTTGTTTCATTGAGGAACCAGTTACAAATGTCAAACAAGAACAAAATACTTAACCATTACAGAAAATGCACTTCAGTCTTTTCCAGTAAGGTAAGACTTTCCAAGAGGTTGCTATTGCACACAGTTTGCAGTGCTGTCCCTCATTAAACCTTTCCATAGTGCACTCAGCACTTTCCAAATTTGCTCACGTCTCACTTGAATAATATTGTCCTCTGTCTATTCCAAATCTATCTAACTGACTAAGAGAAATACATGAACACCTTTTTTAATTTCAGTGAACAATGTATAACTAGACCAATAACTGCAAATTGTGACATTGTTAAATATGCTCAAAGAAATGTGTCTTTATGAAAATAATGTAGTTCAGCTACTGGGTAGCTATTGTTTTAATCAACAGTTGAAAACAAAGAACAGTAAGAAACCCAGTGGAAAGCATTCAAAATAAACTTAAAGATGTTCAAGATCAGCTAGGTATGCATGAGAAGTAGCCCCCCTTACCTGCTGCAAATCCACAGAACAACACCTGCAGTATTGCAGTGGGAATCCACAGGCTGTAATCCATCTTTGATTTAGCTACAATGCTTTCATCTTCAGAAATGCGATACCCGTCGCTTGGCTCCTCTGTATACCTTTTCTTTTAGAGTTCCCCTTTCTAGGAAGCAGCAAAGCAGTGAGCCATGTAGCCTAAGAGGCTACTTTTTATACAACCCAGGCAACAGTCCAAACTGTTGAGGAAGAGAGACAGAAAGTGCAGCTGGTCTGTGGAGTTCAGAAGTCAATAGAATAGTGCTGACCTTGGGGAGATGAGCTACTTCCCTGAGATAGGCTGGCTGGCTGAAAGACCATACTGCAGTTGTTGTCTTGAGGGCCTCTGAGTAAAAGCGCAACTGCCTTGTGAGAGTGAAAGAGTTCACTGTTTACGCTCATTCACGCTCTCACCCTCCCTCGCCTTCTAACCAACCCTCTTCCTGTTCTCTCTCTCTCTTTCCCTCCCTCTCTCTCTCTCTCTCTCTCATACTCTCTCTCCTCATCTAGCAGTACGATATGATAGAATAGAATATTTTATTGATAGTACATTTTACTTGTGTAAAAATTCTGAAAAAAATATTCTTTTTATAGTTTAAATGTTGATAAACAACAAAGCTTATGGATTGTTCATTCTGATTCCTAACAGATGTCCAGTTGTGTTGCTAAATTGAAATGATTGAAATTATTGAAAATTGAAGTTGTAATTAACATTCCGTTCTCTCCCCCCATCTTTCTGATACAGATCTTTTCTCTCCTTTTTTCAATTCAGCTCTTTCATTTTTTCTCCTTCCTGATTTTTTTTCTCAGACCTGGATCATATCGTGACCCTTGCTCTATCACTGCCATCTTATACAGGACATTTTTTTCTGTGAAATAGAAAAACTGGAACCAAAACAAGGAATTATAGAAATACAGAAGACTGAATGAAATTTATCTGCCAGCGGCAGACGGTCCATTCCACAGAGGGGAGATGAACACAGGTTCAGGAGATGGGTGAAGACAAGGCTGAACAGGCAGCAGACAGCAGATGAGCTTTATGGGAGCAGCAGTGTGGTGTAGTGTTAAGATGTCAGGCTCAAGGCCCAAACATTCCTTGGTAGTGCACTGCATCCTTGGGAAAGGGACTATCCTCAGTAAATATCCTGAAGTACAAATGGGTAACGTACAAATTGTAAGATCAGTAAACTGTGGTGGATGAGAGCGTGTGTTAAGTAAATGTAATGTAATGGGAATAAAGAGAGGATCTGTGAGAGACATTTACGAAAGGTTACAGAACACAGCTATGCGATCTAATCTAGAATGTACTGTGACACAGTGTAAGATGTCTTCCTTCAAATGATCAGATCAGAGGCCATTCACGTCATGCCAGGGGAGTGCAAAACATTCTAAAAAAAAAGTTTTATTTAGAAGTTTCCTAGGTTGTGGTATCTTAGTTTTTGCCTCCACAAACAAAAACACAGATCAAGTTTGGTGGATATCAAAGTCTGAAGTAAAAAAGGAGCCCTTGCATTTATTTTTATTACTCAAAGTTAAGTTGAGTCAATCCGGGTGTCAGTGCACTGATATGTTATTTCAACAGAACCTTAGACTACAGCCTACACAGAGGGGAGTACTGGATACCATGACCATGGATGAAGAGCTGCAGCTGTCATAGGTCATGCACCCATGATGGAAAGACTCTTATAAAAGCTCCTAGAACTCCTAGAACTGAGGAGGGTATTGCTAAGGATTGTCATTAACTGTCAAACCCTACTAAATAGTTCTCATTTAGAAGTTATATCACTGATGCCAAAACCATCTATGTTCACTAAAAGAAATGGACGCCCATGACCCTGCTCTGAACTGACTTAATGATAAGGAACATGTGTTCAGCCAGAATGTCTGTTTTATGTGCACATAATTGTTTTGGGCATATTGCTTCCTCCATTTGATTAAATGTCTACTTGTTTGTGTACGTGTTAGTGTGTGTGTTTCTTTGTGTTGCAGAGCTTAAAATATCCATCTTCACTTGTGAGTAAAGGTCTTTACACATACAGGGCGACGTGAAAAAATGATGCGAAACTGCGAAAAAATCGCTGACGAATTTAATGCAACATTAATATTCACATTAAATACGACATGATTATGCGAGCATTCCACAGAGATAACCGCCTGACGATGGAGTCCACAAGTGATGATGAGCTGGTGCTTATTCTTTTACAAAATAAAAGAAAAAAAATAAATTTTTGGATACGTCCTATCCTGAGAAGAAGGCGAGAACGTGGTGAGTTTCACTGCTTGGTTCAGGAGTTGAAACTCTATCACGGCCGCTTTTGGACGTACTTCACCACATCACAAAGTAGGCTACGGACCATGGACTATACACCCACTGTTGTCATTGCCAAGCTCCTCTCCTATTTTTTACAGAAATTGTCTTTAAAGTCGTTATCTTTATAATTTTTGTTGCCCTTGTCAAACAGCGCTGCCTTTTGAGACACAAAATGAAATATAGCTGCAAGCAGCGATGAACGGGCCCAAGCACTGAGTGTGTAGCCTCGCGTGGGTTATGGCATCATCAGATACTTTGTTATTGTTCCTAATGACTGTTTGTGACTAGTAAATGGTTGGAGAGGATACACACTCCAGACACAAATATATTCTTGTTATACTTTCACTTGGTGAAAGCAATTCATTCATGTTGTGTAAATTGAATCAATTTAACACTACAGCGCACAAAACAACACAAAGACAGTTTGACCTCAGTATATTAAAGTAAATCTAACGAGGACAAATCATGGTCATTTGCGTATCTCTTAGAGGAATACTAAAATATTTGGTATATAAGCCTTATGTCCGATTGCCAGTTGGTGGCAATAAGACAATAAATCACAATTGGCATGTGAATCTG